>CM041787.1:5333392-6060919 GCA_023375725.1 Nephotettix cincticeps | reverse complement strand
CTGATTCCACCATTTTTGTTGTGGCCTTCCTCTTGGCCTTCTTCCTTCAGGATTCCTTATTACAACTTGTTTTAGGTTGTTGTCTTCACTCCTTCTAAGAACGTGCCCAGCCCATCTAATCCCTCTACATTTATACTCGCAAACTACATCTGGATCTTTATACAAATCTCTTAATTCCCTGTTGTGTCGTTTCCTCCACTCTCCGTCTTCAAAAGTTGGCCCATAAATTTTTCTAAGAATTTTATTTTCAAATAATCAATTTTCTTTCCTACATTTCAGTAATTTTACTACTTTCTTTTAACTATCATTTTGTTTCTTTTGTTTTCTCTGGAGACTCTAATATTAAAACAAATTTTTTGCATATACATCTATTTTAAAAGGTTATTATTTTTTTCTTGTTTTTTTTTTTTTTATAACACATCTAAATACTAAAACAATACTATTTTCAATACATTGACACTATTTTAAAAAAAAGTCATGATATATTATGAAAGTTTCTTGGACTGTCTTTATTTATATGTGATTATAAATGTAACACAACACAAAAACATTGGCTTCCCACATTACATCAGATAACTGAACTGATATTTCTTCTTGCGCTGCTATTAATTTTTTAACTAACAGTTTATAACTAAAAGTCTCTTGACCCACATTTTTTACTGGTGAATAAATTAAATACATCAAGCCTGTAAAGTTTTTAGTTAAAACAAGCAGTAATCCCGTCCTTTGTACGGTTTGGATTTAGGATTTAGTTTAAAGAAGAAAGATTATCATGCCAAAATGTAAACCTGAAATCCTAAACAAATCAGTACAATGAAAATAAATAAATACCCAGCTTTATTATTTAGCATTACTTTACAATTAAATAGATTAGAACATTTATACCATTATTATAATTAGTTATACGTTAAAATAACTTTTTAATATAGTATGATTTCGAAATGGGTTTAAAATCAATGACCAATATAAACTAACTAATATTGATTTGACAGCTGTTTGTTTTTCTTTCTATTAAATCCTTAAACTACAAAGACAGCTGATTATTACCAGTAGGAGGTTTATTGATAATTGAAAGCAAAATGTGACTAATATCACATACAAAGTGGGGTTTTAAATGCTCGTGATTAACTGTTTAAAGGTTGGAGGACAATTTTAAGCGTTTAAAACCTTCTCTGGAAAGTAGAGAATGTCTGAAATAAGTTTCATTGTTATCAGTTTTCCTGTATTTTTGGAGAAGACGGCGTAAAATGCCTCTTGGAGCGTCACAGACAGACAAAAATTGAGGACTTGTTTTGGCTTCTCTAATGCATGAAATGTAAAAATACTAAAAAATTAATAACTCTGAGCAATGTACAGACAAAACTCAAATTTTATTTATATAGATAGGTAGCCTAAATTAAATATTTACAGTAATCTTATAGCACTTGTTTTAGAAAGAAAGAAAGCCTATCCGAGCCGATTTTTTTACATGCCTATCCGAGCCTATTATTGTTGTTCTGGGGATATTGAGTTGTGTATGGGATGTGCAGGGCATGATCTTCCGAGACCTAGTGGACGACCTGGATGAGAACATTGACCCCAACACTGTGTTCAACTGGTTCCATCCCAATGTCACTAAGAGCGAAGCCGTGGACATGCTAGTCAAGTGTGAGTGAACCTCTTTTGTAAACAACTCAATCCAGATAATTTGAATAAAGCATTACAATAATCACATAGTACATAAACTGTGTGATTTTGTGTTAAATGTGAAATAAGAACAAGACGAAATCCCCTGGATGGAATTGTCAGTATTTTTCTATAGGCCTACTTTATACCAAAGGTTCATATAGGAGATGTGACTTAATCACAATTAATCTTAGACTGCCACCGTGCTTCGGAAGGCACGTTAAGCCGTTGATCCCGGCTACATAAGTAGTCGTTAGGTCACGTTAGAGGCAGTAGTGCAACCTGAAAACCCTAACATTAGACCTTGGCCAGAAGGTTAAACGAAACTTTACTTTTACATCACAATTAAAAGAGTAACAAGAAAGCATGTATATTGGTCCCGATCAAGACACACCGTTCAGTCATCTGAACAATCCATCTGTACAGTCAGGTTTAAATCATGATAACTTGAAGCGTGCGACTAGAAGAGTGTTGAAACATGCGTCCATTTTTAATTATGCGTTTAAACAACGTGTGTTCAACGCTCTAATGTATACATGTCCTTACATCTTGGTTTTGTGACAGCGGGTCCCGGGTCGTTCCTGGTGCGGCCAAGCGACAACTCGCCCGGTGACTACTCGCTGTTCTTCCACATCAACAACCAGATCCAGAGGTTCCGTATAGAGAAGAAGGGCGTGAGGTACCTGATGGGAGGCCGGACGTTTGAGTGCCTTGACGCTGTCATCAACCGCTACAGGAAGGAGCAGATCGTCGAGGGTCACACGTTGGTGCTTCCCGTCTGCAGGGTGAGGATCAACAATTCCTTGTACCATCTGCCATCCCTCTATACCTCAACCCTTCTATCTTTTACTTCCTTCCAGTCTTCTTCACAAAATGTCATAATATGACATATGATAATCGGCATATGACTGGTACTGTGTTGAACATGGAATGTACCATATGGAGCTCAGTGGAAGCTTTCCGTAAAGCTAATTGTGAAGCCATTCGTGCTCTAGCGCTTCAGTGAGAGTCTGTTTGTTTAGACAGAGTGTCTTTTGTAAAAAAAACAAAAAATTATGTAAAAAAAGGTTAAATATAATTTAAAACTTTTTTTAAAATTATCCTCCAAAATTTAAAGGCCACTGAGTCGAGAGTTCCGAACAATAAGATGTGCGTAACTCACTGTTAATTTTTCTTATCGTAATTATTCTATCCTACATTTTTCATTAAAATACCAACATTTCAAGTTCAGATGAAACAAAACATTTTTTGTTTGTACGTGTAAACTGTTTTAAATTAAGTTATTCATGTGACAGACTTGTTAAAAACCTTGTGTTACTTCCGCTTAACAGTTAGTAGAACAGGGATAGGGTACCCTATGCTACGTCGATCTGAAGACCTTTTGTAGTACACTGGTTAATATAGTCACATAGCTCTTGGCCTTTAATAAGCAAAATAGCTGTGACAATCTCCTTAGTTAGTTGGGTCTAGGAAGATTGTCTACCTTCTCTGACTCATTGCCGGACAGTCGAGCCAAAAATGGGTAATAAGAGTCTGTGTGAGACCAATAATCTTGAGATGTGACCTCAGTGGCCGTGTCCTGACAGAAGTCCTACCAATAAGCTCATGTTTCTTATGGAGTACCTCAGCAGCTCTCCTTCCTGAAAGGTTTAATTAGAATTTTAGACTGCCGTTCGGTCAATTATTTAAGGAGGAGTGATGGCCGTTCTTCTCTTCCTTGTGAAGGTCCTCTAAAAGGCACTCCTTCTCAGAGACAAAGATGTCCTTACCATCCTGAGCTTCAACTAGCAGTGCGGCCATTTCCACCTCGCTAGGTGGCAAAAAATGTTGTAACCAGAAGATGTACGGCCTATGGGGCCATATCTCCTTGGGCTGTCAATATAGGCAATTGAGATATACCCATGGTTAGCTTGGGATTGTTGGTCGTTCCAGGCAGAGCTACGCTTACCTGGGGAAGGCTGTTTGAAACTGAAAGTCACCTGATATCCTCAAGCCAAGTTCCCCCTTGGTCACACAGTCTTCGGCGTATGCTTTTTCACCTTGAATTAGGAGTGGAAGAAGAGAAAGAAAATACACACATGATGCGAGGTCGAAGAGAGGAAGAGTTGGGCAAGATTAGCCTAGAAAAGAACAAAGATTGCAAGCTAAGGCCAAAAGATAGAAGACCGTCGCTATGGAAAGGGGAAGGACTATGAGCTGGACACACAGTCTTACAGTTTGGCTAGGGTGCCTCATGGTTGCCTGCCTCCCCAGTCAAGAGGAGAGACCTCCCATGAAGTTGAAAGCTGATTATCCCTGCGACAATCCAGTCAAACATGTGGCAGGAAAATAATAGAATCAAACTGGAACTGCAAGTATGAATGAAATAACTAAAAGTCCCTTACAATCTAAGATATTTCCCATTTTTCATCTAAGTTATTTCCCACAGGAAAGTAGATATAATTTTTTTAGCTTGATTTTTCTGAGGTTAGATGATATGTATGTATAACCAATCGTCATTTTGTTCCGTAGTCACTGAACGACTCAGAAGCTCCCGTGAAGCCCAAAGAGGTGCAGCATGCAGAGAAGATTTACGCAACGTTACGAGAGTGTCGGGAGCATGCGGGCATCAAAAAGACTAAAGGTTGGTACATCGATTTGGAGATTAAGTGCTCTATATACAATGCTTTTGTGGTCGAGATTGGGACCTAATGCGTTGGAAAAGGTACAGAAGAGATTTTTATATTTTAAATGTTTCAACTTTTATATATACACTGTTCCATATGATAGTTTGCTCAAGCTGTTTGCATCTGGAACCTAGCTTCTCGGAAAGCTCCATTGTGTTTGGTGTTCCTATATAAAATACGCATGGTGCGAGGACAACCCTGCTAGCTTGGCGGCACTGTCGTTTTGTGTTCCCAACACAAAATAATAGTAGTAGTAGACTTCTCTTTTCGTTCCTCGTTCCCGAACTGACGTGCTTGCGTCTTCCCCCCTCTACTGGGTGATGAGGGATTATAATAATATTTTTTAATGGGCTGCTATTTGGACATATTTGGTGACACTCCAAACTTTTACAATCCAAAATGTCAATATTTTTTCATATAATTAATGTACCCATAATCTATATATTGATTATGATTTACTATTTATTATGTCTTCTTATTTATTAATTTAAAATACGTTGTTTATAATTTATTGTTGGTAGTTTATTATTTATAGTTTAGATTTTATGATTGTTATTTGATTAAATTGCGTATTTAAATAAACAAACTGTACTTCAAGATGGATAGATTATTTGTTTATTTTTAGGATTTGTTGATGGGTATTTTACTGTAACGTTTCACCAAACTATGTATGGACAGAAAAAATAATAATTGGTAATTTCTATTACAGGAATAAAAATGCAAGGCTACTTGAGCAAGAAAAGCGAGAAGAACAAGAAGTGGAAGAGTCTTTACTTTGTTTTAATTGTAGATGAGACTGATACACATCTGTGCTTCTATGACAATCCAAAGGTAAGTTTATTAGAAATATGTTTTTACGAATTTATATTAGAAGAATTATATCTGTCGTCAGTTTTGTGGAATTGTTAGACACTATGCCTAAGTGTTTTTAACAACCGAAATGTTTAGTACATTAGATCTAAAACCAAGTAAGCTTTCTTTTCTAGGATATATTATTACGAGCGTAAAGTTTATTTTCATGCTAGGGTTCGTTAATGAGCTAATTTGGCTTGCAAATTCTATACAGGAATTAAATAATGACTAAGTTGACGGCATTTGTATTAATGAAAAGCGTGAGATAAGAGGAGTTTTAATTTTTTGTTTTAATTGTATTTCAGAACTATAGTACATTATTTTTATGTTACAGTTATAAAAAGGTAAGTTTAAATGACATATACAACAAAGGTTTAAGAAATGTGAGGAGATAGTCAGAAAAATTTGAATAAAAGTCCTTTCGCTCAAGATATTTTGTATCGGTAGGGTTAGAGTGTTTTTTATTTGTATCCATGTTCAAAATCAAAACATTGTATAGTTTATAGTACAGTAGTTGCAAAAATAATTGAAAGGTAAGGTGAATTTTCCATTTTTTACCGTAAAACTATTTTAGGACCAAGTTCCAATTAGTTCAAATAAATCAGGCTCCATTGTAATTAGAGGAAGAAGTAAACTAAGGATGTGAATTCCTTCATGAAGTTGGTGTGGTTCAGCTTTACCGTTGTTGCCAATAGTAGACTTAGCAGACAAATCTAACCTGATGGTTAGCGTCTTGGATTTCAGTATAAAATGTCACGGGTTTGATCGCGGGTTGTCCACAAAAATTTCAGGGGTATCGTCTGCTTTCCCTTAAAAGCCTGCTGTACATCTGTTATCGCGGATTAAACACACTTAATGGCTATGTCAAAAACTCTAAAACTTCCCTCTTCAAAGATGTATTTTCAGATTAAGACTACGGATTAGTTTGAAAATCAGAATATCGTAAAAATGTTTATCAGTGAACTAGGTAGTTAAAAATTTAATAAACCATTATATAGAATGTGTCAAAAATAATTTTAGTAGAGCTGATTTTTTAGTAATACAGTAGAATTTGGATAATTTGAACCTCAAGGGACCAGAAAAAAATTCGAATCATCCAAAAATTCAAATTAGAAAAGTTTTTGCAAGTGGTTTTGACATTGTATGAAAAAAGGTTAATGAAGATATTATTGATTAGAAATCCTAATTTTTGTTAAATGTCGATAAAGTGTTTGGAGGGATCCCAAAACTTTCGCTATTTCAAATTTATAGCTATTTTTCTTAAATTCCTTTCTACCTCCTTGATCGCCGCTATTTATTCTTGCAACGTCAGAGATTTGTAGGTTCGCTTTAGCGAAGCCATCATACACACGACGTGTTAATGTAAACGCAGACGAAGTCACAAATGCCAACACGAAATAAAGACAACGAATATCGGAACAAACCACCATCAATGATAGATGCACTACTGAACTGCACCGGCGTCATGTAGTGACAAATTAGAGATGTCAATGTTCTGATGTTTTATAAAATTCTGTGACAGTCAAAATTCGTAATAATTAGTTTATAAGAATTTGGTACAAATTAATATACATTATAGTTAAAATAAAAAATAACAAATTGTATTTGGAACTCGCGGCCTATAGTTCTTGAGGCCGACATGCTACAACTCGGCTACGAGGTTAGTCAATTGAACGATGTCGTTTAACGTCTTTTCCAAAAGCCAAAGCCGATCATTTACTGTTTAATTACCCATACCGTTATTATTAGCCTGTGATCAACTGATTTTTTTATAAACGGAATGAGGATTGAAAAGCAAAAGAGAGATTTAATTTACATCAATTAATTAGTTTGTTACAGTGGCTTCAAGCAATACAACGAATACGTTTTCTATCAAAACACGGAAGATTTTGGAAATACTTTTTCTGCTTTTATTTCGCACAGCTATGTTATCCTTAAGTTTTTACAAATTGTTTAGTAACCTGATAATTTTACATTTATTACATACATAAAATAAATATTTATGAAAAACCTCTATTCACATATTGTTCTTTGCCGTCTTCAATCAAGAACTGTCAAACGTTTATAAACAGCTGTTTTGGTTTGCATTGTTTACATTTGATTCTCCATAAGCGTAATGTTAAATTTTTAGATTTTAAACTTAATATTACAAGAAAACACGAATTTTCCTGGACATTAGCCGCTATTTATTCTATCAAGATTAGTTATTTTAAAAATCCTCGGCGCACGTTTTGAAGGTTATTTACATTGATTCTCCATAGAGATGTTAAATTTTTAGATACTTAAGTCATTACACGAAAAACGACGAACGACATTAGACGAATATGCCAACTATCAACAACAATATTATAAAAATTTCAACTCAATGAAAGATGCACTCGGCGCCGGCGTCATGTAGTGACAAATTAGAGATGTCAATGTTCTGATGTTTTATATAAAATTCTAGGGACCAAGTCAAAATTTAGAAATAAAGAAGTTTTCAAATTACAGAAGTTCGAATTATCCACGTTCCACTTCATCAACTGACTAAATGAAAAAATTGAAATCATAATTAGACAGGTCCCAAGACATTGTAGTTTCTTTTTAACCCATTAGCATAATTGGACCGTCATGCTGCAAATGCCACCCAGGCTTACTTCGAAGGAACTGTTCTGTTGCCCATTATTGGTAGTAGTTTTACGTTTTCCCGATACATCGCAGTACTTGCTTGATCGATAATTCGTTTCTTTATGATACAGCTGTATTTTCTGTATGTAATTTTAGTTTCTTAGGTTGGCTAATCTGGTAAATAAAACCAAAATATTAGTCGACAACAGGTGTGTAGGTTGTGTTTGTAATCTGATCATCGCATATAAATATGCATAATTTATTAGAAGATAGGAAGGCCAATTGTTTAACAGGCAATAAGGGTTATGTTTTCTGGTACAAAACAAGGCCACGATTTTTTGAATTTAATATTGTTCTTGCGGAAAGTGAGTAAAAGAAGCGCAGTTAATGCTAAAAAAACCTGAAACGCTTAAAAGCATTTGAGTTTCTCATGTTATAATGCTGTTGATGTTGACCATTTTTCTTACCATTGCAGCAATTGTTTGTTTTCAGAGAACAAAGCCGAAGGGGCTGATAGACCTGTCGTGCGCTTACCTCTACCAGGTGCACGACAGCGTGTTCGACCGACCCAACTGCTTCCAGCTGGTAGAGAGAGCCTTGCCGTGTCTCGCTACTATCACGTACCTGTCAGCCAACACTGCCGACACTGCCCAGGTAGGGTGTAAAGTCTGGAAATGTTTTTGAATATTTCTGAATTTCATACTAATCTTAACATATAGCATTAAAATACTTAACCCTAGGGCGCTTTAATTTTCAAAAACCAAAGAGCACTCACGGAAGTTACCTCCAGTTATAAAACACATTTTAATTGCAAAAGAAAATAGTATGAACCAGAGTGATGGAAAGTGTATCAGCATTATGCTACGAACTCGTTACGTTTGATAAGTTAATGATGATGAATGATGTAATTATGATACATTGTTTCATCCTAGGATAGGGAAGGGATAAGGATAGGATAGATCTCACTTTGACTGAAGGGCAGAAAACGAACTTAAGGCATCAGAGACCTTAAACACTGTCATTTACAATTTAGTAGATCATCTCAAACGGAGGAGCAGCCACTCCTTCATAGGACCACAGCCTCGCTGTGGGATCTCTAGACATATGCTGACTATGCAATCTGGTTCGTGAGAATCATTGCAGAAGATTGTCGGTGCTTCTCCTTCTGAGAGTGAGTAAGTTGATTCTCAGATTTTCCTCTGTGAGTGAATTGAACGATAGAAGATGCTTGAAAATTTCGTGTATGAGAAAGCATTTTGCATGCTTGGGAGTCTACACTGGAGATCCAGCCTGCAGACGGTGTGGGCAGTTCGAGGAAACTGCTGATCGTCTGTCAAACAACAGTTTGACTGCACCGGACTCTGTGAGGTGAAGCATGCCCATCATATACATAGGAAGATTCGTAACAGTTTCTCCGAGTTTTAGAAAACACTGAACCCCCACCCCTTTTTAAGTAATTTTGTTAATTTTTCCCTATTGCATGTCTCTTTCAATGAACCTTCGGTTTTCAATATTAGACAACTGCCACAGGATTGGTTAGTAAGTTGCAGCAATTTGCCAACTGGAGTGAACCTGAATACTTCAGCATCATCATGGGGTGTGCAAAAAGCCAAATGCGGCTGACGTATGTATGGACAAGTCTCCGCCCCTTTATGTAATGTAATGTAAAAATGTTGCTGGAGATATCGTAACTTGGTGTTGCAGGATTGGATCAATGCCGTGAAGCCTCTGTGTGTGACGCAGATGACTCGCTCGCCCAAGGTCCAACGGCTGAGGGAGCTACGTTGCCTCCAGCTCAACATTATTGACGCTCACAGGGCTGTGTGTGCCGAACTCTTGGACCTGATCAGTCTGAGTGTTCACTAGGCCTCTCCATTTTCTCCTTTCCCTCCACAGTTCCTCTCCATACACATACTGCCATGGCACTCCTCTTGCTTCCATGTCGCTTCTCACTTCCTCTTGGATCCGTTCATTTGAAGCTCATTAGCTTTTTTTGGATTCTATCAGTTTTCATTCTTATTAAATTATTGAAATGGTGATTCTACCTTAAAGTAAAATTATAGAATTATTTCTGTCTCTGAATTATGAACTGGTCTAATTATGAGGATGGTCTTTGCAGATTAACGTAGTACTCAATAGCGTGGCGTTAATCCACACAGAACACTACACACACTGACCATCGCTCACAACTATCCACAATTCGTGACCTCCAAGTTGCTGGATTACAGGATGACACCATGAAACCAGTCATAAAACTCTGTGATCATAAAACTGATCAGAATCTATTTCACTCACCCTTGACTAATATTCACTCACCAGAGTGGGTCGGTTGGTGTCTTTTCTTAACGAACTGATGCTCTGATGAACGGTTAGTCTGTTGTCACTCCTGCTTGAATGAAATATCTACATTATTATGAATTTTTTTAAATACTTCCAATATTAAAAGTATTGTTTCAACACATTTGATTATGATTATAGTATTGTTATTATTTGTTGTTTGAACCTCTTGTTTCAGATTACCTTACAAACTAGTGCCAAACCCATTCTGCATAGTCTCGCTGAACCAAGTCAAGGTTGCCAGAACCAAAGTAAAAACAGGACCAGATCCGGTATGGGACGAAGAGTTTATTTTGGAGTAAGTAACCAATGTAAATAACTAGTAATATCACAGCCCACGCTAGAACTAGATGTTTGAGTTGGGTGGGGCATGTCTTGAGGAGAGACAGAGCACCACTATTAAGGGAAGTAGAAGAATACTACCAGGAAGGCCCAAGAGAAGATGGTGGGACAGTGTGAAAAAGGACATCACAAGAGCAGGAGCAGCAATTGACGAGGCACAGGACAGGGAGAGATGGCGAGCAGTTGTTGGCGAGGCCAAATCCGTACTTGAGTATCAATGGTCATGGGAGAGAATAGTAATTGAATAACTATAATTCGTAAAGTTTATCCTACTCTAACATACAAACTTACTTACACATATCTGTTTTTATTAGTTGTTCTGTGACAGGAAAGAAAGGAAACATTAACATTAAACAACAGAATGAAATTAGGCGCTTTCATAGGTAAAAGAAAATTAAAAAAAATAAAGTAGGACGGTAGATCAGAAATTTTATTTCTGAAAAGTAATCTTCAGACAAATCGTAAGCAAAAATCTTACTGTTAAGAGATCAACATGACTATTGAAAATATGAAAGAGATGCATTTTAGAGAATACAAACTCATAGTTATTGTTCTGTGACAGGAAAGAAAGGAAACTTCCCCATTACACAACACTGAGGTATGAAATTAGGCGCTTTAACATAGGTTGGCAAAAGAAAGGGATAAAGTAGGGGGATCGGTAGAAGAGATTTGACCTTCCTGAAACAAGTTTTCAGCGTTTAAGACGATCTGGTCACTCTTCGACTGAAAATCGAATCAAGCAACATTGACGTTGAAGAGACTGCAGCCCATGTCGTGGTACTGATTCAGTGTCTAGTGACTAAAAAAAGAGAAAAGATAGAATAGGTTTTAGAGAAAACTTTTTATCATAATTTTATCCGAACCTAATTGGAAACTGTTATTTTCAGCGATGTTCCACCGGATGTGTTGACATTCACGATAACTGTTTACAATAAGGGGAAGAGGTCCAAGGACACGGAAGTTGCAGAGGTTACCGTCGAACTGGCAAGTCTTACCAACGGAGATGAGGTGAGTAACTTTTTTATAACTGTGCTTTCTTTAACCCTTCAACGTGGGACATTTATTGCAGTACTTTAACGGTGCTCACAACCTTTTTGTGCAAACAATTACTAAAACATATATTTCTTCTCTATGAGTCATCCTATTTACATGATTCTTTCAGTAAATTGAAAGGTAATCGTAACACTACAGGCTAGGCTGCAGTCCACTTGAGTTCTATATTTTACAAATGACGAAAACTCACAAAATAAAAACTATATCTTGTTGATTATTGAAAAAATAAACCATAAAATGTACCACAAATACAATAAAACTGTCAAACTAAAATATTCACTATTTATTCTAGAACTAGTACGAAAGAAACTCAACGGAAAATCGTTTTACCAAAATTAATTGAAACAAATTTTTATTGAAAACTTGTGAACTACATGATCTATTTTTGTAACAAGAGGGAGAAGGGGTAATTCGTTGTCTGTATGTGGTAAGACCTGATTTGATGCCTCACTCCAAACTATCTCTGTCTCTATCGTATTGGTTGAAAATTCAAACATGGATGGTGAAATGTCACCGTAAAGACAACCCCAGGATCGCAAGCAGTGGTGGCTCGGAATCGCTTTTGAGAGGGTTACACATTTGAAAATAACATATCTATCTACGTATAAAAGGGGGGCTGGGGGACCTCCACCTAGAAATGTTTTGACAATAAGCTACCTGAAGCAAATATTTATTTAACTGTGATAAAGAAGCCCTCAAGACAAATTGGTGATAAATAACTTTTACATACAACAAATATGATTATGACAAGGAAGCGTTAGCCGGTTATTGTGGTTTCGATAATGTTGCCATAGGATTTCCGGAACGTGCATCTGAAGGAATTATAATGTATTTTTGTCATAAAATATTTTTCATAACTCTAAATTTTGTTTTAATTCCTAACTGTTCATGAGCCTCAAGAAAATGTCTGGTTACAATAAGTTGTTTTGTTTTAATTCCACTACTGATCATTATCGATAGCCTTTTTTTCACAATAAATTATGCTATTGGGTATAGCTAATACCCTGTATCTCATTACCTTGTCTCAAGCTGAAACTAGATGTGTTGATTCGAGTGTTTTTGCAAGCACTGCTGGTAATTAGACTGGTATTCTCTATCAGGAATGACACCTATCGGAGAATGGGGTTCCCTGAGGTTACGGACTAGGTAAGACATGTTTGGCAAAACTGCGTCGCTCCTGTCTCTGACAGCTTCCTATTTGTTAACGTTGTCTATCTGTGTCATAAAGACGTTTACTTACTTAGTTCTGTGTTAGTCTGTTTATTTACTTAACCCTTCAACTCCGGAATTTTAAGAACCCTTCAAACACCCCCAAACTGCATTATTTTGGAATTTGACCACCTATCAGCAAACCTGAGCTGTCACTGAAAACTGTTTATCCAACCAAAATGACATGTCTAAGTCCATTTCTAGTGACATGTTAGGCTTTCGTTATTTTAGTGATGTTATGTTTTAAATTACTAGTTATAAGTGTCAATAGACGACCTGATCATGCCGCAGGAGGAGTACTCGCCCATGCAACAGCTGATCCTCGACCCCAGCCTGGAGGCGGTGCGTGCCCTGGCCGACCTCTGCCACCTGGACCGCATGCCCCTGGCTGCCTCCCTGCTCAGGATATTCAGGTGCGCCCTGTTATGAAAATCCAGTGATTCAACATAAAACTACACAATACAATGTTAAATGGAAGGTAGGCCTAAATAATTAATACGTACTGTAGTTTCTTCATATACTGTGTATAGTATTGTTCATTTTAAATACAATTATTGTTGGTTTTATGTTGTTGATTTACCTGTCAAACATGCAAATAAAATCTTTTTATGAGACTCTCACACTTTTATGGAAATTTGACTGCCTACTAGGCAACTGGGCCAGGGAACAGAGTTTTCGACATTGGTAAATGTTCCCCAAACAAGTATTAGCATTCCATATAACCTTTCTTTTTCACCATCTGGTGGCTAAGGCTTAGAAGGGGCAGATTGCAGGTTTCTTTGATTACTGGACACAGGATACAATTAGAATAAAGTTCCTTAGAAAACAATTATGTATTCTAAAGTGGAAATATATTTATGTTAAACATTAATTTTATAATTTCAGGCATGAAAGAAAAGAAGCAGATCTCCTAAAAACGCTGAACGACGCGGAGATAGAGAAAGAAGAAGAGACTTCGACGTTGTTCCGAGCGGCGTCGCTCACTACCACGTTGATGGATCTCTACATGAAGTCTGTCTGCACGGAGTTCCTCCACTCCGCCTTGCGGTCAACCATTCTAAAGCTGCTGGAGGCCAAACAGAAACTGAGAATAAATCCCTGGAAGAGGAGAGAGCTCCTCAAAACCACAACACCCGAATAGTACGTTACTCTAAGCGGAAAATAATCTGGAACTATTCCAACAAATGAATTTTTAAAATAGCAGCAGACTGTAGTGTAATCCCAGACCTGAGTAGTTTTAGTCCATCCTTAAATACTTTTTATTAACATTTTAAACAGTTAACAGTAATACATTAACTATGAGGTTAACTTCTCTGTTAAGTAGGTTTAGCCCATTAAGTCCTTCGTCTCTTAGTCAACCTCATCTTTGTCAGATGTGCTGCCATCGTCACACCATCTGTGATAAAACATTGTTTGGGTTGTTTATGACACCCCTGATAACACTTTAATTCAAGTGGTTTTAATATAGAGTTAAAAGTGTTCTAAAAAATATTTGTTTGAATGTCTTAAAAATATGATAAAGTATAATAGAAAATTATTTATAAAATCAGTTAAAATCTAACTAGATTAAAACACCGTGTTAAAGTATATTCTTAAATTCAATGAATAACTGGTGAAACTGTTATAGCTCTAGCTTGAATAGTTTCTGAGAATTTTATGAGTGAAAATAGAAATTTCTGGAAAATGGGTTTAAAGAGTTAGGTACTCAGATCCTGCCCTTGTTTATAAACATAACGAACCATACATTTTATAAGTTTTTGTAATCAGAATAAAACCAATAATAGGCTAGTATAAAAATATTTGTACTCACTTCCCTGTGGGAAATTGGTTAGAACATGGAATATTTAGCTTGCAAATGTGTGGTGAAAATATAGAAACTTTAGTTTTTTTCCATTTTCCGGTACCGAACTCCCACACGTTAAGGTAATATGCGATAATTTATACAATTATTTAGGACTAATGTGGCGCTGGTCAATCTGGTAGCACTGAGGTGGAGGTGGTGGTGGTGGTAGGACTACTTACTCTTGAGCCTCCTGCCCACGGGGTGTTTTTTTATACATACTGATTATTTAAAGAATAAATGCATAATAATTTTAACATTCTGTTAGGGTAAAATACCTGCCAGTTCTTGGGTTAGAGACTCGCAGAGAAAAAAGTTTTGATTGATAGAATTTTTGACCATGACCCCCCCCACCATTAACCCTTTCACGAGTATGCTAAAAGTACAACATTTTACCAAGGACGTCCTCTCCAAGTTTCTATTGAAACAAGTTTTTTATTATTATTCAGTAGCACATCTTTCTAAATGGTACTTAATAATTTTTGGAACGCAAAAAGTGCAGACCCTAAACTTCATATAATGTTTCATGGGAAACTCTACTTATATTGTAACTTGTGCGTACAACGTTGCTTTGATTGCCGCGGTTGTTGAATGACAGCTGTTTCATGCACACACACTCCCACCAGATAGAACACACAACTGTCACTATTTCCCGCTAAAATGTGGCATTTTTTGTTGTGTATACATGGGTAGCTGTCTTAGGAATGTCCAGAATGCTAAGTGCCACTTTGTATTTACCCTTTTTTCAGTGATTTCCTTACAATAAATAGATGTTTAGATACTAAACAAAAATAATAATTAAAACAAGAATTATGTTTTTCTATGACTTATACGCTTATTTATGTTAAATAAACAGGTTTTTGTGAAAAACTTTCACTTTTTTTAGATTTTCAGCATTACTTATGTGGGCAATTCCTAATTGGGCGTCATATGACATCCGCACTCCTGAAAGAGTTTAAGAACAGCGTGTATACAACTCACATTAAATCTGATTAGGGAATTGAATGAATTCACTTTTAACAATTAATGCCAACCTTCAGTAATCTTCAGTAATGCCAACCGTGTGTTTGCAGCTGAACCCCAACAAGATGGACAGCCCAGAGGACGCTTGCAACAATGCAGAGTTCCTGCTGCAGGTGTTGGACGAAGTTACCCACTCCATCTTCCTCTCTGCCGAGGCATGCCCCAAGTGAGTGATTCCGAATTATGTTTGTGAGTCATGAGACGGTGGGTGGAGATCATCTTGACCCATTACAACAAGTGGCAAAATATTTCCTGAACTTTGGCAGACAGGAAACTAGGGCTATGCGAAGGTTTGAATCGTCGAGCTTTTTAAAGCTCGGCTTGGCACGAGGTGTTTTGAAAAAGCTTGAAATTTGAGCCGAGCTTTTGCCAATTAAAAACACTCTTAACCCATTGAGGAAGGAGTTAAATAGAACGTGGATAGACCTTCAAGTAGTAATTAAAATTACCCATTTTGTAGAGTTTTAAGAAAGTTTGCATAAAGTTTCTTGTGTATGAGATAATTAGATTTTCTTTATTTATTCGTAATGTATTAGGGCAAAATACTATTTTATATTTATTTTCCAAAAACAATTTTTACTAAATGTTAAAAATGCTTAAAGTAAAAAAGAAAATAAATTTTTTAAGTAAAGATTACAGGACACGCCACGGTCCCAGCCAAAGTAACTAAAGGCTTTTCAAAGGTAAATATAATCTATATAATCCTTCTTTATATTGGTTAAAATAAACTCTAAGGAATGATATTTAGCGAGGACACAATGATTGAGTTGTGTTGTGCACAGGACGGTGAGGTACATCTGCTGCTGTCTGCAACGCTGCGTCGTCACCAAGTGGCCCCACGAGAGGCTGGTCAGGACCAGAGTGGTGTCCGGGTTCATCTTCCTCAGGTTACTGTGCCCCGCCATACTCAACCCCCGCCAGTTCAACCTGATATCAGGTCAGTCTCCTAATCTGTCGTAATTTACACTATTAATACGCTAAGATGTAATTCCTAGTAAAAAAACTTCAAATTACAATTCTTTAGAGCTAAATAAAAGAATATAAATACCTCGATGCATGTCAAATCTTTTAGCGAATTTCCCATAGGGAAGAAGTTATTACCGTAGGTCTCATGGCACGACTTCAGCCCGGGACCATGTTATTTTTTTGTTTTGAGGTGCCCAGAGGCCAAAAACAATAGTCGTTAAACATTTCATACATACATATATATACTAGCAGTAAGCCTGTCCTTTGTACGGGTTGTAGGATTCAGTTTAAAGAATAAAAATCATCATACCAAAATCTAAAATTGAAATCCTAAAAAAATCAATACAAATAAAATAAATCAATCCCCAGCTTTATTATTTAGCATTACTTTACAATTAAATAGATTAGAACATTTATACCATTATTTATTATTATTATTTATATGTCAAAATAACTTTTTATTCATTGAAAACTGAATCAAAATGCGAGTAATATCGCGTAAAAGTGGGTTTTTAAATGTTCGTTATTTACTTTTCAAGGGGCGGGGGGCGATTTCAAGCATTTACAAACCTTCTCTGGAATGTAGAGAATACATGAAATAAGTTATCATTGTAATCAGTTCTCCCGTTTTTTTCGGAAAAGACTGCTTATAATGCCTCCTGGAGCTTCACAGACAAACCGACAAACAGACAAAATTTGAGATAAGACCGGTTTTGGCTTCTCTAACGCACGAAAAGTAAAAATAACTAAAAAATGAATAATTCTGAGCAATGTACAGACAAAACTCTAATTTTATTTATATATATATATGTGTGTGTGTGTGTGTGTGTCCGTGAACACGATAACTTTTTTTTAAATGGTCCGATCAACACCAATTTTGGTAGAGATGAGTATTTCAAAATTAAAAACGGTAATTTTAAAATTATGAAAGCTGTAGCCCCAGTCTTATTTTATTTATACTTAGATGTTTGGTACCACACATTTTTCCAGATTATACATTCTCTAGGGTGGTGGAGTGTTTAACTTATTTTGTGTGGTGTGACAGAGCCGCCTCCACCGATGGCCGCTCGCTCGCTCATCATGGTGGCCAAGTGCCTGCAGAACCTTGCCAACCTGGTAGAGTTCGGCGGCAAGGAGCCATACATGGAAGTGGTCAACCCGTTCATCCTCAAGAACAAGGAGCGGATGGTCGTCTTCCTCGACCAGCTGTCGGTGAGTGTGCCTTGCGACCTTTAAAATATCAGTCACTCTGGGAATTTTTCAATTGTATGAATTACAGTAGAACATTGATAATCTGGATAAATTTGGACCGGACCCTGAGTACCACTCAGGGTCACTTGGCTGACGCGACTGGTTGGTGACGAGACAATTGTCACGTAGCTGGTTAGTGCGTGACATTGGCAATGCCCTTATCTTCTCTTCGATGGCCACGGCCCTTCTCCTTGCTACACAGTAAACATGTACAGTAAAACCTCGTTAATCCGGACCCCATTAATACGGACTTCGCTTAATCCGGACAGCCATTGGATCGCAGTTTTAATGCGCAGAACGCTGATTAGTAGCATGCGATCGTCACTGTACGACTGCGCCCGGCGACGTGAGATGTGAGTGTGCCGAGTGCGGGCGATTACAGCGCAAGGCGTAAGTGCCGTTACCATGGTTACTGTCAGCCAATAGTAGCTCAGTTACACGATTGTGTTTCTCCTGCTGGTGTCAGGCCGTCAGTTGCTCCACAGAGGTCAATTGCACTGCACGTTTAGTTGCGTTGTTTAGTTGTGAAATTAACACAAAAGAAAGGCAAATGAAGTTCAACTCCTTCTTCAAACCAGTTCAGTTACTTGAGGACGAACCTCAACCCTCATATTCAAAGTAATTTTGTCTATTTTCTATTCAAGTTTATATTTTTGTTCAAATGTAACTACTGTATGTACTGTTTGTACAATTTGTATTTTTATATTCAGAATATACATACTATTTAAGTTTATCTGCAAAAGGTGTTTCATTATATACAAGGGGTACCCAAAAATCACTGTCTTTCTTCGTTTAGGATTATTTGTTTTAATCCGGACTTTCGTTAATCCGGACGACTTGGAGCCCCATTTAGTCCGGATTAACGAGGTTTTACTGTACCATTATCCCATTGCACATTGAATTAAAGATCTTAGTGCAGGGACAGTCGGTACAAAATTTTATTTCTAGCTGGAGACAAATCGGGATTTTTGACGTTTGAATTATCAACGCTCTACTGTACTGTCAACTCCTGATTCTATCAGTTAGAATTAAAATGAGCTTATACTGTTACTGCATTTTCTTAATAAATTTAACTGTTTCTTAAGGAACACTGTTTTAATTTCCTGATATTGTTTATTGTACTTACTCTTGGCTAAAAAAAGAATCACTCTTCCGGTTAGGTTATAAGAACTAACATTTCGTCATGACTTGTTTAGTTTTTATATGATTCTTAACTTGACATAAATGTTCACTGTCATTTTCTTTCTATTCATAAAATCTTGTAAATTAGGATTTTTTTAGAGTTTTAATATTAATCTTATAGGGGAAAAATTAAAGACCTGAAGTAAATTTTGATATAAGTACCATTTTAGAATGTTTTGTGTTATAATCAGAAATGTGATCTTTGAAGCAAGCCAGGTTAGGGTATATTCTGATCTAAGTGCCCCAACTGTTCCTAAAAGGTGGGATGTATGAGCCCACACATTCTGTTGGTGAAAAAAATCTTGTCATCTCAAAACTTTGAGAAAGGTACTTAGATCCAAATTTGCTTATGTCTCAACATTTATATCTCACTTATTTCAAATTTTGTAATAACTCCTGTCTTGGTTTATTGCTCTTCAAGTTGTCGTTGGTTTAGGATGTTGAAAGTGTAACAGTGAGATTCACTGGTTAATGCAGAGAGTGTTTGTGTTCAGAACCAGGTGGAGAGGCCGGAGTCGGAGGGTGAGAGGGTGAAGGGAGACCCGGCGCGGGACCTCGGCACCTTGCACCACATCTGCGTGTCGCACCTGAAGGAGCTGCAGGCGCTCAGTAAAACTCAGGTGAAGAGCCGGAACTAGAGTTGAAAGTGACGAGATCGACTTTGTTAAGCTGAGCTTGACATAACTTTATACATGCCTTATGAACAATATTTCCATCACTATGTAGTCAATTAATAATAACAATACTTACTTACTCCCATGGCGACTTATGCCCAAGGTGGGATTTGGCGGCACCATCTACCATCTCTCCATTGCTCCATCTCTATCTATCCCCTGCCCCTTCTAAGGTTAGGTATCGTTAGAAGTTTTCAGTCATTACATTGACACTCGAGTTTAAAAAAAATACTTGGTAAACTAAAAGTTTAATCATTGTACATGCTTTCATTGAATTTTTCCTACACAATACAGTAGAACCTCTCAAACTCAACACAATGTGGAATTATAGTTTGTCGAGTTTTGAGCATATCGAGTTTTAGGGAACTAATATAAAAATAACTAAGGGTTGAATAAAAACGCTTATTTAGATATTAAAACACGTCCACTGCTAAAATTCATGCCATAGAGAGTGGTATAATGTTTAGCATAGGCCTAGCCTATGCTAAACATTTTTTTTACGTTTTTACTTACCATCTGATGGAAAACAGTGAAGAAATGCCATCCCAATGAAAAAAACCTGCATTTATGGCAATTTTTTTTCGTGGCAGCGATCATTGCTGCCTGCAGCGAATGTGTTAAAATGGTACATTTAATGATTTATTATATACAATTATACATTTATATAAAAATTTATTCTAAGCTGAATGCCCAGTGACGAGAACGAAGCGAGGGTAGTTTATGACCTGCCCAGGAATCCCAGGTCAACTCACAATAAGGAATGTGGGTCACAGGAACGTGTGCAAACAATAGTCCGCCCCAGCTAGGCAGGTAAAGGGTGCGTTGAACGACTTTGGGAAACCCAAAACTTAGTCTGAGTCTCTAGCGCTCTCGGGCAGCCTATGTACTGCTTTAGGTTATGGGCGGTGTAAAAAAAATATTAACTCACCAGACCTGTCGAGTTTTCAGGAATCGAGTTTTAGAGGTTCTACTGTATCAACAAATAAATCAAATTATAAAAATATTTAATCACCGTTAAGGTTAGTAACATCAAAACAACAATCAATCAAACACTGACTACTTTAACAGATCGCTCTATTTAATACTTATTGTTATACTTGAAAGACCACTGAACATAAAACTGAGAGATTTGAGCGATTTGGGAAAAACAATGCTATAAACAATTTCAAAATCTTTTTACAAAAGTCATGACGGACTGTATCCATCTTTGGTCACAAATGGGTTAAAAGTGAACCCTCCTGTCTCCATAGTAAGTATCTTGTCCTTATTCATCTTGATTTTATGTGTGCCACCACATCACAATTTTTTTGTAGACCCCTAATTCTCTATTATGCTTTTTTCTCAATTCTCATGTGTTAGACCTTAAATTATTCTTAAGATTTTATTTTCAAAGACAATAGTTTCCTTTTTCTTGTTTAAAATCCAAGTTTCAGCTCCAAAACTGTGCAAATCATGAGATTTTGAGAACTAAAACACAGTTAGTTGTTAGTGAGTGGGCTGTATGTTGTAGATTTTTTTTTAAATTTAAACAATTTTTAGCTTAATTTGAATCAAAATTTTTTTAACAAATTACATGTATAATTTACTGATAACCTTACAAAATAAGAAAAGGGATTTGGTTAGTAAATATTTTTAAAATGCTTCTTAAATTATTTTTTCAAGGCTCTTATGATATTAACATCACAATCCAAAGTTTGAATTTTTTTATAAATTTCATCTGTTTAGCAATTTAATAAGTATATTTTTGTCTTATAATTTTACCGTTTGTTGCAGACATCGTTGAAGAAACTAGTAACGGTTACAGAGATGCTGAGCAAACATAAATGTAGTCAATTAATAATAACAATAATACTTACTTACTCCATGGCGACTTATGCCCAAGGTGGAATTTGGCCGCACCATCAACCGTCTCGCCATCGCTCCATCTCTCTCTATCCCCTGCCCCTTCTAAGGTTAGGTACCGTTCAAAATTTTCAGTCATTACATTGACACTCAAGTTTAGAAAAAAATACTTGGTAAACTATAAGTTTAATCATTGTACATGCTTTCATTGAATTTTTCCTACACAATACAGTAGAACCTCTCAAACTCAACACAATGTGGAATTATAGTTTGTCGAGTTTTGAGCATATCGAGTTTTAGGGAACTAATATAAAAATAACTAAGGGTTGAATAAAAACGCTTATTTAGATATTAAAACACGTCCACTGCTAAAATTCATGCAATAGAGAGTGGTATAGGCCTATGCTAAACTTTTTTTACGTTTTTACTCACCATTTGATGGAAATTAGTGAAGAAATGCCATCCGGATGAAAAAAACCTGCATTTAGGGAAATTTTTTTTCGCGGCAGCGATCGTTGCTGCCTGCAGGGAACGTGTTAAAATGGTACATTTATTATATACAATTATACATTTATATAAAAATTTATTCTAAGCTGAATGCCCAGTGACGAGAACGAAGCGAGGGTAGTTTATGACCTGCTCGGGAATCCCAGGTCAACTCACAATAAGGAATGTGGGTCACAGGAACGTGTGCAAACAATAGTCCGCCCCAGCTAGGCAGGTAAAGGGTGCGTTGAACGACTTTGGGAAACCCAAAACTTAGTCTGAGTCTCTAGCGCTCTCGGGCAGCCTATGTACTGCTTTAGGTTATGGGCGGTGTAAAAAAAATATTAACTCACCAGCCCTGTCGAGTTTTCAGGAATCGAGTTTTAGAGGTTCTACTGTATCAACAAATAAATCAAATTATAAAAATATTTAATCACCTTTAAGGTTAGTAATATCAAAACAACAATCAATCAAACACTGACTAGTTTAACAGATCGCTCTATTTAATACTTATTGTTATACTTGAAAGACCACTGAACATAAAACTGAGAGATTTGAGCGGTTTGGGAAAAACAATGCTATAAACAGTGTCAAATTCTTTTTACAAAAGTCATGACGGACTGTATCCATCTTTGGTCGCAAATGGGTTAAAAGTGAACCCTCCTGTCTCCGTAGTAAGTATCTTGTCCTTCCTTATTCATCTTGATTTTATGTGTGCCACCACATCACAATCTTTTGGTATACCCCAATCCCCAATTATGCTTTTTTCTCCATTCTCATGTGTTAGACCTTAAATCATTCTTAAAATTTTATTTTCAAAGACAATAATTTCCTTTTTCTTGTTTAAAATCCAAGTTTCAGCTCCAAAACTGTGCAAATCATGAGATTTTGAGAACTAAAACACAGTTAGTTGTTAGTGAGTAGGCTGTATGTTGTAGATTTTTTTTTAAATTTAAACAATTTTTAGCTTAATTTGAATCAAAATTTTTTTAACAAATTACATGTATAATTTACTGATAACCTTACAAAATAAGAAAAGAGATTTGGTTAGTAAATATTTTTAAAATGCTTCTTAAATTATTTTTTCAAGGCTCTTATGCTATTAACATCACAATCCAAAGTTTTAATTTTTTTAAATAAATTTCATCTGTTTAGCAATTTAATAAGTATATTTTTGTCTTATAATTTTACCGTTTGTTGCAGACATCGTTGAAGAAACTAGTAACGGTTACAGAGATGCTGAGCAAACATAAACAGAAGTACTTGGAGATGATAAGATAGTGAGTGCTTCATCCCCACCCACAACCCAACAGCAACACCAACCCTCCGCCAGATTTGATATAAACTCTGCGCATACAGACAGCTGAAATCATTACACGATTGCAAGTATAACTTCTGTTTCAAGTGAAAAATTATTGCTCGCCAATAGTGTAAAACAAGAAGATTTTGTATTTTCTTTTATCAATTTATTAGCTTTTTCGCTATCGGCGTAACATTTATAAGTTCACAAGTAAATTTTAACTTTGAAAAAACTTAGTTTACTACTATATTCTGCAATCTTGTTATGCTTTCAGCGTGTTTTTGCTTTACGTAAAGCATAATTTTACAGTAGATTCTTAATACAGCTGGACGTGAAGTTTTAATACTACTGTCTTGATTGCCAGTCTAGCGAGACTAAAAAAAATCTAAATTCATGTTCCACATAATGTTCGTATTGTATTTTGATTTTATAGTGGTATCAACAAAAGTATTAAATACTCTATTGCTTAACCCTAGAAGTGACGAAGTCGTAATTGAGGACTCATTTACGAATTAAAAATGAAGTGGCATCTGTTGTCTATTTAGTGAACTTGATAGTCATTCTCATACTTGTTAGATGTGCTGCTATCTGTGAGTGGATACTAGAACTATCTCAAGGATTGTGCTCAATTGGCCGCTAGAGTATGCTTTATATGTAATTAAGCACTTGATCAGACGATGTTACTCTGTTGTGGTGGAAAGTACAAGGGTTCTAATCCTGACCATGAGCAATCCTGATTTGGCTTGTAATTAATTGTGATTTGTAAGTGGGGGCGAGCTTGGGTGGAAGTTGACTGGGATTGCAGTGGACACACATTTCGCTTCTTTTCCGATTGAATGGTTAAAGGGGGCATGTTGTATGTTTTTGTTCATACAGAGTATTTTAAGGTGAGATGCATAATGATTTTATGTTACAGTTATGGATAAAACACCTAACACTTCTAGGGTTAAGAGGTATTTTAACACAGTTACGTATTTAAACATTTCTGCCTTCAGGATTGAGAGTTGACTAAATTAAAAGGTTATGTTACCTGCCGTCTTCAATCCAATAGTCGTTTGAATGTGACTAGTTTCGGAAAAAAGTCCTATTATCAAGCATACATTTGTCTTTAAGTCACTTCAGATAAATAACAAATTTTCACAATAAACACTTAACAGATGAATTTAACATTTAAAATAATTGGCTGGCGAAATACAAAAGGTTTAAACACTTGACGACGCAGATGACCAACAGCTCGAATAGCCGATACCTGTTTGAACCCCAAGGACAAAACCGTCAAATAGTATCGGCTAGTTGAGCCGTTGGTCGTCAAGCGTTGGACTTTGTTCCCAAAACTAGTCGCATCCAAACGACTATTGGATTGGATATTGCAGGTACTGTAACCTTTTAATTTAGACACTTAGGTATGATGTAAACCAATACCTATTTCAATAATGAAATTTTTTTTTAATTAATAAATTTGTTAGAAATCACTCATTTTCTGGTAGGTGTTAATCCAGGGTAAGTGATTTTTCGTTTCATTGTTTAACTTCATCATTTGTGGGGAGCAGCAGATAATTAAGAATCTACTGTGGTTACATGCAGTGTGATTGTAAGATTTGGAAAATGAGTCCATCTACTTAAGCATTAGTGCTACTAATGTCATATATGACGATGGCTCGTTAACCCAAATCTCTATATTTTTACCGATGTTTAAATCACGACCTTTGCTAGTCAATTCTAAAAACTGGGGAACATAGTGTTGTGTTTAAGATCGAACACATTTGTATCGACCCTGATAACGAAATCGAGTATTCTAATCTACTTGCGTTCGTGTTAAATTTTATCTTTACTTATTATATTTTATATATAAAACGTAAAAGACTTTTTCAATACTTACTATTACCTGTAAAGTAGTAGTTTCCAACACAAGGAGTAAAAGTCGTAGTTTTCTGTGCTTGTTTTACTTGAGCTCAAAAATGCAAATAATTGTAATTTTAAATCCGAGCGAAACACGTGTTTTTCATCATACTGCTGATAATTTTAAAGTATTTGTTTAAAATAAATACTCAATTTTGGTTAAAAGTAAATGCAAAAGAATATTGAAACTTCCTACTTCATAAAATGTGTATGTTTTAGTACAATAATTATTTAATTTTATTAGTAATAAACTATAACTATTTAAGAATATTGCACAGTTTTATGGTTAGCGCTCCAAAAAAATAATTTTCTTTTTCAGTAATCTTACAGGCCAGTAACAAAAATTGGTTTTACTCACAGTATGATAAAAATATATTTTGAGTTTAGTTTTAGTTTAAGAACATTGTAAACATTGTTTAACCTGTTGATGAGTACACCCGTCATGTGATGTGGCTAATATCAGGGCCACGTAGAGAAAAGGACGTCTTGCCATAAAAAGTACCCCCCGGAGTAAGAAAAAAATTATGGATTTCTTTGAATATATTTATTTTATTACTACGATAAATGGATAAAAAGCATATTTTAAACCTATTTGGACAACTTTCATACTACTTACATCTCTTATAACGTGTTTTGGGTGTGATATATTTCAAAACAATGATGCGGGTATAGCAGCAGTAATCACCCATTATTGGCCATTACAAAGGAGTCAATAACTAAACGGCAACAAAAATCTCTAGGATAACCTAAAAAATATAAGATTAGTTTAACACCGAGTAGCGCACAAACCATCACATTGACACTAAGCCAATTCTCGAGAAACATCGACGATACCAACCTGATAAACATAATTTACCACGCCCAGTAAATTAAGCATCAGTTCTAAATTATTCGTTTTTAAATAATTTTGTTTTCCTTAAATGTTTTCAAGTGTAATAAACCATTACAATTTTTTAATTTATTAGTAATATTTTAAGAAATATCAAATATCCATCATCCCGTCTTATGTCTTGGATTCTCAGGGGCGAACACACGTCACATGACGGGCGTACTCAAATGAGCCCATTTGTTGTTACTCCTCAACAGGTTAAATTTTAAGTATGTTTTCAACATTTTAGTTTTACTCTTCCTTACGTGAGTTTTTAACCTTTCACAGGTCGCATCGAGGAAGTAACCTTCAGGGCGGTTTTATTTTCTGTGATTTTGTTGTTTTGGACAGTGTCGGCTGTTGTTAGCGTCACTGTACCTTACGCACCTCTTTCCTAGAATCGAGTGAAGGTCAAAACTCACCTCTACTACTTTCTATTTGTTATTTTCATTCAGTTTCGTCTGGGGCTGGAAAAAAGCTTCCGTGTGCGCTACTTCCCTACTCGTAAGTTTATCATCAAAATCCCTATCAAAGGTCATTATGATACAGTTTAAACTAACTGTATACATTCTTGAAAAATAATATTTTCTATTCGCTTTTATTTTATAATTAGGGATTCATGATTTTTTATAGCTTTTACTTAACTATTATATTCACTAAACAAATATTAGCTGTTTTACATGTAAAAAGGTACTTATTTTTGCACTTAAATAGAAATTTTATCGCATAAAAGTTTATTTTTATTGGTCTGGAGGTAACCCCCAGTTGCGCCCTCTGAAAGGTTAATAATTGATTTAATATATTCAACAAAGCAATTGTGTGTGTTGTAATTCAAAGTAATGGTTGAGAAATACTTCTTGTGTGCTACTGTTTGACACTGCTTATTTTTCTATTTTCCATATCTTAATTTTTACAATCTGTCAGCAATATTGAGACAATTTTTGGGAAAGCAATTCTATCCCCTGTGCAGTACGAAGGTCTCTAGTTCGATCCTGAGCTAAATCCTGATAAGATTTTGTATTCGTTGGAACCTTTTTTCTCTGATCAATGATCCTGAAAAATTAATCAGTTGATCTTTGTCACTAACCAAGATACTTGTGTCATCAAATGCTTTATAAGTTCACTCATATTCCACTTAACCCTTTCAGTGCTTAGGAACGATATATCGTCGTTAGTTTCTATCGCGAAAAGTAAAGTGGCAAGTTCTCTACAATTCACGATATAGTG
Organism: Nephotettix cincticeps; assembly: GCA_023375725.1. Taxonomy (NCBI): domain Eukaryota; kingdom Metazoa; phylum Arthropoda; class Insecta; order Hemiptera; family Cicadellidae; genus Nephotettix; species Nephotettix cincticeps. Next base: position 6,033,630 of record CM041787.1, on the reverse strand, counting down.
AAACAGTTCCTTACGGGAGGGCTGCTGAACTGCCACCTGTGAGTCAAGCCTGGAACTAACTCATTTAGATCTCTGTTTTGTCGTTAGAGTATCCTTTATAGCCAACTAAGCGCTATGTCTAACTGTGCCTGGGTGGCCAAGAGGTTTATGGAGCTAGCTGACGAGTGAAACGTTGGAAGCGTTTAGGAAGTACTAGGGTTCGAATCCCGACCATGAGCAATCCCAATTTGGCTTGCAAATGTGTGGTACAGAGGCAGGAGGGCCCACCTCAATTAAATGGTGACCGGCTTTGATGAAAGTTGACAGTATTTGTAGGCTAAATTGGGATTGCAGTGGACACCTGTTTGGCTTCTTTCAAGATTTGGTTAAGGTACTCTTACGAGGTCACGAATTGTGGATAGTTGTGAGCAATGGTCGGTGGATGTAGTGTTCTCTTGTGTGGATTAACGTCCACACTATTGAATTATATGTTAATCCGCAAAGACCATCCTCATAATTAGACCAATTCATAATTCAGAGGCCTTGGTTCTTCAGGTTCCACGTTTAACTGTAGGTTCCTTAGTTGACATCGTCTGTTGGGCTATTAATTAACAGTCCTGTCTAAGGAACATGTAAGCCTTAGTCAGTAACATGACTACAAGATCGCGCCACAGTCATCTCACACTCAATCCTCATTCATCCTTGGCTTAAAATCCTACCTTGTGGCATGGTCGCCATTTCATTAATCTAACCTAATCTAATCTAAGCGGGGCATGTTTTGGATTTTTTGTCTTTGTTTGATGTTGAATTATTGTTTAAATGTTTAAATAACAAGAAAAATTCATACCACTGAAAGGGTTAAACCTAATTCATATTTCAGTTTATCGGTATCTCATGAAAATAAATATGAAAATTATTAGAGATACTAATATTCTGATTGTTGTTGTAATAATAAATATTTGCTGTGAAACACAAAAAGCTCATTGTCAGGTTTTTGCATATTTGTGTGGCAGAGAAATCTCTTAATAAAAGTGAATCCCAAAAATTAGTAAACAATGTGAAAGCTATTTAGATATTTGATGACCAAGATTTTATTTGTATTGAGTATGTAGTTGATTTCAAGGGCCTTAAAAAGCAATTCTAAATCACATCCTCAATATTTCAGACAGATAGTTTTTTGCATAATTCTGCATATTTTGCAGATAACTTTTGCATAGTATAATGCTTTTTATCATTCAATCAATGTACCCGCTTCTAGTTATTTTATACTCATAATAAGTCATTTTCACTAAATCAAATAATAAAGTGTTTATGTGATAATAGATTGTATGCTTTTTAGATTTTATAATTTTTCTAAACTTTTGTATTTATAAATACTGATAATGTTTATTTAAAACAATGAATTTATTGTGATAATATATATGCCATGCCTGTGACAGCCGTCAACAGCGGCGTGCGTTCGGTTATTTAACAAACTACGTTGTTAGAATTTCCTGTGGTGCATTTATATCGTTTTATTGTAATTATGTTGTATATTATAATATTTGTAGCGTAGAATTCGACTATTTGTACAGAGAGGACATAATTGTGTTATACTCGCTTTGTATTTATTATTTTAACCATGATTAATGTGATAATTATTAATATTTCTTTGTTGAAGTGATGCTTTAGACCATGTGCTCAATATGTTAAGGTTTTATTGGGTGTTATTTTCTACATGCAAGTAAGTTATCTTGTGTGGAATGAAGATTTTTTCAGCTTAAATTTATCGCATTGAAGTATTCATTTTTCCAGTAAGTATCGTTATTAATTATTTAGTCAAAGTATTGGAATGTTGTTTTTCAAGATGTTTTAGAATGTCTTTAGAAATTTATTTACTAATGTGCAACATTTTTTCCATCATACTTTTAATAAATAATTCTGGCTAGTTGTGGTCAGAACATGTATCGTCAAATCCAATCTTGTTCATATTCACTTTAACAGTGAAAATTTTACAGTGATCAACATCTTCCGGCTTGATAACTGATAAAACAGATGCCTTATTCTCAGTATCAAATTTTGGAGTTGAAAAGTCAGACAGTTAAAAATGTTGCGTTGTAAGTAATTAATTTTTCGAAGTGCTGTCATCCAGAATTTATTTTCGTTCACTCAAATATTTCCTTTCAAATTTCAGTTGATATCCCCTCCAGTGCAGAATCACCTCTATTGACCTCTATAAGACTGTGAAATTCTAATAATTAACAATTTACGGTCATCATTAACAGTTTGTAACTATAGAGGTTATTAAATTACATAATTGTTTGGTCTTATAGATGAATGTAAAATTTGCAAGAGTTGACCTTACATTCTAAAACTACACAAAATTAGAAGTTCATTTAACCTTCATCCGCTTGTGCAGGCGGCAAGTTGGCGTCTTTTTACATTTTAGTCTGTATTAGGCCAGTCAAGGTCATCAGAAGGTGGTATACTTCCACTCTACCACTTCAACATGGGGGTGTATTTTATTCTTTTTATCACTATTTCGGTCTGATTAATGGTCATTAGTTCACCATGTCCTGCAGTGTGGTTATACTCCTGCAGGAAAATATTTTTGCGAAAAGATACTGCTACATTCAACAACTGGAACAAAAAATTAGATGAAAATGTTAGTATGGGTTGGTAAAAAAACTAGAAAAACTGTAAATTAAAAAAATTGGATCTTTTCCGTTAGTTTACCACTGCCAGCTTAGAATTTCATTTATTCACCACCAATATGATTTATACTTAAAATATGTTTAATATTAAACATTTTGGAGTATACATTTTTTGAATACTACCAGAAGAAAATTAATAGGGGAATACAAAACGAAATTAGGATATTTTAAACGATAAATATTTTTTAACAACAAATGAACTCTAACACTTACAATACGAAACTACCCAACCTAACTTAACCTAAAATAAACCTAGCCTTAATCCTTAGGCCTTAATCTAACCTTACCTAACCTCGTCATCAGACTGACCGGTGTGCCGGCTGCACGGTCCTGTTATCGCCAAGCGATAAGACTTTCTACAATCCTGCAGATAAAACCCGAACTAATCACTCCTATAAACTCATGTCGATATGTTTTCCAGTATACTATATCGCAAGTGGTGGTGAATTAATGGAAAAAGTCCAAAAATTTTATTTCTTCAGATTATGAATTTTGTTTCTATATCCTTATCTCACGTAAATTCATATACGTTATAGGTTAAAAATAACACTATAATTAATAAGTAATTGATTATTGTAGATTCTTTATGGGCAAGTATCCACCATTGTTATATATAATTGAGTGAAAAACGCCTTCTCAGCCTACAAATTGCAATAGACAGCAAATTGCCGCCGCGTAAGCAGGTGAAGGCTAATGAACAGCTTAATTGAACATACCTTAAAGAATAGATATAACTTAAATTGCTACTGTCGTAAAACTGACACTATTTTTATTGATTTACATATTTTTAAATTTGTATGACTTATTACAAATTTTGATTGACTTCATAGGAAGATCCACTTTATTTATCTTTATGGAAAATAAAGAGAAATGAAGAAAAATAATTATTTAAGTTATTTTTTAGATTGCTCGATGGCCTTGAAAGGTGTAACTGTTAAATACTCAAAACCACCTCTGCATTTACTGCATACCCCATTGGGGAGTATCAAGGCCTGGTGTGTTAACCTGTAGGCAAAGCGTATTGTGCTTCTTGAAGGGTCAAACCGTAATTTATAACCGTAAGGTGTAAACGTTGTAAACACCAAATTAATATGAGAGGACTTTAAATTTAGCGAGTGTTTGTGTATAGTTTCATGTTAGAATACCTAATATATATTACATGTATTTAAATGTAAATAACAAACAGTTTTTTTACTTAATATTTCTACCTTTGAAGATTTAAATATATACCCGTCTTTGGTAGAATGTTTGTAAAATGGTAGAAGTTCCAAAATATACTCTGTATTTCTTATTGTGTTTTTATCCATCCCTTGTTTACATTTTGAATTCTTAAGTGTCTTTGGTATTGGAATTACCCAATAATCACCACTTTAAAATCTCAGATAACCATTCCAATGTTACCTTTGAACCATTCTCCATGATTCCAAATTCCATGATGAACCATTCTCCATGTTCCAATGAGGAGTAAAAACACTTACAATCTATTTTACATTTTTGTGAGTTTGTGTTGTTATTAGTTTGCATTTAATTTATATTTTCTTGTGTGTAAATTATGATAATTACTATAATACGTATTTTGTATTTAATATAATATATATTTAAATTTGCAACGGATCTCGAAAAATAGAGGATTTCTTTTAAATTTTGAAATAACTAATTTGAGTAGAAAATAAGTTCTAGATAGGTCTATTGTCCAGGAAAATGTGTTTTCTTGTAATATTAAGTTTAAAACCTAAAAATTTAACATTACGCTTATGGAGAATCAAATGTAAACAATGCACCAAAAAAGTATTATAAACGTTTGACAGCTCTTGATTGAAGACGGCAAAGAACAATATGTGAATAGAGGTTTTTCATAAATATTTATTTTTTGTATGTAATAAATGTAAAATTATCAGGTTACTAAACAATTTGTAAAAACTTAAGGATAACATAGCTGTGCGAAATAAAAGCAGAAAAAAGTATTTCCAAAATCTTCTGTTTTGATAGAAAACGTATTCGTTGTATTGCTTGAAGCCACTGTAACAAACTAATTAATTGATGTAAATTAAATCTCTCTTTTGCTTTTCAATCCTCATTCCGTTTATAACAAAATCAGTTGATCACAGGCTAATAATAACGGTATGGGTAATTAAACAGTAAATGATCGGCTTTGGCTTTTGAAAAGACGTTAAACGACATCGTTCAATTGACTAATCGTAGCCGAGTTGTGAGCATGTCGGTAAGAACTATAGGCCGGAGTTCCATACATAAATGTTTTCATTGAGTTTTAAATGTGTTTTAATTTTTCATTTAATTTATATATATGTCTTATTCTAAACGAAAATTAATTATTATATGTAGGATTATAAAATAATATTTGTATAGGTAATGCAAATCTTCACTCTACTCTTCTACTGATATAATTTTTGAAGTGAACACATCTCCTAAATATAATATTATATGTTGCCTCTAAAATTATAAATTTATATGGTATTGGCTAAAAACTTCTGTAAAGAAGTTTGAAGTGTGTATTTAGATGGAGGGATAAGTAGAATTGAGGGGGAGGCAGGGTGTATTTAGATGGAAGGAAAAGTGGAATTGAAGGGGAGGCAGGGTGTATTTAGATGGAGGGAATAGTGGAATTGAAGGGGAGAAAGGGTGTATTTTTATGGAGGGATAATTAGAATTGAGGTGGGCATAGTTTATTTAGATGGAGGGATAAGTGGAATTGAAGGGGAGGCAGGGTGTATTTAGATGGAGGGATAAGTGGAATTGAAGGGGAGGCAAGGGTGGATTTAGATGGAGGGAATAGTAGAATAGAAGGGGAGGCAGGTTGTATTTAGATGGAGGGATAAGTGGAATTGAAGGGGAGAAAGGGTGTATTTAGATGGAGGGATAAGTGGAATTGAAGGGGAGGCAGGGTGTATTTAGATGGAGGGATAAGTGGAATTGAAGGGGAGGCAGGGTGTATTTAGATGGAGGGATAAGTGGAATTGAAGGGGAGGCAGGGTGTATTTAGATGGAGGGAATAGTGGAATTGAAGGGGAGAAAGGGTGTATTTAGATGGAGGGATAAGTGGAATTGAAGGGGAGGCAGGGTGTATTTAGATGGAGGGAATAGTGGAATTGAGGTGGGAGGCAAAGTTTATTTAGATGGAGGGATAAGTGGAATTGAAGGGGAGGCAGGGTGTATTTAGATGGAGGGAATAGTGGAATTGAAGGGGTGGCAGGGTGTATTTAGATGGAGGGAATAGTGGAATTGAAGGGGTGGCAGGGTGTATTTAGATGGAGGGATAAGTGGAATTGAAGGGGTGGCAGGGTGTATTTAGATGGAGGGAATAGTGGAATTGAAGGGGTGGCAGGGTGTATTTAGATGGAGGGATAAGTGGAATTGAAGGGGAGGCAAGGGTGGATTTAGATGGAGGGAATAGTGGAATTGAATGGGTGGCAGGGTGTATTTAGATGGAGGGAATAGTGGAGTTGAGGTGGGGTGCAAAGTTTATTTAGATGTAGGGATAAGTGGAATTGAGGGGGAGACAATGTTTTTTAAATGGAGGGATAAGTACAATTGAGGGGGAGGCAGGGTGTATTTAGATGGAGGGATAAGTAGAATTGAGGGGGAGGCAGGGTGTATTTAGATGGAGGGATAAGTAGAATTGAGGGGGAGGCAGGGTGTATTTAGATGAAGGGATAAGTAGAATTGAGGTGGAGGCAGGGTGTAGTTGGAGGGATAAGTAGAATTGAGGGGGAGGCAGGGTGTATTTAGATGGAGGGATAAGTAGAATTGAGGGGGAGGCAGGGTGTATTTAGATGGAGGGAAAAGTGGAATTGAGGGGGAGGCAGGGTGTATTTAGATGGAGGGAAAAGTGGAATTGAAAGGGAGGCAGGGTGTATTTAGATGGAGGGATAAGTGGAATTGAAGGGGAGGCAGGGTGTATTTAGATGGAGGGATAAGTGGAATTGAAGGGGAGGCAGGGTGTATTTAGATGGAGGGATAAGTGGAATTGAAGGGGAGGCAGGGTGTATTTAGATGGAGGGATAAGTGGAATTGAAGGGGAGGCAGGGTGTATTTAGCTGGAGTGAATAGTGGAATTGAAGGGGAGAAAGGGTGTATTTAGATGGAGGGAATAGTGGAATTGAGGTGGGATGCAAAGTTTATTTAGATGGAGGGATAAGTGGAATTGAGGGGGAGACAATGTTTTTTAAATGGAGGGATAAGTACAATTGAGGGGGGGCAGTGTGTATTTAGATGGAGGGATAAGTAGAATTGAAGGGGGCAGGGTGTGTATTTAGATGGAGGGATAAGTAGAATTGAAGGGGAGGCAGGGTGTATTTAGATGGAGGGAAAAGTGGAATTGAGGTGGAGGCAGGGTGTATTTAGATGGAGGGATAAGTAGAATTGAGGGGGAGGCAGGGTGTATTTAGATGGAGGGATAAGTAGAATTGAGGGGGAGGCAGGGTGTAGTTGGAGGGATAAGTAGAATCGAGGGGGAGGCAGGGTGTATTTAGATGGAGGGAAAAGTGGAATTGAGGGGGAGGCAGGGTGTAGTTGGAGGGAAAAGTGGAATTGAGGGGGAGGCAGGGTGTATTAAATGGAGGGTACAGTTGAATTCAGGTGGATAAAGAATTCCCTTAGATAGAGAGAATAGTAAATACAGTAGTTGGATTGCAGGCGGAGACAGAGTTTATTTAGAATAGATGGAATGAATGGTTGAATTGCAAATAAATAAATTTAAAAAATAAGTTGCTCGACATTTTGTCTTCTCTTAAATGATACAGCTGATTGAACGAAAGGATGTTTTGAATCAGTAAAACTGCGCAGAAAAGCCGAACTGTCAACAGTTATGATCTGTCTAGATTATGTCAGCGACCCCAACAAAGGAGCGGATATGGTGCCTAAATTGGCGTCTTAACTTGCGTCACCATGCCACTGCCTCCTCTATAGCAACCGTCTACAGAGTATTAGCTACTTCCGGCGATCAAGGTAGAAAGTTGACAAAATGTTAGGAGCGAGGTGCTTTCTAGTTTTTTCGCTCTAGTGATATTTGGTCGTGGTTGGAACCGTGATGCACGACATCCTTGCATGGAGTTTGTGGAAAACCATTGTGCGTAACAGGCCGTTTATCACTCGCGCGTTATATAATCTCCAACTACGGTAATGCTTTGTCATATGGCTACAAGGATTTAGGCCATTCCAAAGGTTCTGTTGTCTGCTCTCGCCGCATCTCTGCGTACTGCATATTTTTGCATACTCTGTGCCTATCAAACCAAAGCCTAGTAAAAACAACAGGTTCCTTGGACGTGGTCGTATAATAAAGGTGTAGGAGAAATTAAAACATCTCAAATAGGAAAACAGTAACATATTTATTTTATACACACACTATTTGACTAAGAACTAGAATACTGTTTGATGAACTTGGCCCATTCCTTGGGGTAGTGTCGTTGGATGTGACTGAGCACTCGCTTGATCTGTTCCGTCTCCTTGGGCGTGCACTGGGGACAGGCGCCGCGCAACACCAACGGCGCGAACGCTGCCATAGAGTAACAAACGAAATGTTAATATGTATGACAATGTATGGTTCAACGTAACTTGATAAATATTTACTGTGGGATCTCCTTTTACCTTTGTAAACCTTATTTCGGGATCCAAATAAAAACGTTCACATAACCCCTGATTGAGCAGAGTGATGGAAAGTGTATCAGCATTATGATACGTTGTTTGATGATTAAGTTAGTAAGCCTACTCACAAGACATGCAGTGGGCCTGCATATTGCTTAAATATACTAAGGCATGGTTACAGATGAATTGAACGAGAGAAGATGCATGAACAATAATTTTCGTGATCAATGAGCTGAGCATTAAAAGAAGCATGTACATCATATACAGTATCAGAAAACACTGAACCCCCACTCTTTTTTAGGAAATTTTGTTAATTTTCCCTTAATCCATGTCTCTTTCAATGAAGCTTCGATTTTCAAGATCGAAGAAGTTAAATCGGTTAACGGAATGAAGATGGTTTATACGTTTCAAGCTCACTCACACACACCTAACGGAAGGCGTGATTTGTAGACGTTTAGAACGATGATTAAGCTCGGTTGCCGTGAGTGACCGAGGTGTTCAGAGGGTTTCCCCGTGCCCATCGTGGTGTCTGTAGTAACGTCAGTGCGTCACGTCTGACCTAGAGACTGCACGGCGGTCCACCTTGACCCAGATACGGTGACGTCACCATTTGAACACCTCATAACGGTTCCATAATCACACTTTCGCCCGGTGCTCTAGCGTTCATTTGTCGCCCACTAGCGCTGTCTCGTGCCGAACTCTTGGACCTGATAAAGATATCCAAGCTTTGCTCAAGTAGATGACATCTGCATGTTTATACGCCAGCTAGGGAAAATTCTTGTAAATTTTAGAGGACTAGTTACGAAAGAAACTTAACTTTACGCAAAATCGTTTTACCAAAAATCAATTAATTAATTGATAAGCTGTGAACTATGCTGCCTATTTTTGTAACAATATTTACTCGCAATTCGGTTTAAAGGTCACTTAATTATCCATCTAATTTTCATCGGATTAACGACTTAATCAGAGGATAGGGAGAAAGGGTAATTCGTTATCTGTATGTGGTAAGACCCGGATAAAAACCAGCTTCAAGGTCAATTCCAATTTTTAATAGATATATGTAAATCGGGTTACTTAATAGACTCATCTGAACCAGTTCAAACATGGGTGATGAAATGTCACCGTGAAGACAACCCAATATTTGGCCTAAAATGTTACAATCACCGAAAGAGCACAGAATAAATTCGGTATTTGATTCCAAGTGTACTGGCTGTTCAAATATGGGCATATACGTCCACTGCTCAACTTTGTGCGACACGAGAATATTGTAGAAATTATGGAGAGACTTCATATGGGAGCGTTCGGTTATTCTGGTAACGATAATGTTGCCATAGGATTTCCTGAACGTTATAAGTGCATCTGTAATACTTACATTGCCAGTTGGATGATAAGGGGTTACAATGAGTTGTTTCGTTTTAATTCCTGAAGTGAGTAAACATTTATTTTCGCTACCTAAATTAATAAATTTAACAATTGGAAATAGTGGAATTATTTTCATTTTATATTCTTGAGGGTCTAAAATATAATAAGCTTCAGGGTAAGCCGTTAATGGAATTAAATCAAGTAAATATAGCTCCCTAGAAATAATCTCATTTGCCTTTTTTTCACAATAAATTATGCTATTGGGTATAGGCCCTAACACTCGTACAAATATTTCTGACAACACTATTAATATCACATTAAAAGAATGGTAACTAGATGTGTTGATTCGAGTGTTTTTGCAAGCACTGCTGGTAATTTATAAGAAAAGGGTTGGCAAAACTGCGTCCTGACAGCTTCCGTAAAGGCGTAACAATACCATCTGTCTCATAACCGTTGTCTTCTGTGTCATAAAGTTTACTTAGTTCTGTGTTAGTCTGTGTACTTATTATCTAGTGACACGTTAGGCTTTCGTTATTTTAGTGATGTTATGTGTCAATAGAAAGTGTTATTTTAGAAACTAAGACGTTAACTGTGGTGAAGAGTCTTCAACTTCATTCCCGAAGGAGCTGTGCCGTTTCCAGAATGTTAAATGGAAGGTAGGCCTAAATAATTAATACGTACTGTAGTTTCTTCATATACTGTGTATAGTATTGTTAATTTTAAATACAATTATTGTTGGATTTACCTGTCTGTAACTGAACAAAAGGGTTTATTTTATTGCAAAGAATACTACGGAGAAGTGGTGTACCTAGTATTAGCTATTATAATGGTTATTAATTCGTTTAAATGCTGAGCCCGTTTTGCTGCGTTTTTTACAAATCCTATATATTTTCGTTAAACATTAATTTTATAAACAAGACCAAACTGTGTTATTGACTGACTTTACATTGTATAACAATCGCGTAGACGGCAATAAGTAATAACATTTTAGTAAACTTAACTCTGTTAAGCAAGTTAGGGATTTATCGACTACATTTGTTTAAAATCAGTTTCTCAGCCTCCTGCTAAGTTGATTTTTGGGTCAGATATGAAGTAATAGTGAATTGTAACTGTAAATATTTATCATTGTATTTATCTCTGTCCGCGGACGAGGCGAAGCCTCGTTTTATCTTTAACGTCATGGAACTGATTTGAAGATTCCAGGAAAAACTGAACAGGTGTTTTTATTTTTGAAATATCTTTTCACAGCCAGTACACCGGAACGGGCGTATCTATTTTTACACAGCCTCTGGATTGAATAAATTAATTACTATTTGGTAGTTTTGTGCATTTTGCCGACACGGCCATGTTGGATTTATACAGTTTCAACAATATATACGTTAATATTAAATTAGTACTGGTTAATACCGATTGATATTTTGTGTCTTATCCGTTGTTTTTGCCTTTACGTGCTAGCATATATTATACTGGGTCGTGTTGTAAAACGGAATGTTAAACCAAACTGAGAATAAATCCCTGGAAGAGGAGAGAGCTCCTCAAAACCATAATACCCGAATAGTACGTTACTCTAAGCGGAATTTGATGTCGCAGTTTATTACTTTTTATTAACATTTTAAACAGTTAACAGTAAAACACAAGGGTTTCCCCAAATTTTATCCATAGAAATTTAAATTTCCGTAATAATTTTCTCAAAATTCAAAACTAATGAACGTGGCAGCAGGTATAGGCTACATGTAGTTATATTAACTTCTCTGTTAAGTAGGTTTAGCCCATTATGTCCTTCGTCTACCGCATTTTTTAATAATTCTTTCTAAAAATAAGGATTCGTCACACCATCTGTGATAAAACATTGTTTGGGTTGTTTATGATACCCTTGATAACACTTTAATTCAAGTGGTTTTAATATAGAGTTAAAAGTGTTCTAAAAAATATTTGTTTGAATGTCTTAAAAAATATGATAAAATATAATAGAAAATCAAACACCTAGCTAGATTAAAAACACTGTGTTAAAGTGTATTGTTGAATTCAATGAATAACTGATGGAAATGTTATAGCTCTAGCTTGAATAGTTTCTGAGAATTTTATGAGGGAAAATAGAAATTCCGGGAAAATGGGTTTAAAGCCATACAAATGGTAGTTAGTACATTCCTGTCGCATTAGGTACACTTAGATCCTGCCCTTGTTTATAAACATAACGAACCATACATTTTATAAGTTTTTGTAATCAGAATAAAACCAATAATAGGCTAGTATAAAAATATTTGTACTCACTTCCCAGTGGGAAATTGGTTAGAACATGGATTCGTCTATGACGTCACTGTTTCAAATTTTGGTGGCGCGAATTTCCAACACCCCCTCCCAGAGCTAAGACATATCTATGTCAAAATATAGAAACTTTTGTTTTTTCCATTTTCGGGTACCGAATTTCCACACGTTAAGGTAAGATGCGATAATTTATACAATTATTTAGGACGTATGTGGCGCTGGTCAATCTGGTAGCACTACTTACTCTTGAGTCTCCTGCCCACGGGGTCGCAGACTCCCTCGCCCAGCGCGCACTTGAGCTGACGGTCGAAGTAGCGCTTGTCCTTGAGGGCCATGTCGATGGCTTCGTCGGACACCTCGGTACGGGCGGCCAGCGCGGCGACGACGCACGCAGCTAGCACCAACAACGTCACCTGTAGCAGACCGCAGACGTGTCAGTGGACTGACAAATACTTGCTCCAAATAGAACTATCATATTCTTTAAAATCATCCAATGTTTTAAGCTAACGACAAGAGAAAAAAGTTTTAATTTTTTGAATCATGACCCCCCCCCCACCAGGTAATACCAAACTTTTTGACATGGATATGTCTAAGCTCTGGGTGGGAGGGGGGTTAGAAGATTTGTGGAACACAAAAAGTGCAGCGTTTTTGTACATAAAGTTTCATGGGAAACTGCATGAAATTGAGAAGGAAATTGTTTTTAACATCCTCCGTACGAGTAACATTGGTCGCTCTCAGAAAATGTACTTAGTTTTATGGAAGTTAAAATAATAATTTGTGTAGTTTTTTAGCTGGTTTTGATTGTTACAGTCAAATTATTCGATAACATCGTTCTATCGAAAAATTAAAAAAAAATATTTTTTTACATTTAAAACCCATAACTTTTGAACCATTAGTTTTACAGACGTGGTGTCATATTATTTGGGATCTTAATAGCTATAAATCATGAAAATTTAGTAAAAATTTGTTAGAGCGGATTTTAAGAAATTTGTATTTTTACATATTAAGGGGTTTTATGGCTAAACGAACTTTGGAGATATAGCGAAAGTGCACCAGTTTGCAAAATTTCATAAAAATCGGACGATTTGTGTGATCTCGGGATTTGTACAAAGACAGATGGAACCACTTTTTGGATTCAGGGAGCCTAAAAACATACAGATATATACACCCTCGACTGAAATTCGAACATTTTGACGAAAAGAATACTTTATATATTATGTATAAGGGGAGAAAGTAAAAAAAACCTAAATAGCCTACTACTTTTTCTTAGTTTTCATAAAGACTAAAATATTTAACGAAGAAAAAACTCAACAAAATCTGAGATGGTGAGGGAAACACTGATAAAAACGTGTTAATTGACATGCAATAACCCATAAACCCAAACTGACTCGGCGTAAGGGATGAGATCACATCGGCTGGTGGCTTGTACATCGTAGTCAGGCTCCCTGTCTGCCTATACCCAACATTTGGACAGTCTGTCTCATCGGTTAAAATAGCTTCGTATAGCTAATCAATGTACCACAGTACCTCTATCTTTCTGTTCCACTCTCTTCAGAGAAAACCTTTGCGTTGTCTAGTGTCCTTATTGTTTGCGTTGTCCTTTTCAGACGTGTGGTTTCAGCGCGGAACGTATTATTTTGGAGGTTGTTCAACTTCTCCAAAAGATTGGCTGTCCATATCCCATCTTATGGTTCCTTATTCCGGGTGCCGTACAATATTCTAGGATTTGGCGGAACATTCTAACCCTCCAAAATCCAATGTCAGAGGAAAGTTTGCATTGCTCACAGTCGAATGAGCCAGTATGGATGAGCCAAGCATTAGTGATGAAGCGTTGTCCTGCATGACGTAAGCATTGCGATAGTAATGGGTCGTGACTGCTCGATGAGCAACCGCCCCACGTATCGACCTTCCAAGGCTGATTTCATGCGGTTCAAATTTATTACAATTAATTTTACATAATTGCAAGCCGTTGCTATTTTCCTTGTAAGTCCTTGTATGTAAAATATCGTTCTGGAAATATGTTTTCTCATTCATCGTATTTGTGTTTGCCTGTTTATGTTACACTAGCTGAGCCGGCGAAGTTCGTGACGCCCTACAGTAAATGTGTTAACTTTTAAGATTGGCCATGTTCTGAAATCGAATAGCATTACGGCTTCGTTGTGATAATAGGCTAGTTAATAGCAATACTGAAACGATGAGACATATAAATAACATATAATCTGACAAAACAAATAAATCTGAGTGGATTGATTCACAATTTTCTAATCCAAACTAAACCCAAACCAAACCTAACTGTAATAGGGTTTTTATATAACACAGCTGATTATTATAATAAACGTAATATGTATAAACATTGTAATTATTTTTATTTGGCCAACATATAAACACGTGACTTTTAATCAGACAGAAAATATAAATAAATAATCCCCAAAAACTGTAAACTATTAACGTGGTGAATCAAGTTGTTCATTTTGTACAGCACATTTACTTCATAGTTTTACATTAACGAATGATTCAGATGGCATTGAATAGTAAAGCTTCTTGCTAATGGAAAGTAAACCAAACAGCTGTAGCTTAAGAAATCAAAATGTTTTTATTTTAGAACATTTGTACACAAACTTACTAACCTGAAGGTTAAAAACGCCATAAATGGAAACTTATGAAGTTTTCGAAGATTTATTTTTTGCTAAAACCTTCCAGGACACATATAGAGAAATTTCCTAAAATTTCATCGATCGGCGATCAGAAGAGTAGTTTGACAACGCATAAATGACATACATACATTCATTTTTATTTTTCCCATAGAAGAGCTATTGTAGCTCATGTAATTAAAATTAGTGTAGAGAAAAACAATAGTCGTTAAAATTTATATATATATATTTATATATTTATAGATATTATTTTTTGTCAACCGAGACCATGAACATTTAAATTTTACTGAATTTCAATCATATCAGATAGTAACCATTTGATTTAATTTATAAATTAAATATTCATATGATAATTATTTAAATCACGTATTCAAATTGGTAGTGTGTTCATGTATTATTTCTTCCTTGTATAATTTTTTCATTTAGGTGCTAAAGTGTTTATATATTATATATATATACAATATATATGTATATATATATGTGTGTGTCTGTGAACACGATAACTCTCGTAAAAATGGTCCGATCGAGACCAAATTTGGTAGAGACGTGTATTCCTACAAATGCTCGGACGAGTTCGTAAACCAGACATATCGGTCAATAGGAACGGGTAGTTTGGGGGGGTTTGTACCCCAAAATGGGGTTTTTGAGTTTTTCTCATGTAATTTCTAAAAATTTCAAATTTTATATTTCATCATTAGAATCAGCTTAAAAAACTACACAATTAAGTTCCTTAAAGTTTTTCTCTATCTCCAACGGTTACCGAGATATTAAAATATCTAAACACAGTACGTTGTATTGTGGGGCTCCAATGTTAATCTTATGGAGGATAGGGAAAAATTAATATTTCCCATATTAATCAATATTTTTTAATGAAACTTGATATTTAGCTTCATGTGGTTGAGATCTATCCTTTTATGCTTAAAAATCATAGTTTATGTGTTTATCATGGCAGCAAACCTGCATACTCTTTTCCCATATTAATCATATAGGGAATAGGCAAACTCCTTTATTTATGGACAGATGTTGATGAAACTTGGTATAATTGGTTAAAACAAAAATTATTTATGGTAGAAATGACTACTTTCAGTGTTCCTTACAGCAGCTAACCTACACACTTTCCCATATTAATCTTATGGGAAATAGGCAAATAATTCTCATGTTTATGGACAGATTTTTATAAAACTTGTCATATTTTATTATTATTATTATATTATTGATTTGGAAATTCGCTGAGTACGCAGATCTGCTGCGACGGAGGTATTATATAGAGATGATCATCACGTAACATCGCTGTAACATAACTTAAAGGTAACATGGTGTTTTATTTAAAAGATTTATGAAGGGAACTGAAACTCGTGACAGGTAACATTTCCAAAGTTTCCTTGGTGAATCACCGACTACAACACGCCCCGTGCGTGACCTCGGCCTTGACCTTGGCCATTTACGTATGCAGAACACCAGCTGTTGGGAAGAACTATTCAGTAGGTCGGGCATTGTGGCCGGACAGGTGTCTTGCATCGTAATGCCGTAAATGAGTCATGGTCTGCAGCAAGGTGATGTATTGAGTAGAATGCTCTTTTATTCAATTTTACGACCAATTTTTCGGATAATTCGAACAACTTTTTGATCCGAAAAGAGTTCGGTACAAAAAGTTCGCATTACCGCGACTCAAGTGTATTTACAAAAGTACCTTTGTGTAAAAATCTCATAAATCGGCCCATTGGTGTGGTCTAGGGGTCGTTGCACACAATGACAGATGTCAGTTCGCAAACCATTATTTAGGGTATAGGGAGTCTCAAAACTGATATTTCCACCCTCAGCTGAAAATAAAATACTGTATGTTGGAGCGAATTTACAAATCAATAATATAATAATATTAATATATGACAAGTTTTATAAAATATGCCCCATAAACATAAGAGTTTTTACATATTCTCCATTTTCAATACATTTTAAAAAAAACAAAAAAAAACATGGAAAAGAGTGCAGGTTAGCTGCCATTAAACATGAAACTAGGATTTTTAGCATAAAATATTTTACTTTGACCATATACCTTTTTCATATTAAAATATTCATAAATAAGGATTATTCTTATCCTCCATAGATTAACATTGGCAAAAGTACTGTATGCGGTTTGAAAGATAAAAAACTATAAACTTATTTTAAAAATATTTTAAATTACATATGAAAAACGCGAAAACACAATTTTTTAGTACAAAACACCCCAAACTACCCGTGTAGGAATACACATCTCTACGAAATTTGGTCATTTTTATGAGAGTTATCGTGTTTACAGACCCCACAAATACAACGACATTGTTTTTAAATATTTTTAATATCTCGTTTCTTTTGAATAAAAACACATTCACACAACACAATCTTCCAATCATTGTAAGGTACTTATGTGAGCTAAGTAAAGGATGTAATGTACATGTTGGACCAAAAATGTGATAACACATTTTAGATGGTCCATTTCAGGCCGGATACTGTTAGTAAAGGCCTACCGTATTACCCAACATGGTGGAGAACGCTTCATTGTCGAACAAAGCCGTCGCCGTAAACAGATAAACGCCGGAACTGCTCCAAGTGGCTCGTCATTCGTCACGTAATGATGTGTTACGGGCCTACGCGCTCTATAAATTAATACAGTATTCGATAGATTGGATTAGATTATTGAAACGGCGAACGTACCACAAGGTAGTTTTTAGGCAAAGTATATTAAGAAACGAGTGTAGGATGATTGTGGCGCGATCCTGTAGTCTTGTTGCTGACTAAGGCTGACATGTTCCTTAGACAGGACTGTTAATCTATAGCGAAAAATTCAATGGCATATCTATGGGACCTACAGTTTAACGTGGAATCAGAATCATTGTTAACGTTGTATTCGATTTACATACACATCCAAGTTTACACGTTCTGACAAGGTTTACAATTCACTATCGCTGTCACTGATCTGGCACAAAACACACAGACTGGGACCGTGGCTTGTCCTGTAATTCAGCTACTTGGAGTTCACGAATTGTGGATAGTTATGAGTGATGATCGGTGGGTGTAGTGTTCTCTTGATTAACGTCATCAGTATTGAATACTGAGTCAATCCGCAAATACCGTTCTCATAATTCCAGAGGCAGTGGTTCGGACTCCACGTTTAACTGTAGGTCCCTTAGATATGCCATTGACTGTTGGGATATTTATAGACAGTCATGTCTAAGGAACATGTCAGCCTTAGTCAGTAGCAGGACTACAAGATCGCTCCACAATCATTTCTCATTCATACTTGGCTTACAATACCTACCCGGCTAGGTCGACACTAGTGAACTAGTGACGCGCAGGGGACATATTATATACGTTCAGAACCTTCTACAATCTTTGAGAATGTTGCATTGTTGGATCGTTGCGGCGCGGTGGCCGCGTTTCTCTAGCATATTCTAGACGCTTCGCGAGCTGAATCACAGCTGTTCTTGACGCCACTGGGGATCCTTCGGGAACATTCCCGCGACACCATAATGTTTACCACTCGTATTTGAGTGATATGTACTGTTTTACTTAATTTAACTATAGATTTACGGAATTTCGCACGCAAACCAAAACGAACCTTCTACCTCCGCCATCTTGGGTTTTATCCCATAAGAACGATGTTGTTTTTGTGACAGCAATACTGATCACGACTTACGATTTTCGTAAAAAGTGTCAAAAAGTAAAGTGGTTATCTAGGAATTTTCATTTTCCATTTTTTTTATTTGTGTATAATCAAAAAGATCATTACTTGGTAACTATCGAACATAATTGCGTGGTATTTCCTAAAAAAATAAATAATTTAGTTCCATAGATAACCTTTTTACCTTTTAGTGTGTGGTTGCAACGTCTCCTCGACGCCTCCCATTCGCACTGCCAATGGTAAAAGCTGTGATCGATCTCGCTCTTTCCCAGACCACAGCCTCTCTGCCTGCCTCAGTACCGCGGTGGTGGATCGTCTGTCTCTCCCTCGCGAGATGGTAGATGGGGATAGCACCAGAGATAACTTTTACCGCTGTTCGGAGACTGTGCGGTAGGCAGAAGTGTTCCGCAAGTCACCTTGTCGCTGAACGCGGTAAAGCCGGTCACATCTTTCTAACGGTGTAAAACGTATTTTTGTAAAAACGTATGATTTATCATTTTCGAAATACAAAGTCCATACTGACTGGGACTGGTGACGTCCTATAATGCAGCTACCAGTACTTGGAGGTCACGAATTGTGGATAGTTGTGAGCGATGATCGGTGGTAGTGTTCTCTTGTGTGTATTAACGTCGGCACTATTGAATACTACGTTAATCCGCGAAGACCATCCTCATAATTAGACCAATTCGTAATTCAGAGGTCATGTTAAACTTTAGGTCCATTAATTGCCATCGGCTGTTGGGCTATTAATTAACAGTCCTGTCTAAGGAACATGTCAGCCTTAGTTAGTAACAAGAGTACAAGATCGCGTCACAATCATCTATACTTATTTATCATTCATACTTGGCTTAAAATACCTACCTTGTGGTATGGTCGCCATTTCAATAATCTAATCTAATGTGTCCATATTTTTCAATAGCCCTGTACAACACGGAGGCGAACTGTAACCCGATACAGCTCTTTATTCACACTCCAACACTCCTACGCTCCAACGATGACTTGCTATTCTCTGATTACTATTGTACATGGAATAGATTGCTATTGCATTATAATTAATGATAGCCATTTGTCATTGCAGGTGCACCGACTGACGTTCGATAAAAAATTAATCTAGGGGACCATATCAAAGAAATATGGTTATACATATTTTCAGGATTTATTTTAAGGACTACACATTATAAACTAATATTTATTGCGAATTTTTGTTTAAATGAGAGATAACTTTGAACGATTTTAAAGTGGTTGAGCGTGTTCTGTGTTAATATTTTATACTTAATATATTCTTTGTTTCGTTATGACAAACATCTGTGAATTGTGTTCTTGTGAAAAAACTAGTTAAATCTCTATATATTCCTACTTACGAATACGGATATTAACTATAGTAAATTAAATATTACAGCAATTAATTACATACTAAACGAATATATTATTTTTTCATAGTTAATTAATACTTAGCTCAATATGAGGTTTTGCACATTGACATTCTGTGATCAACAAACTACGATGAAAATTTACATATAAAAATTCATGAACAGGCATGCACCAATAGATATTATTTATAAAGAGTTTCTCATTTAAAACATTTGCATTTAATTTTGTTGATTGAAAAGGTTTTTTTAATGTTAATTTTTATTGTAACTTTATATTATTGTCATTGAAGGGGGGGTATTAGCAGATTTGGGTAGCGCAAAAAGTGCAGCGGAAGTGTTTAGATCCCGCTTCCATAGACCAGCTGTTGTATTGAAGTTTTCGTTATAAGAACAGCTGTTTAGAGAAACGAAAACACTCCCTTTAGACATATCCATGATCTAACCTATTTCCCACAGGGAAGTAAATACAAACATTTTTATGTCGCCAACAAAATTTATACTGTTTAGATTCAAAGTGATTAGGGTTATAAATTTTTACAGTTTCTGATTGCGATAGCAACAATTCACACACTCTTAGCTAATTCAACAAATGACCTTATTTACCATAGATAATTTGAGCTTAGAGGAGTTATATTTATTTTGTACGGTTATTACTGCATTCGTCTGTTGTGAGATAAGTTATCTTGGTGCACTATTTGTATAAATATGAAGGTTTTTGAAGGATCTTTATTTACATATCAATTGGGAAATGCAATGGCGTCAAAAACAGTTTAAATTTGATTGTGGTAATTGAAAATTATGTAGACCTATATTTCTCAAATCACAACTTCTTAATAAAGGTCATCTTTCAGAAACACCAATTGGAAAATATTTGTAAAAATTTTGGTTGGTAATATTTTCATTTTTGTGAATAGTGTCCAAAAACGCAATAAAATAATGTTGTAAAGTAATTGTATATATAAAGTAAGTGTTGATTGTTTACACCTTACATGTGAATGAAGGGGTACCAACCTTAGCAGACGCAGTCATGTTGCAATGAGGGCACTACGATGTACTGGCGGCTGCACTGGACTAGACTGGAGGGAAAGTGGGCAGCGAAAGCTTATAGGAGCCCCCCTCCGAGGCGGTTATACAACCCGCCGCGTCATTGGTCTAGGGTCTTCTCGGCGGAGGGTACAGACGGGGCCGTCGCGAAAATGATTTACCATCTTGCTACGGTTGGGCCTGGCGTGTCCTGTAATCCAGATACTTGGAGGTCGCGAGTTGTGGATAGTTCTGAGCTATGGTCGGTGGGTGTAGTGTTCTCTTGTGTGGATTAACGTCCGCACTGTTGAATACTACGGTCATCCGTAAAAGCTATCCTCATAATTAGACCAATTCGTAATTCAGAGGCTTTGGTTCGGATTCCACGTTAAACCGTAGGTCCCTTATTTGACATCGGCTGTTGGGCTATTAATTAACAGTTCTGTCTAAGGAACATGTCAGCCTTAGTCAGTAACAAGACTACAAGATCGCACCTTTATCATCTTACACTCAATCCTCATTCATACTTGGCTTAAAATATCTACATAGGTGGTTCGCCATTTCAGGAAGTTATTTTGTACGTATATATAAACCCCAAAGCCCTCACTGACTCACTCATCACTAATTCTCCTACTTCCCAATTACTCAGGAGGTTTAAGTTTTGTTTACTGGCTCTTTAGGCATAAAATAGTAAAGTTTAAAAGTTTTACGATATTCCCTTACATCTCGACTCTATACGCCTTCAATGTTCCCATGTTGATATTATGGGTAAATAATTTTGTTTTAAATAATTGTTGTTAAATAAAGGTAAACTAAAACCTTCAGATTTAATCTCACAGCTCAGGAGCAAGAACAAAAAATGTTGAAGTCATTACGTTTATTATAATAATCAGCTTTTGTATATATTTTATATTTTTCTTCTGCTATCTGATATTTATTTAAATAGTTGATATTGTGTATTACTATTGAATATTTGATTTTGTGTGTTTGCGTGCACGCGTTCGAGAGTGTGTATTTACCAAAAGGTACCCTGGTGTAAGATGATATAGTCTGTTTTAATTTTTATGTTTTAATGTTTCAAGTCCACATGAATACACTCATTTCTTATAAATATTTTAGCTTGAAATACCTGGATAGGCCACAAATTCAGAAAGGTAATAAAAATCATTTAATTGGACAGCATTTGATTGTGTGTCACACGATTTATACGGCATTAACAATCAAAGCATAGGGCCTAGGGGACTACTAATATGTGATATCAGGACCTCTAAGACAATATGACATGTATATACAAGAAAAGTTTATTTCGATTTGACATATTTACACCATTGTGAATAGCTAAAAATATAAAGAATATTGTTATAAAAGATTTAGATTATTTTACATAATTATATAGATGAATCTTTAAAATAGTGATTGAAAATTATAATTCAGTTTGTGCAAATCGTGTAAGAATTTTACTGTCCAGCTTGAACCTTAAAGATTTGTAATAAATTAGGTATTGTTCCTCCAGCGCCAATAACATCAAAATTTCCTGTATTAAATGTTTTTGATAATATTTCATAAATATTTTTCTCTTTTTCATTCACTTGTTCTGGTTGGTTTTCATTACATTAAAATCTAATTGTTGGGTCAATAATGAAAGCTTTATTAATGTGTCTATTTGCAAGTGCAGTAACTTTTTCGAACAACTCGTATTTTCCTTTGCTTCTCAGTTTATCCGCTATTATAGTTCTAATATCGTTGTGTCTAGAATTTCTCAAATTAGTGCTGTGCGGGCATTGTCCAAGGATATTAGGAAGTGATTCAAAAACGTACTTTTCAGTGCTGGAACAGTGTTGGCACCAGCTGCCATCCTTGGATGTACAATACTACGGTGCCCAATTATGGAATTAAGCTTTTTTTGTTTGACTGGAACCATGGCGTGTCCTGTAATCCAGCTACTTGGAGGTCACGAATTGTGTATAGTGAGCGATGGTCGGTAGGTGTAGTGTTCTCTTGTGTGGATTAACGTCCGCACTATTGAATACTACGTTAATCCGGAAAGACCATCCTCATAATTAGACCAATTCGTATTTTAGAGGCAGTGGTTCGGATTCCACGTCAAACTGTAGGTCCATTAGTTGCCATAGGCTGTTGGGCTATTAATGAACAGTCCTGTCTAAGGAAGATCCCGCCACAATCATCTTACACTCAATCCTCATTCATACTTGGCTGAAAATACCTACCTTGAGGTATGGTCGCCATTTCAATAATCTAATCTCCCTTGTCTGATTCTTACCGGGATCCCCTGAAATTCACATATTTAATGAGATGACCGTTTTTGGGTCTTCTCGCTACGTGGTCAGCCCATTTCAATCTCTACTTTTGATAATGGCAAGCAGAGATGTTATAACTCTCCTTTAAACTGCATTTCAAAACTTGTGTATTGCTTCTTTCCACTTTTTTTGGGGTACTTCATTTCTGTTCCTCAAGGAATCGGGATTAATTAGTGTGTATTCGCAACTATGATGGTTTTGAAATTTTGTTTGTATTTAAATATTCCGTTGTATTTTTGACCCACAGTGTTATTCTTAAAGAGGATAATTCCTGAGATAGTTTTCTTAATTTTAATCTAACACCTCATCTTTTAACAACTACAATGTGGCCAGCAGGTTAATGATGTTACAATATTAGGATTACCCTACAAAACGAAATATTTTGTCACTGATAAAGACAATTAATTTTTTCCAATGGGATACCTTTTTCCTACTGAACCACCAGATACAAAAAGTACTTATTGTTAAAGGTTTTCGTAATTATTTCTTTTAACAAATTTACTATTTACACGGTAGTGTCACACAAATATGTTTAAGGTTTGTCTTATTTAATCATGACATTCAATTCGTTCGTAAAGATAAAATGTCGTTAGCGATATTTGTACTATTTTAATATCGCCGTACCAGAGAAAACACGCTGCGTTATACATTGCTGTGCTGGGGAAGTCTTCAGACATTGCAGGCGCTCTAGAAAACCACTTGACTTGCATCACTATTACACTTAAACGTGTTGAAGTAAACATAGATTTTTTTAGATGCTTTATACAGCTAGGCACTATTACTGTTTCAAAAAATAACTAATGTAAAACTTTATGATAAGGTAAGATTGTAACAATGACTTATTTACAGCATATATTAGATATTTTATAATATTAAAACTCTAAAATAAAGAGTTTTCGTAATTTAATCAACCCATGTTAGTAATACATTACACCCACCTCACACCGGGAACTTAGTGAGAAACATAATTATTTTTTAAGAATCGTTTGTTAAAAGGGTAAATTTAAGTCTTTGGGAAAAAGTGAATACAAGAGAACAATAATTTTAAATTAACAAGAAAATAAACGTTCTCAAAAACATAGTGAAATAAATATTCTTAACTTACCAAAATTACACAAAAGGAAACAAAATTAAAGCTAAAAATAATAGTAATATTTTTTGTATTGAAATAATTGTTATTATTTATTATGAATATAAACTACAATAAATTATAATCATACTAGTATTTATTAAATTTATAAATAAATGTGTAACTAAATCTACTATTGCATTTTTGCTGAAATATATTGCTTAAATAATATAAGCAATTTTGGTTAAAAGGTTTTTTTAATAAATTACCCAAACAAAATTATTGAAATTCAAGAGCCGAGGAGGAAATAAAATAAATTTATCCATCCTCATAGTTCACATGCAGGAAACAATCAATATAAATTCTAAAGGAGTAACCAATGACAGATTTATTTTAGTTTTTCCCCTCTGCGTCATTTTAATGTAAACACTCAATGACAAGCTTCTCAACTTCTTCGCCTTAATTGTAATTGCATTGGGCCACTATTTTGATTTTTTTATGATTGTGTGATTTTGTAGTTATTATGTGGGGGGCACATAACGGCTTAAAAAATTAATCAAACAATTAATGTTCAAAAATGGGAACATTGAATCTAAATGGGTAAATAATTTGAGGAACTTTGCTTAAAGTCTTTTTTTGTCCTTTTATTTTCTCTTTAAAAATACTTTTTAACCAAAATCGCCGTATGTTGTTAAGGGTCGAGGAGAAATGGAAATGAAATATGAAAGGGAATAAATGAAAATAAACGGTATCAGTGGACTGACACATACTTTCTTCCTTAAGTAAAGTTAAAAACGACAATCTGTCATAAAAATCTCATATTCTTTAAAGTTTATCTAAATATCATTTAACTATTCCAAAAATAATCATCCCATTTCTACAATAAACAAGAGTAACCGAGTTAAATTAATTTTTATAATTTTATTGGGGGGAACCCCCTCTCGGTGATACCAAGCCTTTTGAATGTGTTTTGTTGGGTGATGTGAACTTACGCTGCATACCAAGTTTCGTGGTAAACGGTCGGGAAATAAGGATGAAATTGATTTTACTCTGCGCCTCTTAATAAACCAAACGCTTTATGAAAAACACCTCGACTCCCTCGCGGTACTCCAGATCCGGTTCAACTGTTACCGCATCGCCGGGGGTTTACCAGGGACCTGGAGAGAGGCTACAGTCTCATTTCTCTCTCCTCCCGGATTTCCTCATCAGTTTAATGGCCAGATATTCGTAGAATTAACTTAACGTACTCTTTTTTCAATTAAATTTTCTTTGAATTTATTTTTATCGCGTGTTTTCCATTTTATATTTTTTCAGAGTTCTGTTATATCAATATTAATGGCATTTTTTACATTTTGACATGGGACAGTTTTGTCTGGTATTTTGAATAAACTTAGTGTACAGCTTCATCTAACGAATGTCTATTACTATACCCTATGTTATTACGCAGTTTGTAACTGTTAAATAAAGAGATTTGAGTTGAGTATGTGTTGAAAAAATTAAATTATTTTGTTCCTCATTAATCAAATCTATTTACTCTTTTCCATGCTATTCTTATGGAGGATCTTCACCAATGATTGACAAAAGATTGTATCAGTGCTGTCCACAGCACGTCTTGGTGTCGCGAGTTACAACATCAGACGAAATTTTGGGAGGGATTTTGAAAAAATAAGTCTCCATGGGTCTCCAGTCTCCATTTTGGCCTGATGATGTTCGGTGTAACTGGACGAAATCGATCACCAATTTAACAAATTTTGCATATAATTGTATATAATTACAATTTAAGTGTAAATATATTAAGTAGTATTTGAAGACGTGAGTTTTTACTTCATCCTATAGAAAAAATAAGATAAAGAGGGGGATTTTATCAATTCGCAGTTTATAACTGATTAGGATTATTCAGCACACATTTTTTTGTTCTTTTCTTTTAAATCAGAAAACGCTAAATTGAAATGGTCAAATGATAATACTTTAAGGTTCAGTTGTTCAAAAGATGGCTTTTTGACGTCTGTGATGATGTGTTGATGCCTTACGGGCTGTGCTCACACTCGCACGTGCTATAGTAACCGCAGTTCACCGTCTCTACGTATAAATCATTTGCGTAATGAAAGTATATTTACTCATTAAAAAGTATTAGCGAATTTTAGGGAAGTAGTATTACCATAGGTCTCATCAAGTTAAGAGCATGTTATTTTTTCGTCTTTAGGTGCCCAGAAAAATAATTGTTGTTAAAAATTTTTTTGAAATAGTCTATGTTATTGTCTTTGAACACGATAACTCTCGTGAAAATGTCTGATCGAGACCAAAATTTGGTAGAGACTGTGTTCCTACAAATGCTCGGACGAGTTCGTAAACCAGACATATCGGTCATGGGAACGGGTAGTTTGGGGGAGTTTTGTACCCCAAAATGGGGTTTTTGCTTTTTTCATGTAATTTTAAAAATGTTTAATTTTTTTATTTCACCATTGGAATCAGCTTAAAAAACTACACAATTAAGTTCCTTAAAGTTTTTCTCTATCTTCAACGGTTACCGAGATATAAAAAAATCTAAACACAGTACGTTGTATTTTGAGGCTCCAATGTTAATCTTATGGAGGATAGGAAAAATCAATTTTTCATTATTATCTAATATTTTTGGATGAAACTTGATATTTAGCTTCATATGGTTGAGATTCAAAAATTTGTGCTAAAAATCATAGTTTATGTGTTTATCATGGCAGCAAACCTGCATACTCTTTTCCATGTTAATCTTTGGATTAGGCAAACTCCTTTATTTATGGACAGATGTTATGAAAGTTGGTAAATGGTTAAAATAAAATTTTTGATGGTATAAATGGCTACTTTCAGTGTTCCTCACAGCAGCAAACCTACTCACTCTTTCCCATGTTAATCTTATGAAGAATAGGCAAATAACTAATATTTATCGACAGATTTGACCAAACTTGTCATATATTACTATTATAATTATATTATTGATTTGGAAATTCGCTAAGTACGCAGGTCTGATGTGACGGGGTATTTATAATCGGTCTTCTGTGTTTTAGCGAATTTCCCATAGGGAAGAAGTTATTACCATAGGTCTCGTGGCAATACTTAAGCCCGGGAGCATGTTATGTTTCGTCTTTAGGTGCCCAGAGGCAAAAAAATAGTCGTTGAATAACTCTCTTAAAAATGGTCTGATCGAGACCAAATTTGGTAGAGGTGTGTATTCCTACATTTGCTCGGACGAGTTCGTAAACCAGACATATCGGTCTATCGAAACGGGTAGTTTGGGGGGGGGTTGTACTAAAAAATTGGGTTTTTTGCATTTTTCATGTGTTATTTAAAAAGTTTGAAACTTTATCTTTGACTATTAGAATCACCTTAAAAACTACACAATATAGTTCCTTTAAGTTTTTCTCTATCTCCAACGGTTACCGAGCTATTAAAAAATCTAAACACAGTACGTTGTATATTGAGGCTCCAATGTTAATCTTATGGAGGATAAGGAAAAATCAATGTTTTACTTATTATCTAATATTTTTGGATGAAACTTGATACTTAGCTTCATGTGGTAGAGATCCATCCATTTATGCTTAAAAATCATAGTTTACGTATTGTAACCCCTTTTCATAGGATTTATTAAAAAAGATTATTAAACAAAATTTAATAAAAAAAGTAAAATATATAAAGTAAATATTTAATGGCAAATAAATGAATTGAATTGAGATTTCCAACGAATCAACAGGATTTCCAACACGGGTCGGTTGCGTGTTTTCAAAGTTAACACATTTGCAGGGTCGTCGACCTTCAGCTGAGGATATTTAATGTTTTGGATACGTAGGTGAACGTATTCGCGGCGTGGCGTGGCGGCGGTATCGACGCCGGAGATGGCGCCCAGATAGCAGCACGGTCGCGTGTTTAACGCGCGTCACTCACGCCACCTGCCGGCCACGGGTCAAACTACGTGCGACAACAATCGAATCCCAATACACCGAAATTTACATTATCGAATTCAGTAAATTTCAAATTTGAAGCTAACGAAGTTTTAGGTTTTTAAATTTTAAAACGAGAAAGATCATAAGAAGTCTAAACGTAAAAAACAATAATTTACCACATTGTTAACTTTTTATCTTCTCTATTTATACATTGTTTATGGAGAAAGTATTATTTTTGTCAAAGATTTCGAATTAGAGTTAAAAGTAAACCCTGTATATCCGTTTTGAGGCACTCTGATTCATTCTCTCGATTTTTGAAATAGTGAATAATACTCCATAAAACCTTAATTATATGCTGTTATTTTCTATCTTTCTGCCTTTTACTTTTACTTCGTTGTTCCTGCTGCCAAATGTATCAATTAGGAATGTTACCTTCTAACTTTTAAGATCTACTACACCAGAACTTAAGCGAGACACACAGACAATCGAGACAATTGTAATCTCCTTTACGATTTTAGTAGGGACTAGCAGTAAGCCCGTCCTTTGTACGGGTTGTAGGATTCAGTAAAAGAAGATAGATTATCTAACCAAAATGTAAACCTGAAATCCTAAACAAATCAGTACAAAGAAAATAAATAAATAACCAGCTTTGTTATTTAGCATTACTTAACAATTAAATAGATCAGAACATTTATACCATTGTATTATAATTAGTTATACGTTAAAATAACTTTTAAATTTAGTATAATTTCGAAATGGGTTTTAAATCAATGACTAATATAGATGAACTAATATTGATTTGACAGCTGTTTATTTTTCTTTCTATTAAATCTTTAAATTACAAAGACAGCTGATTATTACCAGTAGGTGGTTCATTGATAATTGAAAGCAAAATGTGACTAATTCTGTAAACATATGTCGAAAAATCCTTCGTTTAGCCGCTAGCCGCCATTTTGTATTTTTTACAAAAAACTATATATATCAAGAAATATTTAAGATACAGAAACCAAACTTTGCACACATGTTTACTGGTTAAAGAGAATAATATTTACAAAGTATCATTTAATTTTCTTTTATATTTTCAAAATGGCGGTGGTTAAAAATATTTAAATTAAAATAACAAAAACTTACATTACATTACATTACTTACAAAAACTAACATTAACTTTATAAAATTTTTACAAGATACAAAAAAGATTGGAATTTTAATTTCAAATCAAACGGTACTTTTCAAATCTTATAACTGAAGAAATTAGCTCACAAGTATTTGTATGGCGTGGCCCTGTATTCTAATTTAAAGTGCATTTTCATCTTAATATTCTTGATATATATAAATTGTAAAAAATACAAAATGGCGCTAGTCTAAACGAATTTTTTCGACAAATGGTTATAGGTGATTTTTTGTTTATTTTGATGAGTACTACCACCCCTCGAAGTTTGTGCCCGACTTTAATGAACACCCTGTATATATATAGAGACTTCTATGGAAACTTGTTTCATATTTTCATCTTACAATCTTACAAATTGCCATTTCGCTTCTAACACTGAGTCAAACAACCCGGACAGCTAACAGCTGGTTGATAAATACAAATTATTTTAAGAAGTTACTTTTGAAGAGATGAAGAGTTTCGATGATACAGAGTTTCTTAGACGTTTTAGATGGTGTGTGTACGAAGAAAGAAATTACCACCATTCTTTTAAAATGGCGGTCAGTTTGATTTCATCACTCCTGCCATACTGTGTTTTAGTCTGAAAGGATAATGCGATAGTCATAGTCATAATAATATTATACAGGGTGTTCTTAAAGTCGGGGACAAACTTCGAGAGCTGATAGTACTAATAAAAATAAACAAATAAAATTCTGTAAACATATGTCGAAAAATCCTTCGTTTAGCCACTAGCCGCCATTTTGTATTTTATACAAAAAACTTTATATATCAAGAACTATTTAAGATACAGAAACCAAACTTTGCACTCATATTTATTAGGCAAAGAGAAAAATATTCTCAAAGTATCATTTATCTTATTTTATACCATTAACTTAATAAACTTATTATAGTACTTAAATAACTTACCATTAAATTTATAAAATTTTTACAAGAGATAAAGAATATTGAAATTTTAATTTCAAATCGAACGGCGCTAAGAGGCTTTGAGAATATTTTTCTCTTTGCCCAATAAATATGTGTGCAACGTTTGGTTTCTGTATCTTAAATAGTTCTAGATATAATATCGTTTGTTGTATAAAATACAAAATGGCGGCTAGCGGCTAAACGAAGGATTTTTCGACATATGTTTATAGGAAATGTTTTGTTTATTTTAGTTAGTACAGTACTATCACCCTTGAAGTTTGTCCTCGACTTTAATGAGCACTCTGTATAAGTGTCATACTAAAGTAATAATTATGTAGGAATATAGATAACTACATTTTATTTCCTTAACAAGTAATTAGATTGACTGGGACCGTGGCGTGTCCTGTAATCCAGATACTTGGAGGTCACAAATTGTGGATAGTGAACGATGGTCGGTGGGTGTAGTGTTCTTTTGTGTGTATTAACGTCCGCACTATTTAATACTACGTTAATCCACAAAGACCATCCTCATAATTACACAAATTCGTGATTCAGAGGCAGTGGTTCGGAATCCCTCGTTAAACTGTAGGTCCCTTAGATATGCCATTGACTATTGGGCTATTAATTAACAGCTCTGTGTACGGATCATGTCAGCCTTAGTCAGTAACAAGACCACAAGATCGCGCCACAATAATCATCTTACACTCATTTATCTTTCATACTTTGCTTAAAATACTACCTGGGTAGGTCGCCATTTGAGAAACTAACTACTATCTTGTATTATAATTTAAACCTTAAAAATGTATTTTTTTAATTCCTTATACAACCACCTTAACTTTAAATAACACCTCACAATCCTTTTATGACTTTGGTGTGGCTAGTAGGTAATGGTGTTACATTGAAGCTAGAACATAATATTCCGCCATTGCTGTAGACTCCTAATGTCTTTGTCTAATGGAATATCTTTTGTTTTACTGAACCTCCGGGTAGAAATTGTAATTGTTAAATATTTTCGTTTATATTTTTTTTTACCAATTGACTGTTTAGGCTCTTGTGTTACTAAAATGCTTTTTGATTTAGTTAAAAAAGGCAAAAAAATTGTTTAATAATCCTCTTAATCGTAACAATGTTTTTTATTAAAATGAAGAAATGTCATTTAGTAACAAGAATTTTTTGAATATGTCAAAAATGACTTGATTTTGTACAATAAAATGTAATTTTGTTGAGATAAAATATTATTAGCAATACTTTTACTACTTCAATATCAATACTGTTCAATATTACAAAATTTGCAGTTTTTCAGTTTTAAAAATGCTTTTTATGCCAATATTCAGTCGCACATAGCTTATGGAGGGACTTCAGAAAACATTCTAGTTAAAAAAAGGCTCTAAGATTTTTTTTTAAATTAAAAATTGGAGTCTGTAAAACAACACTTTATCAACTTAAATATTTTACCAGTTCATAGTTTTTATATTTTTGAATGTATAGTGTATATTTAAAGAATAATGAAAATTGTGTAAAGAAAGAGAGGAAGTATTTCTCGTGTTTTGTTATAACACGAGAAATAAAAAATAATTTACTGTTCCCAAACATAATGTAGAGTTATACTCCAAGAGAACATGAAATTTTTAAGGATGATTCCAGATGATATGAAAAATGTAGGAAATATATAAAAGTTCAAAATATTATTGAAAAAAATATCTGGTAGGGAAAGCGTGTACGTATATTCTGTTGATGAATTGTAGCTAAATTAAAAGTCCTGAAATAGATTGTATTTTGTAGATTTTAAGATAAGATATACTTTATTTTCTTGTATGAAGAGTGTTGACGCAAAGAGTTGATTTTACATTTGTGCAAATTTCAATAAAGATATTTTCATTGATTGATTGATATCGCCGTACCAGATAAATCACACTACGTTACACACTGCTGCGTTGGGGAAGTCTTCAGACATTGCAGGCGCTCGTGAAAATCAGTCTGAGCTACATCATTATCACGCGCATACAGAATTGATGCTCTTAGATTCATTGCACGCTTAAGCACGTGCCCAGAAATGGCTATTGTAGGTTTCAAGAGTTCTCACAGTGGTGGCGTATTAGGGTTTATCCCCAAAATAACTACGTTTTTTTGCAAGAGCAAATCTTATTTGATGGCAATGACGAAGACTTTAAAGTGGTTATACACGGAAATTATAAGTGCTTGAGTTTGTTATTGCAAAATTGGATGCATTTGTTGATAATCAGTTATAGCTACGTGGTAATTATCTATTATAACGCTTTATTATATAACATAATTAGGCATAGCAGGGAGACGGCTACCGTAACAGTGGGCAACAGTATGGAGATTTTAAAATAGTAATAAAAATTGAGCTTAATTCTCGAGGGTGAAAATAAAAATTCCGTGTGTGTGACGCGAAGTTTTGTATTTACAAGAGTAAAGCACTAAAATTTACATCGACGAAACCCTAAATCAGATGCTTCGGTGTAGGCCTACATAGATTATTAAAATGGTAACCTACCCAGGCAGGTATTTTAAGTCAAGTATAAATGAGTAATGAGTGTAGGATGATTGTGGCGCGATCTTTTGGTCTTGTTACTGACTAAGGCTGACTTACTCCTAAGACAGGACTGTTAGTTAATAGCCCAGCGGCCGATGGCAACTAAGGGACCTACAGTTTAACGTGGAATCCGAATCACTGCCTCTGAATTACAAATTGGTCTAATTATAAGGATGGTCTTTGCGGATTAACGTAGTATTCAATAGTGCGGACGTTAATCCACACAAGAGAACATAACACCCACCGACTATCGTTCACAACTATCCACAATTCGTGTCCTCCAAGAAGCTGGATTACAGGACACGCCACCGTCCTAATCAAAAGATAATAATCCTCCATTACGTGTTGCCAAGTTACTGATCCAAATGTTGGATTTCGTAAAAATCTTAGTATTACATCGGTTGCTGGGAGACAAATATTGAAAATGGTTCAGCGTAATGTTTCGGTTAATAAACCTTTTAAAAATTAATGTGTATAAACATCGACGAGTATATTGAGCGTTTAGTTGAAGCTTCTGCGGTGATGATTGTTGGGCAGAACCCACGGTTGACCCAGGAGAAGTGACGTGAGTAAAAAATAATAACCGAGGATAAATAATAAGGAACGAAGGATAATAGATAACAACTAGTGTTACCCGGCGGACTACCTACTGCCTAACAGTAATGTATAAGAAAACTTTCAAAATATTTAATTTCAGTTAACAATTAGTTGGACTTTTCCAACGCGTATTGTGATTAAAATCTACACAACGTTTCGAGAGTTGGTTAAACTACTCCCGTTTTCAAGTGCCTAACGATATTTACATTTATACAAACAAAGGGTTATTTCTATATAGAAAAGAAACAGGTAAAAAACACAACAAAAATACAATTTTTTTGACCAAGTTATAAAAAGTTTTGAGTGCCCCCCAAAATGGGGGAAACTAAAAATTTTCAAAAGTAAAGCCCCATCGAGATGTACTTTATTTTAAAGGTCTTCTCTACCTCAACCCAGTACAAAATGGCGGCATTTTGAAAATTATGACCCTGTTTTTTAAGTTCCTTCCCCCTTTGATTTTCGCTACATTTTACATTTAAAGTGATTTTCAATGACAGGATTCATTTTAATAGGTGCATATTCTAACTTTTGTAGACCTAAGGTCTTAGATGTAGGAGTCAACTTCCGAATTCCTTATGAGAAGCTAGTCATGTGACCTGTCAAATACCACTCATAAGGAATTCGAAAGTCGACTCCTACATCTTAGACCTTAGGCACCTTCCAACATTTTAAATTACTACATGAATGAAATGAATCCCATTGAAAAATCACTTTAAATGTAAATTGTAGCAAAAACCAAGGGGGAAGGGACTTAAAAGAGGGGTCATAATTTTCAAAATGCCGCCATTTTGTACTGGGTTGAGGTAGAGAAGACCTTTAAAATGAGGTACATCTCGATGGGGCTTTACATTTGTAAATTTTGAGTTGCCCCAAAATCCCCTATTTTCTAGGGGCACTCAAAATTTTGGATAACTTCAAAAGATACGTTGGGTTAAGTTTGCATGTTTTCCAAAAGGTTATTTATTTCTTCCAACAGATAAAAAAATAATTGGAGGGAAATGACTTTATAACCATCCTGTATAAATTAAGATTTAAAATAGTTGTTATGGGACTAAAATCCAACATGACAGCGTTGGATTACTCGACGAAGACTGTCAACTGCATGCAAGCTCTTTACTAGCGACAAATTTTCTTTAGCGTTGCAAAGAACAACCACTAGTCACACAATGCGTTTTTAGGAATTTGTAGGTTTCAAAAACATTGGTCGTTGACCTAAATGATTTTTAGTAAAATATAAACTATATCGGTGAACTGACGTGTAATACTTCCTCATTATAATACAGACTTACATAATATAACTCAGTTGTATGTGTATTTTAATAAATTGGTTGAACACTGAACCAAAATACCCGTAGACGTTTAAAAAATCAATGAAATAGACCTACATTTCTCTCGCCCTTTTTTATATATATTAAGGTTTGGGTGGGCTGTGTTGCTTTCCTGAGGTAATCAAAGTAGACTTTAAATGGGGTAGACTTTAACATTCCCTTGTTTTGGTAGAGGTTTCAAAAATGCGAAATTAAAATTTTTGTAAATGACCGCCATTTTCCACAGATGGGCCGAAATATAACATCCCCGTCGCAGCAGACCTGCGTACTCAGCGAATTCTAAATCAACAATATGGCAATAATAAATAATACAAGTATGTGAAAATATTGATCAATCAATACCTGTTGATGTATTAGAGTATTTGCCTATTCTCCGTAACATTAACGTGGGAAAGAGTATGCAGGTTTTCTGCTTACATAAACTATGATTTTTTTAGCATAAACGTATGGACCCCAACCACATGAAGCTAAATTCAAAGTTTTATCCAATACTATAGGTTACTAAGGGAAATATTAATTTTCTTATCCTGCATAAGATTAGCATTGGAGCCCCTAAATACAATGTTCTGTTTTTTTTAGATTTGTAATATCTCGATAACCGTTGGAGACAGAGAAAAACTTAATTAAAATAGATTTTGTAGTTTTTAGCTGATTTTAATGAATTATAAAATTTGAAACTTTTAAAAATTACATAAGAAAAATGCAAAAACCCCATTTTTTGGGTACAAAACCCCTATTCTACCCCTTAAGTAATGGTATGAAAAAAATTGTGATTGATCATAACCCATTGACATGGAAACAGTCGATCTTATTTCAAAATGATCTCATTAAAATAATCGATTTGACATATCTGTGAAATGGCTAACATTAAGTTAAAAAACTTAAGTATTTTGAAATTTTCATATTTTAATGCAACTTTTTTAAATCCGGACTCTTTTTCCCAAATTTCTTATCCCATAAACTCTTATTTCTCGTAACCCTCTTTAGTTCAATGACCGACTTGGCATAATCGATCTATCACACTTCCATTTCTAAGATATCGATTGATTGTATTTCATCTCCTAACTTGAAATTTCCAAATCTCCGACAAGGTTAGTTCCGCCATATTGGAAAACATGTCTGGTTCTCCAAAGGATAAGCAGGCTTATCTGAGCAGATAACGCCAATATGGTAGTGGAAAAACCCGCAATAGCTGTACAGAGGGGTGGAATTGTAGTTGTGGAAGTTGAGGGGGATGGTGAGGGGTATGGACATACTGTTATTCCTTATTGTCCGTCCGTGTTGTTTGCCAGGCCCGCAGCTACGTGCGACATGGCGGGCTTTCTCCACGCGACGGGACAAACAAGTCTGTCCTTCGTCCTTCTAGCTGGAGAACGATAAATAATAGACACGGTTCAGTTCAGATAAGTTAAAACTGTATACAGCACTTTAAGTGAAACAAAGTTTCACGACGTTTCGGGATCTGGAATCTGATCCCGTCCTCAGGCGAGCTAGTATCTAAAACATAACACGATCAAAACATAACATAATCCGGACTAAGCTGGAACAAAAATTTTTAAAGCAGTCAAAAAACTTACAAACAATACCATTCACTAACAGTTACGCACACAAGAAACAAAAATTAGTCCATTACTAACCGTGTTATGTTTTAGGTACTAGCTCGCCTGAGGATGGTATGAGATTCCAGATCCCGAAACGTTGTGAAAATTTGTTTTACTTAAAATCACGATGGAAAATTTCCATAGTAAAAATCTATATAACATAAATCCGCTATCACAAAAAAATGAATTTCAAACAAAAAGTTGTATAAAGTTTTAACTGAAATGGCAACCTAATCAGGTAGGTATTTTATGCCAAGTACGAATGAGAAATGGGTGTAAGATGATTGTGGCGCGATCTTGTAGTCTTGTTACTGACTAAGTCTGGCATGTTATTTAGACAGGACTGATGATAAGAGATTTAGTGGTTTGCTGGCGAAATACAGTTTAACTTCGGTAATTCGAAATCCAAGAAGGTTTGAATTATCAAGAGCTAAAATACTTCGATTCATCGCAATATATTTTCGATTATTAGAATCTTTGAATTGTAGGGGTTTTCGAATTGGCGAGGTACCTTTAAGAACAATGTTAATTTCGTTACAGCATTACTAATTACACGACAGTCCTAAACAGATGGTTAAATGACTTACTCTTTCTATATGTTAATCTGAAAGAGAATAAGAAAAATGGCCTCTATTCTTTATTGTTTTTAATAGTGTTGTAGAACTTGGTTTTTGAACCTAGGCAAGGTCTACTACTTATGACGAAATATCTAAAATAATTTACCCTTGTAGCAACAAAAGTACTTACTCTCATGCCACGTTATTAATTGGTTAATAATAGCTTTTTTATGATAAAACTGTAATTATTTTTATGTATTATGTATAGTTTTTTTACTGTATCAATAAAGATTTCATTGCATTTCATAAATAAATTGAAACTAGCATGCATGTTTGCTTGGCCGTAGTGTCAAATTGAATGACTGGAAAATTAAAAATAAATTTTAAGAGACGAAGCCACGGAGTAGTAATAGACACATTCTCGGGGCTGCCAGTGGACCGAGGGACTAAAATAACAGTAGTTACTCATCGCAGATACGTCGCGGTAGTATTTTCGTTGGGCAGTCAACAGCGGCGTCATATATCAACGACAGATGACGTACAATATGTATCCACGGTGCAACAGGTCCGCGACAGCCGATGGAATGTGGGTCCAGGAATAGCCGATACAAGTGACACGGCTATTCTCTGTCACCAGCCGCGTCATGTGTCAACTGGGAGGTTCCTGGTCCTGAAGTGACGTGTCACGATGCAACAGGTCCGCGACAACCGATGGAATGTGGGTCCAGGAATAGCCGATACAAGTGACACGGCTATTCTCTGTCACCAGCCGCGTCATGTGTCAACTGGGAGGTTCCTGGTCCTGAAGTGACGTGTCACGATGCAACAGGTCCGCGACAACCGATGGAATGTGGGTCCAGGAATAGCCGATACAAGTGACACGGCTATTCTCTGTCACCAGCCGCGTCATGTGTCAACTGGGAGGTTCCTGGTCCTGAAGTGACGTGTCACGATGCAACAGGTCCGCGACAACCGATGGAATGTGGGTCCAGGAATAGCCGATACAAGTGACACGGCTATTCTCTGTCACCAGCCGCGTCATGTGTCAACTGGGAGGTTCCTGGTCCTGAAGTGACGTGTCACGATGCAACAGGTCCGCGACAACCGATGGAATGTGGGTCCAGGAATAGCCGATACAAGTGACACGGCTATTCTCTGTCACCAGCCGCGTCATGTGTCAACTGGGAGGTTCCTGGTCCTGAAGTGACGTGTCACGATGCAACAGGTCCGCGACAACCGATGGAATGTGGGTCCAGGAATAGCCGATACAAGTGACACGGCTATTCTCTGTCACCAGCCGCGTCATGTGTCAACTGGGAGGTTCCTGGTCCTGAAGTGACGTGTCACGATGCAACAGGTCCGCGACAACCGATGGAATGTGGGTCCAGGAATAGCCGATACAAGTGACACGGCTATTCTCTGTCACCAGCCGCGTCATGTGTCAACTGGGAGGTTCCTGGTCCTGAAGTGACGTGTCACGATGCAACAGGTCCGCGACAACCGATGGAATGTGGGTCCAGGAATAGCCGATACAAGTGACACGGCTATTCTCTGTCACCAGCCGCGTCATGTGTCAACTGGGAGGTTCCTGGTCCTGAAGTGACGTGTCACGATGCAACAGGTCCGCGACAACCGATGGAATGTGGGTCCAGGAATAGCCGATACAAGTGACACGGCTATTCTCTGTCACCAGCCGCGTCATGTGTCAACTGGGAGGTTCCTGGTCCTGAAGTGACGTGTCACGATGCAACAGGTCCGCGACAACCGATGGAATGTGGGTCCAGGAATAGCCGATACAAGTGACACGGCTATTCTCTGTCACCAGCCGCGTCATGTGTCAACTGGGAGGTTCCTGGTCCTGAAGTGACGTGTCACGATGCAACAGGTCCGCGACAACCGATGGAATGTGGGTCCAGGAATAGCCGATACAAGTGACACGGCTATTCTCTGTCACCAGCCGCGTCATGTGTCAACTGGGAGGTTCCTGGTCCTGAAGTGACGTGTCACGATGCAACAGGTCCGCGACAACCGATGGAATGTGGGTCCAGGAATAGCCGATACAAGTGACACGGCTATTCTCTGTCACCAGCCGCGTCATGTGTCAACTGGGAGGTTCCTGGTCCTGAAGTGACGTGTCACGATGCAACAGGTCCGCGACAACCGATGGAATGTGGGTCCAGGAATAGCCGATACAAGTGACACGGCTATTCTCTGTCACCAGCCGCGTCATGTGTCAACTGGGAGGTTCCTGGTCCTGAAGTGACGTGTCACGATGCAACAGGTCCGCGACAACCGATGGAATGTGGGTCCAGGAATAGCCGATACAAGTGACACGGCTATTCTCTGTCACCAGCCGCGTCATGTGTCAACTGAGAGGTTCCTGGTCCTGAAGTGACGTGTCACGATGCAACAGGTCCGCGACAACCGATGGAATGTGGGTCCAGGAATAGCCGATACAAGTGACACGGCTATTCTCTGTCACCAGCCGCGTCATGTGTCAACTGGGAGGTTCCTGGTCCTGAAGTGACGTGTCACGATGCAACAGGTCCGCGACAACCGATGGAATGTGGGTCCAGGAATAGCCGATACAAGTGACACGGCTATTCTCTGTCACCAGCCGCGTCATGTGTCAACTGGGAGGTTCCTGGTCCTGAAGTGACGTGTCACGATGCAACAGGTCCGCGACAACCGATGGAATGTGGGTCCAGGAATAGCCGATACAAGTGACACGGCTATTCTCTGTCACCAGCCGCGTCATGTGTCAACTGGGAGGTTCCTGGTCCTGAAGTGACGTGTCACGATGCAACAGGTCCGCGACAACCGATGGAATGTGGGTCCAGGAATAGCCGATACAAGTGACACGGCTATTCTCTGTCACCAGCCGCGTCATGTGTCAACTGGGAGGTTCCTGGTCCTGAAGTGACGTGTCACGATGCAACAGGTCCGCGACAACCGATGGAATGTGGGTCCAGGAATATCCGATACAAGTGACACGGCTATTCTCTGTCACCAGCCGCGTCATGTGTCAACTGGGAGGTTCCTGGTCCTGAAGTGACGTGTCACGATGCAACAGGTCCGCGACAACCGATGGAATGTGGGTCCAGGAATAGCCGATACAAGTGACACGGCTATTCTCTGTCACCAGCCGCGTCATGTGTCAACTGGGAGGTTCCTGGTCCTGAAGTGACGTGTCACGATGCAACAGGTCCGCGACAACCGATGGAATGTGGGTCCAGGAATAGCCGATACAAGTGACACGGCTATTCTCTGTCACCAGCCGCGTCATGTGTCAACTGGGAGGTTCCTGGTCCTGAAGTGACGTGTCACGATGCAACAGGTCCGCGACAACCGATGGAATGTGGGTCCAGGAATAGCCGATACAAGTGACACGGCTATTCTCTGTCACCAGCCGCGTCATGTGTCAACTGGAGGTTCCTGGTCCTGAAGTGACGTGTCACGATGCAACAGGTCCGCGACAACCGATGGAATGTGGGTCCAGGAATAGCCGATACAAGTGACACGGCTATTCTCTGTCACCAGCCGCGTCATGTGTCAACTGGGAGGTTCCTGGTCCTGAAGTGACGTGTCACGATGCAACAGGTCCGCGACAACCGATGGAATGTGGGTCCAGGAATAGCCGATACAAGTGACACGGCTATTCTCTGTCACCAGCCGCGTCATGTGTCAACTGGAGGTTCCTGGTCCTGAAGTGACGTGTCACGATGCAACAGGTCCGCGACAACCGATGGAATGTGGGTCCAGGAATAGCCGATACAAGTGACACGGCTATTCTCTGTCACCAGCCGCGTCATGTGTCAACTGGGAGGTTCCTGGTCCTGAAGTGACGTGTCACGATGCAACAGGTCCGCGACAACCGATGGAATGTGGGTCCAGGAATAGCCGATACAAGTGACACGGCTATTCTCTGTCACCAGCCGCGTCATGTGTCAACTGGGAGGTTCCTGGTCCTGAAGTGACGTGTCACGATGCAACAGGTCCGCGACAACCGATGGAATGTGGGTCCAGGAATAGCCGATACAAGTGACACGGCTATTCTCTGTCACCAGCCGCGTCATGTGTCAACTGGGAGGTTCCTGGTCCTGAAGTGACGTGTCACGATGCAACAGGTCCGCGACAACCGATGGAATGTGGGTCCAGGAATAGCCGATACAAGTGACACGGCTATTCTCTGTCACCAGCCGCGTCATGTGTCAACTGGGAGGTTCCTGGTCCTGAAGTGACGTGTCACGATGCAACAGGTCCGCGACAACCGATGGAATGTGGGTCCAGGAATATCCGATACAAGTGACACGGCTATTCTCTGTCACCAGCCGCGTCATGTGTCAACTGGGAGGTTCCTGGTCCTGAAGTGACGTGTCACGATGCAACAGGTCCGCGACAACCGATGGAATGTGGGTCCAGGAATATCCGATACAAGTGACACGGCTATTCTCTGTCACCAGCCGCGTCATGTGTCAACTGGGAGGTTCCTGGTCCTGAAGTGACGTGTCACGATGCAACAGGTCCGCGACAACCGATGGAATGTGGGTCCAGGAATAGCCGATACAAGTGACACGGCTATTCTCTGTCACCAGCCGCGTCATGTGTCAACTGGGAGGTTCCTGGTCCTGAAGTGACGTGTCACGATGCAACAGGTCCGCGACAACCGATGGAATGTGGGTCCAGGAATATCCGATACAAGTGACACGGCTATTCTCTGTCACCAGCCGCGTCATGTGTCAACTGGGAGGTTCCTGGTCCTGAAGTGACGTGTCACGATGCAACAGGTCCGCGACAACCGATGGAATGTGGGTCCAGGAATAGCCGATACAAGTGACACGGCTATTCTCTGTCACCAGCCGCGTCATGTGTCAACTGGGAGGTTCCTGGTCCTGAAGTGACGTGTCACGATGCAACAGGTCCGCGACAACCGATGGAATGTGGGTCCAGGAATAGCCGATACAAGTGACACGGCTATTCTCTGTCACCAGCCGCGTCATGTGTCAACTGGGAGGTTCCTGGTCCTGAAGTGACGTGTCACGATGCAACAGGTCCGCGACAACCGATGGAATGTGGGTCCAGGAATAGCCGATACAAGTGACACGGCTATTCTCTGTCACCAGCCGCGTCATGTGTCAACTGGGAGGTTCCTGGTCCTGAAGTGACGTGTCACGATGCAACAGGTCCGCGACAACCGATGGAATGTGGGTCCAGGAATATCCGATACAAGTGACACGGCTATTCTCTGTCACCAGCCGCGTCATGTGTCAACTGGGAGGTTCCTGGTCCTGAAGTGACGTGTCACGATGCAACAGGTCCGCGACAACCGATGGAATGTGGGTCCAGGAATATCCGATACAAGTGACACGGCTATTCTCTGTCACCAGCCGCGTCATGTGTCAACTGGGAGGTTCCTGGTCCTGAAGTGACGTGTCACGATGCAACAGGTCCGCGACAACCGATGGAATGTGGGTCCAGGAATAGCCGATACAAGTGACACGGCTATTCTCTGTCACCAGCCGCGTCATGTGTCAACTGGGAGGTTCCTGGTCCTGAAGTGACGTGTCACGATGCAACAGGTCCGCGACAACCGATGGAATGTGGGTCCAGGAATAGCCGATACAAGTGACACGGCTATTCTCTGTCACCAGCCGCGTCATGTGTCAACTGGGAGGTTCCTGGTCCTGAAGTGACGTGTCACGATGCAACAGGTCCGCGACAACCGATGGAATGTGGGTCCAGGAATAGCCGATACAAGTGACACGGCTATTCTCTGTCACCAGCCGCGTCATGTGTCAACTGGGAGGTTCCTGGTCCTGAAGTGACGTGTCACGATGCAACAGGTCCGCGACAACCGATGGAATGTGGGTCCAGGAATAGCCGATACAAGTGACACGGCTATTCTCTGTCACCAGCCGCGTCATGTGTCAACTGGTAGGTTTCTGGTCCTGAAGTGACGTGTCACGATGCAACAGGTCCGCGACAACCGATGGAATGTGGGTCCAGGAATATCCGATACAAGTGACACGGCTATTCTCTGTCACCTCTGTCAATGGTCCCAGTTCCTGCATCCTGAACGTGACTGTCCCCAACACCAACCGATGGAATGCCCAGGAATATCCATACACGGTTATTCTCTGTCACCAGCCGCGTCATGTGTCAACTGGAGGTTCCTGGTCCTGAGTGACGTTCTGCGTTCACGACATGTCCGCGAAATGTGGGTCCCGACATACAAGAGACACCCTATTCTCTCACCCGTCATGTGTCCCGTCCTGTCCTGAACCACGGCAACAGGACACCAACGATGGAATGTGGGTCCTAATACAAGTGACACCCTATTCTCTGTCACCTTATCAACTGAAGTTCCTGGTTTACGTGTCACGTGATGATTTGCAACCGATGGAATGTGGGTCCATACAATACAAGTGACACCTATTTCTCTGTCACCAGCCGCGTCACACTGGGATTTCTTTCCTGAACGCACGATCAACAACCGCACAATATCAGGAATAGCCGATACAAACGGCTATTCTCTATTCTCCCCCCTGTCCATGTCACGATGCAACAGGTCCGCGACAGTCGATGGAATTGGGTCCACCGATACCCATTATTCTCTTCCGTCATTGTCCTCCCTGGTCCTGTTGTTCCGCTCATGTTCCACCCTCCCTGCATATTCTCCATGCGCCGTCCTCTGTCAATGTTTCCTTAGGACATACCCCCGCCATCGCTCCCCTCCCTATTCTTCCTTTCTCTATTCTCTCATTCTCTCACTGTCTGTCCTGTCCTGATGTCACGCAACAGGTCCGCGACAACCGATGGTGTAGTCCAGGAATATGATACAAGTGACACGGCTATTTCTCTGTCACCAGCCGCGTCATGTTCAACTGGTCCTGTCCTGACTGTCGATGCGTCCGCGACCTTATAAAGGAAACACCCCCTATTCTCTGTCTCCCCTCATGTGTCAACTGTCCTCACCTCTTCCTCATGCCTCCAAATGCCACGGTATTCTCTGTCACCAGCCGCGTCATGTGTCAACTGGGAGGTTCCTGGTCCTGAAGTGACGTGTCACGATGCAACAGGTCCGCGACAACCGATGGAATGTGGGTCCAGGAATAGCCGATACAAGTGACACGGCTATTCTCTGTCACCAGCCGCGTCATGTGTCAACTGGAGGTTCCTGGTCCTGAAGTGACGTGTCACGATGCAACAGGTCCGCGACAACCGATGGAATGTGGGTCCAGGAATAGCCGATACAAGTGACACGGCTATTCTCTGTCACCAGCCGCGTCATGTGTCAACTGGGAGGTTCCTGGTCCTGAAGTGACGTGTCACGATGCAACAGGTCCGCGACAACCGATGGAATGTGGGTCCAGGAATAGCCGATACAAGTGACACGGCTATTCTCTGTCACCAGCCGCGTCATGTGTCAACTGGGAGGTTCCTGGTCCTGAAGTGACGTGTCACGATGCAACAGGTCCGCGACAACCGATGGAATGTGGGTCCAGGAATAGCCGATACAAGTGACACGGC
This sequence comes from Nephotettix cincticeps, assembly GCA_023375725.1. Lineage (NCBI taxonomy): Eukaryota > Metazoa > Arthropoda > Insecta > Hemiptera > Cicadellidae > Nephotettix > Nephotettix cincticeps. The sequence continues at coordinate 5,989,485 of CM041787.1, read as the reverse complement.
TATTCTCTGTCACCAGCCGCGTCATGTGTCAACTGGGAGGTTCCTGGTCCTGAAGTGACGTGTCACGATGCAACAGGTCCGCGACAACCGATGGAATGTGGGTCCAGGAATAGCCGATACAAGTGACACGGCTATTCTCTGTCACCAGCCGCGTCATGTGTCAACTGGGAGGTTCCTGGTCCTGAAGTGACGTGTCACGATGCAACAGGTCCGCGACAACCGATGGAATGTGGGTCCAGGAATAGCCGATACAAGTGACACGGCTATTCTCTGTCACCAGCCGCGTCATGTGTCAACTGGGAGGTTCCTGGTCCTGAAGTGACGTGTCACGATGCAACAGGTCCGCGACAACCGATGGAATGTGGGTCCAGGAATAGCCGATACAAGTGACACGGCTATTCTCTGTCACCAGCCGCGTCATGTGTCAACTGGGAGGTTCCTGGTCCTGAAGTGACGTGTCACGATGCAACAGGTCCGCGACAACCGATGGAATGTGGGTCCAGGAATAGCCGATACAAGTGACACGGCTATTCTCTGTCACCAGCCGCGTCATGTGTCAACTGGGAGGTTCCTGGTCCTGAAGTGACGTGTCACGATGCAACAGGTCCGCGACAACCGATGGAATGTGGGTCCAGGAAATGATACAAGTGACACGGCTATTGTCTGTCACCAGCCGCGTCATGTGTCAACTGGGAGGTTCCTGTCCTGAAGTGACGTGTCACGATGCAACAGTCCGCGACAACCGATGGAATGTGGGTCCAGGAATAGCCGATACAAGTGACACGGCTATTCTCTGTCACCAGCCGCTTCATGTGTCAACTGGGAGGTTCCTGGTCCTGAAGTGACGTGTCAGGATGCGACAGCCGATGGAATGTGGGTCCAGGAATAGCCGATACAAGTGACACGGCTATTCCCTGTCACCAGCCGCGTCATGTGTCAACTGGGAGGTTCCTGGTCCTGAAGTGACGTGTCACGATGCAACAGGTCCGCGACAACCGATGGAATGTGGGTCCAGGAATAGCCGATACAAGTGACACGGCTATTCTCTGTCACCAGCCGCGTCATGTGTCAACTGGGAGGTTCCTGGTCCTGAAGTGACGTGTCACGATGCAACAGGTCCGCGACAACCGATGGAATGTGGGTCCAGGAATAGCCGATACAAGTGATAACGCTTTCTTGTTCATCGGTCCGTGCTCGAAAAGATGCACATGGCTTGTTGTCCGATAAATACTAGTTACAGGACATCGCACATCACCGTAGGTGTCAGGTAGAATCGATTACTAACACTCTGTGATTACTTTGTCCTGCGACCTTACAAACGAAGTCGTTAGGGGCTCCGTACGACCAACAGTTGGCAAATAATTAACAACACTATGGATGACGGTACTTTTATTCAAAAATTAATATTAAAAATGAACAAAATTGAACGTCCAACAAATCAAATTTAACTACATGGTTTGAATCGAGCTGAAGTATCTGAAGACTGCATGACTGTGGAGTGGGTGTCACATGACACCAAATGAAAATATATCCCGAAATGTAATTACGTCGACAAAATTAGTATCCTATACAAAATAAAAGCAATTCTTTAAGAATATATCTTTATAAAATTATAAAAATAATCAACCATTTAAAATATTAAATTCGAAAGGATATTGAATAATTTAAACTGCACTCTGCACGCTGACTAATAGAACGTTTATCAATAGTGTTACCCACACATTTAATTATTAAGTAGCGCATTTCTAAAATAAGAGTTATATGCTTTATTAAGGTTGTTCACTAAGTAAAAACACATAAAGCAGTTTATTAAATCATGTCTATAACTAAGCGAGTTATACCATATTTCTATTCTCCGTAAGAGTTGTCATGGACAATGACAAAACGTGTTCAATGACATGTTAAACGTTTTTAAAATTACTTATTGCAGATTTTTAAGAATAAATTGGCATTAGGACATTTAAGAATAAAGGATATTCAATTCTTTAATTTAATCGCTCTCCCCACCATTGGTGCCGGTGATGTTGAGAAGAATTATACAATGTGTTTTCCTACTCCTTGCTTCAGTAGTATGAAATGAAAAACTTGGCAACACTATCTATCCTTTGGGTTGAGCAAATAAAACCGGTCATACCGACATCTGTGATTCACCTGTGTTATATAAGTGGTTACACCTCTTCGTATAAGTAACAAACAAAATGCTTTCCTTTTATAAAGAATTTATGGAAAATAACGATATTCTCAAACAGAGTGCACGTATGGAATTTTGACACGGTAAATTAGTAGAATTCTTTCTTTCTTTTGGAAACTTAGATCACGGATATGTCTAAAGGTAATCCATGGATATGTGGCGAACTTATATCCATACAGTGACGTTTAACACCTGAGCAGTGAACGTACGTCCAGACAGCAACGTTTAGCACATGAGTGGCTAACGTACGACCCGAAAGCAACGTTTAGCACCTGAGCGGCTGGCGTACGATCCGAAAGCAACGTTTAGCACCTGAGTGGCTAACGTACGACCCGAAAGCAACGTTTAGCACCTGAGTGGCTAACGTACGACCCGAAAGCAACGTTTAGCACCTGAGCGGCTGGCGTACGACCCGACAGCAACGTTTAGCACCTGAGTGGCTAACGTACGACCCGACAGCAACGTTTAGCACCTGAGTGGCTAACGTACGACCCGAAAGCAACTTTTAGCACCTGAGTGGCTAACGTACGACCCGAAAGCAACTTTTAGCACCTGAGTGGCTAACGTACGACCAAACAGCAACGTTTAGCACCTGAGCGGCTAACGTACGACCCGAAAGCAACTTTTAGCACCTGAGTGGCTAACGTACGACCCGAAAGCAACTTTTAGCACCTGAGTGGCTAACGTACGACCCGAAAGCAACGTTTAGCACCTGAGCGGCTGGCGTACGATCCGAAAGCAACGTTTAGCACCTGAGTGGCTAACGTACGACCCGAAAGCAACTTTTAGCACCTGAGTGGCTAACGTACGACCAGACAGCAACGTTTAGCACCTGAGTGGCTAACGTACGACCCGAAAGCAACGTTTAGCACCTGAGTGGCTAACGTACGACCCGAAAGCAACTTTTAGCACCTGAGTGGCTAACGTACGACCAGACAGCAACGTTTAGCACCTGAGCGGCTGGCGTACGACCAGACAGCAACGTTTAGCACCTGAGTGGCTGACGTACGACCAGACAGCAACGTTTAGCACCTGAGTGGCTGGCGTACGACCAGACAGCAACGTTTAGCACCTGAGTGGCTGACGTACGACCAGACAGCAACGTTTAGCACCTGAGTGGCTGACGTACGACCAGACAGCAACGTTTAGCACCTGAGTGGCTAACGTACGACCCACGCAATCGTTTAGCACCTGTGCGGTGAACGTACGACCAAACAGCAACGTTTAGCACCTGAGTGGCTGACGTACGACCAGACAGCAACGTTTAGCACCTGTTCGGCGAACGTACGACCCGTCAGCAACGTTTAGCACCTGAGCGGCTGGCATACGATCCGAAAGCAACGTTTAGCACCTGAGTGGCTAACGTACGACCCGAAAGCAACGTTTAGCACCTGAGTGGCTAACGTACGATCCGACAGCAACGTTTAGCACCTGAGTGGCTAACGTACGACCCGAAAGCAACTTTTAGCACCTGAGTGGCTAACGTACGACCCGAAAGCAACGTTTAGCACCTGAGCGGCTGGCGTACGACCCGACAGCAACGTTTAGCACCTGAGTGGCTAATGTACGACCCGACAGCAACTTTTAGCACCTGAGTGGCAGGCGTACGATCCGAAAGCAACTTTTAGCACCTGAGTGGCTAACGTACGACCCGAAAGCAATTTTTAGCACCTGAGTGGCTAACGTACGACCCGACAGCATCGTTAGCACCTGAGTGGCTAACGTACGACCCGACAGCAACGTTTAGCACCTGAGTGGCTAACGTACGACCCGACAGCAACGTTTAGCACATGAGTGGCTAACGTACGACCCGGAAGCAAACTTTTAGCACCTGAGTGGCTAACGTACGACCCGACAGCATCGTTTTAGCACCTGAGTGGCTAACGTACGACCCGAAAGCAACTTTTAGCACCTGAGTGGCTAACGTACGACCCGACAGCAACGTTTAGCACCTGAGCGGCTGGCGTACGACCCGAAAGCAACGTTTAGCACCTGAGTGGCTAACGTACGACCCGACAGCAACGTTTAGCACCTGAGTGGCTAACGTACGACCCGACAGCAACGTTTAGCACCTGAGCGGCTGGCGTACGACCCGAAAGCAACGTTTAGCACACCTGAGCGGCTGGCGTACGACGACCCGACAGCAACTTTTAGCACCTGAGTGGCTAACGTACGACCCGAAAGCAACTTTTAGCACCTGAGTGGCTAACGTACGACCCGACAGCAACGTTTAGCACCTGAGTGGCTAACGTACGACCCGACAGCAACGTTTAGCACCTGAGTGGCTAACGTACGACCCGAAACCAACGTTTAGCACCTGAGCGGCTGGCGTACTACCCAACAGCAACGTTAAGCACCTGAGCGTCTGGAGTCCGACCCGACAGCAACGTTTAGCACCTGAGTGGCTAACGTACGACCCGACAGCAACGTTTAGCACATGAGTGGCTAACGTACGACCCGAAAGCAACTTTTAGCACCTGAGTGGCTAACGTACGACCCGAAAGCAACTTTTAGCACCTGAGTGGCTAACGTACGACCCGAAAGCAACTTTTAGCACCTGAGTGGCTAACGTACGACCCGAAAGCAACGTTTAGCACCTGAGTGGCTAACGTACGACCCGACAGCAACGTTTAGCACCTGAGTGGCTAACGTACGACCCGAAAGCAACTGAGTGGCTTACGACCCGAAAAGCACGCACCTGAGTGGCTAACGTACGACCCGACAGCAACTTTTAGCACCTGAGTGGCTAACGTACGACCCGACAGCAACGTTTAGCACCTGAGTGGCTAACGTACGACCAGACAGCAACGATTAGCACCTGAGCGGATAGCGTAAGTTCAGACAGCGGCGTGTAGCACCTGAGCTGCGGATGGCCGAGCCAATCGCGTGTTATTTCTGTCCTTTCGCTTCGCTCTGTATCGACGTTTCACAGCGAAACGCTGGAACAATACCCACGTGACGCCGGAACAACTTTGTTCGAGCAATAGCACGTTTGAATAATCCTAATTAGTTATTGGACTTACAGTATTAACTGGATGTTCTCGTGGTTTAAATGGAACTCGTCGTAGAATAACTCACGACTTAAAATCGCAGGAATAATTAAAACCCGATAAACGTGATATTTTTAGTAACGGTTTAGTTTAAACGCTTTGCAGCTACATTAGTAACCCAGCTACTTGGAGGTCACAAATTGTGGATAGTTGTGAGCGATGGTCGTTGGGTGTAGTGTTCTCTTGTCTGGATTAACGTCCACACTATTGAATACTTGGTTAATCCGCAAAGACCATCCTCATAATCAAACCAATTCGTAATTCAGAGGCCATGGTTCGGATTCCACGTTAAACTGTAGGTCCTGTCTAAGGAACGTGTCAGCCTCAGCCAGTAACAAGATTACAAGATCGCGCCTCAATCATCCTACACTGATTTCCCATTCATACTTGGCTTAAAATACCTACCTGGGTAGGTTTCCATTTCAATAATCTAATCTAATCCACGCTTAGAATCTAAATGCAATAATTAACCTGTCCAACATTGGTAAAGTAATCTCATCTAATGACACAACATTAGACATTGTACCATATTTATATTGTATTATAGTACGTTTTAAATATGAATCGTGTTTGCTAAATAACCAAAGTAAATAATTAGAAATTATACAATAATACGCATTTTTCTTAAGCAATTTATTGATTTATTTCTAGAAACATAAAAACTCAAGGGGTAAGGGAATTGCAACGTAAAGTTAAAGGAAGCGCCTACTAAATTTATTTTATAATTGGTATAATATTTAACCTAAGTGCATTTATTTAATTACCAGCCAAAGTACCCGTTCTTCGCACGGGCTAAAAAGGCTGAAAGGTGTAGGCTCTCCTGATACATTTAAGATATTGTTAATTAATTCTTCATTGTTTACAAAATGACAAAACAGGAGTGTCTACAACATTTCAAAGTAACATCTGTCAAATATTGAGAGAGGATAAGGATTAATGTAATAGAGACAGTCGTCGGAAAAAACTTAAAATCTACCATTCCGCTATTTCAAACAATTCACTAATTTCGATCCAGCAGTTTATCTAAAAAATCAACTTTATTTCTTCTTCTTCCGAACTGTCAAAATATAGTGCAAACGGATGTTGTCATTAGAAAATGTAAACATTGAAACCTAGGACGGTCACGGCAGCTCTTTCTTCTTCTTCTCCTTCTTCTCGAACTGTCAAATTTTAGTATTCACAGCTGTTGACATTCAAGTAATTTTATGTTTTCATTCTCTAAAAATGTAAACATTGAAACTTAGGACGTTCACATGGCGTAGCCCGAGAGGATTTTAAGGAAATGAGTATGCCTATGTGTTGCATGAGTTTAAGATCTACCTTTGTGTAAAATTTCAAACCGGTCGGTTCAGTATTTTTTTGCATTTACTTGCCACAACAAACCCACAAACAAACATACAGAAACCACCTCTTCTTTATAATATTATAGATGATTAGCTCCGCTTTATACGAGTAATGGTCAGAAAAGTATGCACGCGTGTACAAAACTGACAAGATAGCGCAGTTCTTGGTAGGCTTGCGCATGATCGCGCATGCTCCACGGAGCAACAGTCATGCGCAGTCATGCCGAGTCCGGAGTTTACCTCAACAAGAAAGTTCCGTATGCAACAATCTCCAGTACTTTCTGTCCTTTATAAAGACGTGCCTTATTGGTGGGCATACGAGTATGTTGATTTATTTTATGATTTCCAGTTTTTTAGACCTTTATACAGGGTGTCCCTGAAAAACGTTTCAGGGCTTCGGTGAGTGATTGGGCACATTAAAAGGAAGAAAAAGTACAAATAGATGTATGGCCTAAAACGCTTATTTTCTCAGATATCCGCCGTTTTGTATTTTCCGCAAAATATTTTTTATTTCAAACATTTTTTAACGGATTTGAAATTTGGCATGTGTTTTACGCTAGTAGATTAGTATTATTAAACAAAATTAGCATGATCCAAGCTCAAAATCCAAAATGGCGGTCATTAAAAATTTTAAAACTTTAATACGTTGTTAACGGTAAAATTTAAAATGGCCGCCCGTTTGGATTTTGAGCTTGGATCATGCTAATTTTGTTTAATAATACTAATCTACTAGTGTAAAACACATGCCAAATTTCAAATCCGTTAAAAAATATATACCTCTATTAGAAATTTTTTCTTCCTTTTAATGTACCTAGTCTCTCACCGTAGTCCTGAAACGTTTTACATGGACACTCTGTATATACTGAATAGTAAAATTTATGAACATTTACTTGCCTGTAGATCCAAATTTTATTATTTTTTCCAATGTATAAGGTATTAAAATTTTGTTTCGGATTCAACGTTAAACTGTAGGTCCCTTAGATGCCTTTGGTTGCTGGGCTGTTAATTAACAGTCCTGTCTAAGGAAACAGTCAGCGCCTTAGTCAGTAACAAGGCTTCAAGATCGCGCCACAATTATCGTACACTAATTTCTCATTCGGACTTGGAAAATATCTATCTGGGTAGGTAGCAATTTCCAAAAGGAATCTAATCTATTCTAATTGAACAAGAGTATTCATTTGAATTGCAAAATTCATTTTCATAAAAAAATTGCTCGTAAATAGTAGTTTTCATTACTAGTTTTGAAAGTGACTTATTGATGAGAGATTGCATTTACGCGCGTGGAGAAGCTGAGCGTGGAAAAAGCCTTCGAGCCCCGCGATGGCACTTTCGAAACGAGTGTTGAATATTATTTTTCATTACGATATCGAAAAACTTGTAAACGAAATGATTAAGCTAAGGGGCTCTTTATCCTGAGACGGATGAGAGCTTACGGCAGCATCTCTCTTTCTAAGCTGGTCTACTATGGCCTGTTCAAACAGCATATATCTTATTCCATTGTTCTCTGAGGATCAGTCAAGGGAAATTTAAATAAAATATTCGTCTGGCAAAAAAAGCCATTCGAATTATTTTAGGATTACCACCTCAAACTAGCTGCAAAGAATATTTCATTCAGTTTGTCCTTTTGACTGCTCCTAGTCTCTTCATCCTGGAGGCAGTTTGCTATATAAAAAAATCAAAATATAAAACCCAATTTTATAAACCTTAACGAACAACATAGGCTAACTTTATATGAACATAAGTCAAAATACTGTGGCCTCAAACTTTTCCAGACACTACCAGAAAATTTGCGTAATATCGATGATTTCTCTAAATTTAAAATTGAAACTAAAAAATTCCTCTTAGAAAAGGTTTTTTATGACCTCAACAGTTTTATTAACAAGTAGCTTAGGTAGGTTAATGTTTTACTGGTACTCTGTGCCTTTTGACCTGTCCAACTCCTGGCCTGCCCGGACTAAGGACGGAATACACAAGTAACAAGTAAGTAAGTAATATTTTTGTTGATTCAACTTAAGTATCAAGAAACAACCGAGCTGGTAACGCCATTTTTCTGTGCTTATGTCAAGGTACATCAGCACAACAGCAAATAATGCAAGAGCTGATCGGTCTGCACAGCAAAATCCCATAGCGATTACTTTCCGTGCACCACAAATGCACAGAAAGTTAAAGTTGGGTACTTTTGCCATGAAGTAAAGGGAAAACATATTATTTCACTAGTGAAGATGCTTTTCTTAGAAGGTGGCCAGAGCGGGCATGAAATGGAATAAACCCACATCCGTTTCTATAACAATGTGACCGCTGGAGGTTGGACCGCCTGGTGACCCTGACCACTGGTTATCTGAGCTGATAAGATAACGGAGGACTCTGCCCCTCGCCCGCCGCAGCCTGCAGGCCGGTAGTCGAGTGGCTAGTGGGAGCCGGGAGTAGGCAGCTGAGGTAGATGCTCCAGTATCGATAATATTCGAATATTTGACATCGATGACGATATCAATCAATCAAATAATCATTTATTGCCTTAAATATTACAGTTTTACAGGAAGCAAGTTTAAATCTCCAAAAAATATTTCCGCATAGGTCATTAATGACTTGTGCGCGGGACGAGTTCTTAAGTGTATAGCTTCGTACACTACGAGTTAAGCAGAAATAAAAATAATAATAATTAAATGTTAGAAACAAATTTAAAGACCTAGATTAAGCTGGGACAGCTACAATTTATTAAAAAATTATTTGTAAAATGAAAAAAGGTAAAAGAAAGGATATCAAAATGTTATTAAATAGTAAAATTATTTTTAAAGATTACTCTTGTAGAATTATAAATTAAAAGGACCAATGTATGTTTAGGACATGGGAGAGACATCAGCAACCTGGAGATTCTGTAACACGTATGGGAAATAATAGTCATATATACTCATATAGTATCAAAAACACTCAATGAATTGCCTTCCCAAATAGAAAATACCCCCGTCGCAGCAGACCTGCGTACTCAGCGAATTTCCATATCAATAATATAAAAATAATATATGACAAGTTTAAAAAAAAATCTGTCCATAAACATGAGAATTATTTGTCTATTCTCCATAAGATTAACATGGCAAAGAGTGTGCAAGTTTGCTGCTGTGAGGAACACTGAAATTAGGCATTTCTACCATAAATAATTTTTATCTTAACATTTATACCAACTTTCATCAACATCTGTCCATAAATAAAGGAGTTTGCCTATTCCCTATATGATTATTATGGGAAAAGAGTATGCAGGTTTGCTGCCATGATAAACACATAAACTATGATTTTTAAGCATAAATGGATAGATCTCAATCACATGAAGCTAAATATCAAGTTTCACCCAAAAGTATTAGATAATAAGTGAAAAATTAATTTTTCCTAATCCTCCATTAAATTAACATTGGAGCCTCAAAATACAACGTACTGTGTTTAGATTTTTTAATATCTCGGTAACCGTTGGAGATAGAGAAAAACTTTAAGGAACTTAATCGTGTAGTTTTTTACTCCATAAAGAATGATTAAAGTACCTGTTTATTAAACCAAAATAACCCCGTCGCAGGAGACCTGCGTATTCAGCGAATTTCCAAATCAATATAATAATAATAATATATGACAAGTTTTACTAATATCTGTCGATAAATATAAGAGTTATTTGCCTATTCTCCATAAGATTAACTTGGAAGAGTGTATGCAGGTTTGCCGCTTTGAGGAACGCTGAAAGTAGGCGTTTCTAGCGTAAACTATTTTTATTTTGACCATTTATACCAAGTTTCATCAACATCTGTCCATGGGAAAAGAGTATGCAGGTTAGTTGCCACGATAAACGCATAAATTGATGAATCTCAACCAATAAATATTTGCAATAATGAAGCTAAATAGTGTAGAATGGTTATGGATATTAGGCAAATAACTAACATATCAATAGATATTGATAAAACTTGTTAAATATTATCATTATGTTATTGATTTGGAAATTCGCTGAGTACGCAGGCCTGCTGCGACGGGGATAATAAAGTATTCTTGTCTGAAAAGAAATCTTTTTAATTAGAAATGTATTACAAATAACATCGCGGTCTGCCTTCAGCGCTATTTGACACTTGATGTAAAGGTTTTGAACGTGTTAAGAGTCTGCATCAGTGGTAGCCATCTTGGATTTTAGTCTCGTAAGAGCAATGTTAAATTCTGGCGCCTATATCTCTTTGACCTATTGTCATAAATTAACGGAAGAGGTGTCAAATTAAAGGTATTACAGTCCTCCAGGGCACCACCTTACAGAACTTCTTATTTTCGCTCTCAATAAAAAAATAATGATTTATTTTGTAAAATATTCCTGGATTTTTGTTTTTATATCAAGTTAATTTTTTGAACATATTAAAAGGTCATGCCCTTGAGCCACATCTCATCAATGTACTTCCAAAGTTTTACATTGATACTTGGATAATTAACGCCACTACAGAAGCCAAAGTGAAGGTATGTTCCGTCAGAATTTAACATTGCTCTTACGGGACTAAAATTCAAGATGGCTACCACTGATGCAGACTCTTAATTTATGAATTTTTAACGACAACTCAAAACGTCAAATCTTTCAAGATTTGTTGGGAGCTCTGTATTGCATCTTTAGCGATTCTGATTAAAAAAACCATCCGCAAATCCTCATTTTGCATCCTCAACAAAATCAATTATTTCAAGTGAAAAAAATGATAGCTGTATTTTAAATACCGGAAGACAAGATTTTGATACAAATTCAAAAATTAGTCCTATCTCGAAATCGCGAAGATGGTTTCAGCGTGTTTCAAATGCCAAATGTACAACAACGAGCTGGCGCATCAATGAATGTCCATAACTCAAGTTAGGCGATATTTTATGCCGAGAATAAAATATCGAGTTTTTAGAAATGTATAAGGGTGTTTCAAAGGTCAAAAGATTGGAGTTTTATTCAGGTCCGGCCCCTGTTTTGTATGGACGGAAATGGCTGATCCGTATGTTAATGTATACGATGAATATCTGGTTGTCACTGCCGGTGTGTCAAGACTGGTGTGACCTACCTGCACCACTATTGCCAGGTGTACAGGTCCTGTAATCCAGCTACTCGGAGGTCACGAATTGTGGATAGTTGTGAGGGATAGTCGGTGGATGTGGATTAACATCCGCATACTACGTTAATCCGCAAAGACCATCCTCATTACTGCCAATTCGTATTTCAGAGGTAGTGGTTCAGACTCCACGCTATGATTTAGATTCATAGGATTTGAACGTTCACTATTTTTCCTTACAATACTTACAACCTCAAATGCATTATAAATTGACTGCAGTTTACATACACGTGTCAATGAAAAAAGGCTTTCAGTGCTCTCATGGCTATATATTAGCTTTATTGACATGGATATGTCTTTACTCTGGGGGGTATTTGGTGATTTGTAAGATGGAAAACATGTAACAGGTTTCCACAGAAACTATCAGTGCTATTGTATTGAATAGTTTGTATTTACTTCCCACAGTGAAGTAAATTGTGAAGCAAACATTTTTTCGTTTCCTCGGAGTTTTTAACGGATTTTTAACGATAAAAGTAGAACAAAAATAAAATACTAAAACTGATGGTTATGGATAGGAACAACTAACACAACAAAGTTACAAGGCTGTAAAAGAACAAGCAGGTTGTAAATTATCGGGTTTTAACGAAATACGTGACTCTTCATCACGCATGCGCCGGTAGGTATATAGTTGTGGAATAGTTATTTTACGTACATCGAGGGTGTCGGCTTTTGTAACTGAAGGTAACTGATGTCGCTCCGAAGGCGTAAACTATCAAAATTTCCTGAGGGACAAAAAGTATGTTGATTAGATTAGATTAGATTATACAAATGGCCATACCACAAGGTAGGTATTTTAAGCCAAGTATTAATGATGATTGAGTGTAAGATGATTGTGGAACGAACTTGTAGTCTTGTTACTGACTAAGGCTGACATGTTCCTTAGACAGGACCGTTAATTAATAGCCCAACAGCCAGTGGCAACTAAGGGACCTACAGTTTAACGTGGAATCCGAACCACGGCCTCTGAATTACGAACTGGTCTAATAAAGAGGATGGTCTTTGCGAATTAACGTAGTACTCAATAGTGTGGACGTTAATCCACACAAGAGAACACTACATCCACCGACCATCTCTCACAACTATCCACAGTTCGTGACCTCCAACTAGCTGGATTAGCTGGATTAAGGTCGCCACCATCCCAGTCAAAATGCATAGACAGTGACAACTTAATCCTATGGTGCACAGAAAACGTTTCCGTTACCTACACAAATTACAAAAGCTATAAGTTAATGATATACAATTTAACTATCTAACTTCGTTGCCACTGTCCATTTTAATTAAGGAAAGGTCAACAAACAAAATGGCCGACGCTCAGAAACTACTGCGGACGTAACGGGCAGTGGTACCACCACCACAAACTGGAAGTGTTTCCGTATCCTTCCTATTTTACTTTAGTTATAAGGAACGATTAAAGGCAGAGAGTCCCTTGGGATTAAAAGTAGAACTTCACTACTCACTAGAGATTATAATACGCCTTCAGATAGGAGGTGGAGGATATGTTATTTTGACATGGATATGTCTTAGCTTTGGGGGGGTGTGTTGGTGATTTTTAAGATGGAAAACATGTAACAGGTTTCCATAGCAACTACCAGAACTATTGTATTGAATTTAAATATAAAAGAATAAGAACAGCTGTTCAGATGAACTTAAAACATTCCTTTTAAACATATCCATGATCTAACCTACTTCCAACGGGGAAGTAAATACAAATATTTGACATGGGTATGTCTTAGCTCTAGGGGGGCTTGGGGTGTTAACAATTTGTAAGACGAAAATTTGAAACATAAGAACGGCTCTTTAGATGAACTGAAAACATATCCATGATCTAACCTATTTCCCACAGTGAAAAGAATCCGTTGTTTACTTAACAATAAAAAATATTCTTCTCGATGTTAGATTTTGTTTTTTTTTTAGAAACAAGGGTGGCCATTTTTTATTTTTAGTTTTATTTTGATGGCGATAACGTAAAACTAGAACTGTATCATAAAAGAAAAACTATAATTTTAAATCAGAAAACTCTTTTAATCAGAAAACTTTAGATTTTTCACTTAAAACTTTTAAGAAACTGAGGAGGAATATAGTTTGATGGTATTTCAACAAACCCGTAAGGTTTTTTAAAGTATGTTCACGATTTTGAGAGGCTTTATAGATACATCCTATGAAGGGAGGTGGGATGGATGGAGTTGGGGGTCCACTATTTTTACTACAAGCTAATTTTATGAAGATATATCATGCCGATTTTACATTTTTTTGTCATATACAAGTTTACTATTAACGTGATCAAGAAATATCGTGAATTTAATCCATACATTTTAGTTCATATATTTATTTCAACGGTGAATAATTTAAAAAAGATACAAATGCAATAATTTCCTTTAACATAAAGAGAAATTCTCACAAGAGACTACTGGAGACACCAGATTAAAATGCATGGAAATAACACAAATAAATAACTAACACATGCATATCACAATGATAATCCTACTAACGTACAAAAAGCGACGTAGTGCTGATAGACAAAAAAATAATTATACGTAATACAACTGACAGCATTGACAGATGGAAACAGAAAAAGTTCATTCATTCAATTTAAAGTGAGTCGTTTCCTGAGAGTTAGTCATGAAGGAAATAAACTTCCATCGTGATAAAGGAGACACTATCATCATGGATGTTGAGGAAACTGAGAAGCTTCGTCAATGGGATGGGAAAATCTTTAAATCTGAGATCTAGTTCTGCATGGAATCCTGAACTCAACTTCCCTTAGAAGTTTGGGACACTGGTCATGGATGATTTACCTTTACTTATCGCCAAAACTATTGTTGATTTTTGTTGTTTAGTACTTTGTATTTCGTCTATTGTCTGTTATATTATTGTAGGTTTATAAGTGAGTCCATCTGAAAAACGTTTATTACCTTTCTAAAGTGGCAACCTACCCTGGTAGATATTTAAGCCAAGTATGAATGAGAAATGAGTGGGAAATGATTATGGCGCGATCTTGTAGTCTTACAGAGCAAGGCTGACATTTTCCTTAGACAGGACTGTTAAGAGTCTGCATCAGTGGTAGCCATCTTGGATTTTAGTCCCATAAGAGCAATGCTAAATTCTGGCGCCTATATCTCCTTGACCTATTGTCGTCATAAATTAACGGAAGAGGTGTCAAATTAAAAGTATTACAGTCATCCATGGCACCACCTTACAGAAATTCTTATTTTCACTCTCAATAAAAAATAATAATGATTTATTTTGTAAAATATTCCTGGATTTTTGTTTTTATATCAAGTTAAATTTTTGAACATATTAAAAGGTCATGCCCTTGAGCCACATCTCATCAATGTACTTCCAAAGTTTTACATTGATACTTTGATAATTAACGCCACTACAGACGCCAAAGTGAAGGTATGTTCCGCCAGAATTTAACATTGCTCTTACGGGACTAAAATTCAAGATGGATACCACTGATGCAGACTCTTAAGTAATATCCGAACAGCCAATGGCATCTAAGGGTCCTACAGTTTAACGTGGGATCTGAACTACCTTTGAATTACGAACTGGTTATTTATGAGGATGGTATTAGCGGGTGAACGTAGTTTTAATAGTGCGGACGTTAATTCACACCAGAGAAAAACACGACTACTGATCCATAGCTCATAACTATCCACAATTCGTGACATTCATGAGAACAAGCTGATCCCGGATAACCAACATCTCCATCTGGACAAGGAAACCAAATGTACTCCAACAATTCTAAGGCCTGAGTTTGAAGTCAGTAGGATTGCATTCCAGTACGAGCTGACTGATCTATTATTGACTATTGAGTCTGATGAGTCATCTGGCCTTTGACAGGCTCTGAGTTGTACGCGCATTCTAGTCGGAGAAGGTCACTAGGACAGTTAAATTAGTAAAATAAACAAACTATTTACTACAAGATTAGATTATTGAAATGGCGACCATACCACAAGGTAGGTATTTTAAGCCAAGTATGAATGAGGTGTGTAAGATGATTGTGGCGCGATCTTGTAGTCGTGTTACTTACTAAGGTTGACATGTCCCTTAGACAGGACTATTATTTAATAGTCCAACAGCCGATGGCTACTAAGGGACCTACAGCTTAACGTGGAATCCGAACCACGGGTTCGAATTACGAATTGGTCTAATTATGAGGATGGTCTTTGCGGATTAACGTAGTATTCGATACAACGCAAGAGAACACTACACCCACCGACCATCACTCACAACTATCCACAATTCGTGACCTCCAATTCCACCGTTTCAGTCAGAGTTATCCACAAGTTTGGAGTATTTTCACCTCCAGTGGAATTTTTTAATTTTTGACAGAACCCGGTTCAAACACTGGTGGTGCTACTTCCTATTGTTTACCTTTTTAAGTAATTAACATTCTAATGCAGGAGTTCTCAAATTTCATTTACTCAAGGACCCCCATAAAATTATGTGTGTAATGGATACACCCTACAATTACCTACACCTCCTAGCCCCTTCCCCCAGATGACCATTTATAAAAACAAGGGGAAAATGTTTGTACTCACTCCCCTGTGAGAAATAAATACAATTAATAAATACATTTGCATGGCTGTATCAAGATTTACTTAGGACAACTTATGAGATTCGTTGGTTAAAGTTAAGTATATAATTTTAAATCATATACCGTATACAGTATATTTCTAACATGTTTGTTTTACCTTTGTTATCCTCACACCGACTCAAATAAAACCTTCGTGGAAAATCCAGTTGTAAACTGTTTGGGTTTTAGATTTTAGTGTTAAGAGAAAAATACTTTTATAATTTTTATTAGTATTTGTATTATTTAGTTACCTTATACTATTTTATTTGTGTGTGATGCGGATGAATAATAAGATGGTTTGAAAAATTACCAGGATCTATAAAAATAGGAATACTTAATTAAGTGTGATAGAAGAAGAATTTAATAATGGTGAATTCCAAGAAGAGAAACAAACATCAGAGATTCTATGATAAGGTGGTCGCTCTCTGAGATACAGGGTGTCTGGAAAACCCCTTTAGAACTGTGGGAAATTATTAAATACGCCTTTAAAACATGTAAATGCTATAGTTACATGAATATTAAGCAGTGTCTTAAGTGTGTAAATCAACATAGTGGGTATTAGCGAGTTGATACTAGATATGGGAAAATTTCCAAAACATCCAAGCGACACACTGATAACAGAGCTTAACAAATAAATCGTGAGCTTTTACAAAGAAATTGCGTATTAATATAAAGAAAATTTATTAAGATTAACAAAGATACTTGATTAATAAACTTGATTAATTATGAGCAAGATCTTTAAAAGAAAAAAATATTTTTGGAAAATATTCAACTAATAAAAATTGACAGCTGTAGTTACTTATTAAGAGTAATCTTTAATTAAAATTTAATAAATCTTGTTTGTAAGTATAATGGAAGACTGTTGTAAAGTTTGATCGTGAGGAATGATTTTGTAAAAAGATGTAAACATGGAATAAATGTTTACTAGAATTAAGGATATTAAGTGGAAGAAGGAATAAGAACATTGAAATTTTTTACAAACAACAGTGTTCAAGATGTAAAATCGGAAAAGTAATATTTTGAATGTTCTAAATTTTACATGACTGTGATATTTGGGAGTAAATAAATAAACGTAGCCTTTTTGCACAACAGATACATCCTTTGACATTTCGAGTCCTTTGATTGATCGGTTTGATAGATTTTTTTAGATTGGTCACCCAATCCCAAGATTTAACTGTGTGTGACGTCTTATCATGGGTTGAAGGAATAGGTTTATACCCATAAACCAATGATGAGGAACTAAAACGATCAATTGAAGAACTTCTCTATCACAGAATCTCTTGTAAAAGCTTGCAATTCATTTATTAAGCGCTGTTATCGGTGTGTCGCTGTGGATGGGTCACAGTTTAAATAATTTTGGACTCTCCTTTAAGGCACAGCGAATTTTCCTTAGGGAAGAAGCTATGTTCTACTTTCCCCGTTAAAGGCCTTATTTCTTTGAATTTGACGATAAAAATATTTGTAGGATGAATTAAAAACTCACGTCTTAAACACTATTTAAATTTATACTTATATTGAAATTATATGCAAACGGTAAATATATACAAAAGTTGTTTAATTGGCGATCGATTTCATCCAGTCATACCGGACATCATCAAACCCAAACGGAGACTGAAAGAAACAATATGGCGTCCCTGCTTAAATACTATTGGTTACTGGAAGTTACTGTCATGGCGTCTTAGGTAGCATTTATTGATTGGCTGAGTTCCAGAAACAGATTTTTATACGTTCTTGCAGAATCAAAATGCATTTGTTCATTAATTAATTTTTCTTTAGTTTTTATAAAGTTAAGGATTTTATTGGTTATAATGACAAATTATAGTTATGTTAAAGAAAAAATGTTTTGTATATATGGTTTATTAATTGACTACTTCATTAATTTTACTGACATTAGTTTGTTTTTTGTTAACAACTGTCAAAATAAAGCAATTTGAATCTAATTCTGAATCTTTATCTTTACAATAACAATAAATGCTACTTAAATTAATTTTTTAAGGTTACCGTGAAAAGAATACATGTAAAGTAAATTTGACCATCATTGAAACCAGTTTAAAAAACAAATAAATTAACATTTTTAATTATTTGTCTACGACTAACGGATCCAGAGAAAAGTTAATTTTACTGTCCATGATCATCGTAGTACGTTGTTTGAAGGTTCCTAATGTTATTCTTATGGAGAATGTGAAATAATTAATTTATTCCTCATTTCCCAACAGGTTTTCATGAAACTTGGTATGCACCGTAAGGTCACATTACCCAACAAAACCTACTCAAAAAAGCTTGATATTACGGGGGTGGGGGGGGTCCTCTTAAAATTCTAACAATTAATTTAACTTTGTCTCTCTTGTTTTTATTTTCAGAAATCGAATGATTATTTTTGAAACAATAAATTATTAAATGATATTTATATAAACTTTGAAGAATATCATAGTTTTATTACAGATTTTCTATTTTAAATTTACTTAAGGGAGAAAGTATGTGTCAGTTCACTGATACCGTTTATTTCAACCCAATCACGATTTCTGAAGTACAATAATAAAAATCAGAGCGCTGCGAGTTTTTGAGTGGGGGCAGTGGTGCTGGAGGCGAAGAAAAAGGTTCAGGGAGATATAATGTTTACAGCAACGGTTAAAGAGGTCTCTTTGTACTTGTGTGTTGGAAACTCGCGCTTTTCAAGTAAATAGTTTTGGAAATTTCAACCTTATTGTAATATTATGAACTGAAATTAATTTTATTTCTAACAAGACTCATTTGATTGTCTGGTTGATAATAATGGCTTACCCAATTGAAAATTCATTAAATGATATATCTAACTACTACTGCTAGCGTCAAAATATCCTCATTTTCTTGATATTTTGATCTGGATTCAGACAACCGAATTGCTTAAGAAAGAAAACAGGAGATTTAAGTATCTGTTGAATGTTATGAATGAAGCGGATGTCCTTTTTTTTAGATAGAGAAGTACCATCTCATGCCTTAAGGACCATTTATTTTTTCTCTTTATCCAGAGACAAAAACTGTCAATTTTTAAAAAAAATTATGTCAAAATAAAGTAAATGTTTGTATTTTTTATGTCTGTACACATACTTTATTGGCCGATAAAATTTGTACTTATACTAGGTAAGAGTTCTAAAAAATATGTCAATAAGTATTTTGTTTTTTCCAAAATGTTTTTTGAGTTTTCACATGTAATTTATTAATCAAATTTATTTTCATTATTAAATTCAGCTTAAAAAACATTAAGTTCTAAGTTTTTTCATCTCCAACACGATATTAAAAAATCTAAAAAGTAAGTTTTTTGGGGTAGTGTTCTGGAGAGAATAAGGTAAAAATAATATTTACTTATCAACCAATATTTTGGATAAAACTTTATATTTACTTTCATGTGTTAAGAAATATGCAAAACAAGTTAAATGTGTTATCATGGAAATTCAACTTTTTCCCTGTAATTATGAGAATTAAATTTTATTTTATGACAGATTTGATGAAATTGTATAATGTTAAAAACGAAAATTTTTGTATATCTACTCTTGCTAGCGTCAAATAAATATTTAAATATGGAAATAGGCAAATAATTCTCATGTAAGACAGAATAAAGAAATATTATTATTGATATTGTTGATTTGGAATGAAGCGGTCTGCTCTTTTAGGTTTTAAGGACACCTGAGAGTACCGCACTCACCTGAGCTCCGCGCCGGAAGGACACCCGCTTGCTCTCCTCTTCACCATCCCACCTGTAGCAATCTTCTCAAAAAAACATTTATGTGAAGAATAAATCGTTGTCAGAGAACCAACGAGAGTAAAATGTTTTGTACTCTTTTTATCTTCCTACAACAGTACTTTACTATTGGTCGATTTTTACTTTCAACTCTTAAACACATAATTGAGCAAGTATTGTTTTAGTCCAAATTGTCGAATTGACTTGGGAGTGGACATATAAGTTTTGGGGTCCCCTGAATCCAAAAAAGTGTGTATCGACATGTCTGTTTTCACCATCCGCATGTCTGTAAACATTACGGTTCAAAAGTTATGAGCTTTTAAAAGTAATGTAATGTAAATGTAACAGCTTTCCGCGAAAACAATAAAGGTAAAGTGTAATTTGGCTATCACCATTGAAACCGGATTATTAGTATTTTAAATCATTAGTCAATGACTAACGGCTACAGAGAAAAGTTAAGTTAAATATCCATGGTAAATGCTGTACGTTGTATGAGAGCGCCCAATCTTATTCTTATGGAGAATTTTAAAAGATAAATGTATTCCTTATTTGTCAACCGTTTTCCATGAAACTCGGTATGCAGTGTAAAGTCACATCACCCAACAAAACCCACTCAAAGAGGTTTGGTATTACCTGGAGGGAGGGGGTTCCCCCAATAAAATTCCAAAAAACTTTGTTTCCCTTGTTTAAGAAATTGGATGATTATTTTTGAAACATTAAATTTAAAATGAAATGTAGATAAATTTTAAAGAACGTTGTATTTATTTAATTTAATTGAGATATAACGTATATGTCAATCCACTGTTATTGTTTATTTTCTATTCTTCTATGCTTCTTCTCCCCAAACCACTTTTTCCGAATTATATATGATTAGATTAGATCATTGAAATGGCAACCATACTACAATGTAGGTATTATAAGCCAAGTATGAATGAGGATTGAGTGTAAGATGATTGTGGCGCGATCTTGTAGTCTTGTTACTGACTAAGGTTGACATGTTCCTTAGACAGGACTGTTAATTAATAGCCCAACAGCCGATGGCAACTAAGGACCTACAGTTTAACGTCGAATCCGAACCACTGCCTCTGAATTACGAATTGGTCTAATTATGAGGATAAGCCTTGTGGATTAATGTAGTCAATAGTGCGGACGTTAATCCACACAAGAGAACACTACACCCACCGACCATCTCTTACAACTATCCACAATTCGTGACCTCCAAGTAGCTGGATTACAGGACGTCGCCACCGTCTCAGTCAGACGGAATTTGGAATTCCGTACCTTAAATATATTTTCTGTACATTAATAAAGTACTTTAACACAAAAGTATCAGTGGGTCTAATAATCGAATTGTGACGTGTACATGCTTGTAAAATATAATGTAACGCGTTCTCAAAGTGGGATTACAGCTGATTCCTGACAAAAAGATCTTTTCAAAAAGTATCAGTGGGTCTAATAATCGAATTGTGACGTGTACATGCTTGTAAAATATAATGTAACGCGTTCTCAAAGTGGGATTACAGCTGATTCCTGACAAAAAGATCTTTTTCCTGCACCCACTACGTAAAGCCGTTTTTTACTCGTTTCCTCCCATGGGACATTCTGACGTTTTTATTATATTGGGACAAAAATAATCCCATAAAAGTGGCATGGGAAGTATCCGGAAACACTTCGTACACAAATAGACATTGCGAACTATTCAACAACATAGTTTATTGTGGTGTCGTGTCTGTTTCGTCCGCGGTATTGTATGAGTGTCGGCCATTTTGTTTTTTGACGTTTATTTAAATAGAATGGACAGTGACAATGTGGGCTTAACACTGCCCATTATAGTGATGAAACCAGAAAAGTGACTGAAAACTTCCGCCAGAAGACATGTCGTACAAAAAATGGATGTATTTACTTCCCTGTGGGAAATAAGTTAGATCATGGATATGTCTAAAGGGTATGTTTTAAGTTCATCTAAACAGCTGTTTATGTTTCAAATTTTGGTCGTCAAATTGCTAACACCACACAACCCAGAGCTAAGACATATCCATGTCAAAGGTTTTATTTATTCCCCTAATGCACTAATCAGGAACAAATAGCAAAGATGCATCCTGAATATTATACAATATTCAGATTGGTTGTTCATAAATAAACAAGCCAATCACCGACAATTTTTTACCATTAAGTAGGTAGAAAATAGTTTTGTTTCAAACAAAACTATTTTATTACTACTTATTTATGGCTAACGCGTTCCATTGTTGGGTTTACCATCCATAACTAGTAATTCATAGCTCTAAACACTCATATATCTTTTGGACAATAAAGATTATGCATACAGAAATATCTCATTGTTCTTATTGTCTGATATGGTTCTAAGATTCATAGTTTTATAGTCCACAGTTTTATAGATTATGAAAGTATTTACGTTATGGGAAGAAGACCGACTCACGTGTTATTAAATAATACATCGTAATGTTCAAATTAATGTAGAACATATTTAAATAAAGAATATGTAAAATAATTTGTATTTTTAGCGAATTTCCTATGGAAAAGTGAGCTATTCATATGACCCGCATCAGACATCACAGTTAAGCCCAGGACCACGATAGAAGTTTATGACTGCCTGAACACGTTTTGGGGAATCATTCTAAATTGTATATTTATAAGCATATATATGTGTTTATATGATAATGGCCGCAACTATTGCCTGATTATTATAAACTTAAGTGGAGTTATTCATTTATGAGCAACGCAATCAAACTACATTAAATACACTTTTGGGGCGGTTTGTATCCCAAAAATGGGATTTTCAATTATTTATCTATCTATAATTAAAAAAAATTATTTTTCACTATTGGATTCAGCTAAAAACACACACACAATTTACTCTTTCGAATCATGACTCTAGGTCAATTGGTTACTGAGATATTCAAAATGGTAAACACAGTACATTGTGCAATGTTAATCTTATGGAGATTAGCTAAAATTCAATTACTCTCTTATTTACTTAAATATTCTTCCAAAACTTGGTATGCAAGACCATCTATTTAATTTTAAATAAATACATAAAACCCCTAAATGTAATGTTTCTTACAGCAGCAAACCTACTTATTCAATGATGTTTAACTATAGGTCCCTTAGATATGCCATTGACTGATGGGTTATTAATTCTGTCTAAGGATTATGTCAGCCTTAGTCAGTAACAAGACTACAAGATTGCGTCACAATCATCTCACATTCATACTTGGCTTAAAATACCTACCTGGGTAGTTCACCATTTCACAAAATAACTAACTAATTCTTACGGGGAGTAGATAAATTGGTATAACGCTTAGTTATGGACATAATTTCAAAAAATGATGTACGCGTTTTTACTTCGTGAACAGCCTTAATATAAGCACCTTTCCACGTGAAACAACCCTTATTGAAGCAAACCTGCATACTCAGTACTATTTGATTTATGGGAAAAATATAAGTTCTGTGAAATTCGTTCTACTCACGGCAAAATAAAATAAAATTGTATCAGTTATTGTATAGCTATGAACAATTATGAATTAATCATTCAGGAGGGTAGATTATAACACTTTTGTTGATAAACGTTGATGTCGCATCTGTTTGAATCAACCCCCTATTGTGTTACATTTAGCATTGAAAGAGTATGGAGTACATAAGAACTTACACTAAACCCTTTAGAAAGTAAACCGTTTGAATGGTGTCCGAGTAAGTGCCTGCAAAACAGTAAACGCAATGTAAAGTCTGTATGTAAATTGCCTGATTACTAATCTACGGCGCCCGGTATTTTCTTAAATAATTCGCACTACAGTTTTTTTATCTTGTTTACTGCATGTTCCTAATAAGTTATAAAATGTGGTTTTTCATTACGTTTCGAAAGGGCGGCAATAAGAAAGTACTTATAAGCGAAAAAGGCTTTTTTTAGTAATTTATAATTTACTACCGAGACAGGGGTAGCGTTCAATGTTGCACATTCTGTGAGCCGACCAATGCAGAAGGGTAGCATGTAACATATATAGGATCCACTTATATAAATTACCATCAGTAAGCCTGAGCATTATACGGGTTGTATGTTCAGAGTTAAGAAGCAACATCCTTAAAAAGATTTATGTATTTACTTCCCTGTAATAAAGTAGTAGTCATAGCTGAGTGGGTAGAGTACTGGCCTACCACCCAAAAAAACCGGGTTCAATTCCCGGTCTTGACACATGAAATTTAATTTCTCAGACTGCCACCGTGCTTCGGAAGGCACGTTAAGCCGTTGGTCCCGGCTACGTAAGTAGTCGTTAGGTCACGTTAGAGGCAGTAGTGCGACCTGAAAACTCTAACATTAGACCTTGGCCAGAAGGTTACACGGAACTACTACTTCATAACAAAAACTCCTCATACATAAAATAACACTCAAAATTTATTTGAAATGGATTTAAAATCAATGATCAACGTAAACAAACCAATATTGATTTTAATTCCACAGCTGATGATTATTTGTTTCTATTCAATCCCTGTTATGGATCACATATCTCTATATTCTCTATATATAAAATGTATGTACGTATGTATATGTGTATGTATGTATGTCCTTTGTGCGTTTCCAAACTACTCGTCCGATCGCCATAACATTTTAGGAAGTTCCTCTATATGTGTCCGGGAAGGTTTTATTGGAATATTTTTTTTCTTAACTCCAAAAGTTTCCATTCCAAGGCGTTTTCAATTTCTAATATTAACCTTAGGGGGAATACGTTTGTTTACAAATTTTCTACAATCAAAACATTTGATTTATTAAGCTACAGCTGTTGGTTTACTTTCCACTATCAACATGCTTTACTATCCAATGTCATCTGAATCATGCATTAATTTAAGTTTGGGTTTAGGTTGGATTAGAAAATTGTGAATCAATCCACTCAGATTTATTTATTTTACGGGAATGTTATTAATATTTCTTATCATTTCAGTATTGTTACTAACTATGCCGCGAACCAGAATATCTACACAACGAAGCCGTAATGCTATTCTACTTCAGATCATGGTCAATATTAAAGTTAACATGTAGCCTATTTACTGAAGTTCGTCGGGTCAGATAGTGTTCTATAAAACTTACACAAAATATGTCTAATATTGCTCAAAACTGGGTTTTAATCTTCACATTTTATTTATTTATTTTTATAAAACATACTTTGTCAATTAATAATAAGAAGTATTTGTAGTATAAACTAATTCGAACGATTCACATGAGAGAGAAACCAATATGACGTAGATTTCCGAAGTGATGATATCTTGACGTGATGATGACTGCAGCTGATGATGTCCGGCTGTTCTGAGACTGATGACATCTTTACCTGACAGTATTAGAGCCCCAAAACCGTCTAATGCTGCCCGGTAAGATGCAAACAGGCTCTCCTGATGATACTTCTGGTTCAGTGGTGTTGTTTTGATGAATACTCTAGCTTCTTCATTAACATCATTTACAAAAAAGGTCTTAACGTGAAGGCCTACTTCACAAAATAATAATAATACTAATTTCAAATTAAAAC
Source organism: Nephotettix cincticeps (assembly GCA_023375725.1). Taxonomy (NCBI): domain Eukaryota; kingdom Metazoa; phylum Arthropoda; class Insecta; order Hemiptera; family Cicadellidae; genus Nephotettix; species Nephotettix cincticeps. The sequence goes on along the minus strand of CM041787.1, from coordinate 5,963,977 downwards.
GTAAATATTGAAAAAACTACTACCTAAATAGCTTAAGAGTCTGCATCAGTGGAAGCCATCTTGAATTTTAGTCCCGTAAGAGCAATGTTAAATTCTGGCGGAACATACATTCACTTTGGCGTCTGTAGTGGCGTTAATTATCAAAGTATCAATGTAAAACTTTGGAAGTACATTGATGAGATGTGGCTCAAGGGCATGACCTTTTAATATGTTCAAAAATTAAACTTGATATAAAAACAAAAATCCAGGAATATTTTACAAAATAAATCATTATTATTTTTATATTGAGAGTGAAAATAAGAAGTTCTGTAAGGTGGTGCCCTGGAGGACTGTAATACCTTTAATTTGACACCTCTTCCGTTAATTTATGACAATAGGTCAAGGAGATATAGGCGCCAGAATTTAACATTGCTCTTACGGGACTAAAATCCAAGATGGCTACCACTGATGCAGACTCTTAACAAAGAAGGTTTGCTTATCTTTTACTGTATTGCGTTCGATGTCTTAGACAAACTTTCTAGACGGCTTACACTGGTACTCTATGTAATTACATACAATAAAAGATCGGTAAATATTTTGAAAATTGCAAATTAAATTTAAGCTTCTCAAAACACTTACTTAAACTAAGTATAGGTGCCTACAGTATTCTATGTTTTAAATATAATTAAAAATCTAAAATAATTATGATACAAAATAAGTTATTTGTACAGCCGTTGACTTAAAAGTAATTACAGTATGTAAATATTTTAATGCTATGTCATTTTAGAGATAAATTACAAACGAATAAAATAACTAACTATCAGGCAACGGTAGATAAAGTACTAATTAATTGGGTTTAAACTCGTGTTTTACACTTGACACATATCTCTTTCGATACAGATAACAAACATAACAATGGCAACAAGGTAAGAAGTAATAATATATTCAAATAACATAACTTAACTAACCAACAAAACTTAAAATATGGATATACTGTATAACATGTTTTATGAAAAGAAGAAAAGATTGGGACTGTGGCGTGTCCTGTAATCCAGCTACTTGGACTTTACGAATTGTGGATAGTTGTGAGCGATGGTCGGTGGGTGTAGTGTGTTCTCTTGTGTGGATTAACGTCCACACTATTGAAATCTATGTTCGTCCGCAAAGACCATCCTCATAATTAGACCAGTTTGTAATTCAGAGGCAAAATTTTAGTTCGGATCCCACGTTAAACTGTGGATCCCTTAAATGTCATTGGCTGTTGGACTATTAAATAACGGTACTTCGATAATAGCTTTGATTTGCTGTCTATGGAACAAGATTACAAGACCCATAATCATCTTACACTCAATTCTCATTTTAGAAAGGATATTTAGCCTACAGGTTATTATGCCCATTGACAATTAACTAATAAATTATGAATTTTCGTTACGTACAGTGTTACTTTAATTAACTAAACGACATTATAAAACCAAAAAAATTACAATATGTTAAGGCATTTTCAAAAAATTGAAGTAATATTCAAACTATTGATGTTAATACAATAAAGTCTGTCTTTTAGAATGAATTTAAAACTGTAAATACACAAATAAATTAAGCTTCGATGTTAAACAATCAATAAAGAAAAAATCCAACACAACGACGCCAAAGTGATAAATTGCAAGGTAATGAATTGGAAATACACTCGTCCGAATCAGGCCAGAGAGTAAGGAGATAGATGTGTCCTTGTTTCGGAAGAGACGACCGCGAGTAGCCCTTGAGCACAGAAATGAAGCCAGGCTGCATGCATAATGAATCAGTCGAGCCTGCCTCCAGTGCCTCGCCACGCGCCACCCAGCGCTCCTGGCGGAAGAGACGCCAAGTGTTAGAAACACTTGAGCGGACTGATGTTATCACTTACTAATACTGTTTATTAAAATATCAACTTCAACTACCCACTTACGTAAGCATATATGAAAAGAGATGTCCACTTACTAGGTTTAACTTGTTTGGATTAAAAGTTATATGTATCAACTATCTATTATTTTTTAAATTGTGAATGTGGTTTTGACATGGATATATTGTCTTACCTCTGGAGTGAGGGGGGTATTGAAAACCGTCAGACCAAAATTTGAATTTGAAAGTTACACATATTTAGTGACGTCACATATGGTTATAAGAACAGCTGATTGGATGAACTGAAAACATTCCATTTAAACATATCCATGATCTAACCTATTTCCCACAGGGAAGTAAATAGAATAATTTTGTAGGGAGCTCAAAATATCATAATAATAATAGGTTTATTCCTAGGAAGAAAAATAACAACTTTTTCTCTTCAATGTATATGAAACAGCTGTTTTTGAAGCAGTGTGACGAAAACGATTTTAATACGTACTGATAATTTATCAACACCGGTTGATAAGTTGACCTACGCTTACTATGTAATCCTATCCACTTGGAACAGTCAATTTTGTTGAGCTTCACTGATGAACGAGCTTGCAAAAACTATTCCTTCAGTAACAGGTTAAGCCGGTAGAGATAACATGCGATCGCGAACAATACGATTGGAAGTTATCGCAAAGTTCGATTAATCACTCACTTTAGAGGTCGATCTGCTCCAGTCGCGGATTTCAATAGTAAAGCGGTGAATGGCGTAAATATTAATATAAATAAATATATTAAAGAAACAAAATAATAAGAAGAGGTATACAAAATATTTGTTTTGCTGCTGCTATCTCACTAGAAAAATTCCTATAACGATATGAATAGTAGGTTGCTTATCCAGATCAGCTTACGAAATATCCAGGACGATTTAAAATATATAATACATTGACTGGGACGGTGGCGACGTCCTGTAATCCAGCTACTTGGAGGACACGAATTGTGGATAGTTGTGAGCGATGGTCGGTGGGTGTGGTGTTCTCTTGTGTGGATTAACGTCCGCACTATTGAATACTACGTTAATCCGCAAAGACCATTCTCATAATTAGACCAATTCGTAATTCAGAGTAATTCGTGGTTCGGATTCCACGTTAAACTGTAGGTCCCTTACGCCATCGGCTGTTGTCCTGTCTAAGGAACATGTCAGCCTTAGTCAACAAGACTACAAGATCGCGCCACAATCATCTTACACTGAATCCTCATTCATACTTGGCTTAAAATACCTACATTGTAGTATGGTTGCTATTTCATTGTGTCGGGGTGCACAAAATTGTTTTAAAATTTTAATTAGGATCGGACCGCTGAACGACCTAACTTTGGAACTTTAAAATATTAATGTAAATATTTTACTAATAATGCAATATCCTACGATAGTGTTTTAACTATGGCGACGATGTAATTCTGTACCGTCTTAAATATATTTAAACTACAAGTAACCACTTAATATTGAAAGTGGGGAGATTATGGATTAAACGCCCTACGGCCTGATTAAGATCCTCTTTACTATGTAAGCAAAACTTATATTGTTAAGGGTATGGGACGGTCTTACTCGCCATAAAAAACTAGATTAAAAAAAGGTTGGAATGATCCTGTTCTAGAAGGCACTAATTAAAATTATTTTTTCGAAAATTTTCAATCGATAATATTTTTCATAAGAACTTAAAGCTTGATATCTCGCTCATTCATATCATACAACAGAATGGCATTTTGGGAATCAGCATTCAATTTTACATTGGAATAAATTATGAACATTTATTTTTAAAACAAAAAGTTTTTACCAAAACACCTAAGGGGGATTTAATTTTATTTCCAAAATATAATCAATTATACATTATTCTTACGTAAATTGCCATAGTAATGACATAAAAATGATTTTTCGACACTTTTCAATCGGTAAAATTAATCCACAACTCCTTATCACCGAGACAGCGTGTTACCGTAGCCAGAGGTGACCGCTCATGATCTGACAGGAGTCGCCACTGGTTTTGATCCAGTAACTGTTGTCGGTGCGTTAACCCTGAGCTACCACGCCGGTGACTTTGTATTAATTTGTACTATGTGTTTTAGGAATGAGCAGTAAACAGAATATTGTCATCTGCTAGGATGTTACGCTTTTGTATATTGTGTAAACACTTTGAAATTAATTTACGAAAAAGTATAGGTTTTGTTCAACAGGATACTAACACAGTTAATTATTTTTTAACCGTTGCAACGCTAGTTTTTACAATTTTCGCGATGCTATTTCACAGAGATGGGGGGAGTGAGCGACGTCTTAAAAACGTGACGTAACAATCCAACGGTGGCGTCGGTACAGACGTGCGATTCCGCATTAACTGACCACATAGACAGTCAAATGAGCTAAAAATACGGACTGAACACAGCGTAGACAATGTATCGGGTGAAGGGAGCGGGGGCGGGGGCGGGGCGGGAGCTCCGGGTAACCTGGTAATAAAGTGGTAACAGAGCAGTAATGGGCGTATAATAGCGGGTACAGTCCGGTGATGTCTGATGTCTGGAGGTCTAGTGCGCGCCGCGCCGACTGTACCGCACATGATCAGCTGGGAGGGCCGCGTCAACCGGACACCTGTAGAACGTTTATCATAAGTGAGTGCGCGTGGAAATTGATTTCGGAGTACTGTAGGCACTACTATTGTTTAAAACTGTTTTGAAAAACTGTTAACAGAAGCGATGTAGATGCAGATTGTCAAATTAATTAGTTAAGTTCGTTCATTATACTGTATTTGCATTAACTCAAAAATATTAAATAAACGGTACCAGTGGACTGATACTACTTTTTCTATTACGTAAATTAAACAACTGCATTAATTTAATAAAATATAATATTATTTATTATTTAAATGGCATTTAAAACTGTATTGTTTCTAAAATAATCATACAATTTCTTAAACTACAGAAAAAAGTTAAAATAGATTATGGAATTGTTTGGGGATATAACCCCTTCCACCAATCCAAAATAATACCAAACATTTTGAGTGGGGTTTGTTTAGTTGGATAATGTGCCCCTACACTGCATATGGTTTCATGGAAAGTGGTTGAGAATAAAGAAGAAATAGGTGTTTTCATTTTCTCTACAAGAATAAAACTAGGCGTCCTCAGACAACGTACTACGTTTACCGCGGGTAGACGAATGACACTAAATGCCAATCCGTTCAGTTATTTTGAGGTAGTTTTAATGTCAAACAATTTAGCAAATTTATAATTTTGTTACAAAATATTTGTTTACATTTAAAAGCCCATAACTTTTGTACCATTGGCTTTAGTGACATAAGGATGGCGCTTATGATTTGGGGCTTAATACTATAAAACATTCGATTTGAAATTATTGTTAAAAAAGGAAGAAGAAGTTGTGTACGGTACGTGAATACTTTAAAATATTTAGGTGTAACATAAGGTTGGTGAATTTAATGAACAAAATGGTCAAGTAATATAATTATTTCTACGGTATAAGAATGAAATAAAAGTTCAGAATCTAATTATTGTTGAACTAAATAACAAGATAATTTAAAATAAATTTTTAGATACAGTACGTGATATCGAACCATGGTGGTAAATTATTTAATGTCTCAAAAAATTTGTTTAAACATTTTTTAATAATAATACTAATAATACCCCGCAACAGTTTTAATGTTCAGTGCAAGGGTACGACAGTAGGGTATTTTCATCGTACAGTTGGTAACCCTGCACACAATGTCAAGTGTGCGCGGAATGTCAATGTTGCAAACGAGACAATTCCCGGTCATCTATATGTGAGATGACAAGGTCTGATAAAACAGTGCAAATACTACTGTCTGCCAACTCAGTCTACTGAAAATATTAAAATTTATTAAAATCCTACGAATTTAAACAATCGCAAACAAAAATCATTAATTTTATTTCTTTTTATAATACCTGTAAATTGTAAGACTGAAAATTAATTTTTTGATTGAAATACAGTATTAATTAAACTTAATTGTTTCACTAGCAATTTGGAAAAGTAAAAAAGTGCATGTATTAAAATAGTTTTATAACTTGCTTAAAAGGTCGAAATTACAGAGAGGTAGTGTATTTTATAGCAAATACAAATTAAATAATTTTTAAGCCATGAAACTAATGAAAAAGGGCCAACATCTATACCGTATATAAAAGAAAATTGTAATCTAGGTAGTGAGTAGGAGATTTATTGTTTAGAAATAAATAATATTTATTTCAACAATTATCTAGGAGGCAATGTGCTTTCATCCAAAATATGAGTTGAAAGTGAAACAATATTTAAGTTCGAAGCCACTAAGTAATCTGTAGATACACTGGTTGTACAAAACTTGCTTCGTAGTTAATTAATATATAAGTAATTTACTAACTTGTATACTAACTTGCGTTAATAATATCTACAACTCACACAGAACAGTAAAACAAAACTACACCACACACACGGTGTGTAAATAAAATCTGTCGATTGAAATTGCAGTAATTGCAATTAATTATTTTGAACTGTTCAACTGTGAAGTGGATGGAGATAAGTATTTGTGAAACAGGTTGAGATTAAATTTTCTAGAGATAATAAATAGTCGATATAAGTGAAACATTTTAGCTAATAAAACGTCCAATTTTATATAATTTTAGCAGTAGTTAAAATTCATAGCTCTCAGTTGGTTATCTGTTTCTGGAAGACGTTTTTAAGTAAAGAGAAAATTTAAAATAAAACGTATGTCTACATAAATATGAGTGAATAGAAACTTGGAATGAAAATTGAATGAAGCTTATTTTTTCACCAAGAAAGTAGGGTTAAAACATTAAATATAGCAGCTGAAAATATAGGCGATAGAGACAGGCGACGGTGGGAATGATTAACATAATAAATGAGAACAACTGCCACATCACGCGCGGCGCATTCCTCTGTCTAAAATTATCGGAAACAGCTTGCACTATTTCACTACCTACTAATCTTTTAGGAAATTCCAACATTTTTCTTTAACTGTACACGTAGATGAGTAGTTGTGATCAAAATTTAACAAGTAATTGAAACGAATTATTAAAATAAAATAGTGAGAATTAAGAATTAGATGAAAATTAAAATTTTGATTAAAAAATTTTAAGTTTTAGTTACGAAATCATATATTTACTTAGAGTATAATTAATTATTTTACGCACTATTTTGCACATATTGGAATAACTCCACTGCACATGTGGCTACATAACCTACAAACGCCGTACGCATCGGAGAAATATGCGACAACCTGGTGTAAAACCGTGGTACAAACGTAAACCAAGCACTTACGAATACTTCACAGCTGGTCACATGAAACAGAACTTCACGGGAAACTTTAAAAGTTGACAGACACCGCAACAGCGAACACCAACGTCCAACGTAGAACTGAGCGTGTGCGACAGCGACACATCTGCTGGCGCCACAGGCTTGCCAACCCACCAGAGTAACAATCCCGACTAAGGGTGACTGAGGGAAGCCATTAGTTTTGTCCCGGCCCTCGCCGTGGGAGGGGGTAGCCACTGGTTCAAAGGGCGCCTTGATCCCTTACCCAATTAAAATCGAGCATTCGTTCGGTTTATGGGGGTCAAAGTGCCGGCCGTGACCCCCCTATCAGCTGATAGCCCAGTCAGACTTTGACGCATGCGCTTTTTCTCGTTTCATTATTACATTAATTAGTATAAAGTTGGAGATACAGTTTGTGCTCTCCCCTATTTATAGAGTAAGGTCAAATTGTGAAAGCTCGAACCGCTTCGTGAGATTAATCATTAGTTGGAAATAAGGAATTTACATTATTTGGTAAAAATATGATTTATGTTTATAAATCTTTGATGGAATCTCCAAGCTCTAGTGGTTAGCAATTTGCGAAACGCGAAAATAATGACGTCAAATGGTTGGGAGAACAGCAGTTTGGAGTAACTGAAAACATTCCCTTTAGACATAAAAACTGAACACTATGGAGGGTAAACATTTTTTTACATTTTCTGTTTTTAATGTAGTTTTAAAGAAGAAATCTTCCTCTATCTGGAACTGATCTTAGAATTTATATATGATGATCCTAAGTATATTGTTTAAATAAATTAATATTGTATGTCTCGAGTATAATGTTCCAATGATTGATTTCTTTTGTACAAAAGCACACTTTTCTCAGGACGTATAAGAGATATGGAATTCAAATTTTTATGCATACTATAACAAGCTACAGTACTAGAATTATTGTATTTAAAAATATATTTTTTCAGCAACTAAAAATTATAATGAAATCATTCTAGTGCTGTAGGTTTACATTACATAAGGAAATGCAGAAATAAAATTTAAACTCCATATCTTTTATAGTTTCTGAGAAAAGTGTACCTAAAGTTCACAAATTTAACATGGCGGAGATAGAACACCACCCTGGTTATACTGAAATGAAACAGGCATGATTTGGTCTTCAAGTGGATATACCAATTCGGAACAGACAATTTAATACACAATTTGACAATGCGAGCGATAATTAATGGAATCAGCTGGTATTTGTGAGCAACAAAGCTATAAGTCATTGAATCAATAATTACACATAACATGTTCGCCCCTCGGTCATACTCGTCTGGTTGTGTCGGAGACTTAAAAATGAAAAGAAATTATGTAATGGGTTAAAGTGTTAGGTCAATGACTTAAATACAGCTTTTAGACAACAAATTGGTAATCCTACACACGGAAGAATGGACTTTGGTTTCATAATTTCTAAAAAATACCACGAGATCGACCTTTGCTGGGATAGAATAAAACATGTATTAGATAAGTTAAATCGTCTTAAATTAAATTACGTTTATTGTATACTCAATGTAAATATAGCTATCGTTTCAAGGTCTGCAGCGTTTAATTTTTAATACTAAAAAGTATTCTGACATTAAAATAGTAAATGTTAAATGTAAGTAATATAAAGTATTAACATTAAACAAACTTTTCTGCTGCTCAAATTAACCTAAAAATGTTAAAAATTTGGTCGTTCAAATTGCTAACACCCCCTTCCACAGCTAAGACATATCCATGTCAAAAGGCCCATAAAGATAACATACTTAATATACTTAAGGGATACTTTTAAGGGCTGTGGGACGAACACAGTCTGGTAACCTGGTCCAATCAATTTCTTGTGGCCAAAATCCCAGTATTATACAATAAAATCATGAATCCTTGGACGGAAAGAATTTTAACCTGGACAGGTCTTGTTTTTAATGTATAAGACCGGAGTTGGGGTTTTAATTTGGGTTTTGTGTGTATTGTGTACAATATGTATTAGTTTAATAGCTGAGGTAACGTGCTCGCTTCGTAGTTCGAAGGTCGCCGGTTCGATTCTGGATTCTGGTCGTCGTTTGTAATTAATTGTGTTATTAATTAATTACCCATCTAAGAATAGGTCGACGATAAGACCAGGGTTTAGGAGCATTCCTTATAAAAACATTAAAAATTGCAATTGGGGTTGTTTACTAGGATATTTTACTGCATTATAAATTAAAGCTCTGTGCTCCATTATTTTGGTGCATGACTGTCCAGTACACCATAAATCTAATATGTACAAATATCGCATTCGATCGACTCGGAAATAAGTTGGCTAAAAGAGATAGTTTTTGGACTGAGTAAAAAAGAAATTAATTTTCTGGAGTGTTAGTACTGGATGCTCCATTATTTTGGTACTCGACTGTCCAGTGCTAACAATACAAATCTACAATGTACCGATATCGGATTCAATTGAAGCGGAAAGTAATCGTCCGGGGCGTCAGCCGAGCCAGAGGTCCGCGCCAGGTCTATATCCGACGGACAGGACGAGTCCAAGGAATGCTTGACTCAGAGCAACGCGCCGCGTGCTGGACCCTGGGCCGCCTCATGGCACCACGATCTTCTTGTTTACTCTGTGTAGAATAGAGACAGCTACTGTATAGTATAGGCCCTTACGTACACAGGGTGTCCACATTCTGGAAAGTGAGGAAGAAATTCTGGTCAGGGAAATATGTAAAACATGTCGAAATACACCCCCAATGTTTCGGAAGGTCTATTCAATGCTCTACTTCCTTTAACCCCGACATATGACGCATGTGTTGACAATTCAATTAGTTGTTGTAGATTAGATTATCATTAGAAATGGCGACATACCCATGTAGGTATTTTAAGCCATGTATGGATGAGAAATGAGTGTAAGATGATTGTGGCATGATCTTGTAGTCTTGATACTCACTAAGGCTGACATGTTCCTTAGACAGAACGGTTAATTAATAGCCCAACAGTCAATAACATGTTTTAGGGACCTACAGTTTAACGTAGAGTCCGAACCACCGCTTCTAAAATTCCAATTGGTCTAATTATGTGGATGGTCTTTGCGGATTAACGTAGTATCCAATAGTGCGGACGTTAATTCACACAAAAGAACACTACACCCACCGACCATCGCTTACAGCTATCCACAATTTGAAGTCATGTAATTATAACGTTAGCTATCTTGCGCGATCTTGTAGTCTTGTTACTGACTAAGGCTGACATGTTCCTTTAAACAGGACTGTTAATTAATAGCCCAACAGCCGATGGCAACTAAGGGACCTACAGTTTAACGTGAAATCCGAACCACGGCCTCTGAATTACGAATTAGTCTAATTATGAGGTTAGTCTTTATGTGGATTAACGTAGTATCCAGTAGTGTGGACGTTAATCCACACAAGAGAACACTACACCTACCGACCATCGCTCACAACTATACACAATTCGTGACCTCCAAGTAGCTGGTAAAGCCACACCACGGTCTCCATTTATATAATTTCTTTAGCTATCAATATTTTTTTCTAGGATGTTGATTAGTTTTTAGTAGTGAAATGACTAACAGTGTGACGACAACCGTATTACGAACTCGTTACCTCGGAGCTGCCACTCGCGTGCAGAGGGGCGGTGTCACGTCACGACCATCATATTGTTTACTCTGTGTAGAACTTAGCCTGGAGTCAATACGGAGGGATTAATGGGACCTTTGGGCGGCGGGGGACAGATTTGAGACGATCTTATTTATTACTCTGTGTAGAACTGAGTCTGGAGTCAATACGGAGGGATTAATAGGTACTTTAGGTAGCGGGATAGTTTGAAGACGGTATTATTTATTACACTGTGTAGAACTAAACTTGAAATTTATTTTAAAACGGCGCATTTCACTCCGCTTATATACATCGCTGTCAGTAACTTGAGTTGGCGATTAAGTAACGATTAGCTATTCACGTGACCCGCATGGTGACAGTTAAGCCCGGGACCATGATAGAGGGTCATAACTCAACCCCGACACATTGTCTCATTATTATAAAATTCTGAGGATTTCTTCGTTTCTGTAATATTGGACGAGTTCTTTGGGCAACGCAATCGGAATACTTTAACTATACTTGGGAGGGGGTTTGTACCCAAAAAATAATAATAAATAGCTAAAACCTAATGACTTACTTATTCACTAAAAATCCAGTTCATCAAGTTAACTTTTATTATACATCCATATAAGCCCTAAATGTAATGTTTCTTACGGCAGTTAACCTACGCATACATTATAATTCTTACGGAGAACAGATTAATTGGTGCAATTCGCTTAGTTATTGACATATTTTCATAAAAATGTTTTATGTGTTTTACCTTCATGGACAGCCCTAAATATAATCAAATAAACATGTGAAACAGCCTTTATTTTATAAAGTACTATTCAATTACTATGATGGGAATAATATAAGTTGTGTGAAATTCGCTCTACTTATGTTCTGCGTGTGATCTAGTTTTTATTCAGTTGAACTGGAAAGATGTCCAGTTTCTGGAAAAAGCTTTCTTATTTATCCCTGGGGGATTTCAATAAAAATTATAAATATTTTTATCAGTTTACGTAGCAACGTATAACATTGTATAATACACGGGCATAACGGAGTGCCGGAGACGCGGATACGCACGGACGGATGCGACGTGTTGCGTAGCCTTGTTTGGCTTACACGGACTAATTCGTTAGCCACGGTTGCTAATTAATGACCATTGACCAATGACCGGGATTAAAACTGGGACCGTGGCGTGTCCTGTAATCCAGCTACTTGGAGGAATTGTGGATAGTTGTGAGCAAAGGTCGGTGGATGTAGTGTGCTCTTGTGAGGATTAACGTCCGCACTATTGAAAACTACGTCAATCCACAAAGACCATCCTCTAATTAGACCAATTCGTAATTCAGAGTCAGTGGTTCGGATTCCACGTTAAACTGTAGGTCCCAGTATTCAGTATGCGATATATCCAATATTGGTGGATTTAAAAACAGAATGTAATTTTTTTCTTCAAGGGGGGCTACAGCAGCCCCATACATCATAAACAAAACAACATTCCACATTAGTATCTTTGATACTATCAATCCGCCAAGACCATCCCCATAGTTAGACCAATTCGTTATTCAGAGGCCGTGGTTCTGATTCCACGTTAAACCATAGGTCCATTAGTGGCCCTCGGCTGTTGGGCTATTAATTAATAGTTCTGTCTAAAAAACATGTCAGCCTTAGTCAGTAACAAGACTACAAGATCGCGCCACAATCATCTTACACTCAATCCTCATTCATACTTGGCTTATAATACCTACATTGTGGTATGGTTGCCATTTCAATCATCTAATCTACTACGTTAATCCGAAAAGAACGTCCTCATAATTAGACCAGTTTGTAACTCAGAGGCAGTGGTTCGGACACTACGTGAAACTGTAGCTCCCTTAGTTTAGGTATATCAGTTGGCATATTAATTTAAAAAACAAATGTTTTATAAGGAGGCGACAGAGGAATATCAAAAAAAAACATTAAATTGTATTTTATCTTAAATCATCACATAGTTACTTTATTATGTTTGATTCCACTTAAAAATATCCATTATTTGTTTTTATTAATTATAGTTCTGTCTAAAAAATGTATTTTAAGTAACAAGATACAAATATAAATGACAATTTTATAGAAAATAAAGTATGGTTATTCAATCATCTAATCTACTACGTTAATCCGCAAAGACCATCCTCATAATTAGACCAGTTTGTAACTCAGAGGCAGTGGTTCGGACACTACGTGAAACTGTAGCTCCCTTAAGATAGGCTATTAATTTACAGTTCTGTATAAGGAACATGACAGCGCCATTATCAGAATAACAAAACTTGTTGTTAAAGTGATAAGGAGGCGATGAGGTTATATCCAAAATGGTTTGAAAATTTATTTAATTTATTGTATTTATCTTAAATCATTCATTGGTTTACTTCCGTATCTGGATATGCCGTAATGAAATATTTGTACATATGCTCTGTAACAAAATATAGGACAAAGAAATGTAAAATTGTTAAGTAGAACAAATTGAAATATATTTTAACTTATTTAAATAAAAAAAATATAGTACAGTAGGTTATTTACCGCTCACCCTGTAGTACTCGACCGCAGCGCTTCCTGGTGGTGATCACTCTCAAGTCCACGAGATGAACGAGTAATATTCAGTGAAATGTTGTACATCGCCGTAAATTAGACAGATATTTTTTATTTGCTGCGATCGTTAGCCCTTATCTAATAGCCTATATCGGTTATCATAGGCGTGTTATCGTTGGATGCTGATCTCTCATACGTGAAATAACATCGTCTAAACTTACACGTTTGAAAAAACTAGTATAAAATCTGAGAATTTATCCTCAAAGTTACGTTAATCCGAGACCTCGTAATTCAAGGCAGTGGTTCGGATTCCACGTTAAACTGAAGGTCCCATATGGACTGGACGGTTGCGTCCTGTAATCCAGCTACTTGGAGGTCACCAATGTGGATAGTTGTGTCACTCTTGTGTGGATTAACGTCCGCACTATTGAATACTACATTAATCCACATAGACCATCCTCATAATTAGACCAATTCGTAATTCAAAGGCAGTGGTTCGGATTCCACGTTAAACTGTAGGTCCATTAGTTGCCATTGGCTGTTGGGCTATTAATTAACAGTCCTGTCTAAGGAACATGTGAACAGTTAGATACAATACATAACATACAGCTCAAGTTTAAAAAACTGGGTAGATTAATTTATTAGATTATTAATGACATAGAAGGTAGTATTTTGCCAGTTATGAATGAGATTATTGTAATGATAAGATTAGTACGAATGGGAAAGTTTTCCTCATAGGCGCTGCCACACAAAGGCTGGGTTTTACTAGAAAATGAAAATTCTATTAAATCTAACTTCAACTGCAGTTAGCCCAAAACTTACGAAATCGGAATTCACCACTCGCCGTTAGAAATACAGTAATTTTAGAATAACCCGTCGTTCAGTAGTTTAACCTGTCGTTACATATTAACTGCTCAATTTTGACTGGTAATAATCTTGTAATCCGTAATGCAATTAAGACATGACTAAGAATATCTAGAAGAGTTTTGAATAGTGTTGAGTCGAAATAGCGATGAATAGTAGTTTAATGTTGTTCGTATATAAAAGAGAGAGTATATATTTTAACAATTTGGACGGCGTTGGTTTTATTACTCAAAACGAAATGTTCTATCAGTTTAGGAAACCATCGAAGACGGGCTGGAGTTTATAATGGCCAAAAATGACTAAACTTTAACTAGTATAATATTTTATACAATACTATATTCTAATCCAAAAATAGAAATGTCGTCATAAACACTGAATTATTTGTTGGTTTTTACTTGTTCACATGTCAGATCAGTGTCATGACGCGTTTTCGTTGATGAAATTTGATTCCTTTACCCATTGGTTTAAGGGTAGTTAATGATCAAAGACAGTTTCACTCAGTCCATCTACTCACTACGCTTTCGACTCACAATGAATCACAAATTTCCCGTTACAAATACCCAATGACCCCCACCCCCTAAGAGGTGAAATCAGGCCTCAGTGTCTCCCTTGGGCGACAAGAATAAACCATAGCGAAAGGAATGTAGAGACAACCCGTTTACCAATACTGTAAGGGCTTCTTTCTAATGTACCTAAACGATCCCTTTAACTTTAACCTGTTCTGTCTGACTTATGAAAATAGCATAGAGCTATTCACATGACCCGCATGGTGACAGTTAAGCCCGGGACCATGATAGAAGTTCATAAGTATCTTGGCCTGCACATTATCGAAAATCTTAAGTGGGACGACCATGTTAACTCCATAGTGTCAAGATTAACACTGACATCCACACTGACATCTTGCTGAAAGTCTATTATGGATTTTTCCATATAATGTCTTATGGAATAGTGTTCTGGGGAGGTAGTACCACGGCAAACAGGATTTTCCTTCTCCAAAAATAAATTATTTGGAGAATGTGTGGTGCTCAACGCCTTGCCCACTGTAGGCCCCTGTTTAAGGACCTGGGAATATTAACCCTCCCATCACTATGTACTTTTGAATCTGCCATTCTGTTGAAAAGTAATCAGGAAATCCTTTTTCCAAACAATGTGGTTCACCTGTACAACACAAGAAGTGCGAACCATGTACACGTACCTCAGGTGAATTTGGCTTTGGCCAGCAGGAGCCCATATTTTGGCAGTATCAAGATATATAACAAATTACCAAAATATATAATTTAAGAACAAAAATTTAAAAGATTTAAGACCATTTTTGAAGGATATTTATGTGGAACGGCCTACTAATGTATTCATACCACTCTGACTGCACGTCGCTGGAGCGATACTAGTGGGACAATATCAAGTATAACTCAATTTATCTATGTATAATTTTTTTAAATATAAAACTCTCCTTTTTACCATTGTATTCAGCTCAAAAACACATAATTTAGTATTTAGAATCATGACTTTGTGTCAACAGGTTATTGAGATATTTAAAATGGTAAACACAGTACATTGTTTAAAGCTAATTATATGGAGAATAAAAATATAAATCAATAACTCACTTATTTACTTAAACATTGTTCCAAAACTCGGTAGTTTTCGACTGGTATCTATGGATTATGTCAATACCGTATAAGTTTTAAAAGCGGTTCCCCAGAGCTGGATGCCATAGTTCGATAATGGTTTCAGTATTGTTTTATACACTAAAGTTTTGTTTTCCATATAATTTTTAGTATTTTTCGTTGAGGCAATTTAAATTGTAAGTTTTTATTTTTAAATTCTGTCTCTTATTCAAAATAATATATTGATCCACGGTAAGTCGGATCTTAATAACTGATGATTCTGACAATTACAACAGCTGGTCTTAGTCACCAAAAATGTTTGTACAGTATTGTATTTACTTCCCTGTGGGAAATAGGTTAGATCATGGATAGATCTAAAGGGAATTTTTCCAGTTCATCTAAACAGCTGTTCTTATAACCAAACTACGACATCACCAACCATATGACAGCACTGTTTCAAATTTTGGTCTCGCAAATTGCCAACACCCCCTCTCTAGAGCTAAAGCTAAGACATACATACTAATGTCAAAACATTACGCATCACACTCATATTCAACCTCCACGATGAGGTTTGGAATAGATATGTAGATGAGAATATAGATGTGAACACATCATAATGGTATAGTTTTATAACAAACTTGTTGCTAAGTATGTGTAACATTGTAATTATGCACTTGCCGTCGATTACTCATATGTTATGTGCTCGTTGGCCAAACCACAATCTTGAAATAAGTTAAAAAATAGACGGAACGGTGGCGCTGTTATCAGGGTAGGCGGAAGGTGATAAGGCCGTGGGTGGTTGCGATGATAACAGAGACGGAGGTTGAGAAACTGTAACTGGGAAGTAATGTATTTCATAGAAAAAATAACATCGAACAAAGGGGAAAATACCTTATTAGTAGTTGTAGTTACAGTACAGTATATCCCTATCATCAGTTCGTAATACAGAATTATACCGGGTAAGTTTTAGTGATCCAATAGCTAACTTTATAATTACATGACTTCAAATTGTGGATAGTTGTAAGCGATGGTCGGTGGATGTGGTGTTCTCTTGTGTGGATTGACATCTGCACTATTGAATACTACGTTAATCCACAAAGACCATCCTCATAATTAGACCATTTCGTAATTCAGAGGCCGTGGTTCGGATTCCACGTTAGACTTAGTTGCCATAGACTGTTGGGCTATTAATTAACAGTCCTGTATAAGGAACATGTCAGCCTTAGTCAGTAACAAGACTACAAGATCGCGCCATAATCATCCTACTGATTTCTCATTCATACTTGGCTTAAAATACCTACCTGGGTAGGTTGCCATTTCAATAATCTAATCTATTCTAACTTAGCACCACGCTGAATTGGAACTTGCTCAATTTTAAGTTTCACTCAGGAATACAATTACAGATTTTATCAATATGGCCGCCATTTTGGAAAATGGCGGCCATATTGATGGTAATGGCCAATAATGGCTAACTTAAAAATGTTTTAAGAACAAATAACAAACTCATATATAGTTATACGTGTTATATGTACTTACTAACACAACACCGGGTGTATTATACAAATAACCTAAATGTATATGTTTGAGTACAACTTGAAAAGAGGTCTTCTTGTCAAAACTATAATGACTTAGCTGATACAATATTGTAGTATTTAAACCGTCCTGTACGTATGACGTCAATGCTGTAAAACAGCAATAAACATCTTATATCTTCACAGTGAATCGACACAAAAGTCACAATTTCGAGTACAACTTGTACTCACCATCTAATGAACAGTATTTTCACCTCAGACTAAACAGTCACTCGTTGTGCAAAGCGATAGAACTTTTTACTCACTGAACTAGAACATTTCCGGTCAAGGATTGATTTATTTACTGGTAACTTTCATCGGACTAATGGTTTTAGAAAACGACTAAAATTATTCGATTTTGGGAAAAATCTAAATTACTTTTTTCCTCAACCTACAATACGCAAAGTCGTGATTTACTTTCTGAGATAGAGTGTTCGGATTGGCCCTGCCCCAGCTGACATACTCCTCCTTTCCCCTTATAATGTCTAACCTCAAAATTAATTTCATGTTTAATTTAATTTCATTAAATTTGGAACCGGTACTTATGACTTCGAGTGTTCTGACGATTAATGCTTTTGTTCTGACGATTTATAATTTTATTCTGTTTATGATCTGTTTTATTTCTCTTGTATTCCTTCCATTAATTGTATATAGTAGTACTGTATATCACAATTAGTTTATTTCCTGAGAGTGTTGCCGTGATTTGTGGGACTCTATTATACATATTAGATGTTAGACTCTTCCTCACACACAGGCTCAATAGTCTTGTGAGGAAAAGATTTATTTTACTTAAAATAATATACCCAATATTTTTAGCGAATTTCCCATAGGGAAGAAGCTATTACCGTAGGTCTCATGGTAAGACTTAAGCCCGGGACCATTTTATTTTTTCTTCTTTAGGTGCCTAGAGACCAAAAACAATAGTCGTTAAAATTTTTATATAATATATATATATATGATATATATATATATATGTATATTATATAAATGTGTCTGTGAACACGATAACTCTCGTAAAAATGGTCCGATCGAGACCAAATTTGGTAGAGACGTGTATTCCTACAAATTTTCGGACGAGTTCGTAAACCAGACATATCGGTCAATGGTGGATGTGGTGTTCTCTTGTGTGGATTGCACTATTGAATACTACGTAACATCTGCACTATTGAATACTACGTTAATCCACAAAGACCATCCTCATAATTAGACCATTTCGTAATTCAGAGGCCGTGGTTCGGATTCCACGTTAAACTGTAGGTCCCTTAGTTGCCATAGACTGTTGGGCTATTGGAACATGTCAGCCTTAGTCAGTAACAAGACTACAAGATCGCGCCATAATCATCCTACTGATTTCTCATTCATACTTGGCTTAAAATACCTACCTGGGTAGGTTGTCATTTCATTAATCTAATCCAATCTAACTTAGCATCACACCTAATTGGAACTTGCTCAATTTTAAGTTTCACTCAGGAATACAATTACAGATTTTATCAATATGGCCAATAATGGCTAACTTAAACATGTTTTAAGAACAAATAACAAACTCATATATTATACGTGTTATATGTACTTACTAACACAACACCGGGTGTATTAACCGACACAGAACTCTTGTCACAATTTCGAGTACAACTTGATAAGAGGTCTTCTTGACCAAATACCGATAATGAACTGTAGTATTTTCTTAAACCGTCGAACGACTAAACAGTCACTCATGTGTGCAAAGCGATAGAACGTGTTTACTCACTGAAGTCTAGAACATTTTTCCGGTCAAGGATTGAGTTTTATTTATAGCTGGTAACTTTCATCGGACTAATGATAGTTAGTAAATCAGGCGAACGACTAAAATTATTCGATTTTGGGAAAAATCTAAATTACTTTTTTCCTCAACCTACAATACGCAAAGTCGTGATTTACTTTCTGAGATAGAGTGTTAAAGTAGTCCGGATTGGCCCTGCCCCAGCTGACATACTCCTCCTTTCCCCTTATAATGTCTAACCTCAAAATTAATTTCATGTTTAATTTAATTTCATTAAATTTGGAACCGGTACTTGTGACTTCGAGTGGTCTGACGATTAATGCTTTTGTTCTGACGATTTATAATTTTATTCTGTTTATGATCTGTTTTATTTCTCTTGTATTCCTTCCATTAATTGTATATAGTAGTACTGTATATCACAATTAGTTTATTTCCTGTGAGTGTTGCCATGATTTGTGGGACTCTATTATACATATTAGATGTTAGACTCTTCCTCACACACAGGCTCAATAGTCTTGTGTGGAAAAGATTTCTTTTACTTAAAATAATATACCCAAATGTATTTTTATTTTTTATGGAAATAAATGAATCTTGAATCTTGAAGTACTTTTCACCCCACGGGGATTTCTGGCATTTTTAGTACCAAGAGACGAAAAGTAAACACTTTTAGTACCAAGGGACGAAAAGTAATGCTATAAAATTAACATTTAACTTCGAAGGTGTCAGCAAGACATTTGATGACTATTTTTGGAACTTAAGTTATGTTACAATGTCATTTTAATAAGAATATAGTAATTTTATAGTTTGATAAAGGTGTGTTTTATTTATTTTGATTTTACTGAGACCGTTTATTTACCCTCAACGAGTAGTCTCAAACACGAGATACCCCTCCGTTCGTCCACGAACACGACACGTGCGTTTCTATCATGTTTGACCTCATTATCGTCGGTTTTGTAACCACGAGTCATTACTCCAAATAAAATGTATTTCCGAACGAAGGAATTTTCCCCGATAACCCGGACGGATAGCCTGCGGGAATGAGCTTAGTCAATTAGGATCATTTCAAAACGAAGCTTGCCCGTTAAGCGATAACCTCTGCTGTTATTTGCAGCGACATTGTTACGAGAGTTGTACTTTGGTCGAATGTTCAAGGAAATGCTCATGATAAATGGATTAAAATATAACGTTAACTCAGTCCGAGCAACTTGTCAGAAAGTAGCAAGTCCCTTACAATCTAAAGGAGTCAGCGGGGACCTTAAACCAATCTCTAAATTATTTTATTTTATGTCAGGCGAATGAAACGTAAGAATTGTGTAGTTAATTACAACCAGTAAGCACGTCTTTTATGCGCGTTATTGGATTCAACGTTAGGAAGCAAGATTATCTTGAACAAACATAATTCTGATGGGCGGTGGCGACGTCCTGTAATCCAGCTACTTGGAAATCACGACTTGTGGATAGTTGTGAGCGATGGTCGGTGGGTGTAGTGTTCTCTTGTGTGGATTAACGTCCGCACTATTGAATACTACGTTAATCCGCGAAGACAATCCTCATAATTACATCAATTTGTAATTCAGAGGCCGTTTAACAGTCCTGTCTAAGGAACATGTCAGCCTTAGTCAGTAACAAGACTACAAGATCGTGCCACAATCAACCTACAGCTACACTCAGTCCTCATTCATACTTGACTTAAAATACGTACCTTGAAGTATGGTCACCATTTCAACTATGTAATCTATGAAATAATTACAAAGATAAATGTGTGTATTTACTTCACTGTTGGAAATAGGTTAGATCATGGATATGTCTAAACGGAATGTCTTTAGTTCATCTAAACAGCTGTGCTTATAACAAAACTATTACGTAAGTCACCATATGACGTCACTGTTTCAAATTTTAGACTCACAAATTGCCAACACCCCCTCAAACTAGGACATATCCATGTCAAAAATGTATTTACTTCCCTTTAAGAAATAACTTAGATCATGGATATTAAATAGATCGTTTTCAATTCCTCTTATCAGACGTCCTTGTAAACATGACGTCACTTCCGTTACAAAATTTGGTCTGACTGTATGCCTCTACCTCAGAGCTAAGACATATACATTTAAAAATAAATTAGATTAAATTAGGAAATCTATATTCAAGTTACTGTATATATTATTTCAGTATAATAAAGTTTTGAAGCAGGTTTAAAATCAATGATTAATGTAAAAAAATTAATATTGTTTTTTTATTTTGAATCTCATTCAAACAATTCGACACAAAGGTAGAAGACGCCTTAGTAAAAATATAAGAGTTTGTTTTTGTTCAAACATAAAAAGTAGGACGTGATGAAGCCGTAGGAAAGTGTAGAGTCAAGAGCTACCTTCGAGTACGGTCCGCGCAATATGTACAATACAGAGCGTCTGTTAAGTTAAAATGAGTGTGCATGTTTTGACGTATTTGAATAATGAATTCTGCAAACTGAATAAATGTCTGTACTTCCAATAAATCAAATGGAATTATTATTTTTTTCACAACACTCCACTCTTTAGAATTTCCTAGGTTGACATTTATTTGGCCACATTTGTCGTGTCTAACAATTGGCCGGGAATTAAAATCAGATCTTAGCGCGTGTTTGACCCATCGTGCAAACGATACTTGCACCTTGTGTGTTTTTTTGTGTATGTGTCGTGCACCAATCAGCTGGCACTAAATATGGCAACATCGCAAGTTGACCCAACCGCCTAATTTCTTGACCACCAATCACAAATGCTAGAAGTGCGCCGTATTCAGAGTTGTTTTGAAAACTGTGACGTCATTGCGTCTTCCGGAACTTCGTACTTCCGCTCTAAACACTCTAAGAACCTTTAAGCGAAGGGTGATGAACCGAATGTAATGAAAGCGACTTGAAGTCACGGGCGTTTTCGTCTCGGCGCGGGGCCAGCTACAGCATGACGAGGCGGAAACTAAAATACATCTCTATTGAACAGCTGACCACTACGGAAAAGCTGTTTTCATACTGTAATGTCTTTGAACTTTTTGTGGGAGGAGGAAATGCGTTATGCGTTGAGTTCAGGATTCTCACCCTGAAACCTCCTCAGGTACGAGTGACGCGACTGAGACGTTGAGCCACAGAGCAGAAATATCTGATTTATCTTTCAGAAATGGCGACCCACCCAGGTAGGTATTTTAAGCCAAGTATGAATCAGAAATGAGTGTAAAATAATTGTGGCGCGATCTTGTAGTATTGTTACAGACTAAGGCTGACATCTTCCTGACACAGAACTATTAATTAATTGCATAACAGTCAATGGCATATCTAAGGGAAGCTGTTGGGAAGAACTATTTAGTAGGTTGGGCATTGTGACGGGACCTGTGTCTTTTATTCAATTTTACGACATTTGCCACGTATAATGTGTATGTTGGCGAGTAAACTCTTCTAAATTGACACTGTTTTTCCAAACTGGATTTTTAAGAATACATTATTGCACTTGCTTACTAAATAATGTGTATGTTTATATTGCTGTAATATAATTTGTCACATGAAGTTTTGACACATGTCTTCTTTAGGTGCCAGAGTCCAAAAACAATAGTCGTTAAAAAAAATAAAAAATATATAAAAATATATATGTATTATATATATACATCAACATTACATATATATTTAATATACAATTATATATTTACATACATTTTATATTATATATTATATAATTTTATGTGTGTGTCTGTGAACACGATAACTCTCGTAATCCGATCGAGACCAAATTTGGTAGAGACGTTTTTCCTACAAATGCTCGGATGTTCTTAACCAGATATATCGGTCAATGTAACGGTAGTTTCGGGGGTTTTGAAAAATGGGTTTTTGCGTTTTTCACATGTAATTTTTAAAATTTCTAATTTTATATTTTTGGAACCAGCTTAAAAAACTACACAATTAAGTTCTTAGTTTTTTCTCTATCTCCAACGGTTACAGATATTAAAAAATCTAACACAGTATGTTGTATTGGGAGCTCCAATGTTAATCTTATGGAGGATAGGGGAAAAAATATTTCCCATATTAATCAATATTTTTGGATAAAACTTGATACTTAGCTTCATGTGGTTGGGGTCTATCCATTTATGCTTAAAAATCATAGTTTTATGTGTTTATCATGGCAGCAAACCTGCATACTCTTTTCCATATTAAAAAATAGGGAATAGGCAACTCCTTTATTTATGGACAGATGTTGATGAAAGTTGATTTAAATGCTCAAATAATAAATTTTGTTTACCAGAAAATATTTCAGCGTTCCTCATCAAAACCTGCATACTCTTTCCCATGTTAATCTATGGAGAGTAGGCAAATAAAACTCATATTTATTGACAGATAATGATCAAACTAGTCATATATTATTATTATTATGTTATTGATTTGGAAATTCGCTGAGTACGCAGGTCTGCTGCGACGGGGGTATTTTTCAATGTTACAGAGACAAATGTTTGTATTTAAGTATTACCACACTTCACGATTATGGCCTTTTGATCATATGTAGAGTAAAATATTATTTGATTAGATTATTGAATGATAATTTATCTCATTAACAAATCTCTTATCAAATTCTTTACAATCGTACTCACCTCTTACAGGACTGGAGTAACTCTACACAGAATCTGAAACAAAATATTTATTTTAGTACACACAAGTATAAATCTTATTAAAATTAAACGGTACCAGTGGACTGACACATACTTTCTCCCTTAAGTAAATTTAAAAAGGACAATCTGTAATAGAACTATCATGTTCTACAAAGTTATTCTAAATATCATTTAATAATTTATTGTTCAAATGGTATGGGGGAAAACAATCCCGGTAATACAAGCTTTTTTGAGCTGGTTTTGTTGGTTGATTTGACTTACACTTCATACCAAGTTTCATGGAAAACGTTGGAAAGTAAGGATTAAATTGATTTTTTTTATTTCCATAAGAATAACATTGGCGCTTTCAGACAACGTACTGTTTATCGTGGACAGTAAATTTAACTTTTCTCTGGAACCGTTAGTCGTAGACAAATAATTCAAAATACTAATTTGTTTAGTTTTTAGTGGTTTCAATGGTCAGTCACGTTTTATGTTTCTTTTATTGTTGTGCTGAAAATTAAAAAATATTTTAATTGGAATAATCATTTTTCGTTTACAATATTGTTTAAAGCCCATAACTTTTGAACCGTCATTTTACCATTTAAGACATGACGGGTGGTGTCAAATTATTTAGTTCTCTTTGCACTATAAATATCATTTTAATCAAAATCGTTAAAGCCGTTTTTGGGAATATTGGATTTTTCACGTTTTTAAGGGTTTTTCGGGTCTGAACTACCCTTTCTTAAAAATCAAAAATTCAAAAAAATGAAAAAAAACGCCTTAAATACGGTGACTATATATATACATGCCAAATTTCATCTAAATCGGACCAACGGGGTAGGCTGTGGCACTGTACACATCCAGACACACACACACACACACACACACACACACACACACACACGGACGGACAGACATCACGTCAAACCCCACTCTTTTGGATTCATGGGACAAAAAAACGGATATATCCACCCTTAACTCAAATTCGAAATTTTGACGAAAAAAATACTTTTATCACATATACTATTTTAAAAAAGTAAAATTTCTATAATATAAATTATAGCTTTACTTCAAGAATAACGTTAAACCGCGCCATTTCATCTGGATAGAAGATTTATACTAAAATACGTATAGAATTGAGGTTACTTTACACTAGAAATTATTTACTTAATTCCTCTCTATTTCTTCAATTGAATAAAAGAATAATTTGCATTAAGTAATGGGTCGGATAATAGCTTCTATCTTGGTGGCTTATATAACCGTTCGGTGTTGCTGTAGAACTTAAGTGATTTACCTACCATAGATTTCAATAAGTTACAATTTACTAATAAATTATCTCGCTTAATGTTTGCAATTTTTTGATAAAATTTTGTACACAGATTCATATAGTTAAGTTATAATAATTTATTCGAATGCCAAAACTGTATCCTACCAAGTACCCTTGCAGTACCCAACCATATTTATCCATATAGTACGGTGTAATTTCACATTCAGAGCAATGAGTTCCAAATATTCTGTGAAACTGTGAATGGGTTTACAAAAGATTTTCTCTTCCACTTGCTTCCCCCCACTACCCAAATACTAATATATGTCAAAATAAACAGTATCAGTGGACTGACACATACTTTCTCCCATAAGTAAATTTAAAAGCGACAATCTATAGTGAAACTATCATGTTCTTAAAGTTTATCAATTTATATTAAATAATTTATTGTTTCAAAAATGATCATAAAATTCCTTAAAATAACAACAGGAGAAACAAAGTTAAATTAATTGTGAGAATTTTATGTTCTCCCCCGTATTACCAAGTTTTTTTTAAAAGGGTTTTTTGGTTGATGGGACCTTACGCTGCTTGGAAAATAAGGAAGAAATTTATTTATTTATATTCTCAATAAGAATAAAATTGGGCAGACATCGCGTTGAAACCCACTTTTTGGGTTCAGGGGACCCCAAAACGGATATATCCAATCTCAATTCAAAAACTTTGAAGAAGACAGTACTTTCTCCATATACTACGAGTATGTACAAGGGAGAAAGTAAAACACTGGTTAGGAATATTTCTCACAACAGCAACTCTGCTTATTATTATACCGAAGCAATATAGCGAATTCCATCAATAATATGTGTTTTTATAACAGATTTATTAAAATCTATCCATAAACAGGAGAATCATTTGCTATTTATAAGATTTACATGGGAAAGAATTGCAGGTTTGCTGCGTGAGGATAACAAAAGTTTTTTCCATAAAAAAATTTTATTTTTTAATTTTATACCAACTTTCATATTGTATAAATAAGGAGTTTGCCTATCATATTATGGTGAAATAAAAATTAGAATATTCAACATGTGAAAACGCAAAAAAAATTTTGGGTACAAAACTACCCGTATTGATCGATATGTCTGGTCAAACTCGTCGATTTTGTTGGATACACGTCTTACCAATTTGGTCTTGATCGGAATTTTTACTCTGAGTTATGGCTACAGACACATATAAATACAATTTATTTATATTATAAAAATTTTAACGACTATTGTTTTTTCTGGCAAAAGAAGAAAATACATGGTTTTAATTTCCATGAGACTAGAATAGCTCTTTATGGGAAATTCCAAAAAACGACACGTAGTGTTTAAAAATGTGATTCTATTGGGTTCGTCCATCCATCTCAGTGTAGGCTACTATTGGTTTATTAGTGAATCGATAAAGCTTTATGTAAGCAGGTGGGTTCCAAAGTTCTCGTAGAAGTCGTTGACATTGGTCTGTAATTCGGAATAATGCAGGAGGTGCGAGGACCGACGACCGCGCCGCCTGGCGGGAGATTTGTCACCGACAGCTGTGACGGTGACGTGGTCATTGAGATGCGAGGGGTTCAGTTACGTCTCACGTGTTGGCACTGGCACTGAGCAGACGGGCTGCTATTGTGCAGATACTGTGCAGTTAAGAGTCTGCATCAGTGGTAGCCATCTTGAATTTTAGTCCCGTAAGAGCAATGTTAAATTCTGGCGGAACATACCTTCATGTTGGCGTCTGTAGTGGCGTTAATTATCAAAGTATCAATGTAAAACTTTGGAAGTACATTGATGAGATGTGGCTCAAAGGCATGACCTTTTAATATGTTCAAAAATTTAACTTGATATAAAACAAAATTCTAGGAATATTTTACAAAATTGAGAGCGAAAATAAGAAGTTCTGTAAGGTGGTGCCCTGGAGGACTGTAATACCTTTAATTTGACACCTCTTCCGTTAATTTATGACAATAGGTCAAGATATAAGCGCCAGAATTTAACATTGCTCTTACGGGACTAAAATCCAAGATGGCTACCACTGATGCAGACTCTTAAGACTCTGCAGTACTGGGAGTAGGTAAAAATTAAGAGGACTAGAACAGGGGAAACGGATTTTTGGCAACTGCCCAGCCCCCACCGAGGGTCGGAACTCCCTCGTTGGACTTAGCCCTCGACCGTGGCCTTTTGGAAACTACGGTTTCATCCCAAAAATTCTCCCTGAAAATCCCTGCCTCATTGTTTAATCCCACAAATTATCACTATTAAACCTTTAAGTCCCTCCCTCGCCCCGGAATCACCGAAATCAGGAGATGTAAGAGTAACAACGATTAAGTCTTAGAACGACTTTAAAACGAAAAGAGAAATCACAACTAAATTTGGTTAGGTTGGGAAATTATAATCGTTAATTCTTTCCTCAAAAAGGTAGGGGTTTAAATAAGACCGATACAATTCAAAATATTGAACCTCTAAACATAGTTCAAACTAGACAACAGACAGTTTTGAGACGGTTAGTAACCTCACACTTATAAGGAATTGGGTAACATGTATTGTTCTTTGTTATTCTTTACTGTCTTCGCCCTTCTCTAGCGCGCCTCTCCCTCACCTAATCCCGCCCGGCACGAACGAAATCCCTGAAATCCCCGCCAGGGAGGACAGCAGTTGCCAAAGTTCCGGGCCACGGGTTTTGACACTTTTACGGCCCCCTGCGATGACGAATGGGATAGGCGTAGTGGCCAAATGTCCTAGACTCCTGGAACAGCCGTGCTTTTAAATGGCTGAGAGAGCTGATACAGCGATACGAACATTTTACTTGGGAGAGTTGGCACAGGGTAAATGCATATTGTAAATAGAGTTTACACAGTGACATACCTGCACATGTAATTGTAGGTGACTTACAGGTACTAACAATATTTTATATATTACTATGTAATAATTATTACATAATATATATTAACTAATACACCAATAAAAACTTAGTATTGCGTTGTCAATTTAGTTCAGTGAAATGAAGTGATTTATAGCGAGTTGATGCTAATGAACGAGCTTGACTTTTATCTATTATCTTTTTATTTTATCTTTCATCTTTTGATATATTAAACAGCTAAGCATAACTAGCTGACCCGGTGAACGTCGTAAATACGTGTGAACTTTAAGATTGGTCATGTTCTGAAATCGAATAGCATTTACGGCTTCGTTTTAAAAAGTTAAATATTCTGGGTCGTGGCATATTATTTTATGTATTACTAATTTAAATATAATTGTCTCTTATAGATGTCTATAATTTTGATACATGATGTTTCAGATGGTGTAGTGGTCAACGCTTCGCTCTTCCACGACATCAGATGGGGTTCGAGACCTTCTCCGGGTAAGTTTTGTTTTTTGTACTATATTTTGTGCCAGCTCTCTTACGTGAAATCTTTGTACCCCGTACCACAGTTTCAGCTCTCTCAGTATTTCAGGTCTTCCATTCACACCTTCACCCTTTTCCAGTACTCTCAATTTTTAACTACTCCTGGGACCGTGGCGTGTCCTGCAATCCAACTACTTGGGTGTTACGAATTTTATTTTTTTTACCATACACGTTGAAACTTCTCATGTCCATTTTAATTCCTGCAAGATCAATTTTAAATAATCTGAAACAAGTTTTGCTTCAAACTAAAAAATGTATGAAGTGTTAATTTTTAAAATTTTAATAAACGCTTATGTATGTGTTAATAATATTTTTGTAGTGCTAATTTTTTAATACAATTTATCGGAGAAACCACTGAATAATGTGGAAATTGAAATTCTAATCAGTTAGTTCTCTAGACATTATCATTCCTTTTCAAATGATGATTGAATGATGATGATGATTGTTTGAATTTATAATTGCACTTAAGGGAAATGAGTGAAATAAAAAAAAGTATTACCTATAACCTGAACCTTAATGAAGTGGTGAACTATTCAGGTAGGTATTTTAAGCCAAGTGTGAATCAGAAATGAGTGTAGGATGATTGTGGCACGATCTTGTAGTCTTATTACTTACTAAGGCTGACATGATCCTTAGACAGGACTGTCAATAAATAGCCAACTAAAGGGTCTACAGTTTAACGTGGGGTCCGAACCACTTTTGCCTCTGAATCCATATCCACCGACCACCGCTCATAACTATCCACAATTCGTGACCACTAGATTCTTTAATGCCACCGTATTGGCTTTTAGTCACATAAGATCATTGCCAAATTATTATGTTCTCGGTTACTTGTCGTGCACTTCAGAATCAAGAATATTTTACTGTCTTTAGACACAACATTTGCAATCGACAAAGTGAATTACTAAGTGCTATCATGACACGCTAGCTCTGTGTCGAAATGCACGTATTTTTCTTGAAAACTATGACGTAATTTTGTACATATTTAAAAATTGATTCGGTTAGTCCGGATGGTTCTTAATCTGGTTTCGACCAGTCCGGGTGACTGCCACTGATAAACCCAAACGCTTTACCCTAGTTAATTATTGTCGAGTTTGGCAGAAGTGCGTCATAGGGCAACCTGATAACGGACTTTTCCTAAGTATATTTAGAACAAACCAGAGGTCGAGTTCAACAATGATAAGGTTCCGCAAAGGATAAAGTCTAAAGGCCCGGCCAGTTAAAGTCCAACTCATAGGAAAAAATCGCTGGACGCAGCAGTTTGATAAGTATTGTTTTAATTGGATTTGAGATTACGGGTATCAATATGATGATTGTAGAAATGCGTTATGCAAATTTCGTACTTTAGTATAGCTTTATCATTCACTTACAAGTATAAAGCACCTTTATAGACTGGGATGGTGGCGTCATCCTGTAATCCAGCTACTTGGAGGTCACGAATTGTGGATAGTTGTGAGCGATGGTCGGTGGGTGTAGTGTTCTGTTGCGTGGATTAACGTCTGCACTATTGAATACTACGTTAATCCGCAAAGGTCATAGAACAATCCTTAATTCAAAGACCGTGGTTTGGATTCCACGTTAAATTGTAGGTCCATTAATTGTCATCGGCTGTTGGACTATTAATTAACAGTCCTGTCTAAGGAACATGTCAGATTTAGTCAGTAACAAGACTACAAGAACGCGCCACAATCAATCCTCATTCATACTTGGCTTAAAATACCTACCTTGTTGTATGGTCGCCATTTCAATAATCTAATCTAATCTATGAGCACAGCGTTGTTTCTGTTAATCACAAGTTAAGTAAAAACGTTACTAATATCGCAAAAACTGAGTTTTTGAGAGATGAGTAATTAATTAATATATGTTTTGGGTCTCTTTAAAGTAAATAAAAACTTTTCAAAAAGTGTATAACAATAGAAATAAGTTCCATCATAATGGTTGCTCTCGTTTCAACGGAAAAACGTGACAAAACCACTTTGTCTGGCGTCACAGAAAGACACACCAAACTGAAATAAAAACCATTTCGACTTCTCTGTCGAATGAAACGAAACCTCTCCGAAAAATAACTTAATTCCAAGAAACGCTTGGTCAAACTCTAATGTTGTTTATACAGGGTGTCCATAAAAAACGTTTCAGGACTTCGGTGAGTGATTAGGTATATTAAAAGGAAGAAAAAAGTTCCAATGGTGGTATGGCCTAAAACGCTTATTTTCTCAGAAATCCGCCATTTTGTATTTTTCACAAAACATTTTTTATTTCAAACATTTTCAAACGGATTATTTTCAAATTTTGTATGTGTTTTACAATAATAAACTACTATTATTAAAAAAAACTAGCATGATCCAAGCTCAAAATTCAAAATGGCAGCCTTTAAAATTTTAAAACTAAAATACTTTGAAAACGGTAAAAATACAATGGCCGTGGTTTTGGATTTTGAACTTGGATCATGCTAGTTATTTTTTAATAACAGTAGTTTATTAGTGTAAAACACATACCAAATTTGATAATAATCAGTTAGAAAAAAATATTTTGTGAAAAATACAAAATGGCGGACATCTGAGAAAATAAGCGTTTTAGGCCATGCCTCCACTAGAACCTTTTTGTTCCTTTTAATGTACCTAATCACTCACCGAAGTCCTGAAACGTTTTTCATGGACACCTTGTATACGTAGATTAAAAGACTTGCACGGCAAGAATACATCTCGGCAGTAGAGGGCGTCTCAATTAACCGCCATTGCAATGGAACTGGTGAAACGGGGATCTGTAGCGGAGATAACCGCAAAATATCCGGCATCCGTTACCATGGAGACCGATGGACCAATGAGAGGAAGACCTCCGCGCAGCCTCCGTCTGGACCGGCTACACACAGAGGTGTCAGCTGGGAAGTTGTAATCGCAAGAGGAACATGTGGAAATACATTTAATTAAGTTACAGCTGATTAACTTTGTTGTATATAAGAATAAGAATATGATCATTGTCGTTTAGCACACAAATGTATAATAGACAACATCAAAATTTATTAAAACTAATTACTGATTAGTACAAGGAATTATAAATATAATCTAAATACTCTGAAACTCGTATCTTTTGGTAAAAACTCCTTTATCGAGTAAAAGCACTGATTCAAAAGCTGACTCGACAACTTATTTCTAAATTCAGTAAAATTTAATTCTCGGAAATCAGAAGGCAGCTTATTAAAAATTTAACTTGTAAAAACTTAAACTTCGCACAGATATACTTAGTCTGACTTCTGGAATGTCTAAATTATTAAACTTTTCGGTGCTGTATTTATGGAATTCTGACCGCTTTTATCTTTCACCATTAGAATTAGCTTTAAAAACTACAGAATTTAGTTCCTTAAAGTTTTTCTCTATCTCCAACGGTTACCGAGATACAGTATAAACAATCTAAACACAGTACATTGTATTTTGGGGCTCCGATAATATAAAAAAATATTTCACTTATCAATCAATATTATTGGATGAAACTTGGTATTTACCTTTATGTGGTTGAGATCCATCCATTTATGCTTAAAAATCATAGTTTATGTGTTTCTCATTGCAGCTAACATGCATAATCTTTCTCATGTTAATCTTATTAAGAATAGGCAAATAACTCTCATATTTATCGACAGATATTGATAAAACTCGTCATATATTACTATTAATATTATATTACTGATTTGGAAATTTGTTGAGTACGCAGGTCTGCTGCGGCGGGGGTATTTAATGTCGCCAAAGTTGTAGAAATGTCGTATGGTATTTAATTTGTCTACATGTAATCTCGATTGAAATCGCTTCAGGATGAAAATGTGTGATTAAATTATGTCATTAGTCGTTTAATACTGTATTGGGTACATTGTCATGGTGCAGATGGCAGGTTCAAGATTACTTCTGACGACTATGGTAAGGATAGCAACAAGAGCACGGGCGATGGTCTGAGGGTGGTTGGTGGTTGGGGAGGCGAGCACCACGCCCTGGTCGATATACAGGGTGTGTCCGGCCAGGGGTGGACTCGGGAAACAAGGGAACTGAGAATTATCAAATACCGAAAATAGCAGACGGATAAACCATCCTGGCATGTAAATACTGTAGTAATATATTCAGTCAAGAGTTATGTGAACTCCGGATTTTATATCAAACAGAATAGTATACAGTAAGCCTTAATGGTTTTAATAGGAACTAAATTTAAAGTTCAAAACTATTTTCCATGCAATGGTGACACAATGAACGTAAAATGTAAATTAAGTAACCTAAGTTGCACATGATACGGCTTAACATTTTATACAAAGAGAATAATTAAATTAGAAAAATATTGAATATTGGTTAAAAGCGTATAGAGTTATACGAGTTATTAGTTACTAGTAAAATACGTCTTTGATTTGAATGTTTAAATATTTATGTTTGTAAACTGAGGGGACGGTGGCGACGTCCTGTAATCCAGCTACTTGGAGGTCACGAATTGTGGATAGTTGTGAGCGATGGTCGGTGGATGTAGTGTTCTCTTGTGTGTATTAACGTCCGCACTATTGAATACTACGTTAACCCACAAAGACCATCCTCATAATTAGACCAATTCGTAATTCATCGGCTGTTGGGCTATTAATTAACAGTCCTGTGTAGGGAACATGTCAGCCTTAGTCAGTAACTAGACTACAAGATGCGCCACAATCATCTTACACTCAATCTTCATTCATACTTGGCTTAAAATCTAATGATATTTGAACTACAGTCAAACCTCGATTCGGAATCCAAAAGAAGTCTAATTTACTTCAAATTAAAGGAAGTTTGAATAATCGGAAATTTTAATTATAGAAGTTATCGATATTGTAGGGATTCAATTCGGAAGTTCGAATTATAGAGTTTAGTGAGAATAAATTCGAACCATACTTGTACTTTTTTGAACGAATTAAAAAAAAATCGATATTTATATGGGGCCTACTATCAATATTGCAACGAAGCAGAGAAAACCATGCCACAGACGATTTGAACCTGGAGGAATTTTGGAAACACACTGGTTCACGTTTTGACTGTACTTCCAATTACAGAGGTTATGGGAACTGAATTCGGATTGCAGAGGATTTAGAATTAGAGGAACGCAAATCGAATTCGAGATTCTCAAGTACAAATAATTCGAATATTAGTGGCTAAATAAAATGTGAAATACTTTAAATTATCGGAGTCAGTACCTATATTTGTTTGAATGTAAGAGAATTTTTTAAAAGATCATAAAGAAATCTATAAATTGTAAAGGTTTTCACCAAGGTTCGAATTAGCGAGGTTCTGCTGTATTTATGTGTGGTGTTATTTTATCTTTATCCAGAAGCAATATCTAAGGATGGTTGTTAGTTTTATAAAACACACACAGTATGTAGATATATGGTTTGTCATTGAGCTGGTAATTTGAAGCATCATCTGTCTAGCTTGTATTCGAGCGTTCGCCCTTCGTAATTGGTCAGACTCCCGTTCTGATTTGTTGTTCTCGAGAAGGTTCACGACATTGAAAAAAATTATATTTAAATTTAAAATATACCCCCGTCACAGCAGACCTGCGTACGCAGCGAATTTCCAAACTAATAAAATTATATATCACACGTTTTATCAATATCCGTCGATAAATATGAGAATTATTTGCCCATTCTACTTAAGATTAACATGGGGAAGAGTATGCAGGTTTGCTGCTGTGAGGAACACTGAAAGTAGGTATTCTAGCATAATTTCTTTTTATTTTGACCGTTTATACCAAGTTACATCAACATCTGTCCATAAATATAGGAGTTTGCCTGTTCTCTATATGATTAACGTAGGAAAAGAGTACCCAGGTTAGCTGCCATGATAAACACATAAACAATGATGGACATAAGCATAAATGGATAGATCTCAACCACATCTAGCTAAATATTAAGTTTAATCCAAAAATATAGATTGATAAGTGAGATATTATTTTTTTCGTTATGCTCCATAAGATGAACATGAGCCCCAAAATACTACGTACTGTGTTTAGATTTTTTAATATCTAAGTAACCACTAGAGATAGGGTAAAATTTAATTCTGTTTAATTACATATGAAAAACACAAAAAAATTTTTCGTTCAAACCCCCCCCAAACTAGTCGTTCCGATTGACCGATACGTTATTATTATTATGTTATTGATTAAGAAATTCGCTGAGAACGCAGGTCTGCTGCGACGGGGGTAGGTATTTACATTTCTCACAAGTTAAAATCCTTCTCTGCGTTCCCAAACTCTATCGACCGCCGTTTCACGTTTCCGTATTTTACAACCCGCCCCTAATTTGAATAAATGAAACATCAAAAGAACAAAAGAAGTTTAACTGAACACTCAGACCCGAGGTATTTATGCAGCTATGACATGCCACAGAGGTACAAAGGTCGACTCCCTGAGCTCCTGGTGTAGGGAGATATCGGTCTAAGATATGCATCCGGTGTATAAACAAAATACCATTATTGAATAGCAGATTTGCTTTGTATTTTTATGATCTATCATACCACACGAGGTTCGGAGTTCAATTATATTCGATTTTATTTGATTACGAATAAAATTGCGTTTTCACCAGTGGTATATTGGATTTTTGCAAGGAAGAACACTGCTGTTTAAATGAGCTAACACAGGTTACTGACAAAAATCAGCTGATTCATTTGACAGGGTCATCAATTAATAGACCATTGACAACTGGACCCAGTGTTTAAGCATCACAACAGAGTTGTTTTAAACAAGAAGTTACTTTACCTTAATTAGTTTTGACATGGATATGTCTTAGCTCTGGGGGTATGTTGGTGATTTTTAAGATGGAAAACATGTAACAGGTTTCCATAGAAACTACCAGAGCTATTGTATTGAATTTATAAAAGAATAAGAACAGCTGTTTAGATGTACTGGAACCATTCCCTTTAGACATATCCATGATCTAACCTATTTCTCACAGGGAAGTAAATACAAATATTTACCTCTGAAATGGCTATTACCTATCCAAGTAGGTATTATAGCAAAGTATGAATGGGAAATTAGAGTAAGATGATTGTGGTGCGATCTTGTAGTCTTGTTACTGACTAAAACTGGTATGTTCCTTAAACAGGACTGTTAATTAATAGCCCAACAGCCGATGGCAACTAAGAGACGTACAGTTTAACATGGAATCCGAACCACGGCCTCTGAATTACGAATTGGCTTAATCATGAGAATGGTCTTTGTGGATTAACGTAGTATTCAATAGTGCGGACGTTAATCCACACAAGAGAACACTTCACCCACCGACCATTGCTTACAACAATCCACAATTCGTGACCTCCAAGTAGCTGAGATGTCTCTAAATTACGAACTGGTCGAATTATGAGGATGGTCTTTGTGGATAAATGTGGTAATAGTGCGGACGTTAATCCACACCAGGGAATATCACATCGACTGACCATCGCTCACAACCGTTCACAATTTGTGACCTCCAAGTAGCTGGATTACATGACACAGAGAACTTGATTTGGAGGTGTTCTCAAGAAATTTGTAGTACTGTACTGCGTTTTAGTACTACTACTGTTTAAAGTTTAGAAACACATTTCGAAAAAGTGACGTACTCTATTTTACGCTACACGACCTAATAACCTAACAAAAACTGAAAAAATCACTAAATCAATAAGTTTAAATAGGTCATTAATTGCAAATTTCTCAAGTTCAAATTTTACGCCACGGCAACCAGTGGGGTTTTCCATGTCCTCTAAATTTGTCCTCCCTGTGTCTATCCTTAATTTTAAGACTCATTTTAACGCGTTATCCACTGGGTAGGCTGTGTGGAGGGGGTTTCGCCCCGGTAACCATGTTTTGGGAACTTTCATCGTAGGCTACAACTCCTGCTCTTCCACGGGCCGAGGTACACGGTCCACTGTGGCAGCCTCCTCTCGCGAGATGAACGGACGAGTGTGAGGATCGTCACCCAATTGGTGACCGGAAGTGACCAGTTGAGACCACAATGTGTTTCCGGTGGACTACCAGCATGAGTGTCTTGAGGGGTGACTCATTGCAGTGTAGTGGCGAGATGTCAAACATTGAAATTAGTAAGGAAAATCACGATACAGTAGTTAAGTGGAATAGCGATGTTGACGTTTGGTTATGGAAATTTCATTTTATCGTCATGCTATTGACATAGATATGTCTTAGCTCTAGGGGGAGGTGGCAATTTGCGAGACTAAAATTTTAAAAAGTGACGTCATTTGGTTTGTGACTTCATATAGTTAGTGACGTCATTGTTTGGTTGTAAGAACAGCTGTTTAAGTGAATTGAAAACATTCCCTTTGACATATCCATGATCTAACCTAAATCCAAACATTTTGACATGGATTTGTCTTTGCTCTGGAGGGGGTGTTCTCAATTTGCGAGACAAAAATTTGAAACAGTGACGTCATATGGCTATAACATCAGCTGTTTAGAGGAACTGGAAACATTCCCTTTAGACATATCCATGATCTAACTTATTTCCTAAAGGGAAGTAAATACAAACATCTTTTGGAGAAGTTTGAAAAACTAAAAAAGTATAAAAACAAAGTACATTTGTAGTAGTGCAGTAAGGTAGAGGAAAGGCAGTGTTTGAGGTGTAGGGGGCAGTTGAGGTTATTGATAGCCTTTTGACGTGCCAGCACCAGCGCTGGTCTCACGCTACCCTAGACACCCTAAACCGCGTCGATACACTGGTATGGTCAGGTTGGGTGTTGAGTGGTTGCGGAGCCTAGGGTAAAACTAGCAGTAAGCCCGTCCTTTGTACGGGTTTTAGGATTCAGTTTAAAGAAAAAAGTTTATCATACCAAAATGTAAACCTGAAATCCTAAACAAATCAATACCCAGCTTTATTATAACAGCATTACTTGACAATTAAACCATTATTATTACGTTAAATATAATATCGCGTAAAAAGCGTGTTTTTAAATGCTCGTGATTTACTTTTTAAGGGGCGGCAACAATTTTTTTTCAAGCTTTGAATCAGTTTTGCCGTTTTTTTCGGAATAGACGGCGTAAAACGCCTCCTAGAACGTCACAAACACAAATTGAGATAAGACTTATTTCGGCTTCTCTAACGCACGAAACGTAAAAATAACTAAACAACGAAGAAATCTGAGCAATGTACAGACAAAACTCTAATTTTATTTATATAGATTATTATTATAATGTTAAGGATGGTAATAAAATTACTCTATTACCTTTCTGTAGCGAATTGCCGTGGTAGGTATTTTATGAATGAGTAATGAGTGTACGATGATTGTAGCGCGATCTTGTAGTCTTGTCACGGTTACTAAGGTTGACATATTCCTTAGTAAGGACGTCATAGCACAAAAGTCAATGGTATCTAAAGGACCTAAAGTTTCACGTTGGATCCAAACCACCATTTTGCCTCTGATATACGAACTGGACTAATTATGGGGATGGACATTGCCTTAGCAGATGAACGTATTCAATAATGCGGTCACTATATCGTATCCACAGCCCATCGTTTATAACCATCCACAATTCCTAATTTTTGTAGCTTCAATAAAAAATTGTTAAGTCCTAAAAGTCGAAATTAATAGCCACGTCAGTAGGCGTAAGCCTACAATTTGTTAAAATCTATAAAACCCAGTTTACTACGCATATTTAATACAATTTATGCGGTTTAAAACTGAATTATTCGAAATCTTGTTTTTCGGTAGGGCAGCTGGGGCACTTGAAGGTGAAAGTTGGTAAGCATGAGGGCAAGTAGTGATGCAGCATTGCGGGGCTTGGGAGTAACTCTCTCTGTCCCAACTCGAGAAACACGCGATAGTGTGATGTAGTGTAGTGTATAACACGGCAACACGGTGTATTGTCACTTTGTGTCTCAGTGATTAACCCTAGAACTGGCAAACTCGTAATTCACGTCGCATTTACAAATTCAATAAGAAAATCAGGTGGAGCATCTGTCGTCAATTTAGTGAACTTGTTAGACACTAGGCGATCGTGACCTAATTACCCTCTGGGATATTTGAACCGGCTCATGCAGTTCACTAAACTGCCACAAGAGAATGTCTTTTAGCCAAAGAATCTGACAGGAATATGTCTAGCCAGCCTTGCTGGGACCTCATTATCTACCAATTACATCTATCTACCCCTGAGCTACCATGTATCCACTAATCATTTTGCAAACAAAACTGATAAGTATTTCCGAAAAGCAAACATTAGATTAGATTATTATTTGAAATAGCGACCTGCCAAGGATCTTGTTACTGACTAAGGCTGACATGTTCCTTAGACAGAACTGTTAATTAATAGCCCAACAGTCAATGGCTTAAGGGACCTACAGTTTGGTGTGGAGTCCGAACCACTGCCTCCGAATTACGAACTGGTCTAATTGTGAGGATAGTCTTTGTGGATTAACGTAGTGTTCAATAGTGCGGACGTAGTGTTCACCAACCATCACTCACAACTATCCACAATTCGTGACCTCCAAGTAGCTGGATTACAGGACAGCCCCCGGTCCTAGTAATTGAACAGGATGGCAGTGATTGTTTAGAGAGTAAAAATTCGGTTTAGTTAACAGTTGTGAGTAGCCTAGTATTTGGACAGTGATCAGTCTATAAGATCAGTGAACGGTCCGTGTGAGCTGTGAGTAGCCTAGTATTTGGACAGTGATCAGTATGTAAGATCAGTGAACGGTCCGTGTGAGCTGTGAGTAGTCTAGTATTTGGACAGTGATCAGTATGTAAGATCAGTGAACGGTCCGTGTGAGCTGTGAGTAGTCTAGTATTTGGACAGTGATCAGTATGTAAGATCAGTGAACGGTCCGTGTGAGCTGTGAGTAGTCTAGTATTTGGACAGTGATCAGTCTGTAAGATCAGTGAACGGTCCGTGTGAGCTGTGAGTAGCCTAGTATTTGGACAGTGATCAGTATGTAAGATCAGTGAACGGTCCGTGTGAGCTGTGAGTAGTCTAGTATTTGGACAGTGATCAGTCTCTAAGATCAGTGAACGGTCCGTGTGAGCTGTGAGTAGCCTAGTATTTGGACAGTGATCAGTATGTAAGATCAGTGAACGGTCCGTGTGAGCTGTGAGTAGTCTAGTATTTGGACAGTGATCAGTATGTAAGATCAGTGAACGGTCCGTGTGAGCTGTGAGTAGTCTAGTATTTGGACAGTGATCAGTCTCTAAGATCAGTGAACGGTCCGTGTGAGCTGTGAGTAGCCTAGTATTTGGACAGTGATCAGTATGTAGGGGAGTGCGGGCCGGGACAAGGAGTAGATAGCAGATAGGGCAACAGTGGCTGTCAGTAGCGGTGATAAGAAAGACAAGCACTGCCTCAGATAAGATACTGCAGCCGACACTCCACCCTCCACGTCTGCTCGCGGCCAACTCACAACTTGTTAACGTTCAGCAGCGTCCGACCTCTAAAATTCACGAAGGCGTGAAAATTAGGAAGCTATCGACTTGAAATCTCAATTTCAATCTTTTTCGACCACACAGTTTATGATGTTTCCTAATACTCAAATGCTTTTCCGCAGTTATTTGATGTATCTCCAAGTCTATTGCTCGTATTTTTAATAGAGAAATCACCCTTGATTATATGTGTGAGAGAAGAAACATAACTGGGACGGTGGCGACGTCCTGTAATCCAACTATTTGAAGGTCACGAATTGTGGATAGTTATGAGCGATAATTGGCGTGTGTAGTGTTCTCTTGTGTGGATTAACTTCCGCACTATTGAATACTACGTTAATCCACAAAGACCATTCTCATAATCAGACCAAATCGTAATTCAGAGGCAGTGTAGGTCTTCAGTAAGACAACAAGACTACAAGATCACGCCACAATCATTCTACACTTATTTCTCATTCATACCTGGCTTAAAATACCTACCTGGGTAGGTCGCCATTTCAATAATCTTATCTAATTCCTCGTGTTCAAACACACAAAGTCAATACTAGAAGTACTGGTTATAGAGCCTAATATCTGATTAGGTTCAATCTTGGACTGAGTTTAGCTGTCTTTTATTACTTTACTGCATTAGTCTGGTTAGTCCTTCAGCGTAGCAACAATGACAGGGATTTTATCCCTTTCCAGGGATAAAATCCCTAAGCTTGAGGGAGCGCCAGGTGTCGGCGCGCCTCGTCGTCCGCCTGGCCCCGCGCCAACACTCAGCACGCCAGACCGGTCCTTGCAACCGGTCCATCCCCGCATTCCCGATTTTGAAAATCTGGAAACGCTAAATGGGGACGGCTCGTTCTGATGTCCTCACTAACATATAAACTTCCGTTAGCGCGTTCTGTCAAACTGTTTCGTCTTTTGAGGAATGTCGTCGAACTCTCCTCCAGATCCCTAACGCCTAACCAGTGTCCATACACATTTCCCATACATCCACACGTGTCAGTAATACAACCTCAAACAAAAAGTGAAGCCTTCATAGCCACCGCCATCTTGGAAAACAATCGCTTTCCTTCAACAACGTTCTCCAACAAACTTTGATGGTGCTTTGTTAAGATAACGAATTTGGATCAGTTTGATCGTGACAAATATCTCAGATTTTCATTTTCATTTCAAGCAGTAAGTTAACGAGACATAATATTTGAATTTATTAAATAATTTATCGCAATGATCACTTCAACTCTGAGTTAGCCTGATCTTGTGAGTTGTTTAATACATTTGTCAATTGGTCGAATAGCACGATAAAAAACAGTTACTCTCAAAGTCGCCAGTTTGATACTGAGCGAACTTTTAACACAACTCGCTACTGGACCCAGTGCATTGTTAATTAAATGGTGAGGTACTCATGACAAGTGACAAGGTCAAAACTCTTGGTGTCGCATTGGATCGTGATCTCTCCTTTTCCATCGATATTAGTCAGACTAACCAAAGTGAAGTTGTTATCTTAAGAGGTCTGTACGGATTTAGAAAGTTGTTGTTGCCAGAGGCAGCTGAAGTTCAGCTTGTGCAGTCACTGATTCTATCAGTATTTCAATACTGCTATCCTGCATATGGCAATAGTATCTCGAAGGAGAATATGGGGAGGATACAGAAGGTTCAGAACAGCAACATCAGGTTTGTGTTCTGCCTTAGCCGCCGTACCGTGTGTCACCTTTCAGGGAAGCTCTGCACCTTCTATGAGTGTCATATGCAGAGTGCTGACATGCTGTTTGGTCCACAAAGCTCTCATTGTTGGAGAGCCACAGTACCTCTTTGAGAAACTCTCCCTTCGGCAAGATGTCGCTTTGCGCGGCACCCGGCAGGACAGGCTCCTCCATTTCCCGAGGATAAGTCGCGAGGTGGGCAAGAGAGGGTTGCTTATTTCGGTCCCCTCCCAATACCACGCTTGTATCCATCTACTAGCTACTTGTAGGTCACGAATTGTGAATAGTTTTGTGAGCGATGGTCGGTAGATGTAGTGTTCTCTTGCCCGCACTATTGAATACTATGTTAAT
Source organism: Nephotettix cincticeps (assembly GCA_023375725.1). NCBI lineage: Eukaryota > Metazoa > Arthropoda > Insecta > Hemiptera > Cicadellidae > Nephotettix > Nephotettix cincticeps. The sequence goes on along the minus strand of CM041787.1, from coordinate 5,922,153 downwards.
CCGCAAAGACATCCTCACAGTTTCCCATAATTCAAAGGCAGTGGTTCTGACTCCACGTTAAACTGTAGGTCCCTTAGATGTGTCATTGACAGCCATTGGCTATTAATCAACAGTTCTCAGTTCTGTCTAATGAACATGTCAGCCACAAATCATCTAACATTTTACCTATGAATTACGAACCGGTTAATTATGAGGATGGTCCTTGCGTGAATGTAATATTCAATAGTGCGGACGTTAAGGGAATAAAGCATTCACAGGACAATCGCATAAAACTATTCTCAATTCGTACTTTCAATATACTTTTAACTGAAATGGCGACCTACCCAGGTAAGTATTTTAAGCCAAGTATTTATGAGGAATGAATGTAGGATGATTGTGGCGTGATCTTGTAGTCTTGTTACTGACTAAGAATAATTACATGTTTCTTAGACAGGACTGTTAATTAATAGCCCAACAGCCGGTGGCAAGAACTAAGGGACCTACAGTTTAACGTGGAATCCGAACCACGGCCTCTTGATTACGAATTGGTCTAATTATGAGGATAGTCTTTGTGGATTAACGTAGTATTCAATGGTGTGGACGTTAATCCACACAAGAGAACACTACATCCACCGACCATCTCTCACAACTATCCACAATTCGTGACCTTCAAGTAGCTGGATTACAGGACGTCGCCACCGCCCTAATTAAGTTGGCTGGGGTAAGGTCTCGGCCTCCAAATTCCCGTAATCAACAACAACAATGTACGGAAGACCCGGTGCGGGACTCAGGAGCGGTGACGGAGGATGTTTTGTCGGAGATCTCACCTGGAGGCGAGGTCGCTGGAGACAAACAGGGGAAAGCATCAACAGCAAACACCGGGCGTTGCTGCGCCTCTGTTGGCCAATTAGTGATGGAATACAGAGCTCGTTATATGCAGCAGTTCACCACAGTAATGACCTTTAGTAGTTTATTTTTATACGTCAAATATATGTACTGTATCAGACTTTCTTTTAAGATTTCAGACATTTTTCTTTTCTTTCGGATTTTTCTGTGTATGGGCCTACTGTAAGTGTGGTGAATCTCAAATAAACAGCTCGGTCGCTTAAAGTAAACGTGGCCTCCTCGTAATCCGAGGGTCGCTGGTTCGACTCTCAGCCGTTGTAACTGGGCTCGTTTAATTACCAACAGGTCGACATTAGATAGTAACAACCCAAGGGTTTAGAACGTTTCCTATCAAGACGGTAATACAAAATACACTGGCGTCGATAAAGAGAAAACTATACAACCATAATTGTATACAAATTAAATTATACAATTTGAAATTCGAAACACAACTGGTCTAATTATGAGGAGAGAATCTTCAAGACTAAAATGTTAGTTAATAGCCCAACAGCCAGTGGCATCTAAGGGACCTACAGTTTAACAAGGAGGCCAAACCACAGTGTGGCATGAATCCAAGAAAATGTCAAATCCATCGGCCATCGCTTATCACTATCCACCTCTAGTAACCTCCAAGTAGCTGGATTACAGGACACGCCACCGTCCCAGTCGTTAGAGCACTAAAGACAGAGATTAGATTAGATTATCGAAATGGCGACCCTACCTAAAGGTAGGTATTTTAAGCCAGGTATCAAAAACGAGTGAGTGTAAGATGACTGTGTATCTTGTAGACTTGTTACTGACTACGCCTGACATGTTCCTTAGAGAGGACTTTTAATTAATAGCCCAAAAACAGCCAATGGCATATCTAAGGGACCTACAGTTTAAGGCGGAGTTCGAACCACTGCCTCTGAATTACGAACTGGTCTGCTTATGAGGATGGTGTTTGTGGATTAATGCAGTATTCAATAGTGCGGACGTTAATCCACACAAGAGAACACTACACATCTACACTCTAATCTTCCAAGAGGTGGTGTAATAAACACTACACTTTACAACAGTCTGACATAGAGTAACGCTTGGAAAAATAAGAAACATGTTACAGTGGAGGTGGCTAAATATGACAAGCGGAGATGAAGATGGGCTGATCAATCGAGCAAGTGGAAGTAGTAAAAAACGTGAAAGACGGCAACACAACTGCAGCATGTGTGAATGCCATGTGTCACCGCACATGTGTCCAGGGCAAAAACGCACCCCATGGCGCGCCCAGGCTTTCCAGCTAAGCCATCGCGCGCCGGCAAAAATTATCGTACTTCTCGCAAAATTATTGTATCCGTATCCCAAAACGCCTCTACAGAATACCTTTAAATTTTATAAGTTGGTTTACTATATTTATTAATACATTTACAAGTATAGCCCACCGTCCTTCGCGACCCATACAACGCCTCAAGGACAGACTTGGAGAAATCAAGGATGGCTAATTCAGTGGACTTCCCCTGCCAAAACACATGTTGAGAATTATTCAGTATATTCACTCTACTGAGAAAGGACGTGAGACGAAGAAGATATATTTTTCAGAAATCTTAGATATAACAGAAAATAATGAAATTGGGCGGTAATTTTAGAACAGATCCTGTTTGTATAGAGGTTTAATTATGGCATATTTAAGCTTTTTGGGGAAGCTTCCAGTTGAGAAAGATGACTCATTCAGAGAAAAATTATTCAAATTCTGTTGTGCATCCCGGGTAGAACTGTAGCTTGAAGTGTTGTTACTGTAGCATTATTAAGTATGAAATATAGAAGCTTCTCCCAAAAATCGTCCCCTATACTAAAGATGAAAAGAATATTGGAATGCTCTTAAGACATATTCTATAAAATGGAAAGTGGATGTTTCCTGTATGAGAACATGTGCACAAGAGGATATAGTAATTTTTTAGAGTGGCATTTAGTTGTAGGATGTTGTCACATAAATGTTGCACGGCAATTTCGCACAAATCAGTTGCGGTATCGGAGGTTATGATTTGGCCGGGCGGCTGAGAGCGGGTTAGGCGCGGTATGGCTTCGACGAAGACTTGCAAGTGTCGCCTTAAATAACACGCGACCCACTCAGCCTCGGTGCGACGTGTACCTGCCCTGGCTCACGGTGCGACGTGTACCTGCCCTGGCTCACGGTGCGACGTGTACCTGCCCTGGCTCACGGTGCGACGTGTACCTGCCCTGGCTCACGGTGCGACGTGTACCTGCCCTGGCTCACGGTGCGACGTGTACCTGCCCTGGCTCACGGTGCGACGTGTACCTGCCCTGGCTCACGGTGCGACGTGTACCTGCCCTGGCTCACGGTGCGACGTGTACCTGCCCTGGCTCACGATGCGACGTGTACCTGCCCTGGCTCACGGTGCGACGTGTACCTGCCCTGGCTCACGATGCGACGTGTACCTGCCCTGGCTCACGGTGCGACGTGTACCTGCCCTGGCTCACGGTGCGACGTGTACCTGCCCTGGCTCACGGTGCGACGTGTACCTGCCCTGGCTCACGATGCGACGTGTACCTGCCCTGGCTCACGGTGCGACGTGTACCTGCCCTGGCTCACGGTGCGACGTGTACCTGCCCTGGCTCACGGTGCGACGTGTACCTGCCCTGGCTCACGGTGCGACGTGTACCTGCCCTGGCTCACGATGCGACGTGTACCTGCCCTGGCTCACGGTGTGACGTGTACCTGCCCTGGCTCACGGTGACGTGTACCTGCCCTGGCTCACGGTGCGACGTGTACCTGCCCTGGCTCACGGTGCGACGTGTACCTGCCCTGGCTCACGATGCGACGTGTACCTGCCCTGGCTCACGATGCGACGTGTACCTGCCCTGGCTCACGGTGCGACGTGTACCTGCCCTGGCTCACGATGCGACGTGTACCTGCCCTGGCTCACTATGCGACGTGTACCTGCCCTGGCTCACGATGCGACGTGTACCTGCCCTGGCTCACGGTGCGACGTGTACCTGCCCTGGCTCACGATGCGACGTGTACCTGCCCTGGCTCACGGTGCGACGTGTACCTGCCCTGGCTCACGGTGCGACGTGTACCTGCCCTGGCTCACGGTGCGACGTGTACCTGCCCTGGCTCACGGTGCGACGTGTACCTGCCCTGTCTCACGGTGACGTGTACCTGTCCTGGCTCACGATGCGACGTGTACCTGCCCTGGCTCACGATGCGACGTGTACCTGCCCTGGCTCACGTGCGACGTGTACCTGCCCTGGCTCACGTCGACGTGTACCTGCCCTGGCTCACGGTGCGACGTGTACCTGCCCTGGCTCACGGTGCGACGTGTACCTGCCCTGGCTCACGATGCGACGTGTACCTGCCCTGGTTCACGGTGTGACGTGTACCTGCCCTGGCTCACGGTGCGACGTGTACCTGCCCTGGTTCACGGTGTGACGTGTACCTGCCCTGGCTCACGATGCGACGTGTACCTGCCCTGGCTCACGGTGCGACGTGTACCTGCCCTTGCTCACGGTGCGACGTGTACCTGCCCTGGCTCACGGTGCGACGTGTACCTGCCCTTGCTTACGGTGTGACGTGTACCTGCCCTGGCTCACGATGCGACGTGTACCTGCCCTGGCTCACGGTGCGACGTGTACCTGCCCTGGCTCACGGTGCGACGTGTACCTGCCCTGGCTCACGGTGCGACGTGTACCTGCCCTGGCTCACGATGCGACGTGTACCTGCACTGGCTCACTATGCGACGTGTACCTGCACTGGCTCACGATGCGACGTGTACCTGCCCTGGCTCACAATGCGACGTGTACCTGCACTGGCTCACGATGCGACGTGTACCTGCCCTGGCTCACGGTGCGACGTGTACCTGCCCTGGCTCACGGTGCGACGTGTACCTGCCCTGGCTCACTATGCGACGTGTACCTGCCCTGGCTCAACGATGTACGTGTACCTGCCCTGGCTCACGATGCGACGTGTACCTGCCCTGGCTCACGGTGCGACGTGTACCTGCCCTGGCTCACGGTGTGACGTGTACCTGCCCTGGCTCACGGTTTGACGTGTACCTGCCCTGGCTCACGGTGCGACGTGTACCTGCCCTGTCTCACGGTGACGTGTACCCTGGCTCACGGTGCGACGTGTACCTGCCCTGTCTCACGGTGACGTGTATGCCCTGGCTCACGGTGCGACGTGTACCTGCCCTGGCTCACGGTGCGACGTGTACCTGCCTGGCTACGGTGAACAATGCTAATGACTGTACCACTTTCACGTGGCACAGAACTGCGACGCTTTTTAATTGTTTAAATGTGATTGTCATGCTGATGCACTCAAACCTGGGTGATGACCTGCCTGCCCTGCGAGCCTGACTGTTACCGGCACACTATGATTGTGGGTTAACGAGCTCAGGTCAACCAGGGACCAAACGAAATTTTGGAATACTTATTATTTACTGGATTCGAAAAACACGAGACACGCCACCTTCCCAGACTAACCTGTACCCCATTTTTTTATTGAAACTGGACATTTAATCTTGAGTACAATTTTCCTTCCCCTACTGAACCCCATTTGGGCATATGTAAAGTAATAAATACGTTCAAAAGTAGGATGAAAATAATAGGAAACCCTCGTCTTCCCTATCTTAGCAATGTTCGTACTACCGAGGCAGATTTTGTCGTGGGACCTTAAGCATACCATCCCCGCCACCACAACGATCCTCCGAGCGACCCACCCAGAGGTCCAAGGACGGGGGCGCAGCGCCGTTGCCGAGCCAAGGTACCGGTTTGTCGGGTCGGCTCTCGGCTCTGACCTCAGAGGCGATTTTTAAGGAATAGGCAATACCAGATACGTCCGGCGCGACCGCAGCCTGTGACTGACACGAGGTTAGCCCGGGACAGGTCTCCCAGTCTCCCAGTCCCTCGTGCACGCGTCCGTCCAACCCTATCGACTAAATATAATTTACTTGCCAACCCAAGTTTTTTTCCGAACAAGAGATTCCCTCTTTTTATTGTGTTATATTTAATTTAAGTTTCCCTAAAACTCTTCTTACCCTCCTGGGAGGGTATGATAGGCTATGAAACTCTTTTGACATGTATATGTCTTAGCTCTTCTTGATATTCTATTTTGAATAACAAAAATGAATGCATAGTTACTATTACAAGTTACAAGCAGTCATAATAATTTAAATAACAATTCCAATCAATATTAACAAAAAAACAAATATTAACAACATTTTATTACAGAAATATTAACAACAGTTTTACACTAAACTCGGCACCCAAAGGAATTCCTTCACTGAGTAGGGGCAATTTTAAGCAAATAAATTTTAATTTTTTCATAATTTGGAGTTTGAAATTTTTTATAACAGAGGCAGCGCATTATACAAACTTCAGAAATGAATACCCCTTTCGAGAATCGTCAGTCTATGAATAGGATACCAAATTACTTTTATGGCGAGTGTTATAGTGATGTCAACATTGCATTCAAAGAGATGAGGATTATTTTTAAAGAAAGACATGACTCCAGAATATCACACCTGGAAGATTAAAATATTTAGCTGTGAAAGAATTTTCAATGATCACGGACTCCTGCTTTACAGATCGGATCCGTTCTGAGTGAAAACCCTTTGCATCTCACTTGACGATCCAAAAACCAATAGCATATTTATCTACTGTAACATAAGCGATAAATTGAAAGAATGGTCCATATCACAACAGGCATCAGCACCTTAAATGCAAACGAGGGAGGATAGTTTGGAACAGAGAGTGTCATGTCTTGACCCAGAGTCCCTTCTCTATGGTCGCCAAGGAAATACAGATCTGAAATAACTCCAATTTCATCGAAATTATCTCGATTTGCTAGAGAAAAAACATCATTTTTTACTAAGGTGAAATTTGAAAAAACCATTCACTGTCTTGGGTCTTACCGAGGTGTGTTCGCAATTTGTGCGACAAAAATTTGAAACAGTGGCATCATTTGGTTAGTGACGTCATAGTTTGGTTATAAGAACAGCTGCTTAGATGAACTAAAAACATTCCTTTTATTGTGACATGGATATGTCTTACTCTGAGGGGGTGTTGGCAATTTGCGAGACCAAAATTTGAAAAAGTGACGTCATATGGTTGGTGACGGCATAGTTTGGTTATAAAACACTGATGAATACTACAACTTTTATTTACTTTTTTTACTCTGATTTTCAATCAGACCAAAATTTGAAAAATACATATGGTTTACGATAGTTTTTTACAATCTGTGTTTAATGAACTATGAAAATTCTATGAAATTCACGCAGGGAAATAAATACAAACATTAATTTCCACTTCTACTCGATGATTCTCCTGAATTGGACCAAATCATTTATCTTCAGATCTAGGATATTTAAACCAAAATATTTTCAGAAGTAGGCCCTAAAATGGCTGTGAAGGGAATAATAAAGACTATTTAACACTTTTTATTTTATTTTTCATACTTAGAGCATGTAGATTACAAAAAATATCTTTACCTTGTAGAATAAATGGAAAAACATAAATTCCCAGGTCTTGGGTTTTTACCCGGGCCTCAGGTGAATACCCATTTTATATCTACCTACCCACTGGGTATTTACCCAACCCACAACCGGATCCCATAAGAGAGACGCGGGTAAATAAGACAATAATAGGCCATAATCAATACTTGAGGTGTGCAAAATGGTTTAAGGATACGCAAGGCAAAAATAACAGTCCTGTCTAAATCTCGTAATCCGAGGGTCGCCGGTTCGATTCAGGACCTAGTCGTCATTGTTAATTGGGCTATTAAATACAAGATCAGTGTTTGGCCGTTCACTATCGAAACCTTAAAATACCAGTGGCGGTGAAAAACACGAAGTACTAAATGAAATAAAATAGTATACCCTCCAACCAATTCACTGTGTACATGCATGTACCTACCGGAGCTCTTGTTCATTTCATTCGAATTTGAGTTGAGAGTGGATATATCCGTGTTGGGGTCCCCTGAATCCAAAAAGTGGTTTCGACGTGATGTCTGTCCGTCCATTTGTGTCAGTGTGTGCGTGTGTTTCTGGATATGTACAGAGCCACAGCCTACCCCGTTGGTCCGATTTATATGAAACTTGGCATGTACAGTATGTATATATTCACCGTATCTCCAGGCTTTTTTTCTTTTTTTAATTTTTGATTTTTAAGGATAGTTCACCTCTACAAAAAATCCACATTTCTCAGAAATTGCTCTTACGATTTTGATTAAAATTTGACAGTTTATAGTGGACAGAGTACTAAATAATATAACACCACCCGCATGTCTGTAAAAATTACGGTTCAAAAGTTGTGGGCTTTTAAATGCAAAAAGATTTTTTTAGTTTTTAACAAAAACAAAAGTAAAGTATAATTTGAGTACCACCATTCAAACAAGCTTAAAAAGTAAACAAATTACAGTAGTATTTTGAACTATTTGTCTACGACTAACGGTTCCAGAGAAAAGTTAAATTTACTGTTCATGATAAACGCAGTACGTTGTCTGAGAGCACCCAATGTTATCCTTATGGAGAATATTAAAAAAATAATTTCTTACTTATTTTTCAACCGTTTTCTATGAAACTTGGTATAAAATGTAAGGTAAAATCACCCAACAAAATCTCTCAAAAAAGCTTAGCATTACCGAGAAGGGGGGTTCCCCTATAAAATTATAACAATTAATTCAACTTTGTTTCTCTTGTTGTTATTTTCAGAAATTGTATAATTATTTTTGAAACACTAAATAATTTTTAAATGATATTTAGATAAACTTTAAAGAATATGATAGTTTTATTACAGATTGTCGTTTCAAATTTACTTAAGGGAGAGATTATGTGTCAGTCCACTGATACCGTTTATTTAAATGGATGGATTTGACGACAGAGACCAGCTGCCACTTGCCAGGACCATTAGTTAGCAGCTCAATGAATAGAGGTAGGCTAGTTGTCTTATCGTTGGATCTTCTCAACCATCTCTGTACCACTCGTTCAACAATTAATTCGATCATCAGATGCGTTTCAGCTGGATCAAAAATGTAATAATTTTTAAAAAGTAATTTTTAAAACCCCTTGTAATAAACTAGATTACGAATGACTAGATTTTGGAAACAATTAATGTTTTGCTCGATCTTCCCACTTGGAGACAAAAATGTTTCAAAACAGCCGAGGGAACGGTAAAAAAACCAAGAGTGAAAATAAAATTGAATGTCTGGAATATAAGATTCGTGTCAGGGCGGAAATCGATAAGTCACATAAATATTTAGATTAGGTGAGGCAGAATATGTGATAGCGCCAGAGTACTGACTAGCATGACATGCACGCACGAGACCGTGTAACATAACCTCAAAACATGACGACAGTGTTGCCAACTTGCCAACAGACCTGACCGACGATGCAGTCCTACATACGTACTGCTCGTATACAAGTTATGAACTGAATTGGATTAATTATTTGCTCAGTAAAATACGGGTTTATTTATCAATGATCCAGGGAAATTAGACTATTATTTTCTTACGTAAAAAACAAGCTTTTGGTAGATTGTTTTATTTCACGACATTTTCGATGAGATAAGAACATACTGAGTATCAATTCGCGATGTCACAAGACTGCAATCTGAGGGCTCTTAGCAGAGTTAAGAAACATATTTTTATTTCTATCTTAATCAAGTTTTCTATTGAAAGCCGCATTTCCCTTGTTTTGTTTTCCAAAACGTGTTTGTCGAGTCAAAGAATTCTTAGGAAAGATGTTGGAGGAGAGGAGGGTATTAAAGAATAGTTGGGTTACATTGAGTACAGCATTTTTGTATCTATTTGTTGCTGGTATTGCGCGGGAATGACATAAACTACTAATAAACAATCCCATGATGCATTGTAGTAGGATTTAACCTCTTGGTGTTACGTCTCCCTACAGAAAAGAGTTTATTTTTTGAACTTCAAAAGTTTTCAAAGGTAAACATTTTAGTATAATATTACTTATTTGACTTGAACATCGTTTTAAAGCGTATTCTACACAAGGAAACTTGTAGTTTATGATGACGTGATAGCTTTTTATCCTACTTTGCTTATTTGGTCAATGTAAAGGTTAATTTTCCAAGATGGCGTGTCGGGTGTATGGAATGCTAGGTAGGAATTCTATTTACCCTAATTCTCATACATAATGTTATAGTATATACTCGTAAATTTTTTTTATAATTAATATAAAATATACAAAAAATCCATTAATATCCTCCTCTCCTCTACCTATCCACAACGACACAGTGGTTAACTTTAAAAACGAGGTTGTGGATAGTTATGCGCGATGGGATATTCCTCGGTGTGGATAAACGTTCGCACTATTGAATCCGCAAATACCATCCTCAATAATTTAGTCCCGTTCAAAATTCAGATCTCAGTTCTGTAGGAACCTAGATGCTATTGGCTACTGGACTATTGACAGTTCTGTCTAAGGAACATGCCTTAGTCAGTGACAATGCTATAAGATCGCGCCACTATCATCTTATATTCATTTCTATTTTATGCTTAAATATCTAACTGGGTAGGTCGCCATTTCAGAATGATAATACAGGGTGTCTAGCAAGGCATCATAAGGAAATTCCCTGATTTTTCCTTGACTATTAGATGCAGCATCTTCCCTGACTAAAAACGTGTGTAACTATATATTGTTAAATTAAAACGTAAAAATACACAGAATCACATTACTGTAATTGGAGAGTGAACAAGAAAAATACCCGGCATATATCGACAATCACAATTCATTCATTTCCAAACCGGCTCGCTGATAAGTCGAAAGAAGAAAGAATGGCTGCTTTATATACAACTTAAGTCACTAACTCAATAGCGATTTCCTTGGACAGTTTCCCTAACCAATGTAGAAATTTCCTGACTTTTCCCTGACTTTTGAATACAGTTTTAAATTCCCTGACTTTTCCCTGTTTTCCCTATTTTCCCTGTTGCCAGACACCCTGTAATAAAGGTAATTAAGTAGGATGTAATTACGAATAGCGGAGAGAATTTCAATTGGAAATCAATATTCAGCGAGGGCTAGATGCGTGACGGGATGGCTTCGAACATAAACCGCACACACGTATTGCATAACTGTTATCATAGTCCGTCAAGTGTCTCGTCTCAACTTCCATCACTGACGTATTTATACCTGGCGAATGTTTATCTGTTAAAGCGCATTGTGTCCCGTGCCAATACCGCGTGTCACAGTTGTGCAACGGGAGGAATTGTGAGAAAATAAACAGTCGGACTTTTAGGTCACTCTGTATTTTATTTTGTAAGCGCCAGTGGCGGATCAAGGAAGAGTTTTTTCTGTAGCGGGGGCTGCCCCCTCCACCAGAAAGTTTTTGAAATTTTGATTACAGTTTTACGTGTGTTAGCGAATTTCCCATAGGGAAGAAGCTATTACCGTAGGTCTCATGGCAAGAGTTAAGCCCGAGACCATGTTATTTTTTCTTCTTTGGGTGCCCAGAGTCCAAAAACAATAGTCGTTAAAATTTTTATATATATATATGTGTCTGTGAACACGATAACTCTCGTAAAAATGGTCCAATCGAGACCAAATTTGGTAGAGACGTGTATTCCTACAAATGCTCGGACGAGTTCGTAAACCAGACATATCGGTCAATGGGAACGGGTAGTTTGGGGGGTTTTGTACCCCAAAATGGGTTTTTTTGCGTTTTTACACGTAATTTTTAAAAACTTCTAATTTTATATTTCACCATTGGAATCAGCTTAAAAAACTACACAATTAAGTTCCTTAAAGTTTTTCTCTATCTCCAACGGTTACCGAGATATTAAAAAATCTAAACACAGAACGTTGTATAGTGGGGCTCCAATGTTAATCTTATGGAGGATAGGGAAAAATTAATATTTCCCATATTAATCAATGTTTTTGGATAAAACTTGATATGTAGCTTCATGTGGTTGAGATATATCCATTTATGCTTAAAAATCATAGTTTATGTGTTTATCATGGCAGCAAACCTCAAAAAAATAATTGTTTACGCTAGAAACACCTACTTTCAGCGTTCCTCACAGCAGCAAACCTGCATACTCTTTCCCATGTTAATCTATGGAGAGTAGGCAAATATTTAGCCATTACAATTGGTATATTTTGAGGTTTGCAACAAACATAATTAAGATAAGAAATTAATATACTTTATATATACTGTGATAGGACAATATATGTGCACATGAATATATCGCTTGTTTTCAGGAAAACTACTGCTTGCTTAAACATCGAGCTTCTATAATTCATGAACACACTTCTCAGTTCTTCTGGTCGATGCATATCGTTTTCTCAACCATTTGAACACTGGTCTTGTCTCTTTACAATGTTCGATGTTTTCATTCACTTAGAGGGAAACTATTTAATATTGTAACTGCAATATCGTAGGCCCCTACTTGAAATGAAAACGCTGATTCATAATTTTAACCTGATTGATAGATGATTCAGTTACTTATCAAATCGTTCACGATTCTTCGTATTTTAGGGGGTCTCCAACCCTTCCAGTAATAAGGAATCAGATACTGTGTATCTTTAATATGAGACCATGCAGCCCTGAAGTCCCTTGGATTAGATTAGGGTATTGACCTACCCAGGTAGGTATTATAAGCCAAATATGAATGAGAAATGAGTGTAGGATGATTGTGGCGCGATTTTGTAGCCTTATTTAGATTTTTATTGCTGAAATTGTCCATCACGATTTTATGTAAAACCAAGTTTCAGTTAGTTCAATTTAGCCCGAGGACGGGATCAGATTCCAGATTCTGAAACGTTGTGAAACTTAATTTTACATAAAATCTTGATGGAAAATTCCAGCAATAAAAATTTAGATAACACAAATCCACCATCACCAATAATGAATTTCAAACAAAGACTCGTAGTCTTGTTACTGACGTGTTACTTAGACAGGACTAATTAGGTCTATAGCCCAACAGCCGATGGCAACTAATGGATCAACAATTTAACGTGGAATCCGAACCACGGCCTCTGAATTACGAATTTATGAAATTCGGCGGTTAAGTAACCAAGTCAACTAAGTTTAGACGCGGATTAGAAAACATAAAAGTTTTTGATAAAGATCCTCAAATCGGATGAACTCTTAATCAAAATCTTTTAAGGAACGGCAATCCTGACTCATCAACGCCTCGTGCTCAACGCTGTACGTTCTGTAGTTCGCAATTAAATGGAAGCGAGAGAGAAGTGCATCGTGACATGTGATGTTTTGATCGATCAAAGTTCAACCCCCACCGTAACTGTTACATAACCTTCAGCGCGGAATAGTCAGTTTGAGGTTATGTTTGATTGGTGACTTACCGCCAGGCAGCGTCCTCGACGTCACAGCACAGACTGAGACCGAGCGATCGCGGTGGCAGCGCCCCGCCCCACCACGCCCATCTAGAAGGCACCTGTTTGTCTAATGGGCTACCGCCGTCTCCAGTTTTGAATTTAATTGATTAAAGTGGTTACTGTGTTGGATAAGTGGGCTTGTGAATACACGCCTATGTACTCAATTACGACCACGGGTTTCGATTGGCTAGTTATCGCGAACGTAACTATCACAATAGTTGGAAAGGGTTATTTTTTCAATTTTGACGTCACATTTGAGTGGAACATTTTGATATCTGAAAGTCTTTGAGTGAACCTTTTGGTAAACTTGGGATCAAACTTCAGTACATTAAAAAGAATACGACAACTTCTTTGTACTGGAAGTTTCTTTGATGGGGAATGTATTGAAGAATCCTATCCTTGCTCCTTACTTCGCCACAAGGTTACGTAAGCCCCCTCAGAAGCGGGGGTAGGCTATTCATCAAATAATGTCGTTTACCAAAAACAGGGAGTCAAATTTACAAGAGTTTCTCGGAAGGGTTGAGGGTACTCTTATACTTTTACTTTTTTCCTTTTGACTGAACTGGCGACATACCAAGGTAGGTATTCCAAGCCAAGTATGAATGAGGATTGAGTATAAGATGATTGTGGCGCGATTTTGTAGTCTTGTTACTGACTAAGGCTGACATGGCCTATCGGAGGGACCTACAGTTTAACGTGGACTTCGAACCACGGTCTCTGAATTACGAATTGGTCTAATTATGAGGATGTTTTTTTGTGAATCAACCTAGTATTAAACAGCGTGGATGTTAATTCACACAAGAGAACACCACACCCACCGACCATCGCTCACAACTATCCACAATTCGTGACCTCCAAGTAGCTGGATTACAGGACGTCGCCACCGTAGTTTCTCAAACACGTACCAAGTTTCAGGTACACTCTGTACAGGCGTATTTACAGTATCGAACGGTGTTTTTAAACGTTTTAAACTTAAACTGTAGGTCCCTTAGTTGCCATCGGCTGTTGGGCTATTAATTAACAGTCCTGTCTGAGGAAGAAGTCAGCCTTAGTCAGTAACAAGACTACGAGATCGCACCACAATCATCTTACACCCAATCCTCATTCACACTTGACAACGAAAAAATCACGGTGATAGGATAAATTCTAGTGTGACTCCGGCTTTAGTTTAGTAATTTTGGTGTAATTATACAGTGGTGTAGAGTCGGCCGCGAGGTGACGTTAGTGGCGATGGCGTAATCAATGTCACCGCGCGACACGCGACACGCGACCGTCACGCCATCTGATGGCCGGCTCCGATTAGACGACGATTAAAAATATTAATAGTAGCGATCAATCCTGGGCAAAACTCGGCGCGTTGGCTTCGACTTGCTGGCGGCGTGGGCAGGAGAATCAGGAGAACAGGAGCTCGTAGACTGCTGCCCGCGAGTCAGTGTCGGATTTAGAACAATCAGGGAATAAGAGTCGTACTGGATAACTACTTCGTATTTTTACTTTCTCCCCTAATACATAGTATATGGAGGAAGTATTGTTTTCATCAACATTTTTAAAATTTGAGTTGAGAGTGGATATATTAGTTTCCAGGCTCCCTAAATCCAAAAAGTAGTTTTCGGGCTGATATATGTATGATTAGATTAGATCATTGAAATGGCAACGATACTACACTGTAGGTTTTTAAGCCAAGTATGAATGAGGATTGTGGCGCGATCTTGTAGTCTTGTTACTGACTAAGGCTGACATGTTCCTTAGACAGGACTGTTAATTAATAGCCCAACAGCCGATGGCAACTAATGGACCTGCAGTTTAACGTGGAAGAAAAAAAATTGGTACACAGGTGCACTTTGGCTATATCTTCAAACCATGTTTTAATTTTCAGTACGTTGGATAAGGCCCCAAATAATCTGAGACCAACTGTATTTCTGTAGAACTAATGGTTTAAAAGCTATAAGCTTTTAAATGTCAAAAAATCATTTTTTAATTTTTTTGCAAGTCAATGATTTCATAAACTAATATGACTGACACTGTTAAAACCAGCTTAAAAACTCAACAAATTAGTACTGTGAATCATTAGTCAACGACTAACGGTTCCAGAGAAAAGTTGAATTTTATGTCCATGATGAACGCAGTACCATTTCTTTGACAGTACGTTGTCTGAGAGCGCCCAATGTTATTGTCATAGAGAATTAAAAAAAATCAGTTACTTCCTTCCTAAACAATTTTCCATGAAACTTGTTATGCAGTGTAGGGTCCCAACAACCACCCCAAAAATCCCACCCTAGAGTCGCCCAATAAAACTTACTTAAACAAGTTTTAAGGTATTACCCAAGAGGGGGGTATGTCCACAAAAATCTTTCAACTGTTTTAACTTGTTTTCTCTTGATGTTAGTTTAAGAAATTTGATTATAATGTTTCCAATAGTAAATTATTTTGAAATTATATTTTAATAAACGTTAAAACTATGATAGTTTTGAAAATAAGATTGCGATGAAAATCGAAACGCCCGACACATTTTTATGTCGTAAGAAAACGCATGCATAAAATTAGCGCCTTCAAAATGAATGATATCGTCACAACACATCTATGTAGTGCTTTTGGCCTGGGGTCTTCTTCGCGGATAGTAATCTAATATATTATAAAGAAGAGGTGGTTTCTGTATGTTTGTATTAATTGATTCGAACGAAAAAATACTGAACAAACAGTTTGAAATTTTACACACAAACAGATCTTAAACTCTGCAACACATAGGCATACATTTTTTAAAATTCAGGGCTACGCCTGTGAATCCTAAGTTTATGTTTTTTTGAAAATGAAAATATAAAATACTTGAATGAACTTTAACAAAAATTTGACAGTTCGAGAGCAGAAGACATGTTGTGAAATATTTTCATGTTTACAGTTTTTAATGTTTTTTATTTACATTTGACAGTTAAGAAAAAAAAATAAATAAATTCCAAAACTGTGTCGAAATTCTGAATTATAGTTCGAAATATTATGGTAGATTTTTAATCTCCCACCTGCCTCTATTACAATACTTACCTCTAATATGACAAATGTTTTTTTATGTTAGAATACTTAAATGGATCATTTTGTAAACAATAAAGAATTAATTATCAATAACTTAAATGTATCTGTAGAGTACACCTTCAGCTTTACCCGTGCGAAGATACTTTGGTTTATATAAGCCGTATTAAGACACGTCATTGAAAAACAATTCCAAGTACGACGACAAACAGTTTTCTTTCTGAACAATGAACTAAAATTCTTTCTTATATTCAGAGACATTGATCCAATCACTAAGTGGCCTTATTGTTTTTGCGGAAAAATTAAAATAAGTTTTATTTTGACTTTTAAAAACCCATAACTGTAACCGCCGATGTTTTGAGAAATTCGGGTGGTGCCATTTTGTTTTTCTTATAAAGGACTATAAATAATAAAATTTTCATCAAAATCGTTAGAGCCCTTGTTGAACAATTTTCATTTTACGTGTTTTGGGGGAGTTTTTATGGGTAAAATAACGTTAAAAATCAAAAATTCCAAAAACATGTGTCCGAGATACCTACATACCGAATTTTATGAAAATCGAACCAATAGTCTCGTCTCTAGGTTTCTGCACATCTCCCACAAACACGGTCAGACACACAGACATACTTCACCCTAAAAACAATTTTTTTTATTCAGGGATTACTTAAATGGATCCATAAACTCATATTCAAAAATCCTGACGAAAATAATACTTTCTCCGTATACTATACGATAGTACGACTTTATACTTTTAACTGAAATGGCGACCTACCCAGGTAGGTATTTTAAGCCGGGTATGAATGAGGATGAATGTAGGATGATTGTGGCGCGATCTTGTAGTCTTGTTACTGACTAAGACTGACATGTTCCTTAGACAGGACTGTTAATTAATAGCCCAACAGCCGATGGCAACTAATGGACCTACAGTTTAACGTGGAATCCGAACCACAGCCTCTGAATTACGAATTGGTCTAATTATGAGGATGGTATTTGTGGATTAACGCAGTATTCAATAGTGCGGACGTTAATTCACACAAGAGAACACTACACCCACCGACCATCGCTCACAACAATCCACAATTTGTGACCTCCAAGTAGCTGGATTACAGGATGTCGCCACCATCCCAGTCAAAATAGGAGGAGGAAGTCAAAATTATGATCATTAATATGATTTAGATGTAAACTCTAAATCCCAGTTTTTCCTGAAAATCGTCTGACTGATAAAAATTGAAACACCGTATTAGTGTCCGCAAAAGCATGTTTTCTATTGGTATTTATCTGTAGGACACAAGAATATTACAATATTAGTGTCGCTTCTAATGGTTATCGTCTTTATATTAGGTTTATCAGTGTTGGAAAACAAAAACAAGCATATCTGGCCCGAGGGCCAAGGGTGAGTCGGGGTTATCCTGACGAGGTGGCGTCGTCGAGGCGAGCACTCAGCCCGTCGAGCACCCCCGCAGCAGCATACCTGCGTACTAAGCGAATTGTCGATGCTTGGCGAATTAACTGTGATGATTCACACTATGTTTAATCAGAAGATAAGACACATAATGAAGCTACGAATTGTGGATAGTTATGAGCGATGATAGGTGTGGATTAACGTCCGCAATATTAAATCAACTGCAAATACCATCCTCATAATTAGATAAGTTAGTAATTCAAATCAAAACTATTGTGGCCTTTAGATGCCATTGGCTGTTGGGCTCGTAATAAACAGCCTTCTCTAAGGAACATGTCGTCCTTAGTCATAAACAAGACCACAAGATTTATCTATGAGAACTACGGTAATTGAGAATTTCCTATAAGAAATTCACTAAAAGAATGTTGAGGTTCAAATTATATTAATAGTGGTTGAAGGAAATAAATAACATGTCCCGCATGGTGACAGTTAAGCCTGGGACCATGATAGAAGTTCATAACACAACCCCTGAGCACGTTTTTGGGGCTCATTCAAGATTATATATGTATTATGTACACAGGGGGTTCATTAAAGTTAGGGACAAACTTCGAGAGATGATATTAATCATCAAAATAAGTCCTATAAACACATGTCTAAAAATCCTTCGTTTAGCCGCTAGACGCCATTTTGTATTTGTTACAAAAATCGTTATATTTCAAGAACCATTTTAGCTACAGAAACAAAAATTACACGTATGTATTGGATAAAGAGAAAATTATTTCAAAGTATCATTTAAATTGCTTTTACATTTTCAAAATGGCGGCGGTTAAAAATCTTTTAGTTTAAATAACAACAAAACTATTAATTTAATAAAATTTTTACAAGGTCTAAAAAGATTGTAATTTTAATTTAAAATATAACGACATTTTGTTGAACGAAATCCGTCCACGGATAAGCGAGAAAATGCACTTATATTTTATGTAACAAATACAAAATGGCGGCTAGCGGCTAAACGAAGGACGACGTTTTTCGACGTTTATTCGACGTTTTTTGTTTGTATTTAGACAAGTACTATCATCCCTCGAAGTTTTTCCCCAACTTTAATGCACACCCTGTATATAGGTATAATCAAATATGTGTCGACACGATAATGGCCGCAATCAGTATGTGTTTATTATTAAATTCGGTGGAGTTGTTCCTTTCTGTAATATCTTGGATTAGTTCGTGAGGTACAGCAATGTTAATCTTATGGAGATAGCTAAAAACCAAAAACTCACTTATTTACTTAAATATTATTCCGAGATTTAGCAAATCCATTAGCTAAGTTTTATCAATATATCCGTAAAACCCCCAAATTTAATGTTTCTTACGGCAGCAAACATACTTATTCAATTTTCATGTAATTCTTACAAAAAATAGATAAATTTGTATAACTTGCTTAGTTATCGACATAGTTTGATAAAAAGTGTGTATTTTTACTTAGTAAAGAGCCTTAATATAAGCACATTACCACGTAAAACGACCCTTATTGCAGCAAACCTGAATACTCAATGCTATTATAAAATACAATTTTATAATTTTTAATACGTTATACAGGAACTTCATCTTATAATTTACACTTCAAAAACCTTTTTACGACTATAGTGTGACTAGTAATCCTGTAACAAAAATAACATTGTTCTTATCGGGTTAGGATCAACAATATATCCGCCATCTTGGAGCATAACTGATCACTCGGTTGTCGTAAAAAGGTTGTTGTTGAGTGAAGACGCTGCCAAAGGAGATATATTTTCCATTTTTAATTTTTTGTCATAAAAAATATTGTCGTATATATTTGCTTGGTAATTATTTTTTCTCGGAAAAAATAAAAACAATAATAATTTAGTTTCCTAGATAATCACATTACCTTTAATTTGACAACTCAGCCATCTGTTCACGACTGTCGTGTAGGCAGCAAAAATGTCACATAATTAACTTTGTTATTGTGGGCGTTAAATTAGAATATTTAGCCTCTGATGAAGATCCCTATCGCAGCAGACCTGCGTACTCTAGTACTCAGCGAATTTCCAAATCAATAATATAATACTGTAATAATATGTGGCAAACCCCTCAAACTACCCGTTCCGGTTGAGCGATATGTCTGGATTACGAACTCGTCCGAGTAAATGGTAATAAGTTCTTCCCTATAAGAAATTCGCTAAAAACAACATTATTTAATTCATCAAGACCTATGCATCACCCTCAAGTAACATTAAATACATATAATTAGTATAAGTGAAAATCTTAATTTGTAGGAAATACAATAACTTATTTCAATAATAATAATTTATGTACCCCGGACTGGGACGTGGCAACGTCCTGTAACCCAGGTACTTGGAGGTAACGAATTGTGGATAGTTGTGAGCGATGGTCGGTGGGTGTAGTGATATAGAATAGTGAATACCACGTTAAACCACAAAGACCATCCTCATAATTAGACCAGTTCGTAATTCAAAGGTGGTTCGGATCCCACGTTAAACTGTAGGTCCATTAGTTGTCATCGGCTGTTGAGCTACTAATTAACAGTTCTGTCTAAGGAACATGTCAGCCTAGTCCAGTACAAGACTACAAAATTGCGTCACAATCATCCTACACTCATTTCCCAATCATACTTGGCTTAAATACCTACCTGGGTACCTAACATTACCTACCATTCAATAATCTAATCTAATCTTTCATGAATATATGTTCGGATTCTGTAATATATTTTTCCCATTTTGGTATGGGCTGAGATCTATCTTTTAATTTTGGAAACTATTCAACGAAAGCGCTCGCGCTGCATTCTATGTGTGACCCAACAAACCTTATGGAGTGCCTCGTATGTACAGTACAATCGATTGAAAGAAAAACTAAACGAGATCCCACGCAGCACGCTGGCGTGAGTAGAGTGAAGGTTTGCTGGTATAAGGGTTGTTTTACATTATAAAAACTATTGAGTAAAGCAGATACAAAACTTTATGAAATTATGTCAATAACTAAACGAGTTAAACTAATTATATGTTCTCCGTAAGAATTACATGGCCAATACACACGTAGGTTTGTTGCTGTAAGAAACGTCAAATGTGGGGTTTTATGGATTTATTAATAAAACGTAACTAGATGACTCTGTATACCAAATTTGTGGAGAATATTTTAGTAAATAAGTGAGTTATTGATTTTTGGCTATTCCCCATACTTGAGTCATCACCAAATGTATAAACATTACACAATACAACGTACTGCGTTCACTATTTTGAATATCTCGGTAACCAATTGACCTAGAGGCATGATTAAAAATACGAAATTGTGTGTCTTTTTGAGCTGAATCCAATGGTAAATACCCCCGTCGCAGCAGACCTGCGTACTCAGCGAATTTCCAAATCAATTATAAATAATAATAATAATATATGACAAGTTTTATAAAAATCTGTCCATAAACATGAGAATTATTTGCCTATTCTCCATAATATTAACATGGGAAAGAGTGTGCAGGTTTGCTGCTGTGAGGAACACTGAAATTGGGCATTTCTACCATAAATAATTTTTATCTTAACATTTATACCAACTTTCATCAACATCTGTCCATAAATAAAGGAGTTTGTATTCCCTATATGATTAATATGGGAAAAGAGTATGCAGGTTTGCTGCCATGATAAACACATAAACTATGATTTTTAAGCATAAATGGATTGATCTCAACCAATGAAGCTAAATATCAAGTTTTATCCAAAAATATTCATTAATATGGGAAATATTAATTTTTCCCTATCCTCCATAAGATTAACATTGGAGCCCCACAATACAATGTACTGTGTTTAGATTTTTAATATCTCGGTAACCGTTGGAGATAGAGAAAAACTTTAAGGAACTTAATTGTGTAGTTTTTTAAGCTTATTCTAATAGTGAAATATAAAATTAGAAATTTTTAAAAATTGCACGTGAAAAACGTAAAAAAACCCCATTTTGGGGTACAAAACCCCCCCAAACTACCCGTTCCCATTGACCGATATGACGAACTCGTCCAAGTATTTGTAGGAATACACGTCTCTACCAAATTTGGTCTTGATCGGACCATTTTTACGAGAGTTATCGTGTTCACAGACACATATATATATATATATAAATTTTAACGACTATTGTTTTTGGACTCTAGGTACCTAAAGAAGAAAAAATAACATGGTCTCGGGCTTAAGTCTCACCATGAGACCTACGGTAATAGCTTCTTCCCTATGGGAAATTCGCTAAAAGTAAATTAGATTAAAAAAATATAGGTAGGCCTACATAAATAAATTGATTGAAGCCCCTATTTTGGCGCTGCATTCTAAGTGTGACACAACAAACTTTATGAAGTGCCTCGTATGTACAGTACAATCGATTGAAAGAAATATTAAACGAGATCGCACGCAGCACGCTGGCGTGAGTAGAGTGAATTTTATACTGGGTATGCAGGTTTGCTGCAATAAGGGTTGTTTTACATTAAAAAAATTATTGAGTAAAGCAGATACAAAACTCTATGAAATTATGTCAATAACTAAACGAGTTAAACATTATATGTTCTCCGTAAGAATTACATGGCAAATAAACACGTAGGTTTGTTGCTGTAAGAAACATCAAATGTGGGGTTTTATGGATGTATTAAAATGTATTAAAATTCGAAAAAAGTTAGTTGTTTACAGATCTATTCAACAATATCATAATACTTTTACTTGTATTATCAAATAGTTTTTGTACGAGAAAAACGTCTCCGTTAGGCGTTAGTTTATTTTCATCTTCAGTACACATTCATCATCCTTGAAATGTACTATGAGTGATGGTCGGTAGATGTAGTGTTCTCTTGTGTGGATAAACGTCCGCACTATTGAATACGTTAGGGTTTATCTTTATCTGCAGTACACATCCATCATCCTTGAAATGTACTATGAGTGATGGTCGGTAGATGTAGTGTTCTCTTGTGTGGATTAACGTCCGCACTATTGAATACTACATTAATCCGTAAAAACCATCCTCATAATTAATTAAACCAATTCGTCATTCAGAGGCCGTGGTTCGGATTCAACGTTAAACTGTAGGTCCATTAGTCGTTGGTCGAATTATTTACAGCTTAAGGAAATCTATAGTTTAGTCAGTATAAGACTGAACAAGTCATTGTGAGCGATTTACTCTCAACGACGTTCATACTTGGCTTAAATACTACCTTTTGGGGCAGATCAACACGCCCACTCCACTCACTAGTCCACTACTGCTCATAAATCACAACATTGACATCTGTGTGTATCATCGATGGTGGTTTGTTCCGATATTCGTCGTCTTTGTTTCGTGTTGGCATTTGTGACTTCGTCTGCTTTCATGTTAACACGTCGTGTGTATGAACTGGTTCGCTTCGTCAAAGCGAACCTACAAATCTCTGACGTTGCAAGAATAAATAGCGGCGATCAACGAGGTAGAGAAGGGATTTGAAAAAGTTTTGTTAATAGCTAGTTTTGGGATCCCTCCAAACTCATTATAACAAAAATATTAAGAGGTAAATAGGCTTCAAGAGGTAAAGAAGAAAATGTATAAAATTTAGCAAATTACGATTTAGGGTCTTGTAACAATTTGTGACATTGATATTGAAGGGACAGTGATCGTAATCTTTACTATTTCACTAAAACAATTTTTGTATTTTAACTCCTAATATAATTTGTATGTAGTTTGTATACTGGGCAAAGCTTAATTTCCAATAACTTTAAACATATACACATTTACTAGAAGGCTTGGGGAGCAATATCGACCATGTAAATGCTTATGGATTTTGTATGTTTAACTATTGGCTGTTAAGCGATTAATGAAATGTTATTTCGAAGGAACATGTCAGCCTTAGTCAGTAACAAGACTACAAGATTGCACACAATCATCTTACACTCCATTTGTCATCTTAGTGCATATTTGTTTGCACTATTGCAAGCACCGTAAGATCCCAGAAATTAATGCCAGTGTTTTTAGTATTATGGTTTGTCTTTCGGTTATTAAAAATTAACCGCTTCCCTTACACTTTTGGTTCCCTGCCTCTTTATTGCATGTCCCCCTCTATAACTTGGACTCTTAGTCTTCTTTTGACATAATTCTCTGCTTTTCCAATCCCTAAACATTCTTTCTTTCCTGTAGGTGTTGCTGAAGATCAAGAATGGTTGCAGTGCTTAGTGTAAAAGAGAGATTTTCAAGGACCCTAATCATAATATGACATTTAACAATAATACTATATGTAAGTATTAAAAAAATGCTTTGTATTCTATCTTGAAAGTAAAAGTTAGTTTAAAAACATAGAATATAATATGGATTAATTCTAGCGATGTATTAGTAATTTTGTAAAATTTTTATCTGTCCAAATTCAAATTTAAACTGTTATAGTCCAATTTAATTTTGTTACGAGTGATTTTGGTGAATTTGAAATTGCAACCAATTTGATATATCAAGATAGATTTATAATGGGTTACAAAATTAAGTCTTAGGACGGCTTTATAACTCTAAAACCAATAGAGCCAAATGTAGCATATGATTTAATGATAATGGTAAGCTACTATTTTGTGTACATGGTGACCATATGTCACAAATGGAGGAAGACCCAAGGAAAATATGATGAAAATCTTAAAGGTAAGGTTGATATGTACTACAAGTAAAAGGTCTTAACAAAAAACTAAAAACTAAAAACAATGTAAAAAACAATAAAAAAACTGAAACTGGACTTGGTTGAAAAAGGTTGATTCTGTCAGAAGCTATTATTGTTAAGATAGGTACCTTGTTTAGTGAGGGTAGAGGGGCTATTAGGGGTTTTCAAACCACTGGATTCCTCACAACGATGACTAGGACTGGGACGGTGGCGACATCCTGTAATCCATCTACTTTGAGGTCATGAATTGTGGATAGCTGTGAGGGATGGTCGGTGGGTGTAGTGTTCTCTTATGTGGATTAACGTCCACACTATTGAATACTACATTAATCCTCAAAGACCATCTTCATAATTAGACCGATTTGTAATTCAGAGGCCGTGGTTCGGATTCCACGTTAAACTGTAGGTCCCTTACTTGTCATCGGCTGTTGGACTATTAATTAACATTCATATCTAAGGAACATGTCAGCCTTAGTCAGTAACAAGACTACAAGATCGCACCACAATCATCTTACACTGAATTCTCATTCATACTTGGCTTAAAATACCTACCTTGTGGCATGGTCGCCAGTTCAATAATCTAAATCCAATCATGAGTGGAGCTAGGGAGGGGCATGCCCTCAGACTCTTATTGAAGCTTTTGAATTTTTATTACCAATTTTAACAGCTAAATTATACTTTTTACTTGACACAGATTTTTTAAGAGACATGTTTTTTGATGAGGTATATTCCATATTGTCTGTTTTATTGGGTACACTCACCTATTTTAATTTTTTGTGGCTGAATTTCATCAGTAACACACATACACAAAACACACACAAAATATCGATCCAGTCACTTTATTCCGATGTTTCGCGGGATCGAAACATTATCGTCCTGCATCTTTAGGGTTTAAAAAACTTTGCTTTTCCTGCACACGGGAAAAAGGGAAAGCTGTAGGGGTTGATGATATATTAGATATGAATGGGACCCCCCTCCTCTCCACCCTACAAGTGCTGTTTCGTCAGTCGTGGTTAGGCGTGCATGAAAAGCAAAGTTTTTTAAACTCTGAAGACACGGGACGTTAATGTTTCGGTCCCGCGAAACTTCGGAATAAAGTGACTGGATCGATATTTTGTGTGTGTTTTGTGTATGTTATGTGTTACTGATGAGATCCAGGCACAAAAAATAAAAATAGGTGAGTGTGCCCAATAAAAGAGACAATATGGAATATACTGTGTAACCCTCCGCCCATGCTCTCAACAGCTAATATCTCTTTATCAGACTTACTCAAATTACTGTAGAGTCATCTTCTGTCACTGTACAAGTGTAGAAATTCAGCGAATAATTTTTTGAGGTTCTATATTCCACATCATGGGAATGAAAGACACTTTTAATGATGTACAGGAGTGGCGATTATGTCAGACCTTTTATTAAGAAGTACTGTATAATTTATTAAATTATATCTTCCCTGATAGGAATCTTGTTTCAAAATCCTCAGCACAATGCAAACTTCCGCTTTTTTACAAACTGGTACCGGTAGTATTAAAGGATCAAGTATGATCTGTTGAGACAGACGATGATGGATTATTAGATATTCTAGTCTTCCATTGAAAATAATTTAAATACATCAGTTAGATCTGTAACACAAATTCTTAGAATATCTTGTGATCTTTCCTATTACAAGAACTGAGCAAAGACGATTTTGATTGTTGGGTGGAATTTTGCGACATATTGATGAATAAAATTAACCAAGGACATATAGAAATATGGTTGGACAATATTGTATTTTCAGATAAGTTCACTATAATGTTGAATGCCATGTTATGTTATGTTCATGTTAACATGCCTAACTGCTGGAACTGGAATAATGTTAATCTGCACTTGATGTTACAGTGTCACACGTATCATCCTAACAAGTTAATGTGCGGGCAGGTATATATTAGATTTGATTATTGAAATAGTGACCATACTATAAAGTAGGTATTTTAAGCCAAGTATGAATGAGGATTGAGTGTAAGATGATTGTGGATCAATCTTGTAGTCCAGTTACTGACTAAGGCTGACATGTTCCTTAGACAGGACTGTTAATTAATAGTCCAACAGCTGATGGCTACTAAGGGAACTACAGTTTAAAGTGGATTTTGAACCACTGCCTATGAATTACGAACTGGTCTAATTAAAAGGATGGTCTTTGCGGATTAATGTAGTATTAAATAGTGCGGACGTTAATCCACACAAGAGAACACTACATCCACCGACCATCTCTCACAACTATCCATAATTCGTGACCTACAAGTAGCTGGATTACTGGACAACGTATCAGACAATAGTATGTGGTTTAATTACTCATAGTAGAACCATTAATAAGGTCATGTAATTATTGGATGGAAATTTAATTAAATGCCATCAAGTATTAAAATATGACAATAGACAATTTCTCTTTATTTGAAATTTCATTAAGAAATATAATGGTGTCGCAATTAATAAATTAACCTTGCTGTACATGTTCCAATATATTAAAAAAAATCCTTGATAGAGTAAACTCTCGTGGTTCAACTAGCCAGTCTCTGAAGTGCTTCTTCAAAGTGTTTCCTGACATGTTCTTTAAGCCTTGTGGGAGTGAGTTAATGATGTTGTGTATGATGTTTTCTTGCTGTACCGTGTGGTATGGTGACTATGAAGGTTGAACTCTGCTGCCCTTCTGGTGTTGTATGAGTGAAATTTCCCATTTCTAGGTAGGTCCAAATGTTTGGTGTATATGACTGCATGGATGAAAAGCCTTGTGACTGTTTGTAGCTTTAGAGATTTAAAGACTCTCTGCAGCTATCTTTAGGACCAAGGCCACAGTGAGAAGAATTTCACCAAGGTTATACTCAGATGTTCCTCCCCAAGCAATAATCCATACCTGTTTTGTGACTACATAGCACACTGATTTGGCTATTTCATCACTATACCATAGTATACCCATGAGTATACCCAGGAATACTCAGTGTGTTTTGTTCAATTGATGTATGTATAACGTTTTATTTACCATAGATATGCAAGATGCAGACTGGTTTGTTCGAAAAAAATGTTTATATTTACTTCCCTGTGGAAATAGGTTAGATCATGGATATGTCTGAAGGGAATGTTTTCAGTTAATATAAAACAGCTGTTCTTATTCTTATACATTAAAAATTCAATACAATAGCTCTGGTAGGTAGTTTCTATGGATACCTGTTTTAAATCTTCAACTTACAAATTTCCAACACCCTCCAGAGCTAAAACATATCCATATCAAAATTATTAATTTTACATGGATATGTCTCAACTCTGAGGGGGTTGTTGGTGATTTGTAAGATGGAACATCTGTAACAGGTTTCCATGGAAACTACCAGAGCTATTGTATTGAATTTTTAATATAACAGAATAAGAACAGCTGTTTATTTGAACTGAAAACATTCCCTCTAGACATATCCATGATCTAACCTATTTCTGACAAGGAAGTAAATACAAAGATTTAGAAGGTGATAATAAAAATAAAATATTATACTTCATTAACATTGCGTATTATGTGAATTTTTATTTATGTTTGGTAACTAAAGAAACCGGTATCCCTCTAGTGCTTGATTTTATTAAAATTAATTTGAAGAATTAAAAGTGATATATATTTCAAATTTTTGTATTAATAAATTTTGAAGCTAAAAATGTTGAAAGTGCATAGATATTTTATTTATATGAAGAATAAATATGTGCAGGACATCAATATAATAAATAAAAGTTGGCTTTAACACTTGCAAACAATTTCCAGTTAATGTAAATTTAAGTTATGTATGCTTGGAATGTATATTTCTTTTGACATTTTATTTGAATTTTACTGGGTTGAATTTGTATTTAGTAGTGGTAAACTTTTAGATTTTTCAGTTTATAACTGTACTTTTTTTTATGCTTTTTCATAATCCTTTCTTTTTCTACAATTTTTTATAATTTTTCTTTTTTGTGTCATTCTTATAAATATTGAAGTTTTGTCAAAAAGCTGATATTACAACTTTTTTACACTGTACTGAAAAAATGTCAGAAGTCTGAGGTGCACTATTTCAACTTTGAACAGCTAAAAAACATCATATTATTAATATCTATTCAGTAATGGTGATAGCTAAAACAATTATTTGGCCAGCTGGTCAAGCATAACAATTATTGAGATAATTTGAAACTAGTATTTTTAATATTTTTTTTTAGAATGTGGAATGTATCTATATAGAATCTAAAAACAAGTTTCATTAGATAAGTGTATAACCTTATAGAGATTTTTTTAAAATTATATCCTATTCAAATATCAGTATTGAAAAAATGGATTCAGTTTTGAAATAATGATTAAACTTTCATATTATGTCTTCGTTTTGAGGAATACATATCAGATTAGTGAGTTTTTGATGAAACTTATATTTATTTCAATACATATTCATTAAAACTGGTTAAGGTGGCATGAAGTTAATTAGTATTGTCTTACGTCTCCAAAATTGTTGCCTTACTATATATTGTTTGTTAAGGTTTTCATGGAAGATTTTAAAAATGATTTCATAGAAGTTAAAATACCCTGATGAAGTTTTCATACTGTATAAATAATAAATACTTACACATATTATAATATAATATGGACGTGACCTCCAAGTAAACGTGTAAACAAGTAAGACGTGACTTCCGTATTTTCACTAAATTTGTTATTCAAAGACAAACATTGTGTAGAATTGTTTGTAATCATTGCAAATTGAATTCACCATGATTGTGCACGGTTATATCATGAAACGAGCGAGGTAGAGAGGGAAGGAGAAAGTGAGGAAGTAGAACGTAGTTTTTGCATGAAACTGAATTGGAGTTTCTTTACAACCGTAACTCAATAAGATTGAGAAACGTGAGAGTAAACTGACAAATGCTAGTAGTAGTTACCGAGATCTTGGTGCTCCTGACTGTGTTTGTTTCATTTTCATAACATTAGCCACAGCTAATTAGCCGTTCGTTCTTCTATGGTCCCGCGCCGTCATTATAATCTCTGTGGTTAGCTGAAGTGAAGAGTCAGAGTTGTATCAGAGTCTGTACGTGCATCAGCTGTTTTAGTCGCAGAGTGGATGTTTTGTCGTCTGCTTTATTCGTTTTATTGATCATGGTGAGTCTTTTGTTCTTGTAATGCCTTTAATTATTCGCCGGTTGCGGTAGGACAGTGAGTAGTAAGTGAATAAAAATTAGGTACAGTTCCAATGGAAAATTCCGCTCAAAATTAGTGATTCTAACATCCGTATGTATAATTTTCTTTAATTTCAGTTTAAAGTAAGACACTTATGAACCTCAACAAGTAACCTGTTACCTCATCAATTTGTAGGTTATGTTAAGGACGAAAAAAGGTTTTGAATTAATTACAACATAGGCCTAATATTAATTTTTATAGTTAATATGCCTACTTGTTTGACATACGATTTTGATAAATTTAACTCAAAATCTATCGTCGGTAAATGTTAAATCCGAAGTCAGTATAACTACAAATACGATTTTGAGAGTGTGTTAAAGTGGCTGTCCAACTTTATTAAGTTGCACGAAGAAACTGTGAAGTAAAACAATATCACAACTTTTCTGTGTGAAACTAACTTACTTTATATTACCTTTTTACTTGTTATTCAATTAGGAATGATTTTCCCATCCAAAAACAACTTGTCAGGAGTTATTAATTAAGTTTAGCTCTTATTAATTATTTAAGAATAAACTGTAGCCTATCAAATCTGGCCCCAATGAACCATGTATGAACTCATACAGTATACATGGTGATCATTATATTCAGATCAGTGAGAAACCCTCTGAAAGGCCAACTTTAAAACAACATTATCTGAGTAAATAATTCTTTTAATGATAAAAATCAACAATTTTTCACATGATGTCTTTGCTCTGGGGGAGTTATAGGCAATCCGTCAGCCCAAAATTTTAAACGGTGACATACCGCTAATGAACAGATTCCCTTTAGACATAATGTAACTTATTTTCTGCAGGGAATACGATAGTTTTTTGAACATATTTTGGTTATTTTCAGTGTGTTAAAATTCATTTTACGGGAGGCTGTTATCTCTTCGCCTGGGCTCAATACTTGACATAATGAGACTTCATTAGCTTAGGGAACCAAGCTATTTTTATACAGATCGAAAAATAGATATTTCACCACACAAACTAGAATAGATTATACCTTGATTTTAGAAAAAATATAGGCTAACTAAGTTAAATTCGTACCCTACCACAAAATTGTTAATGTCTGTTTCGAAATTGCTTGTCAATGAAAACTTAAAATATAGCAAACAATATTTTGTGACCACTGATTTCCGTATGTGTAAACAAACACTTAAACTTAAAATGCTTCTCTTACCTAAAAGAAAGACAGCTAGGGGCTGGTACTTTTTTCATCTCATTTTCCGTTAGATTTCTTTTAGCATGATTGATCTCTTCCATCCTACAATCTGTAATTCTCAACTGTTAACATCTTATATTTTTCACTTAAAAACATGAGAATCTTAGTTTTGTTTTGTCCCCACAAATCGTATGATTTAATCAACATTTTTTTACTGTGAAGTAATTGAAAATTTTAAGCCAAAAAAAGTTTTAGCCAATTTAACCCTTCAAGGTTTGTTCTCTTCTATTAAAAAAAAGAATATCACATCCACACTGTGACCCATCCATTAGAATTTTTCATACAATTTGATATTATTATTTTAAATTTCACCTTTTTGTGGTTTACAGGTGAAAAATAAACTTGCAATGGCCGAGGTGGAGCCATGTAAATACTGTGAGATAGAGATTCCCGTGCCTTGGGGACATATATCAGGTGAGTAGAATAGGAAAATGATTTTGCCAGTTTGAGTTTGAATCTCATGGACATGAATATTAGGATACTATTTTTTTGTACTTAAAACTAATTATTTCCTAGGTTATTTTTGTCTGCTTAAAATGCCAAAAAAGTAATATAACTTTATAAAACTTTATTGATTAGATTATTTTTGTTTGCATTGTTAAATATTATGATTAGGACTACTACATAAACGAAAATAATATTGTGTTGCTCTAAATATAATTTTTATTAATAATTTTAACTTACTGATAAAAGATTAAATTTTAATGGAGGTTCATTTATACTATCAAGGTTGTAGGAAATATTTGAGATCCAAATGGTACTTCTCGTTTTCTTTATCTCATAGAGATTGTATTGTCGTTTATTTTGATCAGACATTATAATGTTCATATTCTTTATTATCTCACAAAGTTACTCAAGATACATATCCAGCTAAGGTAACAGATGATAAATGTCATAAAATCTACAATAAACAATAATTTATTAAATTTTTATTTATTAGGCCTAGTCATGTTAAAAGTATAAAATAAATACAAAAATAAAATTCTTAACAAATAACAAATAGCGGGTGAATAACAAAGAAAACAGTGCTTAAGAGCTTGTGTTGCCTGTTAGGTTTATCTGCTGTGTCATTCATATTTTTCAGAACTAATTTCCTTTTCACTTTCCTAGAAATGTTCAGATAAGGCAACCTGAAGTTTAATTTGTTAAGTAGTAAAACCCTATTCTACTAGTTGGCCTTGAGGTATTTTTTGTTTACTTAATCGGCTTACACTGAATATAACCTTGAGATGTTGTTGACTGTTAAATTTCAACGTGTAAGAGTTGACTAAATAAGAGTCAAAATAATTTAATATAACTTATGAATAATTAACAAGATCAAAGTTCTAGTATCGATAGAAATTTGGCATCTTCTCATAAGCTTGGTTTAGTAATTTTAGATTCATTTACCTACATGTCATATAAAATGGGGTTTTTTAAATAAGTCAGTCATAAGTCAGTTCTGTTACGATAGTTGGTTTTGGAATTGTTACAGAGAAGAAAATATATGTAAAGATCAATTTTTAGATATCACAACATAATAATGTAACCTCCTTCTCATGCTCACCTAGTGTGGCATAATCTTCAGATACATTCACAGTTTTTCACTAATCTCAATCAAAATAAATTATGGGTACAAAAGACAGCATATTCCTTGGATGGACTGATTTCAATAATTTCTCAGGCACTGATTTACATAGAATGAAGATTGAAATTACTAAATTGCTCTGTTTGAGCTTATTCCAATTAATTGTGCTATTAACTCTTTAAGTGTCCATTACAGTTACCTGTAAGGTCAAGCGATTTTTGGCAAATTTACAGTTTTGTTTGGTGCAAAAAAAGCTTAAAACACCAAAAACTCATATAATGTTGTATATTGCCTTAAAATAGACAAAATAGGCGATTCAAAAATGTAGTACTTATTAGTCTTAGCTTCTCATTGCGCATCATCCTTGTAGGTTCAAATCCAGGTATTCTTAAGAGGCGGCAGGAGTCAGTCCAGGCGCTCACACGCTTGATATGACATGGGTTTAATTATCTTTTAATTGCTCGTAAAGGAAATTTATTAAAAACAAAATACCAAATACAAAGTATTTTATAGGTCCTTATCAACATATTGATGTGTTAAAATACCAAAAATAATGCTTAGAAATATTTTATTTTTTTGAAATTAGAAAATTAAAATCCCATAAGGATTTAACAAAACTAATTCTGTTGTATTATTTTTGTTTATCAATGGAAAATTTCAAACTTGGGATCTAAATAAACTTTACATATTCATAAATAAAATGTATTGAATAACTTTTTGTATTTGATTTGCTCTTAGCCATAATAATTTTTTTCAAGTGCGTGAACAGTGCACGCTTTTTATAATATTGTTATTTTTGGTATTTTAACACATCAATATGTTGATAAGGACCTATAAAATACTTTGTATTTGGTATTTTGTTTTTAATAAATTTCCTTTACGAGCAATTAAAAGATAATTAAACCCATGTCATGTCAAGCGTGTGAGCGCCTGGACTGACTCCTGTCGCCTCTTAAAAGAAAAAGTTTCTCCTCCCTAACGAGTCATGTAAGTTGTTAAATAAAATATAAAAAGTTCCAAAACCCTACTTTGGGGTCAAAACTACCCATCACCATCTTTAATAGAAAAATCTATTTGGTTTTTGAGCTAAATGCATTTTGTCGCATGGTTTAGTTTTCTGTACGATTTAATCAAGATCAGAACTACTTTTAGCATGTTTTTAAGCGCACACATACGAAACTGATTTGTGTGCAGGTAAATGGTGGGGTCCGAGAGACAGAGACCCGATAATTGCCATCCACGGTTGGCAAGACAACGCAGGAACGTTCGACAACTTGGCTCCCCTCCTACCCGGGAACCTCTCACTACTGTGTATAGACCTGCCTGGACACGGCTTTTCCTCGCACTACCCGCTGGTGGGTGATTAGAATTATACTACAGTAAAACCTCACCCACTCAACCACCGATAACTCGACTGTGTAGCTCCACAGTCAATAGCTGACAGGACGCTTTTTCTTACAGTACAAGTGCGTTACACCTTTCAAGGTCACGGAATGGCTTAAACGAGCCAAGATGGACAGTCAATCCATTGCATGCTTTTAGACTGTTTGAAGGTCTAATATCCAGGTATAGTTGGGGTGGGGAAGCTGTATAAATAAATATTTACACATATTACAATATAATATGGAAGTCAATCCATTGCACGCTTTTAGTCTGTTTAAAGGTCTAAATCCAGGTATAGTTGGGGTGGGGTAGCTCGCTACTGTTTTCTCATTCACTGAAGAACATTGCATAGTTGAAAGGAAAACAATTATCAATTAAGCATTTTTTAGAATGTGTAGTTTTAATTCTTGAATAATTGATATTGACATTGATATGACTTAGCTCTTGGGGGGAGGGGTAATTTGTAAGATGAAAATTTGAAACTGGTTTCCTTAGAAACTACTAGAGCTATTGTAGTGAATTTTTAATATATAAGAATAAGAACAGCTGTTTAGAAGAACTGAAAACATTACCTTTAGACATATCCATGATCTAACCTATTTCCCACAGGTAAAAACTAAAAAAAAGAAAAAGACTAAAAAATAAAAAATAAAAAACTAGAAAAAAAAAATATAAAAGAAAAAAACATACAAATAAAAATAAAAAAAGGAAATGGAGAAGTTTAAAACAAAATTTTTTTAAAGGATGTTTACTCAGGATGTAACAATAAATATATAAGTACTGTACTGTAATATTGTAAATCTATATGGGGAACTCGAGAACAACTTTCTGTTATGAACTAATGAATTAAAATCTATGAAAATTTGCATTGTTCTGTATAACTCGACAACCCCATTAACACCTCTTTAGGCAATGCCTGTTTTTAGGTTCCCTCATTTCAGTTTGAAATTTAATGCATTCACTGTTAAACCAAAATAAATTAACATTTTGGTCTCGAAAAATAAACTAATAAAGAATTATAATAACAAAAACATTGTGCTTAGTTAATACATTTTTTCTAACTCAAAATTAAATCTTCTTTAAGGTTCAATGCTTTAGAACCACACACAGCACTTATGTCACCAGGCGGCTCTGGCACCTCCCCAGAGGTTAAGCCTGCGTAGTTGGTCTCCCCAGGTGCCGTCAAAGCTCATTGCATACAATGTACAGTTCCTATGTGGCATAGCCCACCATAGTGTCCCCTTAAAAAACCTGGTGAAGGCAAAATATAGATAATGATATAAGTAAAAGCCATTTCCTAATTTTATTTTAAAAACTGTAGATTTTTTGAGAATTTTTTATGGTTTCTGGCAATTTATTAAACATTCTTGGTGCAATATTAATTGTAAAAAGGTAGTTTATGGTTTTAGAATTAAGAACTGGTTTGCAAATCTAATTTTTTTCCGTACTTCCTGTCATTTTGTGGAAAATTTCCAACTTTTGATGTAAAAGAGCTTGAGAAATTTGTAGAAATAGAGGTACTGTATCTAAGTGGGAGAATTTTTTGTGATAAAAAAGATGTTTTGATGGTTCAAATCTTCTCTTATTTGAAAGTAGCTGACCCGGCGAACTTCGTAACGCCTAACAGTAAATATGTGTTAACTTTAAGATTGGCCATGCTCTGAAGTCGAATAGCATTACGACTTCGTTATTTTTCGTTGTGAAAAATTAGATATTCTGGGTTGTGGCATAGTTAATAATAATACTGAAACAATAAGACGTATTAATAGCATTACCACAAAACAAATACATCTGAGTGGATTGGTTCACAATTTTTCTAATCCAACCTAAAACCAAACAAAACCTAACTGTAATACGGCTTTTATAGGAAAGATATACAACAGCTGATTATTATAACAAACGTAATATGTATAAATAATGTAATTATTTTTTATTTGGCCGACATAATTATAAACACGTGACTTTTAATCAGACTAAAAAATAAAAAATATAAATACATAATCCCCAAAAACCGTAAACTAATAACGTGGTGAATAAATCAGATCATTTTGTACAGTGCACATTTACTTCATAGTTTCACATTAATGAATGATTCAGATGGCATTGGATAGTAAAGCATATTGCTAATGGAAAGTAAAACAACAGCTGTAGCTTTAGAAATCAAATGTTTTAATTGTAGATAATTTGTAAACAAACCTATTTCATATAAGGTTAACATTAGAAATTTAAAACGCTATAAAATGGAAAGTTATTGAATTTATGGAAACTGAATATGCCTAAAGCATGACTGGAGCAGAGACGAATCCGAAAAATCAAAGATCATTAAAATCGGTCCAGCCGTTCTCGAGTTATAATGAGCGTAACTAACACGACTTTGTTTTATATATTTAGATTAATCTTAAAATATACTTTTGCTGTATGAATAGAAGTTTTACATACAGTTCATAGGTATTCCGTATTCCCCCAAAAAATTATTCCCTAATCTATTCTGATTTGTATTAAAGAAAAATATAAAACTCTTACAGTTTGATTATTACGAAGATCTTTCAAAACTAAATATATCCCAACAAAGATTAAATTTTTTTCATAAGTTGTTTTTTGTGCAATTTCCAATTTAATTCACTGTCAACCTGTCCTAGATATTTTATATTGTCAGTTCTACAACAGCAAATTTCGAAATGCAACTTCTTTGTTTGCCTAAGCAGTTTGAACACTTACATATAACATTACTAACCAAAATAATGTTCTTCTTAAGGCTGAAGTTGACATATTTCGTTTTTTCTGGACCAAGCAACAATTTGTTTACTGTAAAACACCATTTGAGTGCTTCAAGATCTTAATTCATCGTCCTTTTAACCAGATCCCAATTTTTTTCTGAGTAGCAAAGCGCTGTATCACCCGCAAAAGAAGTTAAATTACCATGAAAATTGGCTTGACAAAGATCATTAATGTATATTATGAATAATATTGCACCTAACACTGAGCCTTGTGGAACTCCCGTTTTTATAGTTTGAATTTTTGAAGTTGAATTACATTATTACAAATTACAAATATGGAGTTAAACATGAGTGGAGCTATAGTGATTAGTTGGGTAATAGAGTAAAGGTTAGGACGCAAGACAATGGCATAGGGAAGGCCACTATCAGCTGACCTCTGACTTGTGTTATTCAATTGTCAGATGATATTCCATGCTTCTGTGTGTGATAGTACACTTGCGTGATTCATTCATTTATTTAGTCTGAATCATACGCGTGGTTTGAATTTTTAAAAGAAATTATTTATCTTTAAAAATAAATTCAGAAGTGGTTTTCATTGTCAGTAAATTTGTGACATACCTAGTTACAGGAGAATATACTAACTATAAGACAATAATGTAGTAATAAAAAAATGTATTTAAGAAATTAAATTTGAAAAATCAGATGACCATAGAAATTATAATCTAAAAGAACTATAAAATCATAACTATAAAATCTGAATAAATGAAATTGATTTGATTTTCTATTCAAATAAATACAAAAGAAATTTTACAAGCCTTGATGTTTCTAGTTTTACTGTAGGAGGATATTTTCTGTAGTATGTACTTAAATTCGTATTCAACATGTTTACCGGTTATAAGAGATACTTGGGTCTGAGACCAAATATAGATAAGAAAAAATTTTGTGGCTAGGTAAATCATAGTAACGATAATACTAGTTGAAGTATAAAAAAGTTTATAGTAGTCCACTTTACGCGGATCGGATTAAAAAATTAAATTACAGCTAAAATATTAGTTTTACCTCGAGCACCTTTAAAATTTCAGACGCAACCACAGTACTTGCTTTTCCTAGCAAGTACGGTAAAACGTCTAAAAACGGAATTGGGACCGTAGTCCAGATTAGCGAGCTGTTCACATTTTCAAACATAACCTTTAAATGCCTCCTGAACATTTTTTAATTAGGCCTACAGTATTAAAAATTGAGTTTGAGGATACAGACTAAATAAAACATAACAATTTTTTTGTACTTACATATATTACAATACATTACTGAATTTGAATTTAGTTTCTTGAACAAATATGTATGGAAATGAACAAAATCCTATTGAGTGGTTCAGACATTTTACGTTTCAAATTTTTGACATTTGAATTTTTGTATCACTAAGGATGATTACGTAACATAATATTCACGATCATTGTTTATACGATGTGGGCGTCGATGTCCTGTTATGTTTTCAGATTATTCGGATTTGTGGCTATCTATATTTGGACTCCGACACATTCATCCGGATGGATCAGACTTTACTGTAATTACAATTATAAAATGTTATTTGAAATATAAGTTTCCTTGGGACGAAAGATTCTGTTCCTTTGGGTATGTAACTTAGACTGTACAAATATAAATTTTGAACTGTTAAAGTTTTCTGACGATATAGATTAAATGATAACAATATGACAAAAGTTTAATGCAGCAATGTTTTCAGGGTCAGTACTACTACATATGGTGGGACAGCCTGATAGCAGTCCGAAGGGTTGTGCTCCACCTCGGCTTGAAACGTGTATCGTTGTTAGGCCACTCGCTGGGTGGCGCCGTGGGGTTCCTGTATGCCGCCACGTACCCGGACACTGTGGACAAACTTGTGTCCATAGACATCGTCTGTCCTAGGGTGGAACGACCAGAGACCCTTGTGGGACAGACTAAACACTGTATCGAGAGGTAAGCAACCTTGAAGTTCAAAAATCATTAGAAAGTTATAAGAATCATCGTTATTGATGTTATCAGATTCAACTAAACCTTGAACTGCCATGTTGTATTGGATATACAAATACATAAGAGTGTGAGAATATCCGTACGCAGGAGCTGAATGAAAGTTTTCTCGTACTTAAATTATTATACTCATTATCATTATACTTTTCGAAGCCTTCAACATCTACATATAATCAAAAGTTTCCTCAGTTCAGAAGTACATTGTC
The DNA here is from genome assembly GCA_023375725.1 of Nephotettix cincticeps. Lineage (NCBI taxonomy): Eukaryota > Metazoa > Arthropoda > Insecta > Hemiptera > Cicadellidae > Nephotettix > Nephotettix cincticeps. Next base: position 5,883,554 of record CM041787.1, on the reverse strand, counting down.
TTAAAAAAAACTATGTTATTTGTTAAGCCAAAGTTTTTAAATTGCCCCGCTACAGCTATCGCTCATCTAGAGATTCTCGTTGGAGTCAATGTGAAGCAGGAGTTTTTTCTAAATGCTTTTTTAATAATGAATAATTTTTGGGAGTACATAAAATGTATTTTTCATGATTATGGAGACTTTAACCCTTTGCGGGTCATTGACATTTATATCCGCCTGTGTTAGTTACCAACAAGGGTCAAACGAGGATATGTCCGCCTACACTTATTTTGACCAGCATTTTGTCGCAAAAACTAAGTTGTTGTTTTCATTCAAAAACTATTCCAAGCGGTCAATAAAGCAATAGCAAGGAGTTTTCAGGTTAGCCGGAAGGTTTTGGTGGGAAGGTGTGGCTCTTTGTTTACTGCGTTGCCGTGTCAGTCGCTCGCTACACAGTACTCTGCACTAGACACAATACACATCGCCTCACGTCGCCTGATGAGACCGATGGGGCCGGATGGGATTGTACTTTTATTTGAACAATTCCACAAGTCAAATATTTGTATTTATAAACCAAACATGTGCCATAACTTGCAATACAGATAACCAATAATTAAAGCAGTACAATATAAATAACAGTCCATTTAAATTATTTTTGAGGCGAGGGTTCACTTAAACAATAATTTAGTTAAATAAAACATAGATTAGAAGTTATTAATTCTAACAATTAACATCATCCAGGAGAAAAAAGCCTATGGCCAATAACAAATAACATAACAACAATAAATAACACAGTCATGTAATTGTAACAACAAACAATTATACATAATAATAAATAGCAAATAACAATAATAATAAATAACAAGTCTTAAACAACAAATATAAATAACAAGATATAAATACTCAACATAATAAATAATTATAAAAAATTAAATTCAGTTGCTCAATGTGTAGAAAATGTTACATTTTGATTTGTAACAATTCAGAGTGTCGCCATATGTCTAAATCACAGCTTCTGAACAATAATATTATAACTCTCATCACCCGGTAGAGGGGACGAGGCATGCGCATTAGTTCGGATCGAGGAAGGAAAAAGAAGTCTGCTCCTACTATTAAAGGTGGGAACACGAACGAACCGCCAGGTGGACAATCCGGACACCAAACATGTGCCATAAGGGTCAATAACGGATAAATCCGCAAAAAAATAATATAAAACAAAATAAAAACTTTAAAAAATTATTTTTTGGCATTAGGGTTGTTAAAAAGCAAAATAATCAGTTTTTGATAAAAAAACATTTGACCCCAACATCGACCATGGTGATCCTCCAAGGTTTAAAATGTGCGGGGTCTTCTAGCTTAAAAAATAAACAGTGTAGTATTGTCTTTAAAATAGGCTACAATGTTCGATGCCTTCCGTGTGATTGTATTGAATTCTAAAATAATTCATTTGCATGTAAATTTGGGTTTGAAATTAATTAAATCTTAATAATAGACAGATGTAATTAAAAACAATAAAATTGATATATAACAGAATACAATATGGTTAATACCTTCAAATTAAAAAATCAGTCTCTATGCTGATTCATTATAGATTTCTTGAGTACGAGAGCAAGTCGGCAGATAGCATCCCATGCTACGATAGGAAGACTATGTTGGACGTAGTGGAGGACGCGTACAAGGGCTCGATCTCACGGGAGAACTGCGAGGTGTTGATGAGGCGGGGCATGAAGCCGTCCAAGAAGGAGGAGGACAAGTTCTACTTCTCCAGGGACTCCAGGCTTAAGGTGAGCTGATAAAACAAACCGGCAGTGTTTGGCCAATTATTATGTGAGTTACAAAAATAAGCTACATACCTAGTCAAGCAATTAACCCTTGCTGATTGGCCTGACGGACATATCCGCACATGCCTATTCATTTGAGCTACAAAAGCGGTACGCGGACATGTCCGCCATCTTCATGCTTTGTCGTTTTGTCTCTTGGTCTGCTCCCATTTCGACGTAGCTCCGCCCACACATCGGTTCGTCTCTCACCCGTTACACTATTCATGATTTCAGCTGTATCACATGTTCCTGTGCTTTAGCGATTCACGAAATAAAACTAATGACTAATTTGTCTGCACTATTGTCCATTTTTGCAAGTTTATCCGTGAAGGATAAATCCGCAAAGCTTTAAAGGTACACTTTATGGATGTAAAAAAAACTATTTGAACAAGGTGGGGATTTATAGTGCAACTACACCATTTCTGAATATAATCCATGTAAAATGAAAAAAAATTGTTTTCCCCTTTACCAAAACAATTACGCTTAGGCCTATGAAAATACTAAGGCTCGCGAAGGGTTAAAATGAGGAGATGTTAAACCGTGATAATACGTAACAGTAGAGTCCTGTTTAACTAAACTAATGTGGACCGTAACAACCTAGGTTAAACAAAAACTTGGTTAGCAAAGTAAAATACGGTTAAAACCAATGAATACTATTGCATTAAGGCTAGATAATAATGGCTTGAAGGGAGGGTGCAACTCACCCCCCCTTAATATTAATATTAAGTTGGTGGTTAATATTTGGTTTTTATGCAAGGGTGGCCTCAGTTTACACGAAACCTTGGTTAATCAAAATTTAGTTTAATGGGACTCTACTGTAAATAATTTGCGTTAAAGAAGGGCATTCTCAAATGCTGAGGCAAAAACTTTTCATCCTTTGGGGACTACATACTTTGGGATACATTGAAGACGATTGTCACACACTACACAAAATACACGTATGAGACATATCACAAAAAAATTATAGGTCTCCATAAAAAATATTGACCACAGCCTTATAGTGGTGTGGTCGGGATTATTGAAGTTGGATTTTTGCATGCCTTATTAATTAAGAAGTAGGAGTTACAATTAAACGTACCTGCTAATTTTTTGTGTAATTAAAAAAACCTTTTAGTGTCTTAAAAAAAATTATTGATTTTTCTGAGGGCAGCCTAGACTCTTAAAATAGTATAACATATAGCCTGGTTCTTATACTAATCATACTTATATTTAATAAAAAAAAAAATTAATAAAAAATTAATTTAAAAAGTTTATGCAAGTGGTTGAAATAAACAATCAAACATCATGTTTTAACATTGTATATTAAAAAAGTTAGGTTAATGAAGATATTATTGATTAAAAATCCTAATTTTTGTTAAATGTCAATGTTTGAAGGGATCCCGAAACTAGCTATTACAAACTTTTTCAAATCCCTTCTCTACCTCCTTGATCGCCGCTATTTATTCTTGCAACGTCAGAGATTTGTAGGTTCGCTTTGACGAAGCCATCATACACACGACGTGTTAACATGAAAGCAGACGACGAATATCGGAACAAACCACCACCGATGATACACACAGATGTCAATGTTGTGATTTATGAGCAGTAGTGGACTAGTGAGTGGGGTGGGCGCGTTGATCTAGCTAAAAATAGTCTGAGGACAGGAAGCCCGAACGTCGTTTCCTGGAAAATCGCACACAATGACTTGTTCACTTATACACACTATAGATTTCCGCTGTAAAAACTTCGAATTATCCAAAATATTATTCGAATTAACCAAGATATTTTAACATTGTTTTTATATAAAATTCTAGGGACCAAGACAAAACTTCGAAATAAAGAAGTTTTCGAATTACATAGTTCAAATATATCTGTTATTTTTTATATTTTAAAATATTAAAAACAAAATTAAAATAACGACAAAACAAAGAACAAAATTTATAGTAAGTGAAAAGAATATATTTAGAGGTAATTATGGTTTTAATTCAGGGAAGTCTTTTAATTGGCAGCCCTATCTGAGGGACTGTCACTATAAGTTGTAAAAAACCTTCTAACCAAAAAAAGAAGAAAAACTTACTTATAGAAAATCTATTAGTTAAAATATTAAATATTAGTTTAATATAAAATTTTATAATATTTAAAATATAATTTTTTTAAATTTAATAATATCATTTTTTGAATGTATTAATCTCTCTTAATAAAAAATGTTTAAAAATCTTTTTAAATTTCAAGGAATTTCAAAATATACTCTAAAGAATATATTAGGTTTTTAACCCTTCGCGAGCGTATGACAGATATATCCGCACATGTTATTTTCACCAAGAGCGGCAACAGATATATCCACCATTTTCATTCTTTGTCGTTTGTCTCTTGGTCTGCTCCCATTTTGACGTAAGTCCGCTCAAGTATCAGAGGGCACTGTATCCCCCAGGCGGGGGTGCAGTAAAAAAGAAAAAGACAAAAAAATGGAAAAAAAGAAAAAACAATTATTTGAAAAAAATGTGGGGATTTATAGTGCAACTATGCCATTTCTGAACATAATCTATGTAAAACAAAAAAAAATTTCCCCCAATACTAAAATAGTTAGCTGGCAAAGAATTAATAGATTATTTTAGACTCAGTAAATCTAAAAATAACTTTCTTTTTTACTTCTAAATCTTTGATACAATATCTTCTCATACTTACAAATTTTAAGTGACTTAAATTCTAAAATCCTCTAATATATATTATGTTTATTATCGTTTTAGTATACATCATAACATTTTCATACATAAAATTGTGTATACTTAACATTGTATTGTGTAAACTTTTATATGTTTGAAACTGCAAAAATGTTTTTGCTCTGTTCTTTGTTTGAAGGTTGCTTGTTTTTTTTAATATAATGTAATAGGTTTTAAATCAAACTTTAAACATAATTTGGTTGTTTTAAATATCTAGTCCATTTAAGTGTCAAATGAAATATTTATTGATTCAGTCTTCAATCGTATCAAGCAGTGGTCCCGATGCAGCCTGAGAAGTGATGCAATAATATAAAAAGCTTGAAGATAAAATCCCTGCAAAAAGTGCCTGTTCCGTTCTCATTACATCAATGATATACTGGAAGGTGAATCAGTTTGATTACGAAATTCGTGGATTGGTTTTAAAAAAGAAACAAAAACTTAACTATAAAATGAGGCTATTTAAATTACTTATTCTCCATAAGAATAATATGGGGAACAATTAACCCTTCAAGGCGGTAGTTTTTTTTAAGGCCACCAGACCCTGCTACGATAGTTTTTTACAGAGCGCGGGCGAAGTCTACTCACTCTCATTTGATAATAACACTGCATCATCTAGGTCCAACCAACGATCTATTTCACTAGATCTAGACATCATAAAAACTACTGGAATCAAAAATAATAGTCTAAAAACTAGCCACCGAATATCCAATAAACACAATAATCCGCATCACTATCGTTACACTTCAACACATAAGTGTCTCTCACAAACACATTACTAATTTACATTTCTAAACAAAAAGAAAGACACAAAAAACACCTAATTATCCAGGCAACAGGTTAGAATATGAATTGATGTCAGTTTACATCTTAAGGATTATAAATAAACGAAAAAAAAATACAGGTGACAGGACGTATAAACACCAAGTTGATGCAACGAACAAATACTGTCCTTGTAAATAACATATCTCTCACTCTATCTCTGTCGCACTCACAGCTGATCAAAATTAGTTGGAAAATGTAGAGAAACTCATGAGCAATATTCTCCACACAATCAGAGTTTGAAAAAGTTCACTAGATTGCGCCAGCTGACGGGTTGCGTGATGACGTGAAACTCACGTCAAACTGCAGAAGTGTCTTTTTTTATGTGACGTGGAACTCACCTGAAACTGCCTTGAAGGGTTAAAGTGGTTTACAAAAACATGATACAAGAAAATTAAATAAGTATCAGTTTTCTAAATTTACACAAGCATTATAAATAAAATTCATAGTAGGTAAAAAGAATATATTTAGAGGTAATTATGGTTTTAATTCAGGGAAATATTTTGATTGGCAGCCCTGTCCAAGGGACTGTAGAACTAAAAATATTCTTTATTCTCCCAATGCACATTTAGATACTTATTGTAGCATCATCACAGGGTGAAATCTTGAGTGTCAATAAATAATATTAATAATAAAATTTCTTGTTCAAATTTCATATGTTTAATATTTTCATGAATGTGGTGTAGTTGTATTTTCAGTGTGACTGTCATAGGTCGCAGGGTTGGCTCAGTTCTCCAGGGACTTGGTGCAGGCGTATGCGGCCAAGATAAAGTGTGAGTACCTCAACATCAGGGCTGACCCAGGCATAAAATTCCCATACCCGGAACTCTACGACCAACTGTTGGACATCATCAAAGGTAACTCTGCAAGATTTGAGTTCCACAAGTTGAAAGGAAGCCATCACATTCACTTGGAGGATGCCCCGGCAGTCGCCGACATCATCGGGAATTTCCTAAGCTCAGAAACGGTTGAAGTTGTAAGCAACAATGTCAGTGATCTTGTAGTATAGTTGTAACTTTCAGGTAGTCAATTGATTGCTATGATTTCCAAATGTATAGTATTGATCAGCACAGCACTTGTGATTATAGAGATAATATTTACTCATAATTTTATACTTTTTTAAATCTTTATTTTATTCTATTGGAGTAATTTTTTATAAAATTATTATATTATTGATTAGATTTTATTTTAATATTCATTACAGTCAACTCGTGATAAACTAGGGTAATGATAAGAGATGGTCTCGGATTCTAACCCCAAATTTTACACCTAACAAAGCTGGAGCATTTCGAAAGAAGTGTTGTATATTTTCAACATTTTGCTGTTGCAATGGTGCTTGTGAAGAATATTCCAACACTATACTATGCCACTATGATGTTCTTGTGACCTTGCTGCAAATTGTCAGCCGTAAATTGTTAATAAACTTATAATCGATTGTAAGACAACAACAATGTTGTTTTGTGTACTGTTTGTACCGTAACCAATAGTCTTATTGTTTTTTTCTACTTATACTGATGAAAATGGTGGAGATGAGATTTATGACATTCTAAAAATGAATATTTGTTGGGTAAGTCTCGTGATAGAACATAGCAGATTTATAGTGGCTGCTTTAAATGGTTAAATAAAAATTGTCTTTCATGATTCCAGTTTACCTACAACCGGATAACCCTAGGAGTGGCAAAGTCGAGATTCACAATGTATGTACCGATGTTATTTAAATATGATGTTTGCACAGTCGTCACTAGAATATGCTTTATACTGGGCTTAGACGCTAGTCCTAAGGTCAAAGCATTCGCTGATGAGAGAAGCGTTTAAAGTCTGGAAGTATGTTTGTACTAATTCAAACCACGAGCAGTCCCAATGTCGCTTGCAAATGTGTGGTGCAGTGGTGGGAGGGCCTAAAATAAATGGTGACCGGCTTGGGTGGAAGTTAACGGCATTTGTAGGCTTGATTGGGATTGCAGTCAACACCTGTTTGCTCCTTTTACGGATTGTATGGTTAACACTCCGGTGCTCGCGTGGAGTGCAGTGGCACTCCAGTCATGTTGTTTTGTTCATAAAACGCAGTTGGCAGCACTTGTGACCTTGAGCAGTCATCTACCTTCCCTCTGACACCCCTGGAACCTGTCAGTATAATGACAGCTACCAATTCGGGCTAAACCAATTTTCTATTAATTTTTTTCCCGTGGTGTCGCACGATTGGAGTGCAGGTGCACTCCACGCGAGTATCCGTGTTACGGTTTTTTCCACATATGTTGTGGATTTTATTTCACGTAGTTGACATTATTTTTATATGAAAACTGTATAGTGTGTGCATGTATTAACTAATGAATGAACAAAGGACAACCAAGAACAGTTATGGTGTTGGTTAGCTGAAACGGAAGACGATGAGAGTGTCATAAGTGACGAAGACCCTCTTGAACTTGAAATAGATAATATTGCGTCACTTAAATAATTATTCTTAACCATTTTTAAATAACTCTTTTATGCAGCAATATTTATTTATGTTTTTGTAAAATTTGCTAAATTTTCAAGTGTAACAAATGAGTATACCTTGATCATTTGAAAAGTGTGTGTGTGTGCAGAACGTGCTAATTAGGTGCATTCGTCAAAGTATGTTGTCATACTTGGTTTTGGGGTTAGATTGCGTTGTTTGAAAAATTATTCCTAACGATTTTTTTGAAATAATTTTTCCATGCACCTATATTTATTTATTGTATTGTACAATTTGCAAAATGATTTTTTTGGTCTAAATTATGTGTTTTATAACATCACCAATCACATAAATTATGTGTTATATGTGTCTATTCAACATAAAATGCCAATACATCGTCAAAAAAATTCATACTAATTACGAAAAACAACAAAAATAAGTGGAGTGCAGGGGCACTCCACGCGACCGCTCGCGTTCCAGTAAACCATGCGAGCACTGGAAGTGTTAAGGTAGAAGGCATTTTTGTGTTTTTTTTTGTTATACTGATTATTTAAAGATGTGTTGCGTAATGATTTTATCATACAGTTAATGATAAAACACCTGCCACTTCTAGGGTTAAGTTCCCTCCAGGTAAGCAGGAGTTGACTGTATTTAAGTTAATGGTACTTATTATTTTTATTTTTTGCATCACGTTTAAAATTTTTTTACTACAAAGACTTTGCGATCATTTAATGTTTATAAATTTTTAATTTTGTATTATCAAACTATTTATTAATAGATAATAATATAACTGCAACTGCTTTTATGCTGCAGTTTAGGGCAGAAACATGTGAGATGTATTAAAGTGTTTCTAATCAATTTAAAGCTTATAGGCCATGATACACTATAATTAATGATTTCTAATTGATTTTGTTTACATTTTTTACTTTTCATTTCAGGAAATTTTTTAATGTTTTAATAGGTAACAATCTAAAACCTCCTGGTTACAAAAATGGTTTATGGGTCTAGAAACTGGGTCGAATTAGACCCCCAGTTTTCTTAAACACACTGTATCAATTGGGTGACTTACTGTAGGTGTTCTAAAATATCACTTTAAGCAATTAGTTCTAATCTCTGTATTTTATATTAAACTTTATCCAGGCAAACAACTTCCATTTTGCATTATTCTAGCAAAAAATCATGCAATTTATGATCTATTAATTGAAATTTCTATAATAGATTTACACACAAGTATAAAACTTTCCTCATAAAATAAAAAAAATTCAGAGTAAGCCCTGTGATTGCCGGGGAATATTTATGTCTTGATAGCATATAGTGGCAGCCCTGCCTCTTTTGTTTCTGCCTGATCATTTGCTCGCACTAAGTAACTGTGCAACTAGATTTATTTTCAGCGTTCAATGTGTTAATATTTAGTCTACAAAAAAATTGTTATGAAAACTAGAATTTTACCCTGGCAATGACCCTGATTGCCCTAGCTTCAAACCTATAGCACTAACTATTGTTATTAAAATATTGGGTGATATATTATAACTTGTTAGCTCAGACCATAGGACAGATGATGCTGGGTTATTAAGTCAAGTTTTGTATGTGTATAAGAATCTATATTAATGTTATTATCTATTTGGTATTATTGGGAGTGGGGCTTAACCCTTTTTCTACATTAATAGAAAATTTTCCAATAAAAAACGCTTACATTTCTAGTGCTTTTTATAGGTTTTTATAAAATGTTATTGTAATGAGTGTTACGAATTTTAACACTACATAGACATTTCTAACAAAAGAAATAAGGGTTAAACAGAGCTTAGTATTTTTAAGACATGTGCTTTAAGTAATACTGATTGTTAAGTGGAAAATGTAAGAATACCTTCTCAAGGGTAGAAACACATTCGGTTCATATGAACCACAGTCAGGGGTATTTAGGAAGTCTTTTTAATGAGCTTAAGTAATTGTGTCTTACACCCTGCTGTACAATATTCTGTTTAAAGAAAATACGGATGAAAATTGATTACATTTTACCTTTAATATTTAGTATAAAGCCTGCAACAAACGCATAAATAAGAGGGCCATGACGGTTATAATGCAATAATTAAAAAATGGCCGTGATTGCTCAAGCCCAATGAAGCAAGAGTAGTTGGGTTTGTACATTAAGTTAAACTGTAGGTCGCTTAGTGTCCATTGACTGTTGGGCTGTTAATAATTAACAGTCCTGTCTAAGGAACATGTCAGCCTTAGTCAGTAACAAGATTACAAGATCGCGTCACAATCATCTTATACTCATTTCTCACTCATACTTGGCTTCAAATACCTACCTTGTGGTATAGTCGCCATTTCAATAATCTAATCTAGACTAATCTAATTACCTGCATATTAGTAGTCAAGTACTCATCATGACAGATTGTGATCGAATTGTTTGATGATTTACCAACATGCCAATGATTTGTTGTGTAGAAATAATGCAAATTTTAATGTAAATTTTCACTCAGAAGGAAGTGTGAATCAGCCTTTTTACGATGACAAAATTGAACTACTGTACACTCCTTTACCTGTAAAAATGTGTTTGTAATTCAACATCATTGGTGTTTGTGTTAATTTCATAATTTTCTGTCGGATGAGATTTCCTAGAAATATTTTCTACACTTGTTGTTGGACTCCAAAAAATATATATATAGAATTTAATTTCAAGCAAAACAACTGTGAAGAAGCTGTTTGTAATTGAAAAATTGATCGTGTAAAAATATAGGCCTAATGAATATTGTTAGTGATACACATGGGTGCCTTGAGTTTGATGACCATGTTTTTATGATGAAATGAAAATCCCATAGCAGTAGAACTGTTCTGCCCGCTCAGCAAATGTCCAATGATTTAGGTATTATGTCTGACGATAGAAACTGAGATTCATCACATAATTATGTTAAGCCACCATTGTATGTTAATGAATAAGAAATGTGAAATGAGGGAACAATACTATAATCTGTTTTTAGAAAGTAGTTAGAATTTTTTTCTGTAACAAAAAATATCTTTGTATTGTTTTAACCTGCGAATGGTCGAGGGGTGAGCGCAGCACTCATTTTTCATGTTAAGTTTCTACTAACATAGAATTTGTAATATATCGGCCTGAAACTCGTAGTACCTGTTGTTTGAGGTGTCCTAAAAATAGTTAATTTAAGTCATTAAAAATAATTTGAGCTTTTTCTGTAAAATTAGTTATTTTTAGTTTTGTATATATTTCAAGAAACAGAAGTGGCATGATATAATTTGTTCGAAATTCGTGAAATATAAAGCGTTAAGAATGTGAGCGTGGTGCTCACCCCTCGACCAATCGCGTAACACAAGTGACCTCCGAGCGAAGGTTAATTACCTCCGAGGGTAATTTATAAATCTTATAAATTTCTTATTTTAGGATACAAAACCCATCCCAAACCTTCCTACGGGTGCACCGATCCACCTAGTTCTCGGTCTTGACTGAACACATGCACATTTACACGCCAAAACTAATTTTCATCAAGATTTTCTACCAGAAGTGTAGTGTTTGAAAACATAACAAAAATATATAAATTCTCTGCTCAATTACTTAGCATTAATTCACATTTAGATAAATTAGAAAATTTGTTTTGCTAATAAAATTTGTTACACACTAAGATAATATCTTATTATAGTATAGTTTTGAAAACAAACTAATATTGATTTTAAAGTAAATCTTATGGTTATTTTTTTGTATTAAATCACTTTTATAGATTACATATTCTGTAAAACTTTTGAAAAAAGTACAGTATTTACTTCCGTGTGGAAAATAAGTTTGATATGTCTGAAGAGAATATTTTTACAGTGTTCAGTTTCTCTAAGCATCTGTTCTCATAACCATATGATGTCCACCTCAGAGCTAAGACATAATTTTGTATTGGTGAGTTTAAGGTCAACCTTTTCCAAAAGGTGTAGAATAATAAAATAAGTTTTATAACAAAATTGTAGAAGCTCTCATTTTTATTGAGAAGCGTTAAGAAAGACAGACAGAAATTGAGATAGAGCCCATTTTAACTATCCAAGGGTATGAAAAGTAAAAATATCACAATTCCAAGAAAACAAAAAAGTTTTATTTATTTTGATATAGTCTTGAAACAAATGTTATTTTTTGTATCCAGAAACCTATAAAATAATCCAGGGTCTTGTGTACTAACTAAAATTGTAACTTCATTTTCCTTTAGGAATTTCACTAAACACAGTGGAAGTTAATAGTAAATTTGCTTAACCTAAGTGTTATTTTTACCTATCATGAAATAGGCGTTTTCTTTTAAAAGTTTCTGCAATGTGGGAGACTTAAATTTTAGGTGTATCATAATAACTTATATTTACAAATTCCCGTAATATGTGAAATAGTATTATTCTTTAATTAGTGACCTGTGTTAGTTATTTTTACGGGAAGATGGCAACATTATTGGTAATATTTTTTCCTATAAACTGTATATGTTTGAAATTTAAATATTTGAAGTTGTTTTTTTCATATAGAATTTGACATTTGTCTTTGAAAAATTCTTCAATTTCTTTATATTGCCACGTTTTGTGTGTCAAACGTGTTTTCAAAAGGTGAAGGAATTTAAAGAAATATATGTTTTTATTTAATCATAATAGATTTAAGTAGACTAAGGAATTATGACTTTTCATAGATTTTATAACCACTTAATTACTTGATGTATTTAGTCTATTTATTATTATAAAGGTCGTTCCTCGCACACAAGCTTAACTAAACAATGATTATTGTGAAGAATAAATTATATTGTTGACTGTTAGCTTATCTATTGTTCCCTTGATCCTTTTATAATGTGTTTTATTTCTTATCCTTTTTTTAAAAAATAACAAAACCAATGTGAGCCATTAAATGTGTGAATATTAAGTTATTTTTGAGGGATTTCTCTGCAGAAAATTCAATTTACAAAGGCAGACAAAATTTTTTCTTTCATTTTATTACGTCATTTTATTTTAACATATTGTGTTAATTATTCTATGTTATTATATTTGCTTTTCAAAGTCATGCCAGTTTCCTTAATTTTTATAGGTACTTTACACACAATACACCAACGTGGAAAACAGTATTTTCATTTTACGTAAAGAATCAAATTACATTTTCCTAAAGAAATTTTTATTTTAATTCTAATGACTTATACCTGGTCACCTTTTTTGTCTTAAACAAAATCTTAGTTGAAAAGTATTTTCATTTACACATTATCACACACTTTTATCACATTGACTATGAAATTGTAGATTTGTTAAAAAGCTAAATATATTTTACTTCTTCATCAATTTTTTTATATTCAGTTTCTTCTTATTTGCCGAATACTTTTTCATTTCTTCTGGCTGTCCTTTCTTTTCTTCTTCTGTTTTCTGCTCTTCCCTGTGTCTGTTTATTTACTCAATATGGTAGAATAAATTTTTTGTCTCTGTACTTGTTCTTCAAATCTGCCACTGTTATTGGCAACTTTCTAATGTTCTCCTTAATCTACACAATCCATCTAATCCCACAACTTGTCAAGTACAGTATTCTATTGCTTATTTTATTTTCTGATGTCCTTTACACATATCTAATGAATGTAATTATTTTCTTTCTTTGTACTTTAATCATCAGAGGAAGGAGACGACAGCAACTCCACAACAGTGGAGTGGTTATGGTCGGCCAAGGTTTTCATTGCCAGTTTCATTTTTAACACTGATTTTAGACATCAAGAATTTTTTTAGAAAAATCCATTTTCTGACTTACATCCTGCATTTATATATTTCTACAAAAATATTGATTTGTATTTCACTTGTTTGAGAGAAAATAAATTACTGTTTCCTATTTTATTAGTTTTTTTTCTGACCTTATATCTCTTGCAGAAATTTTAAAATCTTTTGAACAAAACAGTCAATAGCTGTCTGTAGTCTTGTGTGACCTCTCTCGTGCATTCGACTGACTGTGTGTCTCATGCAATTCTTAATAGAAAGCTTGAAAAGTAAAAGTGTGGGAAGTGTGGAGTGGCCAGATGCATCGACAAACAGATAGCAAGAAATGAATCCTAGAGCATGATAAGTTTGGAGTGCTGAGTCTATTATAATGCTTTGCAAATAATTCTATAGGAGCAAAAATTTAAAATGAAATCTATTGTCGGTTGGTGTGTGAGTCAGTGGTTGTCTATGATCCTTATAGAAAGCTTTTCATTGATTGGAGAACCACTCATCATATGACGATAACTGACTATGAGAGAGATGGTCCTATTAAAGCTGCTGAAGCCATGGTTTACTACGTATATGAGTTAGAAATGAACAGATAGAAAATATTTATATTTTGTAGAAATTCAGTGACAATGGTCCTACTCCAAGCCATGGTTCCTACTACGTTATGCCACCCTAGTAGAATAGTCTGAGAAAATCTTTTTGGAAAATCGAGATGGTCTACTACATGGTTCCTACTACGTTATATCCCTAAATTCAGAATCTTTTTAATCAATTCTACTGTTATGGTCCATACTAATCAGGAGGAAAAACCTTTTTTCGAAAATTTTTAATCACTGGTCTTAATATCAGGGGATAACGTAGTAGGAACCATGGTCTTGTGTCGCTAATTTTCTACAAAATGATAAATTTTTCTCGGACTATTCTACTAGGGTGGCATAACGTGGTAGGAACTATGTCAGTGGATCTACTATGTCACACTCTTAATGGTGAAGGTAACTCTTTTAAAAGTTTTCTTCAAATATTGTACTACGTGGTAAGAACCATGTTAAAGGTAAAGGAATAGAAATGAAAAGACAATAACTGCAATCGTTAAACATTTATTAAAAAAAAATATAACTGATACAAAAACTCACTTATTGGATATAATTAATTGGTATGATGCAAACCAACCTCACTATACAACTTTGCTGATCCTTTTCACAAACACCTCAAATTAACAATCATACAGTTTAGCGCTAATTTGTTTACTCAGTTTTTACGCAATTTACTCAATAGCGCAAATATCAAAACACATATTGTCTTATTTCGACAACTGCAGCTCAAACACATATCAAAAGCAAAATGATTAATATAATCACTAAGATATAAAATTATAGTTTCACAATACAGTTACTCTTGGAAACACAATTGATTAAAAAATAAAAAATCTTTCAATAAAAACATTAACAAATATAAAATGTTAAGGAATAAACAAAAATTTCAATACAAAACATATTTCTCATAAACCTGTAATTATCACCATAAAAATATCACAAATCCTTGTCAAATTCAACAACAAATAAACTTTCTGTTGAGGCACACAACATGTAATTCCAATCATTGACTCGCCTGGAGCGGACTTGGAATTGTTTCTTTTACAGCTCCAAATAAATACATCAATGAGGCAACCAAATGGCATTTGATGTACACTTTGCTCATCTTTTATAATAGATAAGCAATAACATAAAATTGAATCATGTTCAGATAAAATAGTAATTATTGTAAACAAGAGTGTCGTGTATATGTATCTTGTGTTAATCAAAACCATGAAAATTAAATAATACAGTCCTATTTACAAGCGATTACATTTAAAGTAAAACATATATCAAAATACAGGTAAAATCAAAGACTAGAACGTAAGAGTAAAGCATCACAGTAAGGCTGCAAGTAGACATATTGAGCACGAATGTGATGCTCTAATTCATTGCTAACTTATCTAGGGAACAGAACCAGTGTAGACTTATAACTAACAAAGCTTTGACTACCTAAGATTAGAACATCGGAGTAAAGCTTGACAATAAGGCAGCGGGTGGACATGCAGAGTACTTGGAGCTGACGATGGAGGAATGGGTGGCGTAGTGGCTATGACATGTAACCCGCATCGTGGTCCAGCACCAGCCACTTGATGTGTGCCAACTTCTTGTGGAGGTAGTGGAACCTCTTGCGAGCCTCAGTTGGTTTTACATCTCTTTTGCTTTCCTGGTATTCATGCAGAATCTGATTCACTATTTTCTGCAAAAAAAAAATAAACATTTATTAACTATTTTCGTTGTAAAAGTTGTAAGTTGTAAAAATATTTCTATCACATAAAAATCCCTAATAAACCACCTTATTATCATCTGTGATCCGTGTCACTTTTGTAGCTAAATTAAATAGGTTAGCAATATTTTTGCACCAGGGTCATAAAAAATGTGTTGCATTTGGGCTGACAAATTTCACAATGAATTTCCATAAAATTTCCACAATGAATTTTTATATTTTACTGAGGTTACTGGAACAAAGTTACAGAAGCAGCCTTGTATGGAAATAGCAAAAAAATCTTGCTATGTTGAGGTTTTTTAACAACTTTTTCTATAGTATAAATAGAAAATAACTAACGAAATCTCTACTACACCCTCCTCCAGCTGAACATTTACCTTCTACAACATTTACTGAAACCTCTAAAAGCTATTCACCTTGTATCCCTCGCTATTCTTTTCTTCTTGCAGTAATTTTTGCTCAAGCTGAGCAAACTTTCTAGACTCGTTCTCTAAGACGGGAAGAGGTGTTTGGTACTCGCTGAAGTCTCTGTCAAAGTCCTCATTGTAGATCTGTCGCTGCTCAACTGACATGATGGGTGTATACCTTCTGTAACATTACCCAACAGTGTTACAAAAAATTAATTCTTATAATTATGTTTTTTACAAGTTTCTATATGACTTCTGTAAATAAAATCTTTTTAGATCAAAATTCACTCAATGTCTATAATATTATAATACATTCAGATTCAGATTTCTTTATTCGTTTTGTACAATCAATATACATTGAATAGTGTCATAAAAAAAACATAAAATACACTGGTTGGAACAGCTCCCCGGTGCCTAAAAAAATCTTAAGACAAAATAATACAGGTCAACACACATATATTTTATACAAATTAATTAGTTAATACAAATTAATATAAATTAATCCACAAAGTATGTACAGTATTATCAAAAAAATCTCCTTACACTCAATACAGTTCAGATTTACTAATTACCAATTTAAAATTTAATTTTCCACCAATTGCGTTAGCTCCTCGAATCTGTAAATTGACAATTCCAATAAATATGTCTTTAATTTGTTTCTAAATTTTTTTCGGTCGGTTTCACTCCTTATAACATCTGGAATTTTGTGCAAAAACCGGTTGCCTGCATATGTAGTTTTTTTTTTAATAATTCCAATCTATGATGTGGAATAGGCTCAACTTTTTTCTAGTGTTATATTGATGAATCGGGACAAATTTTTTATTCCCATTTAAGACTTTGACATACATAATAGTGTCAAAATATATAATGACCAAAAACTGTTATTATCCTTAATTTTTTGAAATATTCCTTTACAGATTCTCTGTAATTTAATTTTAAAATTATTCTAATGGCTTTCTTTTGAATTTTTAATATTTCATTCAAATTTTCATTCTTTGTTGCTCCGTAGACATGTAATCCATAGGCAATGTAGCTATGAATCAAAGCCAAATATATGGAGCATAGCACATTGACATTACATACTTTTGACATTTTCCTGACTGCAAATAATCCTGAGCTAGATTTACTTAAAACAAATTTTACATGTTCATCCCAACTTAAATTGGTGTCTACGATAAGCCCTAAAAATTTACATTGTTGAATTATTTCTATTTTATCAAGTTTAAATTTAATCATTGGATTGGATTCATGCCTGTTTTGTTTTGATTTGAAAATTATACCTTTGGTTTTAGATGGATTTATTTTTAGGTTGAGATGTTCTAAAAAATTATAAGAATTTAGTTAATTTTAAGGACATAGTAATGAACTTAAAATTAATCAGAATTATTTAATTTGAATGGTTAATGAATTAGTGTTAAGTTGAGAAAAACTTAAATTTTTCCAGCAATTTACAAACAATTCCGTGGTTGTAAAACCTCTTACAATCATAGCTTAATTCATAGTAAAGATATGTCTAAAGGGAATGGTCTCAGTTCATCTAAACAACTGTTCTTATTATTTATATTAAAAGTTCAAGACAATAGCTCTATTAGTTTTTATGGAAACCTGTTACACGTTTTCCATCTTAAAAATCACCAACACATCCCCAGAGCTAAGACATAACCATGTCAAAATATTTTGTTTGGTATTTTAGTATTATCAAGATTCTAAACTTGATAAAAATGAATATGACATCTGACATGTATCTCATTGAAAATAATCCTGACACTAACACAAATCAAAATATTGTAAATTAAAAAAATCAAAACATGCTAGTTAACCATAAACTGAAGTTCCATACAATTCTCTTTCATGTGGTTTCCTCAGTTAGAACCAATTAAAAGTTAAAGTAGCAAAAATAATAAAAACACACATTACTTGAACTATTAGTATCAATGGAAAATCACTGTAAACAGGCAGTTCTGCAAGTTTCCCTTACCTTTTGAACAATTATCTGTCTTCTTCAGTGAAGAACGGCCAATCATCACACACTTCGTTCCACACGTGACGCAACAGATGGTATGAGTTGTCACGCATCCTGGTAATGCTCAATAACATACTTGTCAGATGAGCTTTGTCCTTCTCCTTCACCCTTCTGAAACAGCAGCTCCATTATCAGAACACTGATAGTATTATTTGTCATACTTCAGCAAACTGCTGTTTTAAATTCATACAATGTAGAGCTTAAAAGTGATTGGCCCTAGAAAGTAAATCATGATAACACAATAAGGGAAACTAAAAGTTGCCCCTGAGCAACCAGCAAGGTATCGGTCAGGTCCAGTAAGTCAAAGGTTGCTGGAACGAAACCAGTGGACAACTCCTTTCATACCATGCGCAGTCACCTCTGGTTAGCGTATTTGACCCAAGCCACTAAGATACCTCACTATTTAATTCATTGCAAAGGCCCTAGCTCTTTATGATGGGCAGTTGAGGTCAAAAAAATAGTCAACGATAAATTCATATTCTTGTGGCACCAGCAAAATATGGTAAGTGTTTTAAGGTCAATATGAATGAGTGTAATGTACTTTATGAATGTAGCTTTGTCACTGATAAAGAATATCTGGTTCACTTGCCTAAGTTGTTGCTATTACATATTGCAACCATGATCAATCATATCTTGATTATGATCAAATCATTTTGTAATAGTTCAATAAACAAACACAGCTGGGTCCAGTGATGAACACTTGAGCTGCATGTTCAAGTTCATTGTTTAATATACCTCTGTAAATTACAGCAAACAGCTCTGGTTTTTTGTAAGGTCTTACAGCTGACAAATGAATTAGTTGATCCCTGTAAAATTAAATAGATCATAACTAATACTTATTTCCTTATTATTTTTCATGTCAGCAAAAAATTGTACCATTCATTGTGTGAAAATTTCAAATAATTTACTTTCAACATCAGTGTTCAAAATTTCAAGAATGTTTTTCTTTCCTTGAATTTTTGTCCTTAGTGAATTCAAGTAGGAGACAGGATCAATGGTTAATTTCAGTGGGAACGCATGGGAACGTTCCCTTACCTCCCAAGAGTGCCGGAACGCACGTATCTGTTTTGGGGTCCTTTAAATCCAAAAAAGTCGGTTTTGATGTCTGTCTGTCCGTTAGTATGGATTTGTACAGGGCCACAGCCTACCCCATTGGTCGGATTTGAATTAAATTTGGCATATATGTAAATATTTATCGTATTTCCAGGTATTTTTAATTATTTTTAATTTTTGTTTTTAAAGGGTTGTTCACCCCTAAAATTGCTAAACAAAGTAAAAATCCCAATTTTTTAAAAATGGCTCGAACGATGTTGATTAAAAAGTGCACAGAGACTATATAATATGTTATCACCAGCACGTCTGTAAAAATGACGGTTAAAAAGTTATGGGCTTTCAAATGTCAAAAAATTAATTTTTTTAATTTTCAGTGCAAACAATACAAGTAAAGTATGATTTGACTATCACCATTGAAACCAGCTTAAAAAACTAAACAAATTAGTAGGGCCTATCTTGAATTATTCGTCTACGACTTGTTGTCTACGATTTGTCTAAGTTGTTCCAGAGTAAAGTTAAATTTACCGTCCCACACGTCCGTACGTTGTCTGAGAGCGCCCAATGTTATTCTTATAGAGAATATTAAACAATCAATTTATTTCTTATTTTCCAACTGTCTTCCATGAAACTTTGTATGAAGTGTACGGTCAAATAACTCAACAAAACCTACTCAAAAAAGTTTGGTATTACCGAGGGGGGAGGGGTCCCCCAATTGGATGATTATTTTTGAAACAATAAATAATTTAATTATATTTAGATAAACTTTAAAGAATATGATAGTTTTATTACAGATTGTTGTTTTTAATTTTGCTTAAGGAAGAAAGAATGTGTCAGTCCACTGATACCGTTTTTTTTCATTACATGAAATGAAACCAAGTCCACCATCTTAGTGTAGGATAGAAAAGCCAAACTTAACTTGGAGTGTCGAAATATTACAGTGCTCCCGTTACAATCAACTCACGATCTACCTAACAGAGAAAAGACATTTCTTTGAAACATTGTATGAGTACCTATAAAAGTTTTTAGTAAACTATTCGAAAACATCTGTTTACGTATTGAAATGTATTATTACTACGGGTTACATTACAGTACATGAATAATAGGGTAAAGAAGGCTTTATTTTTTTGTCATACCATTAAGAAAAAGGAATATTTGTTATAGTTAGCTTTATACAATATGGATGGTGCAAATCAAAACAAGTTTAGAGTAGATACCGAATTGTTAACATGACAATAACAGAAAATAGAGCGTTAATAAGTTAATAAGAATAAATAAAGAGTTCCCACACCTAAAACTTTAGAAATTAAGCACTGGACAGGATAGATGGGTCATTGCTCTAATTACTGGTCACAGCCATTTAAGGAAACATTTACTCACTTTGAGGATTATTCGTGATGAACTGGGGTGCGGGATGTGTAAAGACTCCTTGCAGGCTTCTTGGAGACTACGAAACACATCATCCTAGACTGCGATAGACTGGGGTTAAGGAGAAGGGTCCTTTTCAGAGAAATAGGGTGAGGTATTCAACACTATTATAGGGAAAAGCTCCTGAGCTTCGTGGAAGGCATAGGAAATTGGCTTACCCATCTAGCGCACATAGGGAACACTTTCAAGCCACAAGGTTGACTACGAGTCAACTACCCCTCATAACCCAATCATCATCACTTTATTACTGGTTTAAAGTTTATGTTTACTATATCACACCTAAGCACTGCAAGGTCGTGTATCTTTATTTCAAATTAATCCTTATTTTAACAGTAACATTTTACAGAGGACACGGGTAAAAATTGTAGTGGGCCTACCGATAGGTTGCACATCATTAGAAGTACGGTAGGCCTATAGAGCTCAGAGCTCTGAAGATTTTTAAAAGTTAAGTTGGTTGGGACTGATTGTTTAAACTATTACTAATAGCTCTTGTAAAACATAAAAAAACCTATCTAACTGAAATGTGCAGTGTATAGAGTTAAATACAGTACGTCAGAAATGTACAAATGATTTTACAAAAAACCTATTGGTACTTTTCATCGAGTATTGCTCCATGAGGCTTCTTTACAATGCAAAGCAATAACTAAAGGAAGATTGAGCAGTATACAGTGTAGAACTCTGTGGAGTTAATTTAGGTTATGTTATTTTTAAGGGTAACTTAGAAATTTAAATTAAGTCAAATCTACCTTAACTCGAAAGAGCACAATCTGATGCCTGACAAAAGGCATTCCGTGGCCAGAGAAGTAATGTCTGACGTAGTCAGCACTGAAAATTGTAGTAGGCCTATACATTGTGCAACATCATATAATATAGATCATTTATAAGCCGACATGTAGCAGCGTTCTGCAGAGTGGTAGGGCCTAATTGATTTTATCATTAACTGTAGGACCTATGTCTAAAGATTATCTTTAACAGTGAGGGAGAGGTGTTATGATAGTTGGGTATAGGTAGGGTTGGATTACAGTTATATTAATGACATAGAAACTAACTTATGAAATCAAGATTAAAAAGGATATGCGAAAAATGAATATTTCGTATGATTGAATAAAGGATGTTTCATTGCAAATAATAAACTATTCAAAATGTGTACGCAATTGATTATTTTCTTAAAACTTTTAGCCTGCAGCTCATATGGACATAACCAAACCTAGATTGATCATACAGTTCTTATTTGACTTACCTGAATAATATATTTTCTTCGTATTTTGAATGAGTCTAGCAAAGTAACTAAAATCCATTGTAAAAATTACTTTAGTTGGTTTTATTAAAACTTTATAATTATTACAAGTTACAACACGAAATATAAATTTTTAATAATTATTAATTTCGCGGCGTATGAGAAGTAAAATTTTTTACCTGCATTAAACTGACTTGGGTTTTAATCATGTAACTATGAATGTACGTAGCAATTACATTACACGATGGTGCTGTATATGTTGTAGATTATTATCATTTATTTTCGTAGACAAATTAATTTTTTGAAAAAAATTTCAAATTATGACAAAATAAATAGGGGGTCAGTATATAACCAGGTAAGCTAGGAAGTTCTATCGTACCCTTTTCTGGTGTGGTATCACCCTTTTTAGAACTATACCGGCATCTTTCTATGATGAGATAAGAAATCACACAAAATCATCCTAGAATTACCAGCCTGGGATTATTCCACAAACCAAACGTGGAACGATTGAACGTTCGGAAACCGAACGTTCAACCATAACTGTATAATGTTTAATTTTATACTGAGTTTTTTTAGGTTAAGTCCAATAAAACGAGGCACGGATAAATACTTCATGATCAACAGGGACATGATCCTCGAATAATTAAGTAGAATAGATGGAGGCCCTCCTTCTTACAATAATATTAATTTTTATTTTAATCATCGTCCATGATTCACACCGCTTACAGTGGCACTGAATGAACATTTTGCAAGCAGATAGGCCAACTACTGTCAGAAAAAATCCAAACAAAACTTTTTAACGTTACCTGGGTAAAACGGGAGCTAGGATATGCCTTCAGAGAAGGGTCCTCTTCAACCTTGCTATTTGTTTATGCTGGTCGACAGATGGCTGGTTTCTTTAGACTACAGGGCCAAATCACAGGAGTATGCAATTGATATAGCTTTGGTTGTATGAGGCAGATTTGCAAAACACTCACAAACTTCATAAATAAGGGCCTAAGTTATATCAAAAGAGTGGTGTAGCGGAATGATTGTTATATTATCAAGAAAAAAGGCACGTCTGACAGAAGCAAAACTTTAACCAGCAACCAAGACCCAGTTAGCAAACTAAGGCAGCCAAATAAGATTGCATTATATTCAAGACAAGAATCATCTAAAAAATAGAGCAAGACATACAAATGCTGAGCTGTAGTAAATGGACTAAGTAAAACTTAATGATTCAAAATTCATGTCAAAATATTCATTTAGGCTGTAAAGTGGCCTGTCAACCAACCATGCATAAATAATTCTTTTAAAGCAGTCCATACTAACATGATGTCGAATCAAGGGCAATTTATCAAAAAATTTAATGCCAATAGCATTTCGACTGCATCGATTCTGGACCTCCCAGGTCTAAAGGCAAATTTAAAGCAAGTGAAAAGCTCATACAACTCAGAAATAGCACTTACCAAATTCTTCATTACGGTCTCAAATATTTTTGAGAGTGTGGATCCGAGAGATTGGGCGGAACATCTCAAGACATCTACTGCCAAAAACACACTCAACAAGATTTGAGTATGCGTTTATTAGCTAATTGGGAATAAGCAGCCCCCAACACCAAAAATGGGGTGTGATCATCTCTAAAGACTACTATACTGGTGCATCATGGGAACTCTAGCTGTGTATATTAGCCATTTCCTGTCATAGGGCCGCTATACACAAGGACAATATAGTAGTGTCCAGTAATGGCATCCACTATCTATTGTCCTCGTGTATATCAGCGTGTGTACCAGACGCTTCAACGGACAGTAGTTAGAGGCCGCCATTAAAAACTAACATGTTTGCTTTTACTGGCGACCACTAGTGGACGCTACTATTGTCCTCTAGTACAGCGGCCTATAGATATGTAGATTTTACATTGATCATTATACAACTACAGTTGTAATGGATCTTGTCAAAATATTACAATAAATATAGCTGAAAATACAGTGTATCAACAATTAATAGAAAATAAATTTGGGGTCACACAACACAATACATACTTCGTGTGCTAGAAGATGAATAAATATACATGCTTTAAAAAACCAAAGTGGTTTTATCACAGTAAAAAAATTAATTTATGACAAAAATGATCTTACAACAAGCAAAACATTCTTTAAGTAACTATACAAGAGGTGCTGTGCCTTAATAGAAATTAAATTTTAAACACTTTACTACCATGAACTCATAAGAATTGAAGTCTCAACTAAGCCTAGCGAAAAGTCATACGAGAGCCTATATTGGCTGTGGCAGTGAACATGCATAAATTGGATATTCAATTTGTACTGTGTAACACAGGGGCGGCTCCAGTAATTCTTAGAGGAGGCACAAGAGAGGTACTCACCCCTCCAAAACAAAATGTAAAATGTGAAAAATTATTTTACACATAGGTACTGTGTTAAAATTTACAGCTATAACTAATGCTTTATTTTAGAGACGTTAAAGGTAGACCAAAAAAAAAACAACAATATCATTACTTTATTTTTAAAAAACATAGAAACTTACTTCATCTATTAGGTTATGAGGTATTGTTGACCAACTGCTATGAAGGCACTACCATCATCAAGACTTGATTTTTTAACAGTTTACAAGATTATAAAACCAATGTATTTTCAAAAGATTACTACTGTATTAAAAAATAATCACTAGAGTCTTGGGAGAAGAAATTGCCTCTACTGCCTCCACCTTGGAGCCGCCCCAGCTGTATCAGGGGAATTCTTCTGGACAAGCAGCAAACAATAAAATACATACAGATTTACAAAAGTTAACCCTTTGAGGGCCAGAGCCATTTTATAATTTTTATATGGGTCTGAATTTTTTTAAACACCATGAGTCGCTATGCTATGCGAAAAAGACCATGTGAAATCAGAATTTTTGTAATGGTTTGTAAAAAGCTTGGTCCTGAGACCTTATAATTAGGTACCCTAGCAACTAATTATGATATATTGATGTTAAATTTTAAAATATACATATCTGAACTGCAAATAATTTAATAATTGAAATATATTTTCTTTTTTTAAATTTAACTTTCCACAGAAAACAAATAAAGAATATTACTATAGGGAACACATTTAAATTATTACTTACATTACAGAGGGTGTGCGCACAAATTTTTAAGGGATTTTGACCAAGAAAACAAATTTTACCATAGAAAATGTTGATGCAACATATTTTTTCGTTCACAACAGTAAATCAAACACATTATTTATTACTGGCTGTAGCTACAACAACAAAAACAATCTATACAATAAAGAGGAAACCAATGCCATCTAAAATGAAATGAGTTAGATTAAAATCTGCTAGAGAGCATGTACTATGTGAAAACTGTTAGCTAATGATATTTCGTCAGCAGAGTTCTTCGATGTACTAACTACTGACGATATATCGTCAGTGCAGTCTTTTTCGACAATAATTGTACTGAAGATATATTGTCAGTTAGCCCTCAAAGGGTTAAAATACCATCATGCACAATAAGTGGCTTGCAGTGATTTCTAAAATCAACAAAGTTAATGAATGAGTACCCTTTTTTGATTCAGCAAAAAATTCTTAGTCTCAGCACCATTATGGGTACCCCACAACAAAACCTTGAAAATAAAGTACTTTGAAACATACTAAAATATACCATCTTAAAATATTCTTTTGAGACATGCATTCTAAGTTTCTTTAAATATATAATATCTATTTAATTTCCTACATACAAAATTAACTTGCATATGCTAAGATAAATTATTATCTAGATGGATTCCAATAAGTTTTACATACTCATTTGGATGGACTAAGGTACAACCAGCTGGGGCTACTTTACTCCAGTTTTTGCTATTTCTTAAGAATTTTCTAAACTTAAGTGGTATAATAAAAAGCCAATTACTGTACTTACTTGATAAATTTAAAAAGAACTCAGCAAAGAGAAGTCCAGATGTGTTTTATTTGTAACCTTTATTTTTTATAATTTTTATTTTGAGTAAAGTTACCCCATAGGAAGGATTACTTAAATCCATCTTAAAAATAATTAACAAAAATTTTAAAGAAAAATCAAAACAAATAACAAAAAACAAACAATTAATTTTATTTGTTGGTGGAAATCAACAAATTGGGCGAATTTGACATTTTTGCATCACCTTTTCAAGGAGAACATTATATAAAAGGGGCGAAAGTGCTTTTCCAATAGGAAACTATTACTATTGGAAATACATTTTTCCCCTATAACATATTGTTTTTCTTGAAGAAATGATACGAAAAAGGCAAAAATGTTAAATTCGCCCAATTGGTTGACCCCTTCTTACGTAACACCGATGATATTGGCTAAGCAAATTTAAGGCTGTTCCAGTTCAAATCAATTCAATTGGAAAATAATTGTACATAGTAAAAATATTTATCTTTCCTGAATCCAGAGCAAAATATGTGATCGCACCTAAAAGTTCAAACACTTAAAAAAGGCTCAATTTCAAGGACTGACCTCTTATGTCCAACGATATGAAAAATGGTCGAAATTGAAAAAAATTGTTGTATGGTCTCAAGTGATACCAACAAGAAAAAACATACTCTTAACTTAGAAAACAATGTATGGATTCCTTTATTAACATTTTTCACTTGAGATCGTGCTTGGATGAGTGAAAATTTTAATTAATTTCAACAATTAATTTTTCTCCTACAATATAAGTGTTACATTACTTTTGCTTGTACTACATAATTCCATAAACCGATAACTTATACTATAATTTTTTGGGATAAGAAATTGGATTCAAGAAAGGAGCCAATAAAACAACAATTTTCTGCTGCATGCATAAGTATAGGTTTTATTTTTTATGTTTTTTGCAATATTTTATTCAGTTTGGTCACAACTCTCTGGACCCGTTAGCGTAAGTACACCAGCTGTGATATGGTCTAATTGACAACTGTCGATCACTGCACCTCAAAAACAATCAAACCGTACGTGATATGTTTCAAAGTAAAACAAAGGTTATATTACAATTTGTTCAAAACTACTGATGAAATTTAATTTGTGTCATTCTCTAAAAGCAATCTATTAATTTTAATGAAATTCTTGTCAACCCTGACTAGGAAGAGTGCATTTCGCAACTCGATTCACTGACATAACATTGATTTGAAAAAGCGCAATATAACTTGACTTACAATAAAAAGCATAATGTTTTAACATAATCACCAAGATATAACGTTATAGTTTCTCAATACAGAGTTTCGTTATACAGTTACTCATATAGAAATTTCATTACAAAATCTTTTCTCGTAAACCTATAGTTACATTCAAAATGTTACAAAACCTTGACTAAATCAGCAACAAATAAACTATCTGTTGAGGCACACAACATATAATCCCAGCCATTGGCCTGGACTGAGCTTGGCGTAGCCGCTTTCACTATGTTCAGCTTTAAATAAATATATCAACGAGCCTTCCGTCAGTTGCTATGTACACTGTGCTTATCTTTTATTGAGCCTCCTTATATACAATACTAATAAAATGGAATTATGTTAATAAGTATACAGTTGAAATACAATATACAATACATAACTTATGATACAACCTTCCGAATAGAGAGGAGCGAACAGAAAAGAAAAGTACAACCGATGAAACAACTAATGACAACCGTATAAGTACATAACATAAACGAGAAACATTAACATTACAAATTACAGCTGTCACACAAGATTCGATATCAGTTAGACTCGTTCACAAACCGTATGACAGAAAACAATATACAAGATACAAGCGGTCCGGTGCAAATCGTTCTATACAATACTAATGTACAAAGAACGAGCCGAACTCATAGTAATGTTTTTTTTGAAAAGTTAAGAAAGAAGTAACAACAAAGGATAATCACAACAGAATATACATTAACCACAACCGCGTTTCCTAATAATTATGTTTCCTTTTTTTTTGAGCTGGGAAAAAACTGTAGCCACTACTTAATCACTACCTACCGACTAGCTTGGCTCACGGGAGCGGCGAACTGTCACAGGCAAACAAAATGGAATGGATTCGATAACGGCAAGAAAATACACCAAATAGTGGCACACTCGATCCCACGTTTAATTTCACAAAGCACAGTGTACAAAACGAAACCCTCAAATCCTCGCCGAGATCGACCGAACCTTCGGAGTAAGAAGACGCGGAAACATCGAAAATAGGCAAAATGGTAATATATATCGATCTAACCTCTTAAATATAATATTACTTCGCTTAAATCATAACAGGGGTCCTAGTCGATACCGTAAGTCCAGTCCTCTTTTTACAACATATATTACAATTCTCGGTCGGAAACTCTGTTCCGACGAGTCAGTACTTATCACTCACATGGCAGTTCAGTCTCCAGGTTGGAGAATTGTCATTGTCCCATCGCAGACGACAGAGCGTGCTGTAGCCACCCATTACCCGCCCACGATCGTCCGCTCTCCACTACATCAGATCTTGAGTCAAGAGTGATCCGACAGTGAAAAAATGAAGAAAAAACGCAGAACAACTCGAAAGCAGGGGAGGGAGAGCGGACCGATAAGAAATACTTGATTTACAGGAATAATTTTTTTCGGAATTAACTATTTTAATATTTAAATCTAATGTGTAAAAAAGAATGCACTACTTTAATTGTAAAAATATGAGCATTCGATACACACAACCTCTCAAAACCTTAGTTTATATCCAGACTGCTCTAATCTATTAACATTTTCTAACAACAGTAAAACTTTTACATTATTTTATAAAATTTACATAGAGTACTAAAATCTTCTTAACTATAAAGATGTCAGCAATTTTATCGTTACAGTACTTAGTGATTCATTTGCGTCGGTTTTTACTGAAGCAAAAATATTTCTTTACGGTTTATCACTGTCAGAAAATTTATGGCTAACACCATACTATATTAATTTGTTATCACCTCAGATCCGATTATTTCCAACATTTATTATTACAAGACAAACTAGATTTTTAAAGGATAAATTCAATATTTTATTCAATGTGAGATCTGGATTATCTAACAAAATTCCTGACATCTAAATGTAACACAGAATATATACATATGTATGTTTATTATCAGATTATAAAATACCCATTTACAAAAAAGATGTAACACTTACATGAAAAGGAAAACTCTGTACAAAGTCTCACCCTGAAGATTTGTCTGGCTACACTAAATTACACACGTAGGAAAGTTCTGTTGAAAAACGGTGCCAGGCACCAGAAATCTGGGAATTTGTAAAAAAATATTCTTCAGTGCTTTCCTCATCTACTAGTAGCTGTTATAGTTGTTAATTTTTGAATAGTTTTAGAACACTTTCACGTCTTCAACAAACTAGTAATAATTGCTAAAAAATAGTAGAAGGAATACGACAGGCCTTAGAGAAAAGTGTTAGTAAAAATAATTCACCTAATTCAAAAGAAATTTTAATGTATCTATAACCTTTCTGTTTATTTTGTTTCGTTCATTTGATCAATACCTGTCTCTCAGCGATCATCACTCGGTTGAAAAATCAAGGGGAAATGTACTCCATTCATATGTGGAGTTTAGAGAAATGGTTTCTTAACTGCCTGTAGATTTTTTTTATTACAGTGGTCTTCATAACAATTTATTTTTAATTACAACCACCATTGAAGAGTGAAGAGTGCCAAAAATATTCAAAATCCAAGAAAATACAACATGTAGAAAAAGTGACGTTCGATTAAGTACCAAGTACTCTCACTAGAGCTGAGAATGTCTTTTGTCCACTGATTTAAAACTTTTTACAACCATACAAAGAATTACCAAATACAATTTGTCTGTATATGGAGTAAAACTCTAACTGGGAAATCAATTTCAAATGTCAACAAAAAGGCACATTTTATGGCACATTTCATTCTTTTAAAATTTTTTAAATAAAAGTGGCATGGACAATCGACATTCAAACATTAGCTGTGGAATCTATCAACAAAAATATATGGACTTTAATCGGCTGGATATTCAAAAGGACGGTGGAAGAATTATGGAGTTAGATCGTTTTAAATCTAAGAAACAGCAAAAATGTTACAGGACACTTAACACCGATGCGCGATTATTGCTTAACACAAAATACCGTTAGTAAAGGCAGAGCGAATGTAAAAACATCTCGTTGTTCAAGGAATCGCCAAGAATTTTCTAATCTTGCACCAACACGTGCTATTGCGAGAGGCTTCGAAGTTGTCAGTTGTCGCAACCGAAACTAACAAATCAACCTCGATTGGCTGCGGTTTGGCGGAAGACAAGACTAATTTATTACTCGGACAATATACATTTCTGTACAAAACGGCAAGACCAAGGACTAAATAGTTCAACAATTTAAACACAAGCGAGGGAGCTAGTCGTTTATAACTTGAAGGCAAAGAACTAAATTTCAAAAGAATTTCATTGCAGAACTTACTAACTTGTTCGTCATACTGTTTTAATATATAATTTGCAGATCAAAAGTAATCATTTGCCTCCCTAGGGAGAGGAAGAGTCGATCTTGAGATTATCACCATTTTGTAATCACAATGTAGTTGGCAAGTTATCCAAAGAGATAATGGACTGGAATTTATGACTCACATCAGCTGATTGATTACACTTGAAAAAATAAGCTAAAAATGGAGCTTGTACCAAAGTGTCACTTTTTACCCGAGTAATGAAATATACTATTTATTTTAAACAATAGTTTTTGGATCAGCACAATAAATGTTTTACAGTTTTCAGTACAGAATGTTACCCAATTTTTCCTAAAATGCACATTAGAAAACAAGTAAAACAAATATTAGCAAATATTAAAAGTATTCAGATTTTTATAGCGAAAACTTTAATACAAACAAGTTCTAACTAAAATTTTATATCATAACATATATGTTCACATGTAAAAATAATTCAAGGCATAATTTGTAGGCTAAAAAGACCAAGGGAAGTTTTTTATTATAAAATTCTATATTAAAATGATTGAGTAATTAATACAGCGAGCTCCCTAACTTGTCATATGGTTTAAACATTTAATTACTAACTGTTGTACTCATGTTGCTCTGTCACAAAATGTTGCAATAAATAAACGTTGAAACTGATAAACATAATAAGTTATTACAGACACAAAATGAACTGAGTCAATCATATTGGCTCAGATCACCGTGTTGCATATCACCTAAAGGCAACCAACCTTCCTATGTGTAAACTCAGGATGTATAGTTATGCATAATAAACCCATTATTAACAATTATGCATAGAATACTTAGGATAAATAATTATGCATAACTAAGTGAAATTATTGGTATTTATTACGTCTCAACCGAAGTAAAGTGATAAAAGTTTTTAACAATTTAAAATATACATATATTTTTTTAAATAAATAATATACGAACACAAACAGTTGCAGAATTTTCTGCACGAGTTCAACAAAATATTAACGAAACAGCAGGCTAAAAATCAAATCAACATTTAAAAAAATTACGTTCTTTCACAACAGAGTAATAAAAATTAAAACAATATAATTGAAAACCAGAGTGAATGCAGCCGTAGTTACGTTAGTCAAAAACGTACATTATGTAACATAGTTTTATTTACAAGCGATTAAATTAAAAAGAAAAAGATGTCAAAGACGGGTGAAACAAAAGGTGGACTAGAACGTCGGAGTAACGCAACGCAGTAAGGCAGCAGGTGGACATGTTGGGCACTTGAATGTGATGCTCTATCCCGATGGTAACTGATCAAGTAGCGGGGAACGGCACCGCCGTCGACTTATCACTAATAATAAAATTAACTGAGCTAACAGAGATTTACCTAGACAGATTTTCCGGACAAATCAAATCCATTAATTCCGAGTAAAATATAAAAATATCTGTTGTGGTACGGTGACGGTGACGGGAGGAATGGGTGGTGTCGTGGCTACGTCAGGTGTGTCGTGTCATACTCCAGCACCAGCCGCTTGATGTGCGACAACTTTTCGTGGAGGTACTGGAACCTCTTGCGAGCCTCATGGTGTTGTTTGTCTTTTTTGCTTTCTTGGTATTCTTGTAGGATCTGATTTTTTATTTTCTGAAAATCAAACATACCCTTTCAGTCTATGCACTGTTATATGTTGTAAACTAGTACTAAAAACCAAACAAATAATAAAGGTACCCCACCTTAACCATAGACAAA
Source organism: Nephotettix cincticeps (assembly GCA_023375725.1). Classification (NCBI taxonomy): domain Eukaryota; kingdom Metazoa; phylum Arthropoda; class Insecta; order Hemiptera; family Cicadellidae; genus Nephotettix; species Nephotettix cincticeps. Next base: position 5,851,524 of record CM041787.1, on the reverse strand, counting down.
TTGTAAGATAAACAAAACAGGGTTCACAATCTAAATTAAACCTACATATGCCATGGTTTAATTTAGGTGAAACCTCATGGTAGAGGATTGAACCAGAGTACTTCTGCATGGCTTCTTAACTGGCTGGGTGATGTAGTGGTTATAATACCCGCCTTCTAAACTGAAGGTCGCCGGATCGAATCTCGCAAGGGTCGAATCAAGACCCAGTCACCATTTGTCATTGGGCTATAAATTAATGATGCTTCCCAACAACAGGTTGACATTAGGTAGTAACAAGACCGGGGTTTGGACCGTTCCCCATCAAAACATTACCTTTTAATTTACTGCAAGAATCATGTAAATAGGATGTCTCAGAGTGAAGAAATGTATATTTTAGTAAGTTTTTGCATAAAAAGGTCGTGAGCACCAAAAAAGTACCGCAATAGGGTCTGTTTGGTAATAAAAATGTTTTACCTGGAAAGGTTAGTTAACAGTCCTGTCTAAGAAACACGTCAGCCTAAGTCAGTAACAAGACAACAAGATCGCGCCACTGACTTCTCATCCATAAGTGGCTTCAAATACCTACGTGGGTAAAGGTACTAAAGTATCAGTAATCTACTCACCTTGTATCCTTCGCTATCCTTCTCCTCTTGCAGTAATCTTTGCTCAAGCTGAGCGAACTTGCTAGAGACCTTGGCGACGATGGCATGGAGTGTTCGGTACTCGTTGTAGTTGCTGTTGAAGTCCTCCTTGTACCTCCGTCGCTGCTCTACTGACATGATGGGCGTGTAGTCGCTGTAACAATACACAGCAGTGTTACCAACCTGTCATTTGTACCACTACTTCTTAGTTATAGCTCAACAAACAAAGGCTGGTTTTATTAAATTATTTAACCAATATCTTCAGATCAAACATATGACCTTTGATTACTAATCGGGTTCTTCAGCCACTGAGCAACCAAAATACCTATAGTACGAAATTTTATATTAAGGGTGATCTGTGGTTGGGAGGGATTTAATTTTAATTATTCAAGTTTGTGATTTTTTATCGGTAGCTTTCTAAGTACAGGCTAATGAGTCCCAGTAATCAGAACTCCTGATGAGGAAAAAGATTAGCCAATTGAGTTTCAATTAAAAACTAAATAATGTAATATGAATTATAATTCTTTAATCTACAGCAAGCAAAGTCTCATTAAATATACAGTAATACGTACACAATATAAATTAAACACAAAAACTTACTTTTTGGAACATAATAATTCAGTTATTGACTTTTGACGTAACAAAGAAATCCTGTTAGCCAATGCAAAGTTGTCCCATCGTCTTATAAACATCAAGTATGCGGAGGTAGAAGTGTACTGTAGCTCAAGATCGTAGGACGATGTGATGTCGTATCCTTTGTGTTTTAAATCAAATCACAAGGTAACCTGAAAGACTGACCAAGTGTCATCTCTGTAGAGATAACTTTGTATACTGGACAAATATTTGATCCAAATCCAAGTAGTTCTTTTGGCAAAGTTTGTGTTCAGGAAGATACAAGTTGAACTGTTAAGAAAAGTGCTTCAGCCACTGTACCAGAATAAATTGTTGCTTCGACCCAGCGTGTGAAGTGATCATATGTAAAGGGTAGAGCAGGTGTGTAATAAGGGTCAAACTAATAAAAAAAAACACTTGTAGTGACTGGTTGGTACGAAGTTGAGGCCATTGCATCATTTACCTTGGTTGGGTAAACATTTATGCCTCTTCTGTCTACAATAGACTTGTTGATAAATGTTTCTGAACTGCCAGTGTCAACTAGCACATCACTTGTAATTCCATTAATGTTGACATCTACAGTTGATTGAGATAAAGAAGCCGCACAAGCTGAATTCAAATTTTTGCAACAAGTTTGAGAGTATGATTTATAAGTAGGTTACCATTTAATTGTCAGATCTGCTAACTTTCATGAAATGTCACATTTTGCTCAACTACGACAAAGTGAGCTACATGCTGTGGACATTCTTCTCAAATGTGTTTTTAAACAGATTCACACACATTCAGAAATATGTTTATAGACAGACTAATAAGACTGACAAGCAGACCTTCATTCTAAGTTTTGGACAAAAATTCCTCCAAGAAGTCCGCTTAGGTCTGATAACAGTTTAGCGAATCATCTTCTGTATTTTCACTTTCTGGGTCATAAATTTCAATCTAGTCTATCCATAATTTTCTCTCTTGAGTTTATTAACTCAAAATATAATTTAAAAGAGTTATAGTAAAGCAATTGAAAGTTTAACGAAAACAATTCACAGTTGTTGGTAATGATCCTTAAAGTACATGTGATGGTTAAATATTGTATCATCTTTATTGATAGAAAGTCAAACAAAATGTTTTATAAAAACTAGAGATCCGTTAATTCCATTATGCGCAAGATTGTGAACATAGTCAAATTACTGTTTTCTTTTTCAACCTAAATCCAATTTATGTTCCCCATTCGTTTAATTATAGAACCATTGCAGCGTATAATTATTGTCTTTTACTTACGGTGAGTTTTTCCTTGTTAGTAGGAGGTAGAACAGATATGTCGGCTCCGGAATCCACTAGAAACTTCCGAACGACAAAGTAAGTTAGTGACTAATGAACGGCATGATTTAAAGCCCCTATTATTTTCAGCCGCATCAAGATGGGGCAGGAAGTTTTCTTGCTGATGATAGCTGATTGATGAGAATAAATACAGTTTAACACATTTTTTGGCATTCTCACAAAATTTGTAGCGATACCAACAGACTTCACTTTGATTAATCTTTCCTCTGAGGTAATACTTTCGATTTGGTATTGCTGGTACATTATCAATATTTATCTTCATTAGACCATCAATTGACTGAGTTGATTCATTGACATGTTTTTAAAAGTTAGCTTTGTGATCATGTGACTGTACAATAGCCCCAAGGTCAAAAACATGTTCATATAGATGAACAGGAACGTTTGTGTTGATAGCTAAAAGTTCAGCCATTTGGTAGCTAAATTATCTTGAAAATCAGTTTGAGAAGCAGATAGGACCGTATGAATGTGGTTAGGTAAATGTTACAAAAAATTACTTTTAAGAAGTTATAGGTTATTTTGAGTTCCTCCTTTGAGCCAATGTTCTCATTTAACGTGGTAAGAGTTGGTGGTTTCTTATCGGTGGGGTGACCTTCAGAGTTGTTCGTTGCTTCAGTTTGACACGTTCTGAGATCTCCAGAAACATGAATGAAATGTGGATTCCAAACATTTTAAATTACATAAAAAGAGCTTCTTCTATAGCTTTGTGTAAGAATTTCAAGGTTTGGTGATAAAGTCTGGGAGATGACTTGCTATTTCAGTGTCTAGTGATCTTATTAGATAGTTGTACTTAATTTGTTCTCTAGGGTTTCCATAAAGTGTATTGGCACTAAATTTTATGAAACCATAACACACATATTTGGCTCAACATTATGGTATTTTCACAACTGATGAAATATGCGGCATGCCTGTTGATTTAGGTAGATTCTTGTTGATTATTCATTGTTACTAGTTTTTTGGGGGTCACCTATGTATTGGTACCTTTCCAAGTGAAAATATTGAATAATTTTAATTGAAACTGGACAAGAGAGTGGAAGTCCATTACAAAAACATAAGTATAAACATAAACACAGCTGATAAAACAAACTGTAATGGCTTAAACTCCTGTCTAAAAAGCATTTAAGAAAAGCCATGGAAAGCTACAATTTCTTAATTTTACGTTGCCCAAATTTAAAGTAAACATATTACTTACATAAGAAACTTATAGAGAGGTGCGGCAGGGGGATGAGGGTGAGGCGCAGGTGGGGTCGGAGCCTTCTCTGGGCTGGTGGTGGAGTCGGGCAGTTGCGGGGTCGAGGGCAGGGGTTTGTCTGGCCGCACGTCCAGCCCATGCCGGGGTAACGAATAGCGGCTCACTGTTGACGACTTCAGCACAGGACTCTCGCTCCGCGAAAACCCCTGTACACATCATACGTGAAAAAACAATGCATATACCTTCGAGCTCATGCTGAAACTCTTATTGATATTTCTATTAAAAATTAAAGTTGGGTTTGAATATTGGCAACGTCAGAATAAGGTGAGCTGGTTAGTATCTTAAGTTTATTACCAAATTATCAAATCACATTCAGTAGAACCTCAATTATCCGGTGTAATAAGTAGAGAGGACCATTAACATGCTCTAAAAATTGAAAACCATACCATATTGAAATACAATAACGCACCACTTGGAATATAAAATGACAATGATTTATGTGCGTTTTAGAATAGGGTTAAATTAAAAGCGTTGTGCACTGGTGTTTTAAACAACTCTTTGATTTTCTTTCTCTCCTTCTCAATCCTCGCTACTTTCCGGCACTGAAACCCAAACATACTAATTCTTCATTGCTGGTTACTTCACATACAGCTATGTCAATGCTCGATCAGATGACCATTCTTAGGCGAGAGGCAAGCCACTCGCTCTGCCAAATCCTTGATTTCCAATGAGTCTTGAGCCCAACCTGAACTTTGTTCTCCAGCATCAAACTCACAGAGCTACTATTTAACTGTTTTTGATTAAGATTATACCTCGTCGGGTTTCCGGTTGTGAGCAATCCGTTGGCGCTTGGTAGGGAGGCCGTCGGCACCGCTATAGTAACCGGGCCGCTTGAGGGAGGGGGGAGCCTCGATGGTGGAGGGGGGGCTGCCGGGGTGAACGCTGGAGGGGGATTGTCCACTGCCCACCGAGCTGCCCCCGTCACTGCTGCCAGGCGGCGTCAGGTTCTGCGGCTTCCGTCTGCGGCCATCCAACAAAATTAACTACAATCGAGTCACTTGGAAATTAAATTTCCACAAATTAAACAACACAAATTGTAAAAAAAATCAGGGACTGCGGCAAGAGAAGTTTAGCGCATTAACATCCATTCTCTGCCTGCAAGTCATAGTTACTGCCCGAAGTGCCATGTGTAAGATTTAGTTTTCAACTGTCCACCATTGTGCAGAGGGACTAATCGACTTTTGGAAAGGGAACATGACACTTAGCTTTGCAAGCTTATGATATTAAGAAATATTTGAAATTAATAATAATAATTATCCGAACCATAATCTTCAAATGGATAATATATAAGTCAAAATATATATATAATAATACTAATATATAATAGTTTGATCAATATCTGTCGATAATTAAGAGTTATAAAATAATAACATATAATATAATAATTCTTTTAATAGTAATAACTTTGTTTTTGATTAGGAGAAAGAAATGTATTGTGCACGGAGTGTAGGACTCTCACCCACTAAAACCTCCTCCTTAGCTCCGAGGGACTAGCCGGGAACTTCCTAGCACATTATCAAGGCTAGGCCGCTGTTCGTTGGCTCAAAAGACACTACTCCGGGAAATTATCCGTCACTGAAGCCAATCAAGATCAGACTTGTTGATCTTCAGTACAGCCTCGATGAAACGTGCCACCCGATTCCAGGTCTCGTCCGGACGAAGCATTACCGGTTACAGTAAAATCACCAGCTAGTATGTGGTTTTCTAGATTCAAAAAATAAATCCCAATCAAATTATTAATTACTTGAACTGACATTATCGGTGGACAAACAAGGAGACAGATGGTTCTACGACTGTTATCTACCTTTTGAGCATCTGTCGGTCTTGTTCGGTGAAGAATGGCCAATCGTCTTGCACGTCGTTCCACACATGCCGCATCAGATGGTACGTGTTATCGCGCACCGTCGCGATGCTTGATAACGTGCTCATCAAATGCGCCTTGTCCTTTTCTCTCACTCCCTCTGAAACGTCAAAAACGTTTATTCACTTAACTGCTCAAAATGGCTGTTTTCCATCCATTCTAATACTAATAAGCTGTCCCTTCAATTCTGATATTTTAAGAGCCATTCTAACACTCCCGGATAGTATTATTTTGGGATTTGGAGCTACAGTTAAGTCCAGTTCACCTGGATCCGAATCATCTGGGTTCCGGATCGGGTTTTGAAATGAAATTTTATATAAATAACAGATGTGAATTTTAGCTAAAGCTTTTTCAAAATTTCAAACGCAACGGCTATGCCTTGTTGGACGTGGCAAGTGTTACTTTTACTGATGATAAACGCTCTGTATATTGGGCGTGTTTCCAAGAGGAGCGCCGTAAGCACTTAGCAGAAGAGCGAGGTCACTATTTGACATTTCAATACTGAACTGTAAAAATGTAGGTGTTTGAGGTTAGATGTACAGTGGTTGTTTGGGAATTATTTTTACAGTCAAAGTGAATATAATGAACCTATGCTCAAAGAATGTCGTTTTAACGTCAGAAGAGTGTTTTATTTCCAACCTAAAACTAAAAATAACAATTTTTAAACTAAAATTAAACATTAATTTTTTACACATTAAACGGTAATTTTGTTACATGCAGTCTGCAGCACTAATATTGCAGGCGCAATTCACGATTGTTGTCTATGCGATGTGAATCTCTCAATAATTGGTATAATTTCAGATTATCCGGAGTCAAGTCAATCTCTAAATACGACTAAAGTAGTGAAAACAATTCAATCTATATCTAATAAAAAAATATTCTGTAGTTTTTAAGTTATGCTGGCGGGAATATTTAAATTATGTAAAACATAAACTAATCATGATAACACAGCATTCATAAAAAATGCTGTCAAAAACCCAATACTGAATTTCGAAAATTTTAATACTCATCAAAATCATTTATTTAATTAATTACTACATTTTACAACTAATTTGCAGAAATTCTGATAAGATAATCTTTAAACAACTAATTAATTAGCTATTTATAAACATAGAATAGATCAATTAAAACACTCATCTGAACTTGAACAAACATATCATTATCAACAACTGATAAAACTTACCTCTGTTGATAACAGCATACAGCTCTGGTTTTTTGTAAGGCCTTACTGCTAACATATGAATTAGTCGATCCCTGTAAAAAAATTAACAAGCCATAACAAAAACTAATTTACTTCATATTTTTCAGTTGGAAAATATTTTTGATTCTTCCATTTGTTGCAAAAATCTCAGCCAATTTTTTCTCAACATCCTTGTTTTTTGTATTTTAATATTTTCCCAAGAATAATTTACATTTGAAATAGTTAGCAAACAATTAAACATGGTTCAGTGTCTACTTAAAATATACCAGTTGCAATAGAGAAAGATAATCTATAATTATTGATTATCGACCGTCAGTAAGTTTTTAACACGATGGCTTTGCTTTAAGCCTGAAGCTCTTTCACGTTGGAAAATCCAATGAAATCAGCAAACTGTCCGAATAACTGGTTGACCAGTTTTGTCTCAACTTTCCTTGTCAAATGTATAATCTCCATTACCTACCAACTTAATAATAAGGACCAGGGGTTTAATTTTATTCTAACCCACAATCATACCACAATTTTATATTGATTTCTTTTCAAGTTCATGTTGGCATATCAAAAATATAACCTGCTATAACAAACTTTACCACGAACATTTAGGAAATGTACTGGATATGTATAGGGCTTTAAAATATATCAACCTTAAAATATTGAATTAATTTCACAACCTAGTAGAATAACTTAAAGCCCACTTGTAGGTACTGTTGCATCATCAAGACTTATTTTGTTTTCAAATGATTCCTTTATTTCACTTGGCAAATCTACTTCTAGTTACCTGCAGTAATAAATAGTTAATGACAAATCTTTAAAAAAGATTCTCTGTGTTATTGTCAACACAGAACATTTGACACTAAATACGATTATTTAAAAGAGGGAGCCAACACTATCTATCGGATGAGAAATGAATCAGCACATCTAAAGGCAGAAAAAATAACTGAAAGAAGTCGAAATGTAAGCAGGCAACGCACATCGTTTGCTCATAGACGCACAGTGCACACGCCCTTATACAGGAATGGGTTAAGAGAGTGAAAGACGCAAGTAAAAATGTGTTAAGTTTATAGAACTCTGGGTACGAGGTTTTAAACTTTTACAGATCTTTACACAACTTTTAGATAAAGTGGATGAGACACAACGATTTTTGATACAGCCAATCATTATTTTTATTATTTTGCTAAGGAGGCGGGTTTTAAAAAATACAACAACCTAAAACAAGTTGTAATAAGGAATCCTGAAGGAAGAAGGCCAAGAGGAAGGCCACGACAAAAATGGTGGAATCAGGTGAAGGGAGATCTGGAGCGGATAGGAGCAGCAGAAGAAGATGCAGAAGACCGAGAGAGATGGAGGGGCTTTGTTGGTGCGGCCAAGTATCCACTTTAGATATGCATGGCACTGGGAGGAGGAGGGTACGAGGTTTTCTAAGCACAATCAATCCATTAGCTTATTTTTATCAATCAGCTAGATAAAATTCTGATGAGCATATCAAGTTTTTGATACAGCCAATCATTATTCTTTTTATTATTTTGCTAAGGAGGCGGGTTTTAACCAAAAATACCAAGTGAATCAACCTAAGTCAATCGTACATTGTTTAGAGACATTTTCGATCAAACTTATTGTTGTGTTACCTGATCGGCCTCCTCATGATATCCGGATTGCCCGGCTTCTGGGCATGGTTGTTGCCTTGTGGCTTGGTGTGTGCGGGGCCCGTAGAGTGTGTGTTGCTGTACAGTCCGTTCCGCGGCGGCACGGAAGCTGACGGCTTGCTTCCGTTTCGCCTGTACTTGCGGGATATGGACTTGTCTAATTCTATCTCTCTCGCGCTGTAGATAAAAATATACAAAAATTTACAAATCTTGAGTAATAGCTCACTTATTGTGGGCAACTAAATAAAACTGAGTTAAAAATGTCAACTTCTGTTGAACATGCATAACTATAAGTTTTTTTATTCATGGAAAATAAAATAAACCATTCATAAGTCTCAAAGACAAATAAATGGCATTACAGAAGTATATATGTAATACTGTTACACAGTAGTGTGTTTTTATTTGCAATTGTTACTTTCTACTACTATGAAAGCACAAAGTGATTCTTTTATGACTCCAGCGTCTATGCAATAATATCTAACTATCACAGCAGTTCACCGTTCCGTTTTTCAACCTCATAACATTTTTACTTAAAAAAGTCTGAAACTGTTAAGCATATTACCACTAGGACTTTATGTTGAAATGCACTTTCAGTTATTGATATTACCTCCTGGAGCTTTGTTCCTATGATTTTATGATGGTTATTTAAATTAAAATAGCGTCATACCAAATAAATATGAGATATAAGTGATTGCCTGAGGTATTACATAGTCCAGGCAACCCACTCAATAAAAAAACGATAAGGAACACCTGCAAAAAAAAACTTCTGCTGAAACCTTTACTTTTTTCAAGAGACCATTTTCCGATAATCCCATTAGAGATTCAAAATTTATAAGAGTGTTAAGTTAGATGAACAGTAAGTATTTAATGACATATTTTCATTTCAGTCAAGTTTTATTTATGTTATGACCGTCTGACTACAGGAGAAGGTGAACCAAAGGAATCTGTAGTCTGCAGCTGACAGCTGACTAGAGTGGAAGCAATGTTGACAGACAGGTTGGAATTTTCTTGCATTCTGTAAGTGTTATGGTGTCAATTAAACATTGTTTAATCATTTTGTGATTTTTGTTCGTCGCCCATATTTTCATGTGCATAAGTCAAATTATTAAATATTTTAAAGAATGGCAATCTTTAAATCTACAATTTTTGCACACCTTGGACAGGCCTAGTGATGAGATCTTAAATGAACCGAAACTAGTAGCCAACACTAGCAACAGATTGGATTACGTAAAGAAGGTATTTAACAAATTTTAGTAAAATGACATAACACTATATTTATATGTGCAGTTACCCTCCGCTGCAGTAAGACACGTACCAATTCTGCTTGTGCTGCTGAGTTGCTGCTGCCATCCTATGCCTGGTGGCCTCATACACATCCTCCTTAGCCATTATCCTCATCTTGCAGTGAACCGCCCCCAAACTTTCCAGACATCTGCAACGTAACAATAGCGTTAAGTCTCATACTTGCTAACAATTAAAACACTTTTTGAAATTTTTGACAAAATGAGTTAACCTTAGAAGTGGTAAAGTCGTAATTCAGTCGTAGAGGCATCTGTCGTTAATTCAGTGAACTTATCACCTTCGTGACTTTATTGCCCTCTGGGGGCAAGCAACCGAACCTGTTCACAGTTCACTAAACTGCCAATAGGGCAAGTCTTATAGCCGTAAGCGCTTTCTGCTCCTAAGCACGGGGCTGTATTGGTTAAAGCGCTACACTGACGAGTGTAATGTTTTAGCTATTCGGAAGTGCTAGGGTTCGAATCCCGACCATGAGCAATCCCAATTTGGCTTGCAAAGGTGTGGTAGAGTGGAGAGGGGGCCCACCTTAAATAAACGGGTAGAAGATGACGGCATTTGAAGGTTTAATTGGGATTACAGTGGACACCTGTTATGCTTTAGTGGTTAGTGATTATAAGGGGGGGGGATGTTTTACGTTTTTTTTGTTCATACTTAATATTTCAAGAAGATATAATTAATTATTTTTATGTTACAGTTAAAAGTAAAAGCTTGCCACTTCTAGGGTTAAATGGCAATGTTTACTGAAATGAATGAAATAAAATGAAAAACTGTTTATTTCAGAAAGAAAAATATTTACAAACTGGTCTTGGAAAAAAAAACATGAAATATAGTCCCCCACATGGGCAGAAGCCTGTGTGTGCAGGACGAGTTCTACAGTCAGGGAATACATAAAAGTATTTAGATTATCGACTTATACAAGGTACCAGTAAAATAAAGTATACTACAGGGAAAAATTTAAGTTATAAATAAAAAACAGCTGATCATGAGAGCAACGCATGAGAAGATGGACCGGCAAGCTCTAACTCTATGATTATTAGCGTGATTGGAGAATAATTCAAACAGAAACACTACACGCACGCACGCGCCCACACACACACACACCAATAAGTACAGTAGAGTCCTGTTCATCCGAGGTTCAATGTTAACCAAACCTACCCAGGGTGCATAAAACATCAATTATTCGCCATGAATCGGAAGTCATATCACATTCAATGTTTTTCGTCACCCTGATTGTACGTCACATTAGTGAGATTATGACCCACTTAACTCTTAATGCAATTGTATTTTATGGTTATAACTGTTTTTTGTGTAAAAATTTAAACATACAGTTTTAATTTTATATTCTTTATTCTTATAGGTAGTTCCATGTTAAACGAATTTTTGATGAAACAAAGTTAATATGGTCACATTAATTCGGTTAAACAAGACTATAGTGTATCAAAGATTTATCTAATTTTAAATTCTTTAATAGATAAATTAAATTTACAGAATAATATTCTTCCAATTGTTCAATTATAATTATATTTACTGAATATACAGTTAACTAAGGTTCTAATGACACTCAAATAAAAGTAGATAAAAACTCTCATCCAAGTTTAAGGTTAATTGATCTCCAAGTGACAAGCATTTACGAAAGGTTACATAGTACTAATTATTATTCAATAAAAAGTGTTAATTGTGAAACTCAAAATGTGTAGGATTATCTCTGTAGAAATTTATCAACATGGAAAGTAAACACCTACTGTCTTGAACTGAAAACGATGATAAATACGTCTGTAGCCATAAACAGGAAGAGCAACTCGGAGCAGGAGCAGACGATTGCACTGCTGTAAATCAAACCTGTGCCGAGTCACGGTTACACAGGCCCTTTCACCAATCACTTTCCATTCTGCACAATACTACATATCCCTAATATTTTGGTAAATATCATTTTCTACCGAGATTTTTTTCCTGAAAACATTATTCGCTGTAATCTGTAAAATATCTCAACTATTCAATATCTTTTTTTGGACTTTTCCAACGGTCTGTGTTTTTAACTATCCAATGTTTCTGAAGGTAGGGAAACTCCTCCCGTTGAGAAGCTAGCTTAGAGGCGGAGTTTAATGTAATTATTTGTCATATTTGTAACATCTCGTTTATGTTTTTGTTCAAGAAATACAACATATTTATTCATAATTAATGTATTATAACATCAATTATTTTAAAGACCAGCGCTCCTAGCGGGTACACACATAGGTGCGTGCCTCACTGGATTGTGGTGGGGGCAGTAATTTTTAATGTAAATTATTAGGTAATCACTTGAAAACAGGAGGAGTTTCTCCACCTCCAGAAACGTTGTATAGGTCAATAAAAGATAACAAACATTTAATAGCCAACGCCATCATGAATTTTAAAGGTTCTGTAGATCTGACTTGCTTATAGAGGTTCAGAGGTAAGCCATCGCAAAGTCAAGTTGTCACACTATCGGCAACTCTTAGCAACTCAGCTAACCTATCTATCTAAGTGGAAAACTTTTCCTTTTCCTTCCTTGTCTCTTCTGAACCTGGACACCCAACCTTGCTATACTCTTCTATCTAAACCTTGTACAATTCCTACTGATGGTCCGCTGACCATCAACTGTTTAAAGCTTCCTGAATGACTCTGTAAATATTTCCAGTACAGTGGGAAAGACCAACAATGGTCACAGTGCCTGGCTAGCTGGGATGGGGCCATCTAACTGATTGGCAGCAATCTTCCTCAATGTCTTGAGTAATTCTATTAAAACAGTAGGCTACACACATACATTGCCAGCAACGTTTAAATTTTTCACACATGTAGGATGCAATTAAATTATTGATGTTTTGGATCAGCTGATTTTTTTAGGTTTTGGGTGTTATGAAAGATGAAGTTAAAATAGCAATTTCCAAAGACAAAGGAATTCTGGTAAGTATCAGAATTCTTCAGTTTTTGAAGGTCTGGGAAACAAACCTAATTGACAAGTAATCATGCAACTAGAAGTCAGATCAGGTAAACTTATTCGGGGCTAAAATTAGACCTTTAATAGATTATTTACCTAACCTGTCTAATTTTGTTGCGTCATTGGTGGTACGTTTTTAACATTTACAAAGGAAACTGTTCAAACACTAGTCTTTTAATACCTAACTTCGTCTGTAATTTTTCAATAGGTAATTAATTCTTTGTTTGGCATTCATTGTTGGCGATGGTGGGTTTGTTATTTAAATAGTTATTGCAGACATTTTCCGACAGGAATAGAAAAACAGTTTCATGATGTTTTAAGATTTGGAAGCTGTATCTGTCTTCATATGAGCTAGATCATAATAAGATTAATACATATTATAGACTAAACACCAAAAGCTGAAAGCGAACAAATTTAAAGCAGTCAAAAACTTTACAAAAAATACAAAAGTAACACACACAACACAAGAGCACAAAAAAAACAGTTCCAGCTCCCCTGAAGACTGGAGCAGATTCCTGAAACCTTTATCGTGTTTTACTAATCATGATGGAAGATTCCCGCAGAAACAATTTAAATACCAGTTAATTAACTGATAACCAACTACTAAATGTTGTGGCTATGATCAGATGTCTAGACAACAATGTGAGACTCAGACTCAACTAATCCAGCCTGTGTAACTGAACTAACCGACCATTACTACCCACCCTGTACTCATCTTCAACTCCAACACATCCTGATCCTGATTCTCACAAATTGCAGACATCAACTCTCTCATCCAGGGTATCCTAGCTGAGTATACTCAAGTCCGACTGTAGTAATACATTTACAATTGTTTACTTTGACTAGCCAAATCTCATACCTGGACCCGGTTTGCTGAATGCATTCAAAGCTCCCTTGAGGTCCCTCGATGTCTTGATTGGAAGATAAACTAAAGTTGAACCTAGCCGCATCCCCTCGACAGGTTGGGAATGACAAGTGCTGAAACAGAAAACGACTGGATTAATACCAAGTTTTGATTCAAGATATCATCATGGCACATTTAAAAAAATAACTAAATAAATACTTGCAACATAAAGTTCAAACAGATTTAGAATAATCCTGATTTAGAAGTGCATTAACTTTATTAGAAATGTACAGCAAACTTGATTTGTTATTTCTGTTATTATAATAGAAACATTTTAAAATACTCAGTTGTAATTTACAAAACATTGATTATTTAATTAAAATTGTTGGCCTACGTCAAATTGTTTATTGAAACAAGATTGAGTACAATTTTCGATCCTTATTACCTTATTGAAACGGCGACCAACCCATGTAGGTATTTTAAGACAAGTATTAATGAGAAACGAGTGTTGGATAATTGTGGCGCGATCTTGTAGTCTTGTCACTGACTGAGGGTGACATGTTCCTTAGACTAAGGGACCTACAGTTAGTTGTGGGATCCGAACCACAATTTTATCAGGATGGTCTAAGCAGATGAACGTAGTATTCCACACCAGAGAATGTCAACAGACCATTGCTCACATCAATCCACCATTCATGACCTCCAATTAGGTGGATTACAGAACACGCCACAGTCCCAGTCTAGTTGAGATCTAGTCCTGTTAAAGCTAACATAAAATTAATACTGTACGTTCTAAAATAGGATTTTTGACATGAATATGTCTTAGCTCTGGGAGGAGGGGTGTGTGGGCAATTTGCACAAACTAAATTTGAAACAGTGACGCCATAGTTTGGTTATAAGAACAGCTGTTTAGATGAACTAAAACCATACCCTTAAGAGTCTGCATCAGTGGTAGCCATCTTGAATTTTAGTCCCGTAAGAGCAATGTTAAATTCTGGCGGAACATACCTTCACTTTGGCGTCTGTAGTGGCATTAATTATCAAAGTATCAATGTAAAACTTTGGAAGTACATTGATGAGATGTGGCTCAAGGGCATGACCTTTTAATATGTTCAAAAATTTAACTTGATATAAAAACAAAAATCCAGGAATATTTTACAAAATAAATCATTATTATTTTTTATTGGGAGCGAAAATAAAAAGTTCTGTAAGGTGGTGCCCTGGAGGACTGTGATACCTTTAATTTGACACCTCTTCCGTTAATTTATGACAATAGGTCAAGGAGATATAGGCGCCAGAATTTAACATTGCTCTTACGGGACTAAAATCCAAGATGGCTACCACTGATGCAGACTCTTAAGACATATCCAAGATCTAACCTATTTCCCACAGGGAAGTAAAGGGATCCATGAAATCGCGTCACTAAAATTGTGCGACACCATTTTTCTCGTTATTCTTCCCATGTTTTCTTTCTAGAAATACATCGTTGCTCACCTATAGAAATCAAGAAGGTGGAGAAAATAAATAAAATATAATTAGGATTATTTATACTGTCGGCTAAAAATGATGAGAAAAATGCGATAGCAAGATTTTAATATCGCGTACATGAAGTCCTAAAAAAAATACAAATATCGCTACAAGTAGCCTTTGCAAGGCTCGTTTCCCCGCTTCTGACAACGTTATTCACCGCAAAGTCGGATATTGTCGCTAAGTAGATCACCAACATAAAAAATTGAGACACTTTTGCCGACTCGCAAAACGACCTTCGAAGTGCGAGGTCTGTTTGTTGCGTTTTAAATTACGCACGTCACATCACCTTTGTTAGTGATGTACAAACAACGGATCACGATCACGACAAAGGTCGTCCGAGACGTAAACAGCGTATCGGCAACAACTTGTTTAGCTTGGCGATAGCCGACTGCACAACGTAGAACGTGTGCGTTCGTGAGTGATCACGACCGTCCTCCACCTCCACCTCCGCCTCACGCACTGGTCGTGGTCGTGGCCGCCGACCTTGACGCGTGGGAGGCCGCGGTGACTCATCGCCTAGGAGAAATCCCGGATTCAGAGCTTCGTGGAACAATACGTGGCACGGGGAACTACTGTATCTATGTCCAGACTACAAATTACTTCTTAGCTCGTTTTGTTTGCAATCTGATGACTCTTTTTGATTTTTGAAAATTTGGAGAAGTACATTGTTTGCATTGTTTCTTTACTTTCCCTTATATTTCAAAAATATACGATGATCTCTTTCACTAATATATACAGGGTGTCCATGAAAAACGTTTCAGGACTTCTGTGAGTGATTAGGTACATTAAAAGGAAGAAAAACGTTCCACTGGCATAAAACGCTTATTTTCTCAGATATCCGCCATTTTGTATTTTTCACAAAATATATTTTTTTTAATTTTTAACGCATTATTTTAAAATTTGTTGTGTGTTTTACACTAGTAAAATTCAAAGTATTTTAGTTTTAAAATTTTAAATTATTAAAATAATTAAGATTTTATTGTCGTTCGGCTCCAACGAATTCATCGAGGGAGTAAAACGGATGATCGACCAATATGATTTTGGCTTGGTCTTACCAATAGGGAAATCGAATTTACATTCTAATTTTTAAAGTCTTAGTTAATCTTCGGAAAGGTATATCAATGCGCATTAACATGTATGTAACAAATTTTATTGAGACTTGAGTTTTTCACCAGAGTTATCGTGTTCACAGTAAAAGAACGGTGTTTGTGGCACCACAAAAAGGAAGAAATTCGACCCCTGGGTCCTGGTCGACCCCCCCCCCGGCACTGACGATGGTGCAGATGCAGATGCAGTCGTGGGCGACACTACATCACTACATCTACATCGTCGCGCCGAGCAGCGTCGCCCACTTATCGATTCATCCGTGCCCGACGCCGACGCCGCCGCCGCAGCCAACTCCTTTGATTGACGCTCCCGATTGGTTTTGAAAGCAGTTAAAGCACTAACATAAATGTTAGTGCTACGTATTCACAAGTCAAAACGTAGTATCTAAAATACTGCGACGTTTAGTCAAATCCATTAAGATTAACCCTCCAGCTGCCCATCATTTCACTCTGGAATGCCACCTCATTTTTGGCCATTTTTCTGGTTTTGTTTAAAAAACCATAACAATTTTGGATACAATGCAAAGTATAACATATTATATATTTTCGTGTTCAGTATAAAACAGGCTACAAGGAAAAAATAAAAATTACTAACTTACATGTAGAAAAAAAATATTTTTGCAAAAAACATGTTTTTATAAAAAAAAATTTTGTCACGTTTGCACTCCCTCAAATTTCTCAAATAATTTTTTAATGCAAAATGTGAAATAGCCATTTTGTTTGAAATTTCATAACGAATAAGAATATATATACTTACATAGCTATATAAAAATAAATAAAAGTACCCATGTTCAAAAACCTTTATATGTACACAAAACCCTTACTGCCTAGTCCGGGGTCTATGAGAGTAATCGCCAAATAAATTATAAAAACATTGTAAAGAATGACATTAGGCCTACATATATTTATAACACTAAATACAAGGAGAAAGGTGTTATGAATAATTCATATGTTATTATAGATAATTCACGCAAAATACACAACGAAACACTAACCCAATAGCACGACTCTAACACAATGCAAAGCATACGGCTCGAACAGCTGTTGGCGCGACGTCGTAACACCCGTAACTAAATGTAATCATACGATGTAATGCATAGAGTATAAAAACTGCAAATATTACTATGGACATTGGTTATGATCTCCTCTTTACAATGGTATATATAAAAGTACATTTGCGATGTACCGTGAGCAGCTACGAGGAGATTAAGTCGCGCCGGTTTTATCGCCGGCGAATGGCAGCTGGAGGGTTAAAGTCACAAAGACAAAAAGATATGGAGTTTTCGACGTGGCAGATATTACCATAGATGAAATTTACCTCTTCTATTAACCCTGCAGTAGTGACACCATTTAGTGACCATGGTCTGTGAGACTATATTTTGGTTTTATAAACATGTACGCACTCAATTTTGGGAATACGTAAATGAAACTCTTTAGTTATGAGATGAAAGCTACAATCAATCGTATATGATGCCTAAAAATTAAAAGTAAAACTAACAAATTTTCAAACACATTAAATCCTGTTTAATCTATTAGTTTTATAAAAACAGAAAAATTTATCAAACCTATGTTTTATTGATAAAGGACACACAAACGTATAAAATATAGTTGTATTTGTATAATCTGAAAGTTTACTGTACTATGTATTATTTACTTCTATAAATATAGATGTAAATATATAGTAAACTATTATATCTTCAAAATGAGGGGGAGTTGAGGTTATGTCACTTCAGCAGACGATTAGGAACTGCATCAATGGAAGGTATATGGGTCGAAGACCGTCGTCTCTAATGGCTATATTTTAAACTGAAAAACAATTCAATGAGGTCTGTAAGACCAGGCGTCACTACTCCAGGGTTAACAAATCATCGTCTAGGGAAGATTTTTGACAAATTTAAGGTCTTTTAAAGCGGCGAAACCTCTGAAAATGATTGTATCTACTTCCCTGAGGGAAATAGGTTCGATCATGGATATGTCTAAAGGGAATGTTTTCAATTACTATAAACAACTGTTATTAAAACCATATGACTGCACTTCCGTAACAAATTTAGGTCTGACGGATTGCCAATACCCCCAGAGCTAAGACAAATAAAATAAACTGTATCATGAACTGACACATACTTCCTACATTTTAAGGTAAAATATTTTTAACGAATAAAAAACACAACTCGAAAAGTATTACTGTATTCGCAGTTCTTAACCACAACGGGTACAGCTTATGCCATAAAAGGGTATGTGAGAACCCTGATACACTGATAAGACGACGTCTGAGGTAAAAGTTAAAACAACCTTAGTAACAAGTCCACTCTGCTTGTGCATAATCTTTTTGAGATTTTTAGCAACATATCAAAAACTCAAACGTTTTTATTCATCAATGGAAGTTATAATGGTTTTATTTCGCGGTGGTGGCTGCCGATTTGAAAAAGCATTTGTTCCTGATGTTGTATATTGTGTTTGTACTCGCACCGCATACGAAGGGACTAACGATTTCAAAATTTACTCATCACACTAACAAAATGGTTGAGTATAACCAAAGACAATCTAATCTTTCGGTTGGATATTTCTATAATTTTCAATCAATGGAGGTGACGCGTAATTGGTGTAGATGTTGCGTGGATATTTTAGCCTCCGGTCAAAAGCTGCAAAGTTAATTTTAACCCTATAAACTATCAAGCTTTATCTGATGTTTAAAAATCAATCTAACATTTAAAAGATCATCTTGTAACTAGATAATCATTGCTCTACTGCGAACACATGTTATGAGCAACCACAATCCACACACTAGTGTCCCTATAATGGGCGCTTGGGGTTTCAAACGACATATGCAATTAAAAGAAAGTGCCCATACATGTAATTTTATAGCCGATACTTAAACAATAGAAAGGTGTTACAAAATAACAGGAAATAAGACAAACTAATGATACATTTGTCACGAATTGTTAACTCAATGTAGAAGTTAAGTAAGGAAAGATGAGTGACTGTGATCTTTATCGTAGCTTGAATATTAAACTTTGATATTCAATGGAAAGAAACAATAAAACCCAAACGAGTAGAGCAGAGGGGTCACCATCGATATGTTGACTTGTAGGATCATTCAAGAAGTGGCCACAAAAATTACTTTTTTACCTCAAATTGCTGTACTACATTCATTGATAAACGTTTTCTTATACAAAACATGTTAAAGTAAGGTTTTTTTGAAATATTTTTGAAATTACCTAAACCAACGAAATGGGTCTGTAATTCGACATATTTGATTAGTCACCCGCCCGTCAGGTGCACCTAGAGCACAAACTTCTTTACTTCACCGCCGTTTAGGACGACCATGTCCAACGGAACTGTGCAGTTCCTGGAGCCGATGGGGCGGCGTGTATGCCTACGTCGCCGACTGATCGTACCCGGAGTGGCGGAGTGTGTAGCAGCTCTAGTCCGCGTCGCCCGACCCGTTAGCCCAAGGCGAACCGGTCAACAAGGAGAACCGCCCGCCGCGCCTGCTCGAAAATAACTCTTATTTCCAAAAACCTTTCTGGACAACGTAGGTAGACAATAAAACCACGAATCATTAAAAAAATCTCTTAATCTATTTACAAACCCGTTTCTCAATTACGTACATCATAACCACCAAAGTCCTGAAAACAAAACCTGTAAAACGATCTGAATTGTGCATAATTATACTTGGAAATCCACAAGTTTTTTTATGTATATCCAGAAATTAAATTCAAATCAAATTTAAGCTAAAAAGACCAATAGGAAAAGTCAAATATAATTAAAACACACTTATGACTTGATTGCAACAACTAAAAATAAAACAAACCGTCATTTAGCGTCATCCAGTGTATAAGGAACATATTTCAACAAAAACTAAGTTAAACTTGAAGGACAGTTCTCCTACATTAAAATCTAATTTGTATAGCCTTGCAACTCCGATGTACTCCAGTCTAGTTGCTTGTAAATGTAAATCAGTACAAAACCTGGTTGCATATGAAAGAGAATCAATGAATTGCTGAAGTTGTTAAAATATACACTAAAACCATAAAAACGTGATTTTGAAATGAAATTCTAACTGAAAACGTATAGTAAACTTTCTTTAGATGGGAAAAAATCCATAAAACCAGTGTACTTCGAGGCTGCATGGCTTAAGCTTAAGCCTGCCCTTGGAAAAAACAGAATTTAAAAAATTCTTTATTTACTTTGTGAATATCAAGATGACTTACGAATTCTGGTGATTGTGGAATTTCAATACAGTTCAACACCTTAAAACGAAAAAATCAATCATGAATTTTTTAGGAATCCATGTAAACAGTGTAACCGTGAAAAACTCGCTTACAACTATCGGCTCAGGAAATGTTGACTTACGACTTGAATACGATTGTAAGTGGCGATAGCGACAAGGTCGCGGGTCGGCAAATCATAAGCTCAACAGGAGCCTCGTGATAACGACGGGGAAGGCTGGTGAGTGACCTCCGGAGTGGCACGGTCGGCCTTGACCGGACCTGAGGTATGGAGGTATGTGCCGTAGATAAAACGAAACGACACCCCGGTGAGGGTCAGAGGTAAGGGTCACGGTAATATAACAATAAGCAACAAGAAGCTCTAGTCGCTTCTATAATGGTGTAGAGATCGAAATTTGGTACATTAAAAAGAAGCTGACTAGTTACTGGTAAATGTTGGGTTTCATCCAACCTGGAACTTATCAGGGATCTCTGTAGAGGATCTGGAGGCCCAGACCCATCGCCATCATGGATGATCCACTGTAGGTGAACAGCGTGACCTGTCCAGCCTGCCACAGCAATGCGTCGACACTTCTTACCTTAAGTTTATGTTTAATACATTTTGATTAACATCTGTTATTTCACTTGCTCCGGCCCTGTTCTGATTTGATTGTTCTAGCCACTCCAAGAGGTAATCTAGCAGCTACAGCTGAAAAGCTAATGCTGTGATTCGCCCAAATGAAGTCCTTAGCCCGTATGAAAGTTGCTCATACCTGGACGGATGGGGGAAGGTGGGGTTAGTTTGGGTATACACCGCTTAACGGTGGAGTCACCACATAATCCCCGCAGGAGCGCGGGAGTAAAGAGTTACCACCTGCCCAAAAAAAGTTACTGGTAAATCCTTTGGTGATTTATTGTGATGGGCTTCTATACCTCCCAGAGACTGGGTGTGGTGTACTGTCCTTCGACATGTACCATCAAATGAAATGTTGGAAGGCTCTGTTTGGAAGACTTGGGAGGTATTGAGTTGTCTGATTTGAACTTGGATCTTCATTGGTTTGATGGTCCTTTTCACTTTCCTGAGAAATAGGTAGACTGAATCCAGCTACTTGGAAATCATGAATTGTGAATGTTGAGGATTAACGTCCGCAAAGACTTTTCGAGGCAAAAGTGGTTCGGGTCCCACGTTAAACTGTAGTTCCCTTAGATGCTATTAGCTGTTGGACTATTAATTAACAACCCTGTCTAAGGAACATGTCAACCTTAGTCAGAAACAAGACTACAACATTGTCCTGATGGCGTCACATTCATCTTACTCATTTATGATGGCTTAAAATACCTACCTGGGTAAGTCGTTATTACAAACGGTAATCTAATCTAATCCTTATCAATCCATTTTTTCCGTTAATGGCCAGTTAACCCAAATGACTCCGACCCAAAAGATTCTGTAGCCTTTTCGGGTTATTCCTGAGATGAAAAATACGGGGAAATACGGATCCTTGAGATTCGGACCAGGCTGAGGGACCAACAGACTCATTCAGGAGCAAGCTCCTAGAGAGATGTGAGATAATCAATTAGACATATGGAACACACACCAGGATCTTTTGTTCTTATCAATACTAGAGGCATTTTGACTTAATTTAGAGTGATTTTATAAAAACGCTTTTCGAGAAAACGGTCAAAATCCAAATTGGAAGCCCGGAATTAGATCCTGTAACCTCTTGCATCGAAATTTAGAACGCTAACTATTACTTTACTACCTTTTTGTAGACAAGCAACTCGCCTCAACTTTGATCTGCAAATTACCCACACTAGGATTTCTTTTTCACAAAGTCGACCTCTAGACAGATTACTTATTGCACTCTCACTTGAAACGTGGTAAACACGTTCCTCCGAGATAAGCCTCATTATGGGAACGCTGCCTTGAGATAAGTTCAAACGCAATGTAATCCAGTTACGGCACGTTGGCGACATAACAGTCGTCTCCGAGGAAGGTTCAAGTGCTGATACGAGCCACACCGTGGTCTACCCCAACAGATAATCCTCTGCAGTGTGGCGTGGAGTTATCTGGGAGATACGTACAGGAAAACAGGATATAGATAACAGTAACATTTGTGTTACGCTAGGCACTTCAAATCTTGTGTATTTAGACGTTTGGCTAGAGCCAAGTCTGCTCTAAAGTAGTGTCGTATCTTCTGAGACGCCTGAGGTTCCAACTGCCACATAGTACCCTTAGAATGGCCTTTGTGCTTTTCCAACTTCACGCGCCCAACGGGTTAATTTTGTGGGGCCACTCACCCAATGTTTAAAAAATCCTGCTACTGCAAAAGAATTCAGTAAGGATTCTACGTCATGCTTTCTTTAGAGAACGCTGTAAACCCTTGTTTAAGAATTAGCAAGGAATTCTGACAGTTGTAAATATGTATATATTCCAATGCTTTGTTAGTGTTATTTATATTTTTATCCCGGATATTTTCCATCACGATTTTAAGTCAAACAAAGTTTCACGACGTTTCGGGATCTGGAATCTTATCCTGTCCTCAGGCGAACTAATATCTAAAACATAACACAAGAGTCTCCGTGACGAGTGGACGTGTTACATTTCTTATGTGTGTAATTGTTTGTTAGTTTTTTTACTGCATTAAACTTTTTTTGTTTTCTACTTTATACCGGCTTAGTCCGGATTATGTATTGTGTTATGTTTTAGATAATAGTTCGCCTGAGGGCGGGATCAGATTCCAGATTCCGAAAAGTCATGAAAGCTTTATTTACTTAAAATCGTGATGGAAAATGTCCGGAATAAAAATATAAATAGCATAAATCCACCATCACCAATAATGAATATCAAAACAAAGCCTTGTTAGTATTAATAAAAGCAGTAATGATTTTCCTGTAACCAGTTCACAACACTAGGTTTAGTGCTAGCTTGTTATTTCTATGTCTAGGACTGATAAAAAAGCTAGGTCACATCCTGTTTCAAGAATAAAACTGTTAAATTTCTTTCCTGGTCATGTCAGAAACCTGGAAGTTGAAAGTTTCCAACCCACAATCCTACACTGGCTGGTTGAAAATTCTCAACCAAGTACAAACAATTTTACTTGAACTTTATTTTTCTGATTTTACATACTGCATTTAATTTTTGTGTGAACTGCACGGGTTGCCTTACATTATTTTGTGCATTGTTTGTTTGGACAGGTATTTGTATGGTTTGATTATTGTATCACTTGACATTTATTTTAAACTTGTACACTAATCGACATAGCCTGTAACAATGTATCGTTGATCGGCCAAATAAAATCATGTTATCATTGTAAAGACGACTACCACTGCGCTGCGTCTTATCTTATCGTGGCCCAAGGTCGTACGGAGAAAGTCGCCGCTGATAAGAAAACGTGGTGTCGAATAGAAAGTACGGCTAATTGCATACGAGATGCATATCCGCGAAGGTCCCGTTCCCAGAACCGCAGCATCCACCGTTTGGTGTACCACATGATAGAAAATATTAATTTCACTTTAAAACTAAAAAAAATAAATTTCCGGTTTTTTTGTTTGATAACCCTGAAATTGATTGAACAAAAAAATAATAATATTTCACATAACATATTAACAATGTGCGAGAATAATCAAAAAGCTAATTATGGACCGTGTGATGAACTATATTTTTCCGTCATACTGCAAATAAAATGAAACCTGTAGTAGTTCTTTCCTTGATTGGTTGTTTAGGTTATACGAATGCTGACCTCGAATCAAAAGTATCATAAAAAATTATCTTTAGCGGCCTAGGAATAAAAAAAACATCATAAAAATAGGTTTAGTCTTAGTAAGGAAAAGAACAAAATTTGCTCTTCAAAACCTGTATCTAAAACAGCTGCTTTTGAAGCAGTGTGAAGAAATGACACTTTCAGAAAAGCTTTCTTAAAATTGTACCCTGTACAAATAATAATTAATAGGGATATTACACGTAGAATAAAGTTAACATTAAAGACGAACACGACGAAGAAATTAATATCCAAGCTGGGACTGAGCGACCTAACGAAGACCAAGGTCACTGATAAGAGATTACCATCGTCAATGCACTCGGTACATATCAGCAGAGGTGATAACAGAAATGTTATCAGTGCAGCGCCCTTCACAGAAGACCCCGTTCCCTCACGTCCAACAGAGAGCCACTGAGAAATAAACAAAAAATACTTAACTGAGAGTTTTCTGTATCAAGGCTATGTACCATCAAATAATTTGTTACACCCCTCGCGTTCACTCAAATCCACCTTACACACTTCTGGTTGGGTCGATGTTTTACGGTTAGAATTAATTGCATCACTGAAAACGTATTTACTTACGCATTATAATAATCGAGGAACTAGGACGGTGGCGTGTCATGTAATCCAGTTACTCGGAGATCCATAATTGTAGATAAGTATGAGCGAAGGTCGGTGAATGTGTGGATTAACATCCGCACTATTGAATACTCCGTTCATCCGTAAATATTAGATTGGATTACCATTTGAAATGGCGACCCACAAGCCAAGTATGAATGAGAAATGGGTGTAAGATGATTGTGGCGCGATCTTGTAGTCTTGTTACTGACTAAGGCTGACACGCTCCTTAGACCTGTTAATTAATAGCCCAACAGTCAACGGCATATCTAAGTGACCTATAGTTTAACGTGGAGTCCGAACCACTGCCTCTGAATCACGAACTGGTATAGCTATGAGGATAGTCTTTGCGATTTAACGTAGTATTCGATAGTGCGGACGTTAATCCACACCAGAGAAAGCTAGACGCCACTGTTCCAGTCAAATCAAATCAAAGACCAATCTCATTGTTAGACCGATTCGTAATTCAGAGACAAAATGTGATCCGGATCCCACGTTAAACTGTAGGTTCCTTAGATGCCATTGGATGGTGGACTATTAATAAATTAAACGTCCCATCTACAGAACATGTCCGCCTTAGTCAATAACCTGACTACAAGATACAAACACTCACACGTCCTGCAAAACACTGGCCACAGTAATATAAATACACATTTCTCTTTCATACCTTTCTATGTTGCAATTTCAGAAAGGTAATAGGGTGATAAAAGTAATAACTCTTATGTTTAAATTAGGTAACTATCGACGACAAATGTGCCATTTTGTACTAGTCGAGTAGAAACTTTTTATCGGTCAGAATCTTCGAACCTTCTCTTAAAACACTATTCTTTTAAAATTTAACAATGCAAGCAACCAATTTTACTTCATTCTCCGGTTGCTTAAACATGTTGCAGATCTCATGGAGTTCGCTGTTTTGACACTAGAGAAGCGTTATACACCATTTTGCAGCATGTAAAGTATTAATACCCAACCTATCTCATGGAGTTCGCTGTTTAGCCGCTAGAGAAATGTTATACACCATTAATTGTCGGTTGCATAAACATTTTGCAGTATGTAAAGTATTAATACCTAACCTATCTCATGGAGTTCGCTGTTTTGCCGCTAGAGAAACGTTATACACCATTAATGCGGTTTCTATCACGGTTTACAGCGATCCAGTTTGGTTACGGACTTTGCAAATTCACAACACTCAGAGTTTAAATTTAAATTTCTTCGTCAAAGAAAAAAGCTACTTATATTATAATGACGTACCCCTCAACTTTCATCGGTCAATTTACATTTCGACACTGAACCGAACACGACGTGAGGTTTAGCAGTCTGTTGTTACGTAAGAAACGGTTCAACGGTCAAATTAGCGAGCCGGTGAACCGGCGCTGTTTGATACAGTGAGTTACGAGTGATGGATTTGGCCTTGGGCCGGGGAAAAAATGATCAACATTGTCCGCTCATTAAAGCCGACCGCCGCGCGATCTGTCGCCGGCTCCCTCAAACACCAAGAATACTTTAAATGATGCAAATTATTTTTTGCGACGTTGGCAGCTCTGAAATTACAGTATAACCTCATATCTCTTTACCCTCATGAAATAGCGACATGCCTTTGTAGGTATTTTAAGAGTCGGATGGTCCCATACCGCCGATGCTAGATTCTACATATTTACGTTTCTTTTTCTCAGCAACAACTTAAAGTTAATTTTGGTCTTTGACATTAAAAATAGACCAGAGAATTTTTTTATCACGACTAAAAATATATTTTTAAGCTGTATTTTTTTAACGAAATTGTTTGAGCTATAGAAACTATAAATTTAAAACCAGTAATGTTTGACAAACTACTGGTTACTCGACTGCCCTATTTGTAGTGTTATTCTGACTGAGCAAAAACTAAGAAAACATCTCTTAACGTTCTTGAGTTATATGTAAATAAAGGTTAAAAAACATAGACGAAGTGCTTGGGAATTGACCCTCATGCAATCTCACACGTAATTACGTTTTATATTTATATATACTTCCAGAAAGAACCGGTAAATTCAAACCATACGAATAAAAAAATAATTATAAACCAATTTGGTCATCGAACTCGCCTAAAGCCAATGCTTGATAATCTTGTGGTCTTGTTACAGATTATAATTTTTAAGGCTGACATTTTCCTTAGATAGCTCATCAGCCAATGTCATTTAAGGGACCTACATATTTACGAGGAATCAAAACCAATTTTACCTCTAAATTACCTACTGTTCTAATTTTTGAGGAAGGTCTTTGTGGATGAATTTAGCATTCAATAGTGCGGAGAATATCACATCCACCGACCATCGCTCATTCGTGATCTACAGTTCGTGAACTCCAAGTAGCTGGATTACAGGATACGCCACCGTACTAGTCATAATTTGTATTAATATATTAAACAAGAGTTATAAATTTAGAATTTTTTAATGATTCGAGCAAAATATAATATTTTGTTTATGTCATAAAATGATTGAAAAAGTAATAACCTAATAATTATTAATTATTCTACTATAACAAAAATAACTTTTATAATCTTGTAACCTGCATTTGTTTACTTATTCCAACCTATCGCAATACTGGAACACACGCGATATTCAGTTTGTGTAGCTTGTCTCCGAATCAGCTGATCTTTGATGTTTTCCCCAAGTCACGTGAGAAGGCCAATCAGCTGAACCGGCGAGGGGGCCAGGCCGCGCGCAGATAACGGAAGTGATAACCGCGCTCGCACCTGTTAGCCGGAAGTACCTGTTGCGCTTGCGTGACACCGTCGCACGCTCCTGCCTCTCGCTATTTTAGGTCTGTCCGCAGATTTAATCGTAGCGCCGCGCCGTTCTCTGCTCGCACGCCCAGTCTGACCAACATTACGACGTTAAAAGCAACTCGATACCAATGAAATGTACTACAGTATCTAAAAAAATTTAAGGATTTTTCTCATGTCCCAGTTTGACGAATTTTACGACGTCGAAAATTTGGAAATATACCTATGTGCAAATTTTTCGCCTTCTGTTGTGGAGAACACGACTTTACTTTTCAATTTTAGGATTTCCCATGCCCCAGTGTTGCCAACAGTACGACGTCGAAAGCGAACCGATACTTATAGTTCTTTTCGTATTTGTTGATGAGATCATAAAGGATTTACATTTTAATTTATTGGCTTATTTATTCTATGTGACTTATTTTAAATACAATAAATAGGTGGTGTAGACCAATATAAATTATTTCAGAGTTTTAAAAGATTACTGTACTATTTATTATAACATTAATTTTCATAAAAAATTATATATCTTCACATAAGCAAAAACACACAATGACACGTTTCATTAATAGAAAATTTTTGAATATTTTTGTTGGTTGTGCTGAGAAAAATTATACATCAATTATATGTCGCCCTTGGATCCAAACCTGCGAAGTGCACCCGCAATTCCATCGCCGTAATTGTCCCGACATTCGAAGTGACGTCACAAATCAGCTGGTGCCAGCCGTCAGCTGATGTCTTGGCTCCCAGCACCGTGTCTTTATATAGCTCACTTCCCACCGTGGATACTGATACACTGCACTCACATATATCCCCGCTGCCGACAGAATTTCAATTCGACCTGATCGTCGTGACGTAAGACTGAATCTTATTTTTGTGTCTCGTATTTCTTAATCGGGTCACCGACCCATCTTTGTTATTTTATTGGAATTTATGACATTGTTACTGGAGAAAAAAAACTTAACAGGCGGCCTTGATTTTTGAAAGTCCCAAAACCATTGGTTCGGGGGGAGGTTTGTTTGTTGAATAGCAAAGGTAAACCGTGTAAAATTGAAATGGTTTAAACATGGTACTCACTTTCACCTCCCTGGCATCTGTATAAGTCCAATTTCCTGGTCATTCTCACACCATTGCCACAGACTTCTATACGATCTTTTTATCCAATTGTGTAAGGGTCTACAGACGAATTTAATTCAATCACACCTTAAGCATGTTTCAGTATAAAAACGTACTATGCTATAAAGTTTTAATGTTCAACAAATGGGTTGATAAGCCAAAAAAATCGCTTTGAGCCTCCCTCAAATTTTTAGCCTGGAGAAAAATGGCTCGAAAAAGAATTAGTGAAGGAAAGCTCATTTATTTTTTTACAAATGGGAGGGGTTCGCACTATGTAATCGCAGAATGAAATGGGTCAACAAATAAACCAGCCGTAGGTGAAATTCCACAACTCTTCCTCAAACTGCTTGCTTAAGGATCAAATATTCGCTTCGTCCTGCAGCGAACCTCGAGGTCACTCAGAACTAATAGTCAAAACAAAAACTGGTGACATTCCATCTACATTTAACACTAAGGAAAAATTAAACGTAACTTGTCTTAAACTTACTGCATGTCATAAAATCTGTTGGATCCATCAGCCCCTCGTATTCATCCTAAAATACCCAAAAGGGTAGGAACAAAAGTATCTCATGTGTGATTATGGATTCTGTTGAATAATTGTATTACTATTTCGAAAAACCAGTTAATGGGATTGTTAAACGACAAATTACCTCGATAACCATAATCGATAAATCTTGAAGTTGTCCGTCTAACTTTCTTTCTTTCGTCATAGCTAATTTTAGTCACTCTGCAGATTAATTTCGTCATCCGAATGTATCTCTTAGTACTGTAAATGTAGTTGACATATTAGATCATAATACAGCACCGACATTTCACCGCCAGGTTCTACAATATACGGTCGCGCCTCGGCCATATCTCGCGACGCAGAAGCGACAGTCTGTCGACGACGCCAAAATAGTTCAATGATGCTAATTTTACCCACTCGAACTGGAAAATAAAAAGCTGGCGTTCCAAATGAGCGAGTGACTCAGCAGAGGCCTTGTTGAAAACTGTGAATCACACCAGAGATCGGTGTCGTGCCGCCCAGCATCACCCATCACAACATGGGAGTCGAACACGATCCTGCGCCTACGACAATGTCATTACCCTTTCCTGAGTCATTACCGAGTACCTACTCGACAGATATAAATTTAGACGGAGACAAAACATGTGTATACTTTATACTTTTAACTGAAATGGCGACCTACCCAGGTATATTAAGCCAAATATGGATGAGGAATGAATGTAGGATGATTGTGGCGCGATCTTGTAGTCTTGTTACTGACTAAGGCTGACATGTTCCTTATACAGGACTGTTAATTAATAGCCCAACAGCCGATGGCAACTAATGGACCTACAGTTTAACGTGGAATCCGAACCACGGCCTCTCAATTACGAATTGGTCTAATTATGAGGATGGTCTTTGTGGATTAACGTAGTATTCAATAGTGCGAACGTTAATTCACACAAGGGAACACCACAACCACCGACCATCTCTCACAACTATCCACAATTCGTGACCTCCAAGTAGCTGGATTACGGGATGTCGTCACCATCCCAGTCTAAAAAACATAAAAACATATAAAAGGGTAAACGAAATATTTTCTCCTGTTGTACGTTGGTTACTAAAATTTAAACACACGCGTTTGATTAATTCAAGACGATTGAGCCGATAGCCTTTTTCGCGCAACTCGTGACTCAGACGGCGGTTTTTGACGGAAGGAGTGCCGAAATAGCTCTCCGCTAGACACCCGCATTCCAGCTGCGGAGAAAACCGTTCGACACAAAAACCTCGTGTCGTCGCGTCACCGCGGCCGTCAACAACCTTGCGGTTCATCTAACTGGTCTACATAGTCATATGCTTTGCATTCAAACTATCTAGTCTAGAGTCGTATTGCATTTCATCTACTTGGTCCACATAGTAGTGTGCTTTGAATTTCATCTACTTAGTCTATATAACAATGTCCTTTGCGTTCATCTACCTGGGACGGTGGCGACGTCCTGTAATCCAGCTACTCAGAGATCACGAATTGTGGATAGTTGTGAGAGATGGTCGGTGTATGTGGTGTTCTCTTGTGTGGATTTACGTCCGCACTATTGAATACCACGTTAATCCGCAAAAGACAATCCTCATAATTAGACCAATTCGTAATTCAGAGGCCGTGGTTCGGATTCCACGTTAAACTGTAGGTCCATTAGTTGCCATAGGCTTTTGGGCTATTAATTATCAGTCCTGTCTAAGGAACATGCCAGCCTTAGTCAGTAACAAAACTACAAGATCGCGCCACCAGGACCATGAGCAATCCCAATTTGGCTTGAAAATGTGTGGTATAGTGGAGTGGAGGGTCCACCTTAAATAAACGGTGACCGGCTTGGGTGGAAGTTGACGGCATTTGTAGGCTTAATTGGGATTGCAGTGGACACCTGTTTTGCTTTTATGGTTAGTGGTTATAAGGGGGGGCATGTTTTGTGTTTTTGTGTATACTTGGTATTTTAAGAAGAGATGCATAAAAATAAAAAAATTTAAATAGTCATAGCACTTGGAGGGTTTGTGAAAATTTGAAGCATTAACTTACTGTGTATTACTACAGGTTGACACAATGTTCATGGTGTTTTCTACAGTTACTTGAGCGCTATGAACAAAATGATTCTGTATCTTTGAACGCATTAGATGTACTAGTTGAGTATTTTACGAGCGATGTCAGTCATACTGTGGACATCTAAGACTTAGTAAACCCTTGGTGGCTATTTCAACATCCCATGGGTTGCCTACAAGATGAACATTGATTGTTTTAAATACATCTGAGAACGACAAAGACGCCTTTGAAAGTATTCCACTACCCATGTTATAACGTGAAGCGGATTTAAAGTCGAACATAATTTCCACAAAATGTCGATAACATTGTCAATCACTCTAATCTCCATTGCCGACCGCTGTGGATGTGATTAGACCATTGAGTCCCTACCGAGCGGGATCGTATCTTCGCTGTGCTGCGTTTGACAGCTGAAATACCCGTCAAAGCTCCCAGATCGGGGACGTCTTTTCACTATTTGACGTCTTAACCAAGTACAAGTTTTGACACGGATATGTTTAAGCTCTGGGGGAGGGGTGATAGCAATTATCGAGACGCAAAAAGTGTAACACATTTGCACGATTTACGTACCCCAATATGTGGCTAGTGTCGGTTCCTTTAAGGAACGATCATCAGATTTGTCAAAATGTGTTGCCTAATATATCTCTTCATTTAAAGATTGTCATTGTTTACGGAGCCGAAACTAGTTTCCGACATATTGGAATTACGTAAAGCAGATATTTAAACCACTTTTAGGATATTATTTGTTTTAAGGTTTATCTGTTTAATATTTTGTAAGTAATTCCCTGAAATACTAAAATTACGTTGAATTCCATAAATAAAGAATTTACTAGAGAAACTATAACACTTAATGGAAAAATTTCTCATTTTAAATTTTGTAAACTTCAAACGATTTTTGAGAGACTATTCAGTGCGTCTAACAAAATGTCGTCCAATGAATGTGTGAAACGCGCCGAAATGAGAAAAACCGTCAAGAACATACTGAATTCCTCACGAATAACCCATATTATTCATTCTTCCAGGTGGATAAAATATTTGTGATAGTAATCATAACAATTATTATCGTCTTTATTGCTGTACAGGCAACAGCTAGATGACAAGAAGCAGTCCACCTAGACATAAAATGATCTAACCTATTTCCACACATGGAAGTAATTTTTTTCTCTAAAGAGTTTTCAACACCGAGAACGTCTCGGGAGTTTTAACTACATACGAACAATATTTATTTCGTAACGTAATTACAGGCCACACGATAATTGCCGTAAAAATATTACGTACAACTAGATTTACTTGTTCATTATTAGGTATAACTAGATAGTAAATAAAACCTGGTAACTATCCTTTTAAAAAAATACTTTTTATTTCTCTAGATAACCACTACTACTAACTGATTAGTCATCTCAACTATGTTTTTACAACTGTAATTTTTTTTATCGTATAATGAATATTGTAGAGCACAATTTAACTTTGTTTTTATGGGACTAAAATCCAATATGGCGGAAAGGAGCTGTACGCGTCCACTTCCTCAAACTGACTACCCTTGAAATTAAAAATGTTTCTGAAAAAGTGAAGATTTTAAAAATTCTATAACACTTAATGGAAAAATTTCTCATTTTAAATTTTGTAAACTTCAAACGATTTTTGAGAGACTATTCAGTGCGTCTAATAAAATGTCGTCCAATGAACGTGTGAAACGCGCCGAAATGCGAAAACTTGTCAAGAACATACTGAATTCCTTACGAATAACCCATATCATTTTATTCCTTTTTTCCCAGGTGGATAAAAATATTTTGTGATAGTAATCATAACAATTATTATCGTCTTTATTGCTGTACAGGCAACAGCTAGATGACAAGAAGCAGTCCACCTAGACATAAAATGATCTAACCTATTTCCACACATGGAAGTAATTTTTTTCTCTAAAGAGTTTTCAACACAGAGAACGTCTCGGGAGTTTTAACTACATAAGAACAATATTTATTTCGTAACGTAATTACAGGCCACACGATAATTGCCGTAAAAATATTACGTACAACTAGATTTACTTGTTCATTATTAGGTATAACTAGATAGTAAATAAAACCTGGTAACTATCCTTTTAAAAAAAATACTTTTTATTTCTCTAGATAACCACTACTACTAACTGATTAGTCATCTCAACTATGTTTTTACAACTGTAATGTTTTTTATCGTGTAATGAATATTGTAGAGCACAATTTAACTTTGTTTTTATGGGACTAAAATCCAATATGGCGGAAAGGAGCTGTACGCGTCCACTTCCTCAAACTGACTACCCTTGAAGTTAAAAATGTTTCTGAAAAAGTGAAGATTTTAAAAATCTTATTCGCCATCAATAATTTGAAACTAACTGACACATTGTCAGGGGTTAACCATGACGAACTATAAATATTTAGTACAAAACCATATTAAACAAGGCAAGTACAAGTTTTCAAAATTATCTGCAACTTGTTACTGCAAAACACAAAACCTTACGCTGTACAATAGCCTTCTCGTTTTCTACTGTAAATGCGCGTTCATTTTCGGATAAGCAGATTACAAAGTCGTTTATCAACAGCTCTCCGTCATCTCTGTGTACCAAATTACATTATCTTCTTTATTTACTTATCTACGTCAAGATTCTCTACATTGGGCTAGTCATCGCTTCATTTTGTATTCAGATTTTAATGCCAAATTCCATTATACTCAGATTATTATATTGAAAGTTAATATTCTTCAATTCGTGGATGCAATTATTACAAATACAATTATTTCAATGGCAATAAATAATAGTCAACGTGTTTAATCGCTATGGTAAAAAAGTGTTTCATCTTAAAATACTGTACTAAATTTTAATAAACCTTTAAGACATTTAAAAAAACCTAAACCCCATCTTTTGGCGCGATAGATAAACAGCGTTCGAAACTAATTAGAGAACCACTATCCCATCATTATCCCAAATTATTCCCATTGTACCTGTCAATGACTTTACTTATTGAACTATTTTTAAAAAATCGTTGACTGCAACAATGCAGTAAAACTTTGTTACCTTAAACAAATAATAACTATTTGAACTCAATATGGTCGCTGAGTGGAAAAACACCATTAGGCTATCGTAAACTCATCTACGAAATCTCAACGCTATCGTTGAGTTAGGGAAAATTCCATTACATTATCGTAAACTTATCTGCGAAATCTCAACGCTGACGCTGAGTTCAGGAAATTCCATTACGCTATCGTAAACCCATCTACGAAACCTCAACGCTGTCGCTGAGTTACCGGAAATTCCATTACGCTATCGTAAACTAATCTGCGAAATCTCAACGCTGTCGCTGAGTTCAGGAAATTCCATTACGCTATCGTAAACCCATCTACGAAACCTCAACGCTGACGCTGAGTTCAGGAAATTCCATTACGTTATCGTAAAACCCATCTACGAAACCTCAACGCTGTCGCTGAGTTACCGGAAATTCCATTAGGCTATCGTTAACTCATCTACGAAACCTCAATGCTGTCTCTGAGTGGAAAAACACCATTAGACTATCGTTAACTCATCTACGAAATCTCACCGCTGTCTCTGAGTTAGGGAAATTTCCATTACGTTATCGTAAACTAATCTGCGAAATCTCACCGCTGTCGCCGAGATGAGGAAAATTATTTTGAGCTATCGTAACCTCGCCTACGAGATTTGTTAATTCTTTTTCCAAAATTGTTTAGCGATTAAGTATGATCGCAACAAACGTGTCTAAAGGCGAGAGGACGGTAGAAAGTTGTCAGTCCGGTGCGGGCTTTCTAGCCGAATGTGCGGCGCGGTTGCGACACGTCTCCACGATAACATCTACTTTAGCATCTGTCTTGCCACCCGAACAAATAGCTATCAACCTCAACGACTCGATGAGCTGTAAGATATTGATCAGATTTTTGGGGTACGGAGTTTTTCGAAGGAAAAAAATCAGGGTAACTTTTCTAGGAAACTTTTAGTTTCCTCAAAGTTTCCTCTCAAGTTTTCCTCAACAAGATTCCTAAAGGTTACATCTTCTCGGGTAAATATAAAAGTGAATTTACGCATAAGTCTTAAATCCAAGAACATGACGCTCATGAGAACTCCAGCTAAAATTTACGTAGGTTCATTGTATTCCGCAATTCATCGCCATAAGTACTCCCGGGTATTTTTTAAATAGTACTCTACTTCTATTGTTCCGACAAGATGTCTAGACCCGAGATTGAGGTCCCGGATGAACACGTCTAATGTGAAGCATGGGGACTCCGAGGCTTTCCAGCAAAGCATGGGGATAGACTTCGGGCAGGAAGGAAGAGTCAGCAACATAAAATTGGAGAGAAGATAGAAATGGAAGAAAAATTCATTAAGAGGAAAGAAAGAATATGGATCCTAGAGGTGGATGAAACTTCGTTTAGTTATTGAAGCTTCATGGTTGATTAAGTTTAGTTCAGTCATTGAAGCTTCATGGAGGATCAAGCTTCGCTCAGTAATTGAAGCTTCATGGAGGACCAAACTTCGCGCTTCATGGACGACCAAACTTCGCTCAGTAATTGAAGCTTCATGGAGGGCCAAGGTTCGCGCTTCATGGACGACCAAACTTCGCTCAGTAATTGAAGCTTCATGGAGGGCCAAGGTTCGCTCAGTAATTGAAGCTTCATGGATAATTGTATCTTCATGGCGGGCCAAGCTTCGCTCAGTCAATGGAGCTTCGGAGTGAACACCGACACGACAAACACAAAATAAAACACAAAAATAACAACTAAGACGAAACAAGAATATGACACGAAAGTGGATCATATATACCCCAGCACAAGATAGTAAAAGACCAAGATAACAGCGGAAACTTCGGTTTAAGCTGTATGAATGTGATAGAAGAAATGGATAGAGGGTAGAAACGAAGAGAAGAACATGCCGAGAGACAAAGAGGGAGGAGTGATAGTGAAAGAGTAAGGATATAAAAGAAAACAAGAATTACAAAGATAAGGAAGACATAACTCGGGTGTACACCAATGTTAAGGGTATTGAGAAGAGAGAAGTTGAAAAAGTACAGTACTTATGGCGGTTTTTATAAATTTGGGCTGACCAACAAACACCCATCATGTTGCATGTCTGATTACACTGTACTATCCACTCTTGCAGGTACGGACAAGCACGTATCGATGCGCGTGTCGATTGTCACGTCCGAGGTTGCGGTGGCGTTTTCGCGTCCTTCCCCGAGGCCGTCGCCGTTTGCGGGCCAAGTTCACCGCTGAGGACAACCGCGGGCGGCCTTCCGTCCGCTGTCCATTGTCGATCATACGCCGTTCTACAATTAACATGCAGACATCGACCTTCGCTTTCAACGTAGATTTTGTAAAGTTCCCTCGGGTTCGGTAGGAAATTTAATTTTGTATTCCCCTAAAAATGCCAAAATGGGCCTTACATCCATTTCCGCCTGTCTGTACATATCTTGTCTTTTAGTAACACTTAAGAAGGAGTTTTGTGGTCGTCTTCTACGTCTAAACGTGAACACTATTAAGGACATTTAAAAAAATATTATTCAGAAGGGTTTTCGTATACTTTAAACTGACTCATGTACTACTAAAATAAAGTAACTATAAAAAGTCTAATTTTGTGGAATATTTAACACATTTATGTCTTCTATTAAATTATTTCGTTGATTTTAAACCGACTTCAAAATTATACTACGCACATTAAATTTTTCCCATATAAATTTTACTGGTGATGTAATAATTTAATTTATTTAATACAAAATACTCGCAGTACTATGTATTAGTTGACCGCCGGGGCACAAACGAAAGACGATCAAAGAAGAAGTAATGTGGTTGAGATTAGGAGGAAACACGTCTGTTCACACAAAATGTACTTTTTTAACAAATTATGAAATATATTTTATTACGCTGTGAAACTAATTTACGATCACGACAATTTGTAGAGCAGTTACTTAAGAGTCAGATTTGAAACGAGCACAAGGTCAAATCAACAAGACACATGGAGGAAATGTCGTTGAATTTGTTAAGGTTAATAGCTTAGCTTAGCAAGGAAATAGTTCAATTTTTCCACTCGGATAAAATAGTACGTAGAAACAACTGAAGTTGTTAAACCGTATTTAATGTTCCGGTTATACTAACTACACTCACATTTCGCTAATTTTCACCCAAAAAACGCACCAGGCTAAGTCGGAGATCTTTATGTTAATAATTAAAATAATTCCTTGTTTTATAATTTCCTCAGTGGTTCTACAACATTTCTAAAGAGCTGTCTTCAATGTGTCCATCCGGGACCCGGAGTTTCTCCCGGATTCCGCCCAGTGATAGCACCTATCGTCGATCTTACGCGGCAGTTATTCTAATTCGTCCACTAAAAGCAATTCCGAAATCACCGGCACCGCATTAGAAAGCAGACATCGACTGAAACTTCAAACCGACTACAGTAACTGTAAATCTGTGAAACTTTGTAAAAGAGAACAGTATTAATTGCACTAATTGACACGGTGGTGTGACTCTCAAACATTTGAATTCGCTACGCTTCTCTGACATTCAGACACTTTCAAACTCTACACGAAGTGGACTTTTCAGTTTCTTAATTTTTACGACATCGAATGTTGCGGAAATTGGGAGAAAAATAGGTTTTTTCTTCACTTTCTTCAGCAAAGGTCATGTGAACAGACTAGACAGCAGTGATCCACAGCGTCAGACAAATTCTTCAGGAAGAGTGACATCCTAAATTGTCATACCAGGTAAATAGACTAGACACCAGTGATCAAAAGCTTGATACACAACTAGAGTAGTACTGCCATTCTTCGTCGAGGGTGACATCCTTAATTTGTCATACCAGGTGAACAGACTTGACACCAGTGATCAAAAGCTTGATACACAACTAGAGTAGTACTGCCATTCTTCATCGAGTTGACATCCTAAATTGTCATACCAGGTGAACAGACTTGACACCAGTGATCAAAAGCTTGATACACAACTAGAGTAGTACTGCCATTCTTCGTCGAGGGTGACATCTTAATTCTTCATACTTGGGGAATAGATTTGACAAAAGTGATCAAAAGCTTGACTGCCATTATTCGTCGAGAGTGACATCCTAAGTTGTCATGCCAGGTGAACAGACTTGGCAGCAGTGAACCCAAGCTTGAGATACAACTAAAGTGGTATTGCACACACATTCTTAAGCAAGGGTGACATCCTAAATTGTCAAACCAGGTGAATAGACATGACAGCAGTGACCCTGAGCATGTGTTGCAGACACACATTCTTCATCAAGGATGACATCCTAAACTGCCGAGCCAGGCCATTACACTAGGCAAGCTCCGGGGGATGTCGAGTCAGAAATGAATGTGCAGCTGATTCTTAACACTTTCCCTCGCACATCCAATCGTCCGTTCATTCACCACGCGTTGAACGAATTCCCACCGTAATACAATCAAGACTGGCCGTTCCCAAACTCCGTTTCACTTGTCATTAGACATACGATTCGTGTGACCTCACGCCGAATCGTATTCAACAGCTATACGATTGGGGGAAACAAAATAAAACATGGCAGATTTTAGGAAGAATCTTGGTCCAGCTACCGGAAAGAAACTGTTTACACGGAAGAAAAATGTATGAGCTATGAGAGAAGTTAGGGTTGTTTGGTCCGTAGTCTAGTAGAGCGACTGAGCGTAGTGGTTCCTCAAATCTCCACGAGCAAAATTTCTCTTTTATTTCATAATTTATTTATTTTCATATATATTGATGTATGCATGATTGTCTTTATATAAATATTCTGGAAAACAATTTATTCTCTAACATATTTATATGACTTTATTTTCAGCGTATTCAACAATTGTGTTTGAATGAATTGGATCGGCTGCGTCGGAGGGCATGTTTTTAAATTCGTAAAGAAGTCCACAGCCAAATAGACAATGAAATCAACTCTAACAATTTAAAAGTGTAATTTAATCCCATCAATTAACATTTTGAACATAAAACAAATTATTTAAAATTTATGAATTCTTTAGAACTAATTTTAGACGTAAAATTCTTGTAAAAATATACCTAATCATCATTAGTAAGCTAATTTTTGGCACAGAAATGCAAAAACATCCTTGAAACCCGGCATAAGGGGTTTCTTCTGAACCTCATTTGTCGAAATTTCTACTCTCGCAGCTTCTCACTCCGTTACTGGGTTTTCTTAAACTGTAAGATAAATACATATCTTGAATAATAATTTTTATCTCAATTCATTTTTGGACTAATTACCCATAATATTCTGTGAATCGACACGGTTCCTTTTTTTAAATTAAAAAATACGTCAACGGTTTAAGACGCACGAAGGGACATGCTACACGATACACATTGAATGCGAACGACGGCTGGAGTCGATTATCCGGTACTGTACATCGACAATCCTCAATAGCAGCCATTTGATTTGACCCCGGAGAATTATTCCGGTAAACAACTTTTACCGAGGTTGAAAAGTCGAGAAATCTCTCCGGTCGAATTCGGAACGGCGATCCTTTCACTTCACAAATCACAGCGGTGTGAACCTCGACCCCAGGTCTGCTGAAAGGCCGTCTGATCCGCGGTTTCATCACCGTCCGCCGTTATAACGGAGCCTATTAATGAACACACTGTGGAAACCGCTGAAGTACTCTTTATTCTATCAGAAGCCAGTTAACTCCAATCGATCGCATACGATACACATTAAAATTAGAATTTTGTGTTTATTCAACACTCAAGACCGATCAACGATACTGGAAACCCCCATGTAATGCGTTAAGGTACTCTACCTTGGTGTCGAACGAGAATGAACACGTGCTGGGTTGAATAATTCAATTATTGATTCTAAATTTACATTAGTCACAGTCCACCGCTCCACCTGTTGCTCTACCGTACAGGGAACGTTCCTTATTCACATTAGCGTAACAGCTACGCTCAACCCTTTATTTCAGTAGTAGTTCCAGATAAGCTAAAATTACCGTCTTTCGCATAGAACACGGAAATCATCCCAATGAACTTTCTGACATTTTAGTCCCACGAAGGAGTAAAAGTGAAACTTTTCGTCCCTCACGGGACTAAAAAATTACTTAATAATGACATGGTAAGGGTCCAAATACACTTCATACACCAATTACAGTAGAAATATATGCATCATGCTACTGTCTCTTGCGTTTGCAGTATTTTCGGACGTCGGCCATATTCTTTTTCATTTTAAACCCATAAAGTGAATATGAGAAGTGAAGTAAAGTTTGTTTAGTGTTTCTAAAAAGCGTAAATTATTTGAAAATATTGCATAGACTAAAATTAATTTTTTTTTCATAGCGTAGTTTGTGCTACACTTAGCCTATTATGTTAGTCAAATAGTTAAATTATTTATCACTGACCGATTAATACTGTGCTTTTGTAGGTGGAAAAACAGATTTAGTGTGCATCATGGATTGAACTAATGTTTGTCCCCCTCGAATTTGTCACCCAAAGGCGTAGCCGAGGGCAAAAATAACTATTTCTCACCAAAAGAGTTACTCAATAACTAGTTCAATTCATCAGTTACCATCCAACATTGAATCTTATTAGATTAGATTATTGAAATAACAACCATACTACAATGTAGGTATTTTAAACCAAGTATGAATGATGATTGTGGCGCGATCTTGTAATCTTGTTACTGACTAAGGCTGACATGTTCCTTTGACAGGACTGTTAATTAATAGCCGAACAGCCGATGGTAAATAATGGGCCTACAGTTTAACTTGGAATCCGAACCACGGCCTCTGAATTACGAATTGGTCTAATTATGAGGATGGTCTTTGTGTTACACCCACCGTCCATCGCTCACAACTATCCACAATTCGTGACCTCCAAGTAGCTGGATTACAGGACGTCGCCGTCCCAGTCAATCTGTTGCAACCGTAGCTGCTTCATTGTTACCAAAACCGCATCACTTGTCACTCTCCCACAATACACGGAAAGTTCGTACGCACATGTTTGACGGAGCCGTTACTCCATTACTAGTTCCAAATCCGCATCAGTTACCGTCCGCCGCTCCACCTGTTGCTCCCGCTGTACACGTCGCTTTCCCCGCTAACAAAATAACGGTTACGGTTATGGCTCTTGCATCACGCCAATTACTTTTAGACGACCGTTGTTAACATATCGGGATATAAATGACAGGATAAAGATCAAATGGCGACGACTTCGGTTTAGAAACCGGTTATCTAACCGCAATCCGCCGAACGAGGATACATTTTGATTGATGGTATTATGTTGAAGAGATTTTTACAAACAATCAAACCTCCAGAATCTTTAAAACTCATAATAGCGTCAATTTTTAATCATTCAATATATTTCATAGTACCGTTCCAACGCGTCTGTATTTTTCACTACACAACGTTTCTGGAAGTGGAGAAACACCTCCCGTTTTCAAGTGATTACGCTATACTGTATCGCTCCGCTAGCTCGGAGGCGGAGTATTGTGGTTATTTGTTGCGGTATCAGTATAGTTTATGTATTATGCATGAAATATAAGTATAGTATTACTGACAATAATACTATATTTAATAGATGTAACTTAAAATTTCAATTTTTAATGTATTAGTGATTACCACTTGAAAACGGGAGGAGTTTTTTCACCTCCAGAAACGTCGAGTAGTTAAAAACACAGACGCGTTGGAAAAGTCTAATAAATTGAATAGTCTAACCTCCTAAGGGATCGGGAAAGATTCTTCTTATGGAGATATTTAAATAATAAAAGTAAGGAGGTTCGTTTCATCGAGTATCTTACCATCGCTATTCGGCTTGTACTAGACATACTTTTCTGATCTTCACGTCTGATCGTGTTTGAGTCCTTGTTTGTTTAAAAAACTACTTGCTATGGAGGTCTACCGTGTGGGAAGTACGTCTTGAAGAGGTTTTATCTTCGCTGTATTGTGACTTTATACGCCTAATCGCAGACTACTAAAAAGTTTTGCCCGAATTTCTACCTCTTATAGAGATGTGGAAGCATTGAAAGTTATGTTGGTTTCAAGGTGACTTTGAAAAGTTCATCTTATAGAGGTTCCACTATAATTTCCTCCCCAGCGTCAGACGCGGTTCACACTTCACAGCTCCCACAAGCCCCGGAGCTGACGACGGCGAGGGCGGAGCCCCAAACGGGGCTCACGTATCATCACGCCACTTTCTAACACGGAAGCTCCGCGCCGGAACTGGACGTCACGGTCGCCGGCGAGTCCAGCCGCTGCGGATATAACACAGTAATGCGCTCTGACATATTCACGTAACACGATGCAGGTGGACGTCACTCGAATGCAATTTCTTGGTTGGAAGTTTCCTTATTCTATTTATACGGTACGTATCTCATTGCATGTTGCATTCGCGAAGAAAGAGTAAATTTAATTCTTAGCCAATTCCTCATCACCCGCATTTCTGAAAATTTATTTTAGTAGTTATTAAACCTGGTGTAAGATTTGACTCCACACCTCAGAGAGTGGTCACGTTTAAAATATACATTACCTTTATAACATTACTACCTATGCAGGTAGGTATATTTTAAGCCAAGCTTTGAATGGAGAATGAGTTTAAGATGATTATGGTGCGATCTTTTAGTCTTGTTACTGACTAAGGCTGATATTTTAATTGGTGAAGACTGTTAATTAATAGCCCAACAGCCGTTGAAATCTAAAGGACCTACAGTGTAACTTAGCACAAGTTTAGCAAAACAAAATTTTTCTTCTGAATTACGAACTGGTCTAATTATAAAAATGGTC
Source organism: Nephotettix cincticeps (assembly GCA_023375725.1). Taxonomy (NCBI): domain Eukaryota; kingdom Metazoa; phylum Arthropoda; class Insecta; order Hemiptera; family Cicadellidae; genus Nephotettix; species Nephotettix cincticeps. The sequence goes on along the minus strand of CM041787.1, from coordinate 5,808,499 downwards.
TTTGCGGATAAACGTACGCAATAGTGCGTTTGTCCACACCAGAAAAGATCGCATCCACCGACCACCGGTCATAACTATCCACAATTCGTCTCTGTCTCAATCATATTAATATTATAGTCCATAGTAAAGTCGTGTAGGGTAAGTAGTAAGTGTAGGGGGCGGATACCCCCTCCGACTTATACTTACATATATATACTCCCAATAACTAACTCCCCCTCAGCCTCCACCAACATAAGTGGGGAGACGGTGGACCGAACGCCTGTGGACTGAATGAGATTCCCTAGGCGGTTTCTAGAGCTACACGTTAATTCCACGGGGAATTTATCGCATAGAAGATTGCACACAAATGAAACCTGGAGAATATAATAGGATTATCGTTGCTGTACTACGGCTAAGGCCCGACAATACAGTTCGCGCAGTCGGCCAAGGTGGGCGGAGCCCCCGTTGTCCACGGCGACGTTCGCTTTAGATAATCACCTCATTAGCGACTTCCGGTCCGGTAATGGCGTCCGTCCAGGGGACGATCACGTGACCTATGACTTCGCGGGGGTAACTGAACCCGGCCCAAGAAACACGTCGTATCCATCACCAGGTTCGAGCTCGTAAATGTAACCAATGTGTTAGCAATTTTGGGACGGCAAAGTGATACGGAAGTGACGTCAAATGGTAATGAGAACAGCTGTTTATGAAACTGAAAAAATTCGCATCAGATATATCCATGATTCCACAAAAAGGTAAATACTGTGCATTCAGAAGTTTCGTTGCAATTTTAAACCATTTTATTCTTTCAAACTTAGAAGATCCCAGGAAATCCGGTAAGAGCACTCATAGTTGAATTAAAAATAGCAACCTGAAGGAAAATAAACTATGCTGGAAAGTGTAAGAAGGTGAACTGGCTGCAGAACTCCCCAAAAACTTCATAACTACGGAATCGATCTTCGTTCAGATTCAGCCTGGAAACCTCTAGAACTTATAAGGACCCTTTAGGAGATCTAGGAGACAATGTATTATATAAACACAGACCTTCAGAGGATCTAGGTGGCCTTATGAGAATTTATTTTAAATTTGTTCACAGTTTAATAAAAAATAATTAGATTAGATAAGATTATTGAAATGGCGAATATACGACAAGGTAGGTATTTTAAGCCAAGTATGAATGAGGATTGGGTGTAAGATGATTGTGGCGCGATCTTGTAGTCTTGTTACTGACTAAGGCTGACATGTTTGTTCCTTAGACAGGACTGTTAATTCATAGCCCAACAGCCGATGGCAACTAAGGGACCTACAGTTTAACGTGGAATCCGAACCACGACCTCTGAATTACGAATTGGTCTAATTATGAGGAATGTCTTTGTGGATTAACGCAGTATTCAATAATGCGGACGGTAATGGATTACAGGACGTCGCCTCCGTCCCAGTCAAATGTTATAAATGTTAGTTTTTAAGATTTGAATATTGTTAACCTGGTCTGAGCTAATTGGAGTTCAAACTGTTGCAATACGTTCCGGTGAAACATTTTTACATGTGAGATTCAAGACCTTTTCGAGGCTTATCGATTTTAAAGATACGGGTTTTTCATTTACATGTCAGATTCACTTAGATTTCCTTTAAAGAAACTTTTGACATGGATATGTCTTCGCTCTGAGGAGGGGGGAGTTGGCAATTTGCGCGACCAAAATTTGAAACAGTGACTCATAGTTTGGTTATAAGAACAGCTGTTTAGATGAACTGAAAACATTCACATGGAGAAATATCCATGATTTAATCTTTTTCCCACAGTCTAATAAATTCATTCACAACTATTTCTACATGACAGTAAACTTTAATTCTCATAAATTTATTCCCAGTGGTATGCAGTGGTAAAACATTCAATCTCCAGACTTAAGGCCTCGAGAACCGGTTTGCATTGTAGTTAGTACGTAGACATGATCAGTTTCTTACTTATAGCAATTCTACCGGAACCGTTTGCGATACCGGAAGTGGTGGAGCGAATAATTAACATCTGACAGAACGGTACACAGCTGACTGTGTACCAAGGCCGTTTTGTGTGTAATGCATTGCAATGCAATGCACGGGATACCATTTCACATAAGGTGAAGGCCGAGCTCGGCCTGGAGGCGTTGCCCCCGACCCGACAGTGGCTGCGAGCCGACGCCCGACGTCTACTCTACAGGGTGTTTCAGAACTCGCTATCGAAACTTCAGGATATTACCACAAACTAACTACAGTGGACCTCCCAAACCATTGTAATGATTAAGGATGGACCTCGGACTGTCTGCCAGATTATACTGTTGCAACAGAAATACGCACAGATCGGAGGTATATAATACAGTAGAACCTCACTAATTGGAAACTCATTAATTCGAAAACCTCTACAATTCCATAAATAAAAGAACACCTTCAATATTCGAAAAAAGGTTTATTCAAATAGTTTAAAGTATTTTTGACGCATAATTTAGCCTCTAGAATTCGAATTATGTTTCTTAACTTCGAAACTCTACCTCTAAAAATTCTAAGTTAATCTCTGTAGTTCAATGAATCAAGGATTTGACTAAGCTACATATAGATCACGTACTGAGAGTACTTCCACACCTTTTCCGCAATGCGACAAAAACGAAATTATTTAACGTCAATGTTAATGTGAAAAACGATAACCATAAACAGTAACTCTAGAATAAAACTTTTTGCTATTTATTGCAAATTACACGATTTATCCCGTTTTACCAACAATTTCCCTCTAATTCCCCCTGTAATCGGCGCGTCTCCCACTGCCAAACGCAGATGTGTTGCACCCAACCTCGTTTACCCTCAGTTTTCCCACATTTCCCCGCACCACAGGAACGTCGCCTACACACCCTATACTCCAGACACCAGATTCCCCGCAATTCCCCACGGCGCGGGAAAGTTTCCCCGTCTAACGGTCGGCCCATGTCGCACGCCGTGACCGGGTTAGCCCATCCTACCCGCATTCCTTCGTCTCTTCCCTCTGTTCCACTCTCGCTCTCGTTCCCCTATCTACACCGCGCTGCCGCAGTACAACATGTCGGAGATAATAGTTTTTTCCCCAATGTACTCATACTTATACAGGGTGTCCATGAAAAACGTTTCAGAACTTCGGCGAGTGATTAGGTACATTAAAAGGAAGAAAACAGTTCCGATAGAGGTATTGCCTAAAACGCTTATTTTCTCAGATATCCGCCATTTTGTATTTCCCACAAAATATTTTTTATTTCAAACAATTTTTAACGGATTATTTCCAAATTTGGTACGTGTTTTAAACTAGTAGACTACTATTATTAAAAAAATAACTAGCATGATCCGAGCTCAAAATCCAAAATGGCGGCCATTTAAAATTTTAAAACTTAAATACTTTGTTAACGGTAAAATTTAAAATGGCCGCCATTTTGGATTTTGAGCTTGTATCATGCTAGTTATTTTTTTAATAATACTAATCTACTAGTGTAGAAACACATACCAAATTTCAAAATAATCCGATCAAAAATTGTTGAATTAAATAATATTTTGTGAAAAATACAAAATGGCGGATATCTGAGGAAATAAGCGTTTTAGCTTATACCTCTCTTGGAACTTTTTTCTTCCTTTTAATGTACCCAATCACTCACCGAAGTCCTGAAACGTTTTTCACGGACACCCTGTATACTATCAACAGGTGATATATTTACTAACTTTTACAGAAAGGTCGCAAACTTATCGTAACAGAATCAGTTAGAAAGATAATTAATAATGACACAATTAATTGCAAACGGCTAAGTACCTTGTACTGAAACTGGTGACCTTCCGACTACGAGGTGAACATGTTACAAACGTCGCTAAGTACTGTACTTAGAAACGGTTATTACAATCAATGCCAAAATTGCCAATTTGAAACACTGTAACTCAAGACAATCGAAATCCGCATGCGCAGACGTAGCAGCACTACCTGCATCAGCATAATTTTCTATTCCCAATACAAATCCGTTTTCTTCGCATTAATATGGACGGTGGCGACGTCCTGTAATCCAGCTATTTCAAGGTCACGAATTGTGGATAGTTATAAGCGGTGGTTGGAGGGTGTAGTTTTCTATTGTGTGGATTAACGTCCGCACTATTGAATACTACGTTAATCCGCAAAGACCATCCTCATAATTAGACCATTTCGTAATTCAGAGCCAGTAGTTCGGACTGCACGTTAAACTGTAGGTCTCTTAGTTGTTGCCATCAGCTGTTGGACTATTAATTAACAGTCCTGTCTAAAGAATATGTCAGCCTTAGTCAGTGACAAGACTACAAGATCGCGCCACAATCACACTACACTAATTTCTCATTCATACTTGGCTTAAAATACCTAGCTGGGTACCTAAAATTGCTTTTAACGTGTCAGACTCGTAATCTAAAAAAAATAACAATCTAAAAAAAAAAAAAAAAAAAAAAAAAAAAAAAAAAAAAGGAAATCTAAAAAAAAAATAAAAAAAAACTAAAAAAAAAAAAAGGAAACAAAAAAATAAAAAAAAAAAAAAAAAAAAAAAAAAAAAAAAAAGAAAAAAAATAAAAAAAAAAGAAAAAAAAAAAAAAATTACGTACTCTCAATTTGCAATTGATTGGGCTTGGGCTGGTAATTAATTTACTACCTAATAAAAGGTCTACGTGAGGAAATAATAAGACCACGGTTTTGGACCGTTCCCTGTAAAAACTTCATAAAATTCTGTTAATTAATGGTGTTGGTAAAGTCCCTTCAATCCTCCGTACAAATTAACGATGTTATTTTGTGTCACGTGTGCGGGTTTACGTAACGTGTAGCTAATAACAAGACATGGGTTTGGACAGTTCCTCATCAACACGCAACAATACGCCACTGCCATTGATATACAGTGCATCAGCAACCCTCATGGTGGGTTTCTCGTAACGCGTAACGGGGAGCCGAATTGACGGATATACGTTACGCGGCAGACGGAGACAATGGGGTGGGCGTGACGGCGAGGGGGCGGCTCGCTATTCCGGTTAGATAACCGCTATTGAAATAGCTGCCAACACTGAAATAGCTCACCTGACGACGAAAGCTGCGCGGTGCATCGCCTCCGCCGTGCAATATCGTCAATACGCCAACTGATCACGTATTAATTGTATATTATTGTTAGCAACCGTTGTATTGGTTTGCTAATGAAGAATATTCCACCATAGTGTTGTATTTAGACAAAATATACACTAATATTTATTTTTATCCAACGGGTAAAGTGGAAATATTTCCACTGATAACAGTACGATTATGTCTTCTGTTAATCGTGGATATGAGGAAGACACGACATAAAAGGATAGAAAACATATGAGAGAAAAAAAATTATATTGCGAAAGAGAAAATATTTACAACATTTGATAGGACAAAATTTTAGAAACGAGAGACAATATTTAAAACATTTGAGACACAAAATTGTATATGCAAGAGACAATATTGAAAAAATTGATAGGGCGAAATGTTATAAACTAGAGACAATATTTAAAATATTTGAGAGACAAAATTGTATATGCGAGAGACAATATTGAAAACATTTAAGAGACAAAATTGTATATGCGAGAGACAATATTGAAAACATTTAAGAGACAAAATTGTATATGCGATAGAGAAAATATTTAAAACATTTGAGAGACAAAATTGTGTATGCGAGAGACAATATTTAAAAAAAAATTTGATAGGACAAAATTTAAAAAACGAGAGACAATATTTAAAACATTTGAGAGACAAAATTGTATATGCGAGAGGCAATATTGAAAAAAATTGATAGGGCGTAAAGGTTATAAACTAGAGACAATATTTAAAATATTTGAGAGACAAAATTGCATATGCGAGGGACAATATTGAAAGAAAATTGATAGGACAAAATGTTAAAAACGAGAGATAATATTTAAAACATTTTTGAGACAAACCTTATACAAACGAGAGCCAATATTTAAGGTCTGCGAGCGAAAAATTAACTACCTTTAAAAATCACAATTTTAACGGTTATTTGATGATTGTATCACAAAAATGCTTTAGCATGGTTTTTAGTGAGTACTTTTCGAGTTACAGGGTAATTAATTTGGAAATTTTAGGAACGTGGATGAATAAAAGACCTCTTTCACGTAACCTATGAAAAAGATTTTGTAATATGAAAAAAATCGTATACTACAGGAAATGATTTTTACCGCTTAATTTTTTATCCGATAATCTTATCAAATATGTCATTTTGAAGATCTACATTTTTTTAAATAAAAAACAGAATAATTGTCATCTTAAACAAGTCACTCAGGAAGCTTGCATGAATCAATCACATATTTGTAAAAAATAAGCGACACTAGCGCCGACCTAGCGGATTTCAGTAGTCCCTAACGCCGCTCGCACCGTCTTATAACACATTTGAGAGACAAACATGATATAAAACACATATAAAACGCACATAAACTCATACAAAACGATAGCTAATATTTACGACATACGGAACATAATCGTTTTACAAAACGACAGCATGTAAAATAATCATTACACAAAACGAGATCTAATATTGATGTGCGATGTGAGATAAACACGACACACAACGATAGCTAAATGTCGAATTAGGCGCACGCAAGCTATCCGAGGGGGCGAGGGGGGGCGCCCCGGCACACAACTACCGCCCAGTTAAATACTGGCATCCTCTTTGGGCGGTTATAAATAATATAATCACCACGAGCCGACGACGACTGTGACATGATATGACGATAGGCGATGTTCCAATATTATATCGATATTAAATCAAGGTAAATAGAAATATACAGAGTGACGTCACTGGTACAGAAATGTTTGTGTTTACACTCCAGCTGCCAGAAATTTCTAAATCTTTCAAACATCATGTTGATTGATCCAAACCTTATTGGTTAAACAATTTTTTTTAATTAGTTACATTTTGGAACGAAACAACGACAGGAACCCTTTTATTTTATTTTACAGTATTTAACGACAACATTTTTTATGGAAAAATATAATTAAACAACATTTTACATGCTAACCAAATTTGAAAATGAACATTCTTCAGTTATTTATGTAAATAAACAATTATGTCACTGGTCAGAAATTACCATAGTGAAATGCATATTTAAGTATATATTCAGTTTTTAATCGTACTTTTTAAACTTTTAACTGAAATGGCGACCTACCCAGGTAGATATTTTAAGCCAAGTATGAATGAGGAATGAATGTAGGATGATTGTGGCGCGATCTTGTAGTCTTGTTACTGACTAAGGCTGACATGTTCCTTAGACAGGACTGTTAATTAATAGCCCAACAGCCGATGGCAACTAATGGATCTACAGTTTAACGTGGAATCAGAACCACGGCCTCTGAATTACGAATTGGTCTAATAATGAGGGTGGTCTTTGCGGATTAACGTAGTATTCAATAGTGCGGACGTTAATCCACACAAGAGAACACTACATCCACCGACCAGTTCTCACAACTATCCACAGATCGTAGATATTTTTATTTGTAGATTGTATCATTGCGAGAATAAATTAACGTGATTTAAACTTTCTTTAATCGTTTTGTCATAAAATTGTGAGTAATAGTAAAAATTGCTCAATACATCATTCGATATTTCCCATATCGATATTTTAATGCGATAGTATCGATATTGAATATCGGAAGCTGTACGATAACTGACCATCATGTAGAGTACCCGGGGAAACAATCACTCGTCATTGGGCATTCCCAGCTTCCTCCTACAGTACACCTTCCGGTAGACCAATCATATGTAATCAGATACTTTTAACTCCTGGATATTAAACTGAATGAGGGTCACCGGTTCTACCCCGAAGACCAGAGATCCAATTGGTTTGCGTAGAAATTTTCATAGAGCCGAAAGCAGTGGCGGTTAGTGATTGCTTTGGTGGGGAGGGGAGAGTACACATCAAAAGGGTATGGAACCCCCCAAGTAAAACTGAGAGTGTGGGGGCCACGGGATACTTTATGAAAATACAATTCTAAAACATGTTTTTAGGCTAACTGAAGCACATTTTTTTCTTTAACTATGACACTAAGACTCAAAAAGACAACGATTTGCGACGAGTGGACGTGTTTTGTTTCTTGTGTGCGTAATTGTTAGTGATCTTGATTGTTTTCAGCTTTATACCGCCTTATGTACTAATCGTGTTACGCTTTAGGTACTAACTCGCCTGAGAACGGGATCAGATTCCAGGTCCCGAAACGTCGTAAAACTTTATTTTACTGAATATAGTGATAAGTGATATAGTGAGTGAAGTAACATAAATCCACCATAAAAAATGAATTTTTATGTGGCACCACACATAATTAAAACGAAAATTCTTAGTGTACACCGGGGTGCTGTGTGGAGGATTATTATACAAAACAGCGTATTCAAAAATTGTAATGTAAAACACTAATTTTATGTATGAATTTTTGATCTATTTTCGAATAAACCCACAAATCGCGGAGATTTTTGTGGAAATGTATCCAATTTGTCGCGCCGGCCCCGGTGCACAATACCAATAAAACACGGGAGACGCGTCCTTGACAAGTGGTGGGAGGGGGGGGGTTCTCGCGAATGGGGCTGTCGAAAATAGCGCCAGTGTCAAGCGACAAGCGAGCTACTTGGCTGGCGGGCTTACGACACGAGGCGAGGCGAGTGCAGCGGAGTCAGATACGATCAAACACAAGGGCGTAGCCGGGGGACATACCCTCCCGCGAAATCGGTTACTAATACAGTAATACTAAGTTTCAAAAGTGCAAGTTGCAGAAAAATCCATTACCCTGACCTGGATGATCCCCTTGATATAACAGCCTAAATAGTCATGTCGGAGGTTAACTGGACTGGGACGGAGGCGACATCCTGTAATCCAGCTACTTGGAGGTCACGAATTGTGGATAGTTGTGAGCGATGGACGGTAGGTGTAGTGTTCTCTTGTGTGGTTTAACGTCCACACTATTGAATACTACGTTAATCCACAAAAGACTATCCTCATAATTAGACCAATTCGTAATTCAGAGGCAGTGGTTCGGACTACACGTTAAAATTTAGGTCTCTTAGTTGTTGCCATCAGCTGTTGGACTATTAATTAACAGTCTTGTCTAAAGAAGATGTCAGCCTTAGTCAGTAACAAGACTACAAGATCGCGCCACAATCATCTTACATTCAATCCTCATTCATACTTGGCTTAAAATACCTACCTTGTGGTATGGTCGCCATTTCAAATAATCTAATCTAACCCAATAAGAACGGTATTAAATTGTGCCTACGATTGTTCGATTGTAATAAAAAAAAGTCAATGATATGAGTCACACAGGCTTGCATATATAGAGAAATTAATTTTTAAAATTGCTATTTCATTTTTAGTAAACATTAAATTAGAATGTATTTGTACACGATGATTGTCAAGTAATTATCTTATTTTACAATAAAAAATATAGTAAGCCCGCACTCACCCTTTGTACTTATTGTAGGATTAAAAAATTATAAAAAAAGACACTTATAATCGTGACAAAATATAAACCTGAAATCTTACCAAATAAGTTACATACAAAGAAAAAAACACAGCTACATTATTTAGCATTATATGCATTATGCTTATTATCATTAACAAACTGTATTCAATCAATATCTTTTATTGGACCTAACCATGAGTCTCTGTTTTTAACTACACAACGTTTCTGGAGGTGGAGACACTCCTCCCGTTTTCAAGTGATTACCTATTAATTTAATTAATATTAAATAATTTAACAGATATTAATTATATCATGTTGCCAATAATACTATACTTATCTATCATGCACAACACAAAAACTATATTTATAAAGCAAAAAATACCCACTACAATTGCTCTAACTCTCGTTATGAGCGCACGCTATCTTGTGTCGCCCGCTAGCTCGGAGGCGGGGTGTTGTGGTTATTTGTTGCTTTATCATTTTAGTGTTTTTGTGTTGTGCAAACATTCAATTTTTAATGTAAATTATTAGGTAATCACTTGAAAACGGGAGGAGTTTCTCCACCTCCAGAAACGTTGCGTGGTTTGAATACACTAGAGCGATAGGAAAAGTCCAATTAACTGTAAAATAAATATTTCATCCAGTTTTTAACGATATCAAAGCCTAATATCGAATCACTAAAAATATATGTTGCACATTTATATAATAATAATAATAATTCTTTATTCATCAAAAAAGTATAATACAATACATTACAGTAGTAATCTTATGAAATTCACATATCAATAAACCACTCAACGGATAAACAAATACATAAACCAACTATACTTAAACAACAAAATAAACTACTAGCGATTATTTAGACCTTAACATTTATGATGAATAACTGGGTTGCCCCGAGGCTATGCCCGATTGGGGTCCCTTCACTACACATACATGAATTCAAAGGAAAAAACAGATGTGCCAAGCTGTTATTTTTTGCAATAAAATTAAACATTCACATGAAAAAATAATTTAAAAAAGCATAGTGTGCTTACTTAAGACTGCTAAAAGTAAAACTGCAACATATAAAACTCAACTTACAGCAGATGAAACTTAGGTAAAATATGAATTGGAGAAGTAAATTTGGAAGTAATTCTAAAAGTTATTCGGTAAAATAAAAAAAGGAACAAAATAAGCTAAATTTGAGGCTTAAGTAAAACCTCAACATCGTCAACCTTATGAATCCAGTATCGAAGTTTACTCAAATATTTAGTACCCTCAGTAATTTGAGAAATATAATTAAACGTTATGTTGAATAACCTAGGCCCGTTAAACGAATAGAAATGTTGAAAGTGTGTTAATTTGGGTTTAGAAACCACCAAAGAGTTAGGTATCTCCAGCTGAAACGATTCCTAAAGTGATTAATAATATTCTCTAGATTGAAACCTTTTAAAATATACGACACAGACAAATTCAACAAACTCCCTACGAAAAAAATTACATGCGTTTTTAACTAAATACTATTATAATGCTAATATAATCACGAGTTACCGCTACCAAACCAAATGAGTCATATACAAGTACGATATGATTGTTTGTAGAGTAGTAAGAGCTTGACGAATAGTTCAATTTTTTTATGAAGTGTGACATCGTTATGTGAATAATGACTGTCGTTAAACAACCCATTTACATCGTTCACGAACGATCTACACGAATCTAGGTTAGTATCACAACTAGACAACAAATTTAACGACTGCCTCGTTTGTTCACAAGCATTGTCGGGGAATCAACGCTATCGGAAGTTTTTTGTTAAAGTCGAAGTTTTTTTATCGAATTTTCCACAAGGAAAAGACTATTACCGTAGGTCTCATGGCTAGACTTAAACCCGGGGCCATGTTACTTTTTCATTTTGAGGTGTCTAGACACCAAAAAAATAGTCGTTAAATTTTTTATCTTCTGTGTGTGTGATAAAAAGTTTGTATGTCAAAACCACCGTTTCCAAGTAACTATTAATTTTATTTCAAGAATTCCTCAAAAAACGTTTGTTTAAAAACTCTAGCTAGAGTGTCCATGACACGACAACATATTTGGCAATTATTTTTAAGTAACACATTCGCACTTTATGGCACTCGTTAAAGTGAACACCAGCGAATATATGTTTTGTATATAAAATTACAAATAATTTATTTTCAAAAATTGACCACCGAGATCTATTGTACTTTAAAGAGTTGATACAAGCTTTACAACTAATTTCATTTCCTACTTTTCTAAGGCGACTTAGGACAGGCACTTAATTATGTTACAGTCTGGCAGCTGGCCAAATTTTACTTTTTTCCTTTTTTTTTACATTTTAAAGAATATCAAACAAAAACTAACATAAAAAATTAATTAAAAAAAATTTTATTAAATTATTACTTTTTAATTTTTTCTGTTTTAAATAAAACGATGTAAAACTCAGGATACAAAAATGCAAAGGCACAAATACACAGTGCGTCAATTTTCTAAATATAATTTACCATATTTTTCTCAAATTTGTCCAAAATTTAAGTATTATTAATTTATATACTAAACGTATTATGTAACACTTGTAGTTGTTTAAAAAAAGATATGCAGTTTGGTTTTTAAAAACCAACATATTTTTGGTGATAATAGTACCAATTTGTTAATTATAAATTTTCTTTTTCCCTACATTTCTAAAAAGTAAGTATTTCAACAGTACAAATATATAAACTATAAAAAGGCATTTAGCTTTTTAATTGACAAATTTTATTTTCATCATTTTCAGGTCAATAAAATACGCTCGTAAAACTTCAGGATAAATCTGGCAACACCGCACGCACATACTGAAAATCCCATGGTGAACTGGCAACACTGCACACTGAGGCGCGTGTGTACGAGTGCACCTTGACGACCGTACCACACCATGCTTAATATTTGGTTCAAGGCCATGCTGTCACCAGGCACAACTTTTACAGATACGTCATGTATAAATTAACGTCAGATCATGCGGTAGCGGTACCTCTCGAGTCAGGTTGAACGGGTGAAATAGTGAACCAGTTTGAATTTTAAAATCTCTACCGATATTTTATTACACATGTACTAACCCCCAAACCCTAGTATGATCGCTGTGCCACAATGTGTTTTGAATTTCTCCCAATAATACGATAGTATACGGAGAAAGTACTGTTTTCGATAAAATTTTCAAATTTGATTTGACAGTGGATGCATCCGTTTGAGAAAGTGGGTTTCGACGTGATGTCTGTCTGTCCATGTATCTGTCTGGATGTGCACAGAACCACAGTCCAACCCGTTGATGCGATTTAGATGGAATTTGGAACGTATGTAAATATTCACTGCATCTCCGGGAGTTTTTAAATTTTTTAAATTTTTCATTTATAAGGTTAGTTCACCTCTGACAACCCTTAAAAATGTGAAAAATGCCAGTTTCTCAAAAAAGGGCTCAAGCGATTTTGATTGAAATTTAGTACTATATAACTATATACTATACTATATTTTAGGTACAGTTTAAATTAACTACCACCATTAAACCAGTTTAAAATCTAAAATAATAGTATTTTAGTATTTCATAATAAATATATAGTTAGTAGAAAAGTTAAATTTATAGTCCATCGTTAAGAATGTTATTTTTATGGAGATAACTAAAAATTCAATATCTTCCTTTATTTAAAAACCTGTTTTCCACGAAACTTGGTATGCAGTGTAAATTACAATAGAATTTGGTCAAAAAAGGTTTGGTATTACGGGGGGGTGGGGTAATGTCCCGAAAAAATGTCCAACAATTAATTAATTAATTTAACTTGGAAATTGGATTACTATTTTTGAAACATACCAACGAATTTTTACAAAGTTGATTTTTGCTGTTAACAAGTAAACACCTATTTTTGTATTGGGTATTAGAGTTCCGATTTTATATCGATATCCTAAAGTGGAATTTGATCGAATATGAGACATTTTCGTGACAATCATTTTTCGATATAGCATATTTATTTATTTTTATATATTATTACTCATTTAAGGACTTCTACATGCATTCATATTAAAATAGAAACGAAAATCCACTCTATATGTATGTTCCAGGGAAATCCATAGCATTAGGTTAATGGAATCAAATCATCTCGCTTTGCACACATCGCTTGCCAGTTCGACGAAGTAAAACAACAACAACAACAACAAGTGACTTATTACGCATTTTAGTCTGAAGTTATTTTGATCACACATCCGTGTCAATGGTTTCTAAATAAATGTGTTTTAATAAACATTATACCACTTGTTGTTTTAAGTTACAAGTGTGTTTTATCAATATTAAATCTGTTATTTTATTTGCATTCAAACTAAATTTCCCTCAAAGTGGTAAAAAAACTAAATTAAATTAATCTATTACTGTACATGATCGTAATAGTTTTTGTTTATTTACAGTAAACCCTAATCTAAAAAATTGCATTTATTTCCGATAATATCGCAGAATCGATAGTATCAATATCGAACATTAGAATATCGACAAACGATCGTATGACTAAAACTGACCCCGAACACACCAGGTCCGTTCAAAACCTTGACTCAACATCAGCTGTTACAGTATCTTCAGCTGTTATCACAGCTGAAGATAACCTCTAATCCCTACTAAAAATATAAACACAATAAAAACACCTTTCGAACTGACGAGTTGGAAAAAATAATTTCTCGAATATTAACACAATTAGGAATCGTAAGAGCTGTAAAATAAATTCAAACACAAAGTTTGGAAAAAAATATAAAAAAAATAAAAATTATCTTAAGAAAATTTTTGAGTGTTTCATTGTTTTATTTTATCGTCGTATTGTTGAAAATATTTTTATTCGGAGACACTTTTTAACTACGGTATTGTACAATTTTGTTTGTATAACCCGTTGACTTGCAAAATGAAATACTAAACGAAAGATACGTTTGGATAATATAAAAAAAACAGGAAGAACTTTCACAAACAAAAGGAATAATCCTGTCCAATCCACTGAGAGGCTAATTCTATTATCTTACAACAAGTTTTATATAACTTTGTCAATAACTAGCGACTGAAAGGAAGATAAGCCGTTCCAAGTGTTGCTTCCCCTCGACCGAGTCAAGTTCCAGTCCTTGTGTGGGAACTTTGACCGCCTCCTTCATCTTGTAATGAACTCGAACTAACAAATAACACGAGTATTCGAACTTTCTCAAATAACACGCGTATTCTAACTTCCACAAATAATACGCGCGCTCGAACTTCCACAAATAACACGTGTATTCGAACTTGAATAAATAAATTCTTTATTTCTCATCGAAAAATACATGAGTAAAATACGCTTAACCATACCATTGAACATACTTTACAATAACTAGAAAACAATTTACTCTGTTGAACAAAATATATAAATAAATAGATTACATACCCAATGAAAAATGTAGGTGTTCCTTAGGAAAACCTGAGATGGAACCTCCCTCACAACAAATTTAACCGAGAGTCATGTGTAACAACATCCCTCCTTAATTTTGAAATGCAACTTAACAGTATAACAAAAATTTCAGCTAAGAACTCATTTAATGAATAAAATCCAAAAAGACAAACATTACTTCTTTCATATATCTACCACTATATGCATTACTACATATTATAACAT
The DNA here is from genome assembly GCA_023375725.1 of Nephotettix cincticeps. Classification (NCBI taxonomy): domain Eukaryota; kingdom Metazoa; phylum Arthropoda; class Insecta; order Hemiptera; family Cicadellidae; genus Nephotettix; species Nephotettix cincticeps. The sequence continues at coordinate 5,793,421 of CM041787.1, read as the reverse complement.
GAGTATTCTAACTTGCACAAATATAAACATGCTATCCGAACCTGTACAATATCACGTGTACTGAAACTTGATAAACTAAATAGTGTATTTTATATAATGTCATATATTATTTATATAAAAATATACTTATGAGTGTTCACGAGGTCTTTTACTGTTATCAACTATATATAAAAATATTCTAATAGTATTTTATTAAAAATATATTTTCCACGGTAGATGTGATCTACCCAAGAGCACTTGACGACAAAAAGCTTTCCTTTAGAAGCACCTCGATACGTTTCAGACACACAGATGCAGTAAAAGTGGGATTTGATCCATAAACACGAACAGGTTTCTTTTATACAATACTCCGCGTGGATTCAATAATATCTGGAGATAATTTGATGATTCGTTTCAGACATAAAGTTTCGTATGACTAAACCGCTAGTAATTAAAAGCAACATTTTCAAAACTGGATTCAAGCAATTAAGAATGTGCTCTACTTAGGCGCTGAAAGCAATGGAATTTAAAACCACTAATTTGTAAACAAAGTTGTTATTTTGAAAAGTGGTAAGAGATAGTTTTCAATATTTACTTTTTCTGAGTTTCTGAATTATATTGACCAATGACCGAAGGGGTTTTTAAGTGATTTTGAACGCTATAATTAAAATTAAAGCATTGTATAAAATAATATAAGACCAACTTACAATTATTTATTTTTTTGTTAAAAAATATCCAACTACTTACGGTTTAAAGGTTTTCTTCGGTAAACACGATATAGAATTAATTGTAGAAAGTGTTTAATTTAAGTAAAAATTAACGCATTGGAATAGTGCGGCTGAAGTAGAGCCCATCCTTAATCCTTAAGAGTATTAATTCAAGAATAAATAACTCACCCCATCATTTCCTAGGAACTGTATTGTTGGCGTCTGCGTAGACTTGTTCTGAAAAAAAAACAATCTTTATTAATTAAACACATTTGGATCAGTAGCATAATAATGTAACAGGTACGGCCTCAAAGAAACTAGTCACAACCGGTTTCAGAAGGATTATCCATAATAATGCAAATCCTCAAGGCTGGGAAAAATTTAATTTCTGTACGTCTTTCCAGGTTTTTGCTAGTTCAGAGATCGAAATTCGGTACATTTAAATGAAGCTATAATGTTACCGGAAATCTTTGTAATCCTACAACGTTTCTAGAGGTGGAGTAACTCACCGCGTTTTCAAGTGATATCTTGTCTACTTGAAAACGGGAGGAGTTTCGCCGACTCCAGAAACGTTTGGAAGTTAAAAATACACACGCGTAAGAGAAGTCCAATAAAATAATTTTAGTAATTACTTGTACGTCCTTCGGCTTTTAGTCCTTTGTTCGCTCAAAGATGAGCTCGAACATCCAGTCAAAACATAATTCTGGGGGAGTCGTGTATCTCCCTACTGTCGTCCTGGGAGGGGTACCCCTGGGTAGTTTACTCGGCGTATTCTCGGTGTTAGCTGGGCGAATGGATTATCTGTCCTAGAGCGTGTACCCTCAATTAAAAGGGTGATAGCTCCTATGGTAAACCATTTCCTTGTTTAGCGAGGATTGTTTGATTGGTATATAAATTCTTTTTACGTTTCTAAGAATTAGGTTTACTGTCCAATTACGAAGTGTTTCACAACCTCATGAATCCCTTCCTTCTAGTGGCTATACAATAGGCTACTTACTCTACAGGAAGACATCAGCAGAATTTCTACTCGCCAATCTTTTATCAAATTAATTCCAATGGCGAATCACAAAATGTATTCAAATATTTTATTGGACCTTTCCAACGCGTCTGTGTTTTAACTACACAACGTTTCTGGAGGTGGAGAAACTCCTTCCGTTTTCAAGCGATTACCTAATAATTTACATTACATTGACAGCGTGATATAATTAATATCTGTAACTTAAACTTTCAATGTTTTAAAGTAACTTATTAAGTAATCGATTGAAAACGGGAGGAGCTTCTTCACCTCCAGAAACGTTGGGTAGTTAAAACACATACGCGTTGGAAAAGTCCAATAACACATATTGAAAATTAATTTTAAAGAATCAGATTGTGTTACACGGACAGACGCAATGACGGCACGTTCACCATTTTCAATATCAGTTCATTAGCTTGTCAGTGTTGAGAGTTCCCACTACAGTGTAGGACATCCCCTGGAACATCTTCGCCGCTCGTTAGACAGGCGGAAGGGGAAAGCCGATATCTTATCAGAACGGGCCATTGTCTAATGATTCTACTGATCACTGTTCCGCAAAGCCCCTCTAATCCCACCCATTCTTCGAAAAGCCCATCAGAGAAACTAAAATCCCAAAACTAATTCTTGTTTATTTAACAAGTTTAAGATAAAACTTTAATAAGAACATCAAAACATTACAAAATAATTAAAGTTTTTCTTTTAACATTAGGTTAGACAAAAAGTTTTTGGGAAAAGTCTATTAATTTCCTAACTGCCATTAAGCTACACTATATTTGAACTATACTGCTATTACTATAGAGTGCATGTATAATGTCCAAGTTTTATTTTATTATTTACGAATAATTACTTTTAAACTACCATCGCTAAATGTGCTGTTAATTCAATTAACTAACTATTTTCATTGCTATAACATATGTTATGCTATGTCTAGTTTTATGATTCTGATTCATGTTATGTTTCGCTTACTAATTTCGTTAGTTTTTTATATTATCTTAACGAATTTGGCCGACATGTTTCTTTCGCGCGAAGTGTTAAAAAATGCGACTGACGTGATATATCGTTATGTGTTGATATTTGCAGTGTTACATCGATGTAGTTCATTAGTTTACCGCTAGAATGCGTTAGCATTCACTTATGAACTGTACGGTAGACAGCTAGAATCCGAAACAAATGCGCAGTTGTTTGTTTATACCGGATTATGTACTAATAGTGTTATGTTTTAAGTGCTAGCTCACCTGATGACGGGATCAGATTCCAGATCCCGAAACGTCGTGAAACTTAGTTTTACTTAGAATCTAAATAACATAAATCCACCACCAATAATGAATTGCAAACAAAGAATAAACTGTATTGTTTATTTAAACATTGGACTCTCGAAACGCAATTTTCACACGATTAAAGCTGGAATCAAATAATATCACGTATAACACGACTGGTGATAATCTTTCTGACGTAAGACTACCAAACTGGGAAAGGTACAGACTTCAGAACTTACGAAAAACTTTATTCGCTCTCCAGCATTTCCGGAATTAATCCTACCCCCCCACACATGGTTATATCACAGTCACCGTCGTATTGCTCCACCGGACGAGAACGTATGCTGAACAGACAATAATCGACTGGGACAACTTCAACTGACGCGGGTCCTTTATTTGATCTCGAACAGCTTAATACCGCGTCACAATTGGTTTTCTTCTTCTCCATTTGCGTCACCAATGTTAACGTCAGCGCTCGCCGCAGGTTACCCAAGTTCAACGACTCGTCCGGGAGAATAAGAATATTACGCCGCCTACAGTCAAAAACCATCCATCACACTATCACGCGATTTCATACTATATAAAAGTCGTTAAATTTAAAATTCGGAACATCAAGTTGGATAAATGTTTGTGTTTACTTCCATGTGGATAATTGGTTAGATTATGGATATGTCTAAGGGAATGTTTTCAGTTCATCTAAACAGCTATTCTTATAACCATACTATGACGTCACTGTTTCAAATTTTGGTCCCGAAAATTCCCAACACCCCCCCTAAAAATATTTAGTGATAAATATTTTTATAAAATGTGTTTAAATTTGTATAAACCGTACAGTTTTTATCTTTACGAGAAAGTGTGTGTCAGTCCACTGATGTGCGAACTATTTGAGTTTGGTTATAATATAAGTTACTGTATTCATTTGTTTCAACAGTCTGGTCTCTGCTGGTTGCTCCACATCCCTGGCGGAGCCTCCGCGTACACGAATTCACCTGGGACCTCTACGGCGCGCACTGCAGGAAGTCACGGCGCGGTCGCGGGTCACAGGGTGTTCCGTAACGCCGTCCGATCCTCGTTAATCCGACGCGCAGCGAAAACCGGCTATCTGGAGCGACGTGGATCGAAAACGCATAGCACGCGAACTAATCACAAAACTGAACGTTAACCGTTCTTACCAATCTGTACTACACATCGTGGAAAAAGCCACGTGAATAATCAATTTGTAAAGATTCGTATTTTATATTTAAATTTTTTATTTATATAAAAAAACAGAAATATCAGGTCCGGGAACAAAATTTTGAAAGAAAGTAATAACTATACAAAATTGTCATTTTAAATGTTCTTCGAAATGCCATTCTTTAGTTAAGAGTCTGCATCAGTGGTAGCTATCTTGGATTTTAGTTCCTTAAGAGCAATGTTAAATTCTGGCGGCAATATCTACTTAACCTATCGTCATAAATTAATGGAAGAGGTGTCAAATTAAAGGTATTACAGTCCTCCAGGGCACCACCTTACAGAACTTCTTATTTTCGCTCTCAATAAAAAAATAAAAAATGATTTATTTAGTAAAATATTCCTGGACTTTTGTTTTCATATTAAGTTAAATTTTTGAACATATTTAAAGGTCATGCCCTTGAGCCACATCTCATCAATGTACTTCCAAAGTTTTACATAGATACTTTGATAATTAACGCCACTTCAGACGCCAAAGTGAAGGTATGTTCCGCCAGAATTTAACATTGCTCTTACGGGACTAAAATTCAAGATGGCTACCACTGATGCAGACTCTTAACTGCGACATCATTAATGAAGAAAAATTCAGCTCATATGAAGAATATCATACTTTTCAAAAGTTTAAAATGGTATCCCACATGAAAACTTCCGTATCGTTGAAGCTGCTAGTTGAAGGAGAAAGTTCTAGTTTTGAAGTATTTCGTCTGACGATGTAGCTGTGGAACAGACGAAGAACTGATAATCCAGGAAATAGGGTTTCGTCTTCGTCCTTGGCGGGATCCTCGGAGAAAGCCCAGACGCGACGTGACCGCCAGACGCTACTTTCACTCCTTATTATTTAGATTTCTATCACTCCGAATTACCAATAGCTACTTGCAACAATGATAATACAATAAAATAATCCGGTTTATGACTCCTTTATGACTCCGAACAACCGATAGCTGTACTTGCAACAATGATAATACAATAAGACAATCCGGTATATCACTCCGAACAACCGATAGCTGTACTTGCAACAATGATAATACAATAAGACAATCCGGTTTATGACTCCGAACAACCGATAGCTGTACTTGCAACAATGATAATACAATAAGACAATCCGGTATATCACTCCGAACAACCGATAGCTGTACTTGCAACAATGATAATACAATAAGACAATCCGGTATATCACTCCGAACAACCGATAGCTGTACTTGCAACAATGATAATACAATAAGATAATCCGGTATATCACTCCGAATAACCGTTGGCTACTTAAAAACTTTGAGGGGGATTGGACCCTTTGAACAAGTTTGTATTGATTTTATTATAAACATATTTAGTTTTAATTGGAGACCTTGTTTAATAAATTCTGATTTCGAGAAAAAATGTTTTAGCCTTTTTTGTAAAGGCTTTTTTTGTGTATTGTTTGATCTCTTACTAAGATCAGACGTTATACCCTTCTCCTTAAAAATGAGTTTTTTTACAAATGTACCTTTTTCTCTGGAACCATAAGAGATATCTTAATGTTTTTTTTAACTTGTCCTTAAGTAATAAGCTTCAAATCGAGTGTTGTATTTTTTAATACATTTGCTATATAACATTTCATAGAAAAAAACACGGTAAAAAGTAAAAAATTGTATTTTCAAATAAAAAAAATTAAGTCTGTGTAGCTTTTATGGTTTCTCAGAGAAAGGTACATAAAGTTGTCAAATTTAACAAGGAGAAGATACAAGGGTCCGCTTTTACTTTAAGACCCCTTTAATTTTTTATTTATTATTAATCTGGATTATTAATCAATCCAACTAATATCCAAGTTGCGAAGGCAGGTCTGATATCGGATCGAAAAACTTGTGACGGTTCAAAATAATCACATTATGAAGCGAGCACTATAATCACTGAGCCATCTGGCTAGTGCAACAAATACATAACAACAAATCAAGTATGAATAGTAGAAGGTACGATTAACGTATTTTGAGAGAAAGTACTAAAAACACAAAGACATAAAATCGTAGAGGGAATTCAAAACAGCCGCTGGTCCTGGATTAGGTGGTTTAAGCTGAAATTTCATCAATTCTAGTTGGAAAATCTCTTTTGGTAACAAAACTAGACGTTTATTAGGAGTCTTTCAAGATTAGAAAGTTCCCCGGAAAGACAGCTCAGCTAATAGAATGTAGAGGCTTAAAAGGAAGAGAACACACCTGACTCTGAGGAAATCAACATTCTCAAACGTATCTCGGTCCCAAAGAGAGATCACAACAAGTCAACAACAACCCCTTCGTCTTTGATTCAGAGTACACACTGGAGCAATATATCACCCATCTCGTACATGTCCTGTGAGAAAGAGATGCAGAAAAAACGGGTAAAACGTGTTCATGGTAAGCGGACAGCCAAGCCGTAAGAAATACAAGGAAGAACAGGACTAAACGAGATGCTTCATAGATCTCGTCACACTAGAGAGCCAGATGACTTAACAATTCTGTTACATCTTACACCTAGCGACCCTTGAATTTGCAAACTCAGGGTATATTATCGGTTAAGAAGCAGCAAAAAAATCTTTAAGAGTCTGCATCAGTGGTAGCCATCTTGAATTTTAGTCCCGTAAGATGTTAAAATTAAATGTTAAATTCTGGCGGAACATACCTTCACTTTGGCGTCTGTAGTGGCGTTAATTATCAAAGTGTCAATGTAAAACTTTGGAAGTACATTGATGAGATGTGGGCATGACCTTTTAACATGTTCAAAAATTTAACTTGATATAATAACGAAAATACAGGAAAACAGGAATATTTTACAAAATAAATCATTATTATTTTTTTATTGAGAGCGAAAGAAAGACGTTCTGTAAGGTGGTGCTCTGGAGGACTAATACCTTTAATTTGACACCTCTTCCGTTAATTTATGACAATATGGCAAGGAGATATAGGCACCAGAATTTAACATTGCTCTTACGGGACTAAAATCCAATATGGCTACCACTGATGCAGACTCTTAAGAACGGATTTGAGTCAAAATAGTAACTGCCTAAAAGTACAAAAGTTATTTATTTACAATTAGAGCACTGCATTGCTACAATCCCTTCACAAAATTGATCCTTTTTCCCGATCTACATAAATTAAAATTAGAGTTTTGTCTGCGCATCCTTGGATTTATTATATCTTTAGTTATTCATATATTTTATGACTCCGAAAACCCCAAATGAGTCTAAGCTCAATAATTATCTATCTGTCTTTCAGTCACACTAAACAAGGCATTTTTGTTTGTCGTCTCCGTGAAAACGAGATCACCCGCAGTTATAAAACTATTTTTCTTATTCAACCTTTTGAAAATGGCTTTTGTTTACTTTAAACTGAAACATTATCTGGGAAAATAAAAAAATAATCACTCAAAACCCAGTCTAATATAGCTTAATTGGACATATATTTTAAATTTACAGAACATGTGATCTACATAATTGATCTAAAAGAAAGAAAAACAAACACCTGTCAAATTAAAATCAACACTATTAATGTTTGTTTATAGTGATCACTGATTTTAATAACCATTTTAAAATTACGCTATATTAAAGTTACCTTGACGTATCAGGAATTTATTAATGATACAAATTGAATGTAATCGATCCAGTTGCAAACTATGTAAACTAATTAACTAAGCTGAGAGTTTATTTTTTCTGTTAGTTTATTTGTTCAGGAATTTAGGTTGAAATTTTGTCATGATGGTAAGTATGTTTACGGCGGCTTCATCCTGTAATACAGCTACTTGGTCACGAATTGTGGATAGTTGTGAGCGATGGCGGTGGAATCCACAAACACCATCCTCATAATTAGACCATTTCGTAATTCAGAGGCGATGGTTTGGATTCCACATTAAACTGTAGGTCCCTTAGATATGCTATTGACTGTTGGGCTGTTAAAGACATTCCTGTCTAAGGAACATGTCTGCCTTAGTCAGTAACAATACTACAAGATCGCGGCACAATCATCTTCACTCAATCCTCATTCGTCCTGTAATCCATTACTGTCCGCATTATTGAATACTGCGTTAATCCACAAAGACGTAATTCAGAGGCCGTGGTTCGGATTCCACGTTAAACTGTAGGTCCCTCAGTTGCCATCGGCTGTTGGGCTATTAATTAACAGTCCTGTATAAGGAACATGTCAGCCTTAGTCAGTAACAAGACTACAAGATCGCGCCACAATCATCACACACTCGTTTCTCATTCATACTTTTCTTAAAATACCTACCTGGGTAGGTTGCCATTCCAATAATCTTAATCTAATCTTACAAAGCACGGGCGTACTGTTAGTTGTTCAATATAAATTTCTATTAAATAACTGCTATTGCTTGGTTATCTGCCAAAAACCAAATGACCTAAATAAAAATTCACCTTTTTTGTTGACCGTACCTTCAATAAATGAACGTTATACCTATACAATCAAAATTTAAATTCCACCTCGAAATCTTTAGTTAAAACGCAATCGTAAAAAGTAAATATTTTACGAAAGCTAAAAACTTTGACAAAGGAAGAAGATTTTAGATGGACTTTAGACAGTGTGAGGTTTAGACAATATGCGGTGTTTCAGTAAAGCGTCGATGGGTTCTACGGCGTCTACGCGCCATGACCAACTAACCCGCGACGGAGCGCGTGAATAAGGCCACGTAACCGAAAACTCTCGAGCGGGTCCGTTAGTCGCCCATCTGGGCTCTGGGCTCAGAGAAAACCCGCCGCACCTCCGCGTCCTGCCTCCGACAACACAGCCACACTGGTGCGTCCCCCGCTACTTTGCCAAGAAACTCATTTTTCAAGTAACTCTTTATTTTTTGACACGCACATTTCTTAGCTCTGAGGGGTGTTGGAAAATTGCAACACTATTTGGTTAATTATGTTATAGTTAGGTTATAAGACCAGCTGTTTAGATGAACTGAAAAGATATATCCATGGTCTTGCCTATTTCCCACAGGGAAGCAATCACAAATATGTTTCACTAAACGGTAAAACAGCGTTGTCAAAAATGTCTGTAGACTCCGAAGTGGCATTGAAACGTGAATGGAAGGTACTCGACGTCCTAAGAAATGAACTAGATGTATTACGATGAGGATCAAGGACTTTTCTAAATTTCCATCTGTCTTTCGCAGGTTTTTGGTCTTCTTCTAGGGGTTTTTACAAAGATTACATTCCCAACCATCACTTATCATCCAGTGTAAATGTTTCCTGGAATGGTCGTGTCCAGTGGTCACCATAACCTGACTTGTTCTGGTATTCCATGGTCCAATGGGCTGTTTTATGGGCGGTCGCAGTATGGTTTGGGACTATTAAATGCCATTTGAAATTGAAAAAGGCTCTACACAGTGCCTCTGAAGTCTACGTAGGTTACCTGAACTGGCTATCGAATGCTCAGGTTTAGGAAAACCCTGGAAAGGAAAACAAGAACATTTTCCTGGGAATAACATTGGATAGCTAACTAAAACAAAGTTAGTCCATGGAATCCAGATTCAAACTCACGCTTTACTCCTAGAGCACTCCACAAATAGGAATCATTCCTACCGGTCACAACTTCTTGGTAAAGAGATTCACCACTCCCAAAAGAATTCAGGCCAGACAAAGTGTTTAGGTAGGCAAGGCTCCAGAAAAGACAAGGACAAATGTCAAGTCAAAGTACTCCCCAGTACTGTGCTTCTATTTTATGTCCCCAATTTCCATCCGTGAACCAACACAACAGTCCCAGGGCTAGGAGGGATGGATGTACGCCGTGTCTACAGTTTCCACAGCTCCAGCGGGTGACGCAACGCCCTGACAAGGCTGACACCAAGGCTCCGACATTCCTGCTACCACTTTCACGTCGACACCATTCACTACAATCCTTATTAAAATCATCTCTGTCTCCTATATCCTTTCATCTCCACTGCTCTCCAATATTGTATGAATCTTTATCCTTTTTGTTTCGCTAACCGCATACTCGACGAGACTTAATAGTTGGGACCGTCCAAAAATAAAAAAAACTCACCCTTCTTTTACACAATTGGTTCCAAATCGTTACAAGAATTCACTGTTATTTTAGACGGTAAATGTAAAAATCAAACTTGTGAAAATCCCAAATGTATCAAGGTTGAAGACAAAATTATTTTTGTGAACTATCTATCACACTATTTTCTAAATAAATACTATTGTACGTATAGAAGCCTTTTCTTGAGCGATTGCATCAACATAAACTCATTTTCATTAAATACATTTTATTCTTTTCAATAATAGAGTTTATAATTTTCCACTGGAACCTCGTACTTCTCTTATATTCATAAAATTAAGAAAAATAATACCCCTTAGCTTAGATTTTGTCACGTTTCGGATTGTTTCTAAATTTTATATAATGATTTTTAAACAGCATTCCCCGGGTGACTTAAATAAGACAGTATCCCTTCTTTTTACACGTCTAAGTAAGCCAAAAGTCATTCATGGACCTCGTCTTCCTATTAATTTTCTCTACCCGGATAGACCTCTTAGAGAGAATCAATCAGAAAACTGAAAAGTAACTTCAAAGTTTGTATAAACATTGTCCAATTCACTTAAGGTTCTATAAAGTCATTTTCATTTACTTAAAAAAAGTCTCTATTACAAGTGGCGCTGTAAGAAGTGGAAACACAGTAAAACACCACAATTGTCGTATATCCTGGAACAACGAGACACTCTTTGTTTATCGGTTCCAAAATTCAAATCAATTTGGTGACTGGACTGGCTCGTGTATAATGACGGCGGGCGTCCACAGAAATGTTTAATTCAACCAGACAGACAGGTTTTGTATTGTAAAACAGAGTTCACCCGTAAAACAGCACAGCATGGAACCGCAGGTGACCTTTGACAGTTGAATAAATCTATATCGGGGGCGTGATCTTTAAACCGAACCGACATGTGGGAAAGTAAAAAAGAAACTGCATAAGAAAAATGGTTGTCTTAATCGTTATCTGAGAGGTTAAGTATAGAAAAATTTATAAATCACAAACAAATTTTTTGTACTTTTTCTCTGCTCTTTAATAGGTTAGATCATGGACATGTCTGAAGGGAATCCATTCAGTTTCTCCAAACAGCTGTTCTAATAACCATATGACGTCACTTCCGTCACACTTTTTGCGTCTCGAAAATTGCTAAAACCCCTTCAGAGCTAAGACTTATCTATGTCGAAACAGCTGCAATCTTTAGAAATAAATCCTTTGAGGTAAATCACCATGAGAAAATTGTAGACTTATATTTAAATTATATTTTTGGAAAGATTCCACAATTTTTATTCAGTAGAGATTGTTTGTCAAGGTACTTAAAAATCTATAACCAACGCTACCGAACTATTTTTTGCTCTTATAATGGAATTAAATTATACTAATTAATCCAAACTACTTCATTGTTTAACGATATTTATACAAATCATATCAACGAAGCCCACGAAATGAGGATAACATTTTTTCGAAATCAACAACTTGTGAATTATACACAAATAAAATTGTCATATCAACCTCCGATTATCCTGGATGTACAGAAGGTTACACACCCGTTGCAGCAAACCTGCAATCTCAGCGAATTTACCGACCAAAGATTTCTTTTAAATATTTAACTTAAAAGCGAAACCCCCTTTTATCTCTATGATTAATTTAAATTTCTTTTTATAAAGTCTTAACAATGAAGTATCACTCGATGGGGCTTACATTTAAACATTTTGAGCTGAGCGGATTGAATAGTTATGTCTGTTGTAACTTGACGATTGGCGTTTCTGGCATCGGGAACCCCAAAATGGAAAATATATCCTTCCTATGGGCCTTACCACGAGGACGACGGATATAACTAGATTTCTAAAGGAAAAACGCAAAATAACACTTTACAGTCTGATAAGTCCTCGGACGAAATACCTCCATATACTAATCTGTCCGGTTGCGATAACACGCTTCGGACGAGAAATTCGCCAACACTAATCTTAATTGAATTGCACAATGAATTGATGACGTCAGACAGCCGCCTTATCGTTGGCAATTCGCTTATGGCAAAGAATAAATATTAGACCGTTATCTCTCGAAAATTATCAATTACACGCGACACTTTCCTTATCTGCTTATCATCTCCGAGAGGTCGTGTCGGTTAATTTTCCTTGTTTAACTTCTTGTTTTATATAAGTGTCACAGCTGCTGTACCAAATTAGGTTTAAACCCGTTTCAGTAAAGCCACTAATTCTTGTAGCAGTATCTCTAAATGGTTAGTTAGTTAGTGAAATGGCAACCTACCCAGGTATGTGAAGCCAAGTATGAATGAGAAGTGAGTGTAAGATGATTGTGACTCGTTCTTTAGAGATAACTGTTAATTAATAGCCCAACAATCAATGGCATATCTGAGGACCCTACAGTTTAATGTGGAGTCCGAACCTGTGTACCTCTGAATTACGAACTGGTCTAATTCTGAGAATAGTCTTTGCGGATTAACGTAGTATTCAATAGTGCGGACGTTAATCCACACAAGAGAACACTACACCCACCGAGTATCGCTCACAACTATCCACAATTAGTGATCTTCAAGTAGATAAATTACAGGACATGCCACGGTACCAGTCTACTCTTTAAAAATTAAAAACAATAGAAGAGCGGGTTCCTCTACAAGCCTTTTTGTCTATAAACCTAAAAATCAGTTTGGATGCAAGTTACTGACCCTAAAAGTCTTCCCCTAGAAGCTGGTGAGCCTAAAAGTCAATTTTTCTACAAGCTAGTGAGCCTAAATGTCTGTTAGTCTACTAGCCACTTCGTACACTAGTCAGTGTACGATTAATAGATGGGAATTCACGTTTTTAGTCTGAGTTGTTCTGAGAAGTAGTTCTTTTTGAGCCGTTCGTTCTGGAGTTGTTCGTCTCCGGTGTGCGTACAAGCACAAGCCAGCACAACATTGGTTGCGGTAGCGATTGTTCCTTTATCAAATAGATATGAGGTTGATGACCCATATAGCGATGCGGTGCTGTGTGTCTATCTCACAGCCTCAAACCTGCTTCATCTGTAGTTACCATTGAAACGCATTTGAGAACCTACCAGCCCAACAATGCTTCCCAAGGGTGAACTAGTCGTTAATGATAAAATTGAGGTATAGCATTCCTCTGCCCTCAGTAAACTACAGGGTTTGAAAAAGAGTTTGAAAAAAGTTAAAACAGGAAAATTATAATATCATCAAATAATATACTTTTACTTTCTCCCTTTATACTTAGTATATGGAGTGTTTTCGTCAAAATGTTCGAATTTGAGTTGAGAAAGGATCCGTTTTGGTGTACCCTAAATCCAAAAAGTGGTTTTCGACGTGATGTTCGTCCGTCCATGTGTGTGTCTGGATGTGTACAGGGCCACAGCCTATTTCACTTTTTTAAGGGTTGTTCACCCCTAAAACCCCTTAAAAAGTGAAAAGTCCAAATTTCTCAAGAACGGCTCTAACGATTTTCATTAAAATTCGATACTATATAGTGCATAGAGTACTAAATAATTTGACACCACCCGCATGTCTATCTAATTACGGTTCAAAAGTGATAGGCTTTTAAATTTCGAAAAAACATTTTTTTTCCTATTTAGGTAAACTATAATTTGACTTCACCATTGAGACCAGCTTAAAAAACTAAACAAATTAGTATTTTGAATTATTGTCTAAGACTAACGGTTCAAGAAGTTAATAATTTAACTGTACATGATAAATACAGTACATTGTCTGACAGTGCTCAATGTTATTCATAGGGAGAATATTTAAAAAACAATTACTTATTTTCCAACCGTTTCCCAATAATGTTAATATGATCGTTATGTTTTTTGGAGTAATTAACTAAGTCTTAAATATAGTAGTTATTTATTTGTTCTATTTATACTTGTTGTTATTGAGTTTGGGGTCACTCAGCACAATGTTTTCAAACTGCGCTGTTAAATACTTGATGCCACCTCTGCACACAGCTTGCTAAAGAGGTGGCTATCTGTTGTGTACAATAGTAAATGTATATAGAAATGTTGTTTAAGTGTTAAATGTTACATGATAATTTGTTCACTATTAGTATTTTTTTCATTTTGGAAATTTGCGCGACCAAAATTTGAAACAGTGACGTTTGGATAGTTTGGTTATAAGAACAGCTGTTTAGATTAACTGAAAATATTCCCTTTAGACGTATCCATTATCTAACCTATTTCCCACAGGGAAGTAAATACAAACATTTTGACATGGATATGTCTAGCTCTAGAGGGCTGTTAGTGATTTTTAAGATGTAAAATACGTAACAGGGTTCCATAGAAACTACCAGAGCTATTGTATTGAATTTTTTAATCTATAATATTATAAAGAAGAGGTGGTTTCTGTATGTTTGTGGGTTTGTGTGTTTGTGGGTTTGTTGTGGCAAGTGAACGCAAAAAATACTGAACCAAACAGTTTGAAATTTTACACAAAGACAGATCTTAAACTCATGCAACACATAGGCATACTCATTTCCTTAAAATCCTCTCGGGCTACGCCCTGTGAACGTCCTAAGTTTCAATGTTTACATTTTTAGAAAATGAAAACATAAAATAACTTGAATGTCAACAGCTGTGAACACTAAAATTTGACAGTTCGAGAAGCAGAAGACATGGTTGCTGTAAATACCCTGGGATTCAATGTTTACAGTTTTTAATGTCAACATCCGTTTACTTTACATTTTGACAGTTCGGGAAGAAAAAGAAATAAAGTTAATTTTTACACATAAACTGCTGGATCGAAATTAGTGAATTATTAGTTCGAAATAGTGGAATGGTAGATTTTTAATTTTCTCCCGATGCCTGCCTCTATTACGTTAATGCTTATCCTCTCCCAATATTTGACATATGTTACTTTGTCATGTTTAGATATATACTTAGACACGTGTTTTGTCATTTTGTAAACAATAAAGAATTAATGATCAATAACTTAAATGTATCTGTAGAGCCTACACCTCTCAGCCTTTTTTACCCGTGCGAAGAACGGGTACTTTGGCTAGTATAAAATAATAAGAACAGCTGTTTAGATGAACTGAAAATTCCCCAAGACATGATCTAACCACAGGGAAGTAACTTTTTAGATGGATCTCGGTCCAGTATCGAACCTTTAGACAATGAAGCAGACACTGTAACAAATGAGCCACTCAACCAGTTAGACAGTTCTACCCTTATCGTCGTGTTTCCTTGTCTGCCACCCCGGGATCGACTCCCCTTGCACGATGCAGCGGCGGAGATCGGAGGTTGGTTGCGGAACAATGTGGCTGCTCGGGAGGCCCAGTCAATCAATACCCCCCTGCCCCCCCCCACGGACGCCCCCAACCCTACCCGGCACAGCACTAATCATAACACATGTTCTGGTAAACCCCGCAGTCTAAATGACACGGAGTAAACAGGGTATCTGGAAAAACACGACTAGATTAGCATACGTAAGTTTCACTTATCGGAGTCAGTGGAGCATTCTCTTACACGACTTCTGATACATTAATGGAAAAATTCCGTTTACAGAGTTTTCCTATTGGCGAAATATTTCTTGTTAGCCCCGAAAGAACAATGTTAATTGTCGTAGAAATATGGTTGAGATGTCAAAATAAGATCAAAGTAGTTATAAAATGAAATTAAATTCAAAATATATTAACTGAAAAAGACGAAGTTTAGTTATCTAAGGAATTACAATATATTTTCGCAAAAAAGGTAATCAACAAGTAATTAATTGTACTTACTAATTAACAAGTAATTATTCTTTTTAAATTATACTAGATCATTGAAATGACAACTATACTACAATGTTGCTAATTTAACGCAAGTATGAATTAGGATTGATTGTGTAAGATGATTGTGGCGCTATCTTGTAGTCTTGTTAATGACTAAGGCTGACATGTTCCTTTGAAAGGACCGTTAATTGATAGTCCAACAGCTAATGGCATATCTAAGGGACCAAAAGTTTAAGGTGGATTTCGAACCACTGCCTCTAATTATAAGGATGGTCTTTTCAGATTAACGTAGTATTCAATCCACACAAGAGAACACTACATCCACCGACCATCTCTCACAACTATCCACAATTCGTGACCTCCAAGTAGCTGGATTACAGGACGTCGCCACCTTCCTAGTAGAAAAAAGTATACATTATTACACTTTACACCTTTTACCTATAATTTTACATAGCAACATTTTTTTCTATCGTATAATTGGTTCCGCTGTCACAAAACTAAAACAAGAGATTTCAACACGTTTGATCACTCTGAAAGCATCAAGAAAAATATATGACACTTTATCACCGCCAGAATGAGTTTCACGATAATATCGAGTTTACGGCGGGGAACCAAGATAAGTGCGGACTAGGTAGTGGGGGGGGAAGTGGGAGGGGGCAAGGTCACCAGACCGTTAACCGCCAGAGGACCAGCCACCAGACGTCTATACAACCGATACCGAATTACCATGCGGTACTCGCATACGCATATGCATATGTTGAGCCAGCTGACGTCAACGGCACGAGTGGAACGTTTAACGGTAACGGATTAAACGGAATGTCTTTCACGTCCTCGTCAAACTAAAAAAGTTTATATTTACTTCCCTGTGGGGAAATAGGTAAGATCATGGATATGTCTAAAGGTAATGTTTTAGGTAAAGATCCAGAATAAAAACCTTTGAAAAAAAATACTTAATCTGAACAGCTGTTCTTATTCTTTTATATTAAAAATCCAATACAACATCTTTGGTGGTTTCTATGGAAACCTGTTACATATTTTCCATCTTAATCGCCAACACCCCTCCAGAGCTAAGACATATCCATGTCAAAAACTGTGATTAATATTATAAGTAGCCATCACTAAGGTCTGGGACGGTGGTGTGTCCTGTAATCCAGCTACTTGAAGGAATTGTGGATAGTTTTGAACGATGGTCGGTGGGTGTAGTGTTCCCTCGAGTGGATTAACGTCCGCACTATTGAATACTACGTTAATTCGCAAAGAAAATCCTCATAATTAGTCCAGTTTGTAATTCTGAGGCATTGGTTTGGACTCCAAGTTAAACTGTAGGTCGTTAAACTTAGATGTGCCATTGACTGTTGGGCTACTAATTAACAGTTCTGTCTAAGGAACATGTCAGCCTTAGTCAGTAACAAAACTGCAAGATAACGCCACAATCATCTTACACTCAATTCTCATTCATACTTGGCTTAAAATACCTACCTTGTGGTATGATCACCATTTCAATAATCTAATCTAATCTAACACCGTATGACCTATCCTCACAATTAGACCATTCCGTAATCCAGAGGCAAAATTGCAGTTAGGATCCCACGTTAAACTGTACAACTTAGATGTCATATGCTGTTGGGCTATTAATTAACAAGACTACAAGATGGCGATACAATCATTTTACACTCATTTATAATTCCCAATCGGCTTTTTATAGTCCTGAAAACATTAAAAAACCACTTTTAGATAATCGACACCTCGCGCTGTAAGATTAGGTGGATGTACGTAAAACGATTTCAGAAATTTTAGATTACGCCACTAAAATATTAAGCAACATCTTTGGAAAAAATGAAAATATTAATTTTTAAAATTTTATCCAATTATGAGTAGTAAATCCCTTAAAACAATTTTACTCCCTACTAAAACAAATTACCTTCATAAAAAATTAAATAATAAGTTAAACGACATTTCGAAAGCAGAAATAGTTTTCGTTTCTTCTCCAGGCGAGGACAAACCTTGAACAAGGCGTAATCGTGACACTACGAAACGTCGTGAGATTACGTTTCTGTCAACCATAATTAAAAGGAGAAAATCCGCCACAATCCTAAATACCCCCGTCGCAGCAGACCTGCGTACTCAGCGAATTTCCAAATCAATAATATAATAATAATAATAATATTTGACAAGTTTTATAAAAATCTGTCAATAAACATGAGAATTATTTGCCTATTCTCCATAAAATTAACATGGGAAAGAGTGTGCAGGTTCGCTGCTGTGAGGAACACTGAAAGTAGGCATTTCTACCATAAACAATTTTTTATTTTTAACATTTATAACAATTTTCCTCAATATCTGTCCATAAATAAAGGACTTTGCCTATTCCCTATATGATTAACATGGGAAAAGAGTATGCAGGTTTGCTGCCATGATAAACACATAAACTATGATTTTTAAGCATAAATGTATGGATCTCAACCACATGAAGCTAAATATCAAGTTTTATCCAAAAATATTGATTAATATGGGAAATATTAATTTTTCCCTATCCTCCATAAGATTAACATTGGAGCCCCACAATACAACGTACTGTGTTTAGATTTTTTTAATATCTTGGTAACCATTGAAGATAGAGAAAAACTTTAAGGAACTTAATTGTGTAGTTTTTTAAGCTGATTCCAATGGTAAAATATAAAATTAGAAACTTTTGAAAATTACACGTGAAAAACGCTAAAACCCCATTTTGGGGTACAAAACCCCTCCAAACTACCCGTTCCCATTGACCGATATGTCTGGTTTACGAACTCGTCCGAGCATTTGTAAGAATACACGTCTCTACCAAATTTGGTCTCGATCGGACCATTTTTACGTGAGTTATCGTGTTCACAGACACACACACACACACACACACACACACACACACACATATATATATATATATATATATATATATATATATAAATTTTAACGACTATTGTTTTTGGTCTCTGGGCACCTAAAGAAGAAAAAATAACATGGTCCCGGGCTTAAGTCTTATCATGAGACCTACGGTAATAGCTTCTTCCCTATGGGAAATTCGCTAAAACCCGTACAGCGTATTCTAAGAAAATCCCCATTTAAATAAAAATTTACAAAATACTTTGTAGCCGTTAAAACTAAATGAAGTGACCTCGTTATCAATTCAGAAAAATACATTCACCTTGATATGTCAGAACTAGTTTGATAAATTCACAATAATTATTCCGGTGACATGTGCAGCTGAACCTGATGACTCAGTGTTATGACAACAGTGATGCCTATGAACAGCTGAGCTGAAAGCAGTGTTTCCAATCACGGTTATTAAAATTCCCACATTTCGCTGGATATATCCCAGTACGAATATTCTATCTATCACTGTGTTTTCATTGGACTGTGTAACGAAAATTACGATTTTTTATATTTAGTTTTCATAAATCATAAATCTGATGAATACATAAAGTTGGTAAAATAATATAAATCCTAGTGTGCTGGAGTGCAAGAAAACTACCTCGGGAGTGCTATTCTTACGTTTTTTGCGTAGTTTTTTTTATTTTATCCTTTTTTGGCAATACACATTCTAATAAAATTTTGTTTTTTATTATTTAATTATCAAAAACCACTCACTGAACCAAATGAAATGAAATGTTACAAATATGTACACAAATGTACATGAAACGTGAGGTAAAATGGCTCAAGCTTTTATACCTTATAGGTTCTGAGAAAAAGGTACATATATTTGACCAAAATAACATGGGAAGGATACTGGTTACACAGTTCACTCCAGTGTGTCTCATCTTAACAATCATTTTTAATGACATTATGTGTTTTAAATTGTTTTAATTAATTGGCGTCTATGGGAGACGAAATTAAAAAAATATCATGGTCCCGGGTTTAACTCTTACCGTGCCGCCAACGGTAATAATTTACTCCCTTCCAGGGTCATTCATAAAGGGAAATATTTTATGAGTGTCATGCGAAAAAAATGGACACAGTAGTTGAAAACTAAAATCCTAAAAAAAGAAGAAATTAATACAATGGAATCTAGTAACAGATGACAGATTTTTCACAAATTATAGTATCTCTGTATAAATTAAAAGATATATTTCAATGAAATAAAGCTGTGATTCGAATTAACCTAAAATTTACCTTATTTATTTTTGATCATCACAGATAATTCCCGAATCAATACCGAATCTCCGAGTACGCAGGTCTGCTGCTACGGGTCGTCGGCTCGGCAGGTCGCCAACACCCATGTAAACGGCGTAATCCTTTCTAATTTATTCCGTGAGGGAAGTGACACAGATAGTCAGTTACCTCATGTATTCTACTATTTTTTTCCACTTCAATATTCATATTCATTTAGACGCCGGTCCAACAAGAATATTTTAAGTTGAATATGAGTGAGATGACAGTCACAGATATTATGACATTGTCTTTGTTGCCGACAGAGATAAACTTATTAATTGAGTCAAGATCAGTAATTCATATTGCAACGAAAACTAGAGCACACGCAGCACGCTGTCGTGAGTAGATTAGAGTATTGAAATGGCGACAATACTACAATGTGGGAATTTTAAGCCAAGTATGAATTAGATTACAGGATGACGCCACCATCCCAGTCAATAAGGTTTCATCAATACAATAACTATAATAACAATACAAAAATAGTAACACATAACTTAATTCCCTTATATATTTTGGCTGCTGATATGCGTCTGAATTGTGTATAATTAATAATTTTCAACGTTTTTGCGAATTCCCCATAGTGAAGAAGCTTATTCTGTAGCGACAAAAAATAAAGATTTTTGCGTGGTCAAAATTCATGATCTGCTGCACTGTTTCCCCGCAGTCTGATTCTATAAGGCATTCGAAAAAGCTATTCCACAAAGAAGCATATTTTCTCCGATACAACTTTAAAGCCTAAGAAGAAGATGCGATATCCACCCTGCTAATATCCAATTCATCATCATTCAGATCGACATCAAATTATAACCATAACAACAATGAAAAGAGAAAAAGCTGTAAAAGAAGGAAACAAACTCGCAAACTGGAGAACCTTGGCCGAGATGTCATTAGTAATCAACAACGGCACTGATTAAATTCAATTCATAATTGAACCGGTTTCCATTGCAAAAACAAGACACTCATTCGATCACACCCTGTAGTTATACTCAAAAAGTCGAATTATTTCTTTCCTTTTCAGATTGGTGCCTGAAAACCACACATTGTACATGTCTTGTTAACTACCATTTGTCAGGTAAAGGTCTGGGAGTATATGAAGTGAAACGGTATGACAAGGGGGTCCCATATCAATTGAAGCCAAAGGGGATAATTGAAAATTCGCAATTCATTGGTATGCGAATAAAAACGTCAATCTCAATAATTTGTTACTCTTTGCAACGGCTTTTATTAAAACCTATGTAATACTGTACAGTAAGGTCCGGATTAGTTTGGCGGAGTCGCGATTTGGATAGCCGAAAATCCGGATGATCTGAAACTGTACCATTGGACCGTGGCTCCAGTAATCCAGCTACTTGGAGGTAAAAAACTTCATCAAAATATCTTTAACGGTTTCCAAAATATATATAAATGCGTTAAAAAATTGTCTTCCAGGAATCGATGAGTCAGTTGGGTCGGTGGTGCGGTAGCTGCTAGTAAACTCCATAGAACCTCCGTGCAGACCAGCTTAAAAAAATTAATATAAAAAGCTTAAATTTATTAAAACCTATTTTCGTACCAAAACGTTGAGAAACGTCTAAAATTTATAACTAGCAAAAACATAAACGTTTTGAACGTCGGACTCCTCTTAATAAAATCCTAACAAAAATTCAACTCAACTAACGCCTCAAAGAGTTTCAAATTTCATTTTGAAACCACACAATTCCTCGAAATTCCCCACAGCCAAGCCGAGTGCATCTCCCACGACAGTCGGAGGACCCCAGTTGCATGATGCAACTGCAAGAAAGAAATCGTCATTGATAACGAAACTAAACGGGGCTAAGCTGCATCCTTGAGGGATGCCATTACCTTTCACGCTGTGACGTCACCGTCGCCGACCATTGCCGCCCTCGCGTGGCCCAGGGGCTGCCAAGGGCGAGGCCCCGACCAACGAGCACCGTGGTAGTCGCCCTGGACGACCCTCTGTCTTTAAAGTTCAAGAATCGAAATCGGACATATTTAAAATAATCCGAAAAGAATCAGTAATCCAGAATCTTGGTTTCATTTTGTCCCTTCCGGAGGCTTACACTCTGGCCCATTTATATGAGACTGTATGCATGAATACAACACTGTATGATTAACTACTTAATCAACAACTACAATACCGTTAACAACAGGATTTATTTGTAAATAATATTTCAATCAACGATTTTTTTTTCAATTAGTGTATTAAATATTTGACTTAGCCACAAAAATATATTTATTTTGTAATTAATGGTTATAACCACTATAATTAATGGTTAATATATTTGTATAGAGAACACTATCATGTTTGATATAATTTTTCTAATTTTCATATGAACTTTCCGGAAATCTTTTGAAACAATTAAAATTCTGAGGACTCATTGCTAACACAGCTGCTCGAGTGAGGAGGAGATTTATGGCCGACCCGAGCCGGGCGCAGGTAGCCGAGGGTTCATCGGACAAGTTACTGTATACAGTCTATAGAGGCATTATTCTATTATTCTTCGAAACGACGTAGCTCCAAACTATACCTGGTAAGGTTGCTTAGTAAACATGTGCTGTACGGGTAGCGTAAAATACGAGGTGAGGTATCCTGCTGTTCTGTCCGGCGGACTCGTAGGAGGTCGTTGGGTTTGAGAGGGAGTTCTCGAGGTGTCAATCTAGGTATGCAACCCGCACCTACATTAGATTAGATTAGATTATTTGAAATGGCGACCATACCACAAGGTAGGTATTTTAAGCCAAGTATGAATGAGGATTGAATGTAAGATGATTGCGTGATCTTGTAGTGTTGTTACTGACTAAGGCTGACATTAGACAGGACTGTTAATTAATGGCCCAACAGCCGATGGCAACTAAGGGACCTACAGTTTAACGTGGAATCCGAACCACGGCCTCTGGGGTTATCGATACACCTATGAGTTAAGCTCCAGGCTCCTAATTATTGAAAGTCTACTATCTAACATAGGTTTGTAGAAAATCGCACTTTTGTGCTACACTGAATAACATGGAATTTAAAATAGGTAGCCCTTCAGACTCATCTTTCTGGTTTTCTCAACAATCGTTGCACAGACGAAAATAAAGAAAAGTCTACGACGCAAAATGACGTCGCGTCCTTGAGGTCGGAGCTTCAACAGGTCAACAGCTCCAACCTCTCCGTGTTCACGCTCGCAGTCTACTTGTGTACCGCGAGCCGTGTGTGTACTGGCCGCCGCCCAGTCGCGACCAGTCGGTCCGGTTTGTAACGAGCACTAAACACCGGCGACAGCGATTTACGGCTGCAAATACCCCACTGTAAATCTCACCACGGCCTCTGATAAGATTAGGCGGACGTCGCCCGTTGATCCACACGGATCCGAGGATTAGACAGCCAATACGTACGGTATGATGGTTGTGCCATTCAGAATCAGGGGTTGACTGATGGTATTGTAAAGTAGCACATCGTCGGCATTGTTAATGAGTATATAGTTTGATGAAGGATTAAGGTAGCATCTCAAAACCCTTGATAGTCCCCCTAGATGAAGATAATCAATGTCAGACGATCATGCAGAGCTGAGGATCAGAACCCTAGATCGTCTGAAGAACAATTAAGGTAGCATCTCAAAACCCTTGATAGTCCCCCTTGATGAAGATAATCAATGTCAGACGATCATGCAGAGCTGAGGATCAGAACCCTAGATCGTCTGAAGAACAATTAAGGTAGCATCTCAAACCTCTTGATAGTCTTTATGATCATCATCAATGTCAGACGATCATGCAGAACAGACGATCAGAAGCCTATCAAAACCTTTGATAGTCTGTACGATGATTATCAATGTCAGAAGATCACTCAGAGCCGAGGATCAAAACCCTAGATCGTCTGAAGAACAATTAAGGTAGCATCTCAAACCTCTTGATAGTCTTTATGATCATCATCAAAGTTAGAAGATCATGCAGAGCTGAGAATCGGAACCTTACATAGTCTGAAGAAACGATTAGGGTAGCGTCTCAAACCTCTTGATAGTCTTTATGATCATCATCAAAGTTAGAAGATCATGCAGAGCTGAGGATCGGAACCCTAGACAGTCTGAAGAACAATTAAGGTAGCATCTCAAACCTCTTGATAGTCTTTATGATCATCGTCACTGTCAGAAGATCATGCAGAGCTGAGGATCAGAACCTTACATAGTCTGAAGAAACGATTAGGGTAGCATCTCAAACCTCTTGATAGTCTTTATGATCATCATCAATGTCAGAAGATCATGCAGAGCTGAGGATCAGAACCCTAGACAGTCTGAAGAAACGATAAGGGTAGCATCTCAAAACCCTTGATAGTCCCCCTTTATGAAGATTACCAATGTCAGACGTTAGTGCAGAGGAGACAATCAGAAACCCGAGCCTTCTAAAGAAACAATCAGGGTAGCATATTAGAAGCTTATGTCGCCTGAATGACTTTAATTAATGCCAGACAATCGTGAAGGGTAACTGATACCCCTAAATATTCCTTCCGAGTAGCAAGTATCCAGAGTAAGGTACTGAGGTAGTCTGCTGATCGTGCACAGCAGCAGTCCCCAGACCCCAAAGCTCCAGACGGAACGTCGTGCAAGGAACAACCGAGAGCCAGTGTTGCCGTTGCTACCGCCGAGAGTGAAAGTGAAATGCATTAGAAAGGACAGTGAGAGGCGAACGCATCGTAAGTGCGGCGCGCCGCCGCCGTGTCAAAGTTTAAACACTTCGTCTGCGCCGTGCACCGCTGCACAGAGCAATCACTGCAATCACCGACGTACAATATCTCAACACGTCGGTAAAGAAAGTATACAATTTTTAGCATGATCTATCAAGTTTTAAAATTTAAGTTTGGGTTAAACGGGGGGAGGTTGTGCAGACTCACGGTCAGTGAAATTATAGATAAAATTGTGTTTCCGACTGGTAAGTGCCAGAACTCCTCACCTTCCTTCTCCTCCCCTCGAGTATCACCAAACACCCTCCGAGATAGTAGTTCAGGGTGTCTAGCAAGTCGTCATTAGGAAATTCCCAGATTTTCCCCTGACTTTTTCATATTAGACGCAGCATTTTCCCTGACTAAAACGTGTGTAACTATCGGCTTAATTTCAATTGCAACATGGAGAAACCATTAAAAAAAGCATCTATTCAATGAACACACAAAATCAAATTGTTAAATTAAAATGTACAAATAAACAGAATCATATTGATTGGAGAGCGAACTAGAAAAATACCCGGCATACGTTGACAATCACTATTCATTCACTTCCAAACCGGCTCGCTGATGAGTAGAAAGAAGAAAGAATTGTGGCCGCCATATATATAACTAAACTCATAAAGTCAGGTTTTCAATGCTGCCAGTTTTTGCCAAATTTGTAAGTTCTGAATCCTTAACAAAATGGCGATTTCCTTGGGCGGTTTCCCTGACTTTTCCCTATTTCCCCTGTTGCTAGACACACTATGGTTAAAACACGTGGATTACATGTGTACTTATTTTTTGAGTAAGCATAGGTTCAAACAATAGTTAGCTTACTGTAATAGTTACTGCCATTTCAAATACTCTACCTCAAAGCGAAAATTCCTGATCAACCTAAAACTATTATGCTGATTATTCTTAAGGTCCGATCAATTTCTGAAAAAGCTGGTGAAAAAGCAATGGCAAGGCGCAGACGTAGCACCCCCCGAAGTTCAACATCCACATCCCACAGCGCAAGGACAACAAGTTCCATTTACCAACAATTGTTACGGCTGTCCACGAAAATACCTGTTTGTTCCATAACCAGATCACTGTCATTGTCTCTTTCACTATTACAAAACACAACCGGATAGAAGCGGTAGCTTTCAAAAATAAAACCGAGTAAACTACGAATGATGAGTGGGCGAGGACGATTCATTTAACAGGTTGTCTATGGATGCAAATTTGAGGTTTTTCTGCGTAGGTACTGCACTTGTCAATTTAAAACCTTAGTTAAACTACTCTCAAGCCTTCTCCAGATTAGTCCATTAGTCCATTTAACAGATTGATTTAACTAATTTTAATCAGACCATCAGTCCAGATTTTTTGCCTAAAATTCAGTTTTAACTGATCTTCTGTTAAGGGGCTAACATTTTTCGCCAGACGATCAAAAACCAATCAATAAATGTGATAGCAAAATACACAAATTCCAATATCTTTTACAGTTTTCCAAGTTAAATGATTAATGTTCACTTTCTTTTCTTCTCCAACATGGCAGTGGGGACTATACTATACAATACACGACCGGCTGTATAAACACGAACAAATACCCGAAAAGCAAATGAGACCGAAATATGGAAACAATGGGAATTACCAATTGCGCATGGATCTATTTAGTTACGCCATCAGAACAAAGAAGTTCCTCAGATCCGATGATATCAGCGTAGTTGCTGTTGAACCTTTGTTCCGTTAGGAATTTCCAACTGGGAGACCCGAGGAGCTACCGCGGTTACTAGAAGCAAAGACAATTTATATCTGAATAATAAACTGTGTTTGCTAGAAGACATACTGTAAAGGTTATAAACACAAAAATGACTTCAGAGAATCGGGAGTAAATAAATTTTGTAAATAAGTATTTTACAGTTAATTGAGTCAGAACTCAAAATTGTAGGATGGGTAATTTACATTCGATTCACTAACGCTATTTATGTTTTATGGCCCCTACCGTGTGTCTTCCAATAACCGCAGTTGATAGTCAGACAATAAGTCTTCAGACAAGACTAGTTAGTCTTCAGACAATTATTCTCGATGAGAATGATACACATTGAACACCCAGACACTTAAATTCCGTCAAAAAAATTAAAGCAATAGATACTGTATTTAGAAAGGTTTTCCCACTGGGAACTGCCATTCAAATCTGAACGGACAGTACGAACTTATAGGTCAACCGGATCACTAATCCTATACATTTACCAGCCATCCAAACTTAAAAAAAACAACAAAACCGAATATAGTCAAGACTAGCTTCATGGTTATATAAGTATTACAGCCATCCGATCTTTAGAAATAAAAACCCAATAAAGGCCGACTAGATTATCAACACTCTACGTTAGAGACTACAGATCCTCTGACATCCTAAATTTTTAGTCCAGTAAGATAAATGTTAAATACTACAAAACATACCTGTCTATCATTGTATGAGATATGAGTATGCTTATTACAAATATATTTATTTATCAGCGATATATAGGCCTACGCCTGAAACTTCAGTAAATCGTTTTGCAATGTATTATTAATAATTGTTTGCGTGTACCCTGGGAGTAAATGATAAAAATTTAAATTTAATTCGTATAGATCACTACCCCTTCAAACTACACAAAGGAGAGGGCAAGTTTTTAACAAATAAACGAAATCGCATGCAACACGCTTGCGTAAGTAGATCAAATTTCACAGAACTTACATTATTCCTATCATAGTAATCGAATAGTACTGAGTACGCAGGTTTGCTGCGATAAGTTTTGTTTTACATGGTAATGAGCTTATATTAAGTCTGTACACAAAGTAAAAGCATATGCAACATTTTATTGAATTATGTCAATACCTAAGCGAGTTATACTAGTTTATCTATTCTCAGTAAGAATTGCAAATGAATACGTAGGTTTGAAACACGTAAGAAAGATTAAATTTAGGGTGTTTATAGATTTATTGATAAAATTACCATTTTAAATATCTGAGAAACCAATTGACCTAGAGTCGTAATTCAAGATACTAAATTGTGTGTTTTTGTGCTGAATCTCATTGTAAGAAGAAAAATGAGTTATAACCCATTTTGGAGTACAAATTCCCCCAACGTACGTCGTGATTCAAGATACTAAATTGTGTGTTTTTGAGCTGAATCCAATGGAAAGTCGAAAAACTACGTAAAACCCATTTTTGGGGTACAAACCCATAAACTTCTATCACGGCCCCCGTCTTAGCTGTCACCAAGCGGTTCGTGTGAATATCTCACTTTTCCATAGAAAATTAGTTTAAAACAACATCACAGAGATTGTTACAATTTAACAGTGTTCTCGTTGGAAGTAAGTAAAAAAATAATTCAGACTACAAGATTCGTCGTCTACTTTTTCACGTCACCGGCCGCCATCTAAACGAGAACGGGCAGCAACGACTGATAAGGCAAATAGAGTTATACGTGGTCAGACCGGTCCTGAGAAAGTATTACACTCCTTGGCTCCTTGGCTCCCAGGGAAGTGGAAACGACCCGACGAGGGCCGACACCACATCCTCCTGGTCATCCGGCACCGGCGTCCGCTGATACGGGGTCCTGGGTGTCGTCACCGATCACGCAAGCGACCGATAGACCACATCGATCAGGAACCCATAATTCCATTTAATATACCCTTTAATTGCGATGACTCGTTAGAACAACAGTTACAGGAAAGGCAACCAATCGTAAAAATATAAATACAATTCTTCTAGTCCATAAATTGTTCAAAGTTAAGATATTTTTGGTTATTTCTACGTTTCATCCACACCAAAGAACCAGTAATAGATCTTTTAATTTCTGTCTTCCTATCTGAGTATCTTACTGTAGCGGATGGCGTGATATTCCCTGGTGCGGATTAACGTCCGCACTATTGAATACTACGCTCATCCGCAAAGACCATCCTCATAAGTAGACCAGTTCGTAATTCAGAGGCAGTGGTTCGGACTTCACGTTAAACTGTAAAGCCTTAGAAATGTCATTGACTGTTGGGCTATTTATTAACAATTCGTAATTCAGAGGCAAAATTGTAGTTCGGATCCCACGTTTGCTTTTGACTGTTGAGCTATATTTACAGTCCTGTCTAAGTAACGTGTCAGCCTTAGTTAGTAACAAGACTACAAGATTACGTCAAAATCATCTTACGTTCATTTCTCAATCGTACTTGGCCAAAAATAATTACCCAGGCATTTGTTCATTATAAAAAGGGACTTAAAAGTCTTAAAAGACTTTTAAAAGACTTAAAAGTTAAAAGTTTAATTGTCACAACGGTAATTTTAAATCACAATTAATAAAGCAAAACCTCACGTCGCGAGGTTTCAGTGCTTCTAGAGCCTTCATGACATATGGACAAAGTACTTTAGTTTTTGGGATCAAGTGTTGTGTATGCGAATTTCGTAACTTGGTATTTTTTTGTTTTCAGCTTTTACGCCGACTTAGTCCAGATTATGTATTGATGTATCAAAGTATCAATGTAAAACTTTGGAAGTACATTGATGAGATGTGGCTCATGGACATGACCTTTGAATATGTTTAAAAATTTAACTTGATATAAAAACAAAAATCCAGGAATATTTTACAAAATAAATCATTATTTTTTTTATTGAGAGCGAAAATAAGAAGTTCTGTAAGGTGGTGCCCTGGAGGACTGTGATACCTTTAATTTGACACCTCTTCCGTTAATTTATGACAATAGGTCAAGGAGATATAGGCGCCAGAATTTAACATTGCTCTTACGGGACTAAAATCCAAGATGGCTACCACTGATGCAGACTCTTAAACTCATCTGATGACGGGGACAGATTCCACATCCCGAAACGTTGTGACTAGAAATCTCAATCCCTCCCGGACCTAAATTTCAATCCCGGGATTATCGTTTTTATAAATCTACTAGCTGACCCGGCGAACTTCGTAACGCCTCACAGTAAACACATGTTAACTTTAAGATTGGCCATGTTCTAAAATCCAATAGCATTACGGCTTCATTGTGAAAGGTTATTCTGGGTCGCGGCATAGTGAATAACAATACTGAAACGACAAAACATATTAATATCATTCCCACAAAACAAATAAATCTGAGTGGATTAATTCACAATTTTCAAATCCAATCCAAACCCAAACGAAACCTAACTGTAATACGGCTTTTATAGGAAAGATATACAACAGCTGATTATTATAATAAACGTAATAATATAAACATTGTAATTATCATATAAACACATGACTTTAATTAATCAGACAGAAAATAAAAATATAAATACATAATCCCCTAAAACCGTTAACTATTAACGTGGTGATTAAAGCTGTTCATTTTTTACAGTACACATTTACTTCATAGTTTAACATTAATGAATGATTCAGATGGCATTGGATAGTAAAGCATACGGTATTGCTAATGGAAAGTAAACCAATCAGCTGTAGCTAAGAAATCAAATGTTTTCATTGTAGACAATTTGTAAACAAACTTACTCTCCATAAGGTTAACATTAGAAATTTAAAACGCCATAAAATGGAAACTTATGGGGTTTTCGAAAAATTTTTTTTCACTAAAACCTTCCCGGACACATATAGAGCAACTTCCTAAAATTTCATGGCGATCGGATGAGTAGTTTGGCAACGCATAAAGGACATACAGACAGACAGACAGACATACATTCAATTTTATATATAGAGATGATGTTTTGTTTGGTGAAGACGCCCTTAAAAGAATGTTTTATTAAAGTTGTAAATTATCAACAGTTTCATCTTATAAAATCGTAAAATCAGGTAGTTTTAGGAATTTTAAACAGATCACGAATGGTCATTGTTAAAATTAAATAAAATTACGGCACATACTACTCACTCTCACTACACAAACCTCTCACGACTCGCAAAGCTGTTTGCTGAACGAAAGCCCGAGAGCAACTGAAAATGTTGATGGTTAATTAGTTGGACATCATGAAGGAAGAAAATATCAAAATAAAGCCACCTGTGTGGCCGTGGGATACCTCGTTCGTGGGAATTATCTGCAACGGAAGTTTGGAGCGATAAGAAAACTACTCAGTGCTGTATCAGTGTCCAAAAATAAGCTGTCAGTTTTAAGGGGAGTCTAAGATGAAAAAGCCACCTCTTCATTGTTTGTACTTTATTCTAAACACAGACATAGGGGTTTTTTCATATTCTGCTTAGAATCTTCCAAAAAAATGTTTAATACTTTTTTAGGTAAAAATTTGTTGCAATTAAAAAATTCAAATTAATTTTTGTATTGTATTTTAGCAATAAACTTGTGTCTGTGTATAGTATTTAGTTAAAGTGAAAGCATAAAAGGTTTCAGAGTCCCAACTCTTGTATTACCTGAAAAAAGTGGCATTTACCTAACATTACCAAGCATAGGAACTCGGACTCCCCTTAAAGAACAAATTTAACTTTCAGAAAGGTAAATTGGTAAATATAGGTAAAAGCAAATAAAAACCATTATCCATCTTATAGTTTTATTATTTATTTATTATTATATTCAAACATTATTGACGAAATTAAAAATTTTTTATTAATAAAACTAATTCTTTTTAGTTTACAAAAATTTGTGTTTGTAGAGACGACTTTTGCAGTAGTTTAAACATTGCGATCACGAAAATATTTTTAAAATAATGATTTTTTCAATCCCGTCAATTCCGGGATTTAGATCCTCTAATCCCGGGATTCATAGGTCCCCAAAAGCGACCGGAATCCCGGGATTGAGAACCCTAGTTGTGACACCTTATTTTACTACTGTAATCGCAATGGAAAATACCGGCAATAGAAATCTAAATAACATAAACCCACCAGTAATGAATTTCGACAACAAATGATTTAAAGAGCTTTAGTACTGTTTTTGTTCGCCGAATATAGCTGGGGCTGTTATCGATTAGAATTCAAGATTCTCGTCCATTAAAAGAGCAAAATTCACTCCACCGTTTGAAGTATAGCGCCCCCTACCCGGCGACAAGGGTGTAATACCAACTCCTTTGTCAGTTGTCGCAACAGACCCTTGGACCCGCGGAGGGCGCTCCGCGAACAACCCTTCATTTCCACCCTTGTTTGATACTCGGTAATTATAACAACCCTTACATCCGTGACACTCGCAAAACAATTACTCGGCCAATTAATCAAATCAAGTTTACTCGAAGCAGGAGAGAAAATTTAATTAATTTCAAGCAAAAAAACATTTAACATAAAAACGTCAGGAAAATAATACAAATAATACTATCGAAATTAAAGCTCAAATTTAAGAAGGGTTAGAAATTAAAAGCCAACATCTTTCGAAAGCTTATTAGCGAAACAGACTCCGACGAATGGGATCGACTGCGAAATAAAATCACACGCCTTCCCCAGAGACAGGAGCTCGCCGTGGAAACGGGAAGGGAAGCATTCAAGGATTCAAGCAGCCACTCTGCCGCGTCTCGGTGAAAAATTACCCCAACAAATCCCGCCTCTGAATACCTCATTCTCTGATTGCACGGCTACACCGTAGTATCTGACATCCAATTAGTTTTTTTTAATAAAATCACTACAATTCATTGAAATAAACACGCAAAATTTGTAAATAACAGTAGGCGGTAAATTCTATTGATCCGAAAAAGACTCCTATAGAATAATTTTCTCCTAGGGTTTTTGTCAAACTAAATCTCTCACTTTATATAATCTCTATATATAAAATTGAATGTATGTATGTATGTATGTCCTTTATGCGTTGCCAAACTACTCATCCGATCGCCATGAAATTTTAGGAAGTTGCTCTATATGTGTCCGGGAAGGTTTTAGTGAAAAAATATTTTCGAAAACCCCATAAGTTTCCATTTTATGGCGTTTTAAATTTCTAATGTTAATCTTATGGAGAGTAAGTTTGTTTACAAATTGTCTACAATGAAAACATTTGATTTCTTAGCTACAGCTGATTGGTTTACTTTCCATTAGCAATACCGTATGCTTTACTATCCAATGCCATCTGAATCATTCATTAATGTTAAACTATGAAGTAAATGTGTACTGTAAAAAATGAACAGCTTTATTCACCACGTTAATAGTTTACGGTTTTTGGGGACTATGTATTTATAATTTATTTTCTGTCTGATTAAAGTCACGTGTTTATATGATAATTACAATGTTTATAATATTACGTTTATTATAATAATCAGCTGTTGTATATCTTTCCTATAAAAGCCGTATTACAGTTAGGTTTCGTTTGGGTTTGGATTGGATTCGAAAATTGTGAATTAATCCACTCAGATTTATTTGTTTTATGGGAATGTTATTAATCTGTTTTATCGTTTTGTTATTGTTATTTACTATACCGCGACCCAGAATAAATAACCTTTTACAATGAAGCCGTATTGCTATTCGACTTCAAACATGGCCAATCTTAAAGTTAACATGTATTTACTGTCAGGCGTTACGAAGTTCGCCGGGTCAGCTAGTGTAAAATATAATTAACGATATAAAAATATCAAAAACCAACCTAACTTAACATCTCAGAGCGCTATGACGGCAATACCGCGTGTATTATAATGCAATGCAAAGTGTATTGGTCGTCGACAAACAGCGCTCTGCGGAGAAAAGATTTAATTTGACACAAAAACCTCGGTATCTTTACAAGTCCTTTTTCGGAAGTGCTGCCAACAATATATCGATTTTTCATCTCACACTGAGTCCAACTTTCGTTTCCAGCTCTCTCTAAATAGATGAAAACGATTGGCTTTTTACACTGGATCCTAACCTAATTTTTTATACTTATTCGTCATTAAAGTAGACGCATTTTTCGGAAAGCCGACATAAGTGTTTTACATTTCAGGTCAGGTGGAAATCTCCAAAATCGATCGAACGAAACTCGATCAGCTGGCCGCTACAGCGCCGACGTAGTCGCCAGGACCACGCCTACCAACCTATTACACAATGACGTTCTTTATACTGACAAGTGCAGCCAACATTGCATTATACCAATTACCCGCACCAGTTCAAAATTCCCACTCCCTCGCAATCCAACCTAATTTTGACACCATGGCCTAAAAATCACGTCAATCGAACCGCAAAGTGGAAAATTAATTAAAGATTTGCAACACTTATATCCGACGGAAATATTGAATGAGGGGAAAAAGATAGAACACATAGTTAGGAGCCCAGTTCAAAACCAAAATTCATTGGACAGAAAATTATAAAATATTAATTACTTTTCTGCGAGATAAAAGATAATGAATAGCCACCGGGAGAACACAAGAAGATTTTGATGGAGACGAAGGAGAAAAGTGTGAAGGGCGGAGACGTGAACAACCTGCCTCACTCTCAAAACATTTTCTTACACACGCTGTAATACTAGCCTGTACTCGTGTTAAGACTTAGGAAGATAATAAAGGTTTGGAGGTCAAAACAAGGATTTTAAGGATACAAAAATTGGTCGAAGGTTGAAAAAATTGAAAACGAGGTCGAAAACCAGGAAGTCAAAAAGACGCTGATGTCTAAAATAAGATCTTCGAGAATGAAAACCGGACTAAGTTCTAAAAGAAGCACGCACTTCTAAATTAGGTCAAAAATAACAAAAAAAATAATCTGAAGATCTAAAACATTAATTCTTAGAAAAAGAGAAAAAAGAGGGCATTAAGGCCCCAAAATAAGTTAAGCGTCTTGAAACGAGATCTTTGAGAATCAGTTTGTGTGGTCCAAGGGCAATTCTATCTATAGTGAAGTCTTGAAGAATTTTGAGGGGTGCAATTTAAACAGGCACATGATCACCTAAAGCGAACCTCGAACGCCCAAAAGAGGTTTCTGAGTATCAGCAGATTCTTATGTTCCAAAGGGAATTCTAAATTCAAGTGTTAAAGAAATTTGAGGGGGTCGATTTAAAAAGTCGCCTAAATCTATCCCTGAATGCCTAAAAATGAATCAAAGGCGGTCACAGGAAGAAATTATTCCCGGACCGGAGAGAATAATTGTAGGCCAACAGAAATCCACAAATCGGTCAGCACAATAGTTTCCATTTTGGCCTCAGCGCAGCGCCTCGGTCACGGCGCGCGGCCTTGCACAATTTGTCACCGACCGCGCCGCTTTCACCTCCCCCGTGCGCCGAGCGCGGCCTAGCCTATCAGATGGCGACACGTAAATAGACGTCCTGATAAACGTTATACTCGAAATCAGGAGCAGGATTATTCATGCGAAACATTTGAGATGAACAAAATGCCAAAACGAATTACCAGTACCGCTCAAACAATGTATTGAAATTAAATTTACTAGACAATGTCTATCATTTCCGACGCACGTGAAGTGTTTTTATCTTTTACCACCACAACAATGAAATCCATCCAGACAATAACAAACACATAAAATAAACAAACTATAAATGAAACTCAAAGTAAAATTATAAATTTTTTTCCTTTCTTCAGTTGCTGCTAAACATCTTTTCATTTGTTATAGATTAGATTAGATCATTGAAATGGCAACCATACTACAATGTAGGTATTTTAAGCCAAGTATGAATGAGGATTGAGTGTAAGATGATTGTGGCGTGATCTTGTAGTCTTGTTACTGACTAAGGCTGACATGTTCCTTAGACAGGACTGTTAATTAATAGCCCAACAGCCGATGTCAACTAAGGTACTTACAATTTAACGTGGAATCCGAACCACGGCCTCTGAATTACGAATTGGTCTAATTATGAAGATGGTCTTTGTGGATTAACGTAGTATTCAATAGTGCGGACGTTAATCCACACAAGTGAACACTACATCCACGGACCTTCGCTCACAACTATCCACAATTCGTGACCTACAAGTAGCTGGATTACAGGACGTCTCCAGTTGCTGAAGTAACAGATTTCAACGTTGAAACTTTGCTCATATAAAAAATCAAACATATAATAGCACTGTATTGCCGTAAGTAAAAGAAACACTCAAGTTAAGGATCTTGCCCAGCGAAAGCCTCATAACCATGTAAATTTAGCAACTTTTACTATCCAGTCGTTAAAATTCACTTAAGATTAAGTTGGTTTATTGGTAGATAAATGGAAAAATACATGTAGTAAAAACAAAACAAATGAATCATTAATCATTAACAAAAAAATATTTTTACCACCCTCTAAAACAAATACTACTTACAGTCATCGTTTCAACCACAACTACGTGTTTTAGGAGTAGACCTAATGGAAGAATTCAATTTTAAACTTTATGGATATCATTCAATATGATGGCAACTCTTCCTATGTCTGTCTCTATCTCCTAAATAATTTTGTTAAGTAATATTACTGTGTCTAAATCCTGACACACTGTCCGCACAATCGAATACTACGTTCACCCGCTAAGACCATCCTCATAAACCAGTTCGTAATTCAAAGGCAAAGGTGGTTCGGATCCCACGTGAAACTGTAGGTCCTTTATTGCCATTGCATATTGGGTCTAAAGAATACGACAGCCATAGTCAGTAACAAGACTACAAGATCGCGCCACAATCATCTTACACTCAATATGAACGCGTTTGATTTTAATCGACTGCATCGAATCGCACCCCCATCGCCACCTCGTGCGGGACGACCTCCTCGTTCCCAGAGGGGCAGCTGCCCTCAGCCCTCAGGTGGTTCACCCGACAGGTGTGACCGGGAGGGTGGCCCGAACCTCCCCCAAATCAAAGCCGTCCAATTCGCATTTTCGTATGGGAACAAGCAACAGCCGTAGCTGAACTTATTGTCCCGTGTAAGGATGTTCCTTGCTGCTGCTAGATTTTTCAACTGGTACTAACATCGATATGTCGAACGTGAATCTGACACGATAATTTCGTTGTATCGTGATTTACAAGACTCAGAGGTTAGATGTATCAAATTACCTTTTCTGGGTAACTTCCGAGATTACGAGTTTAGAAGAGAGAATTATTACAGATCACACTGTCCAACCAATTAGTTACTTAAATGGCGACCTACCCATGTAGGTATTTTAAGCTAAGTATGAATATGAAATACATTTAGGATTATTGTGGCCCAACAGTCAATGACATATCCAAGGGACCTACAGTTTAACGTGGGGTTCGAACCACAGCCTCTGAATTACGAACAGGCCCGATTATGATGTCAGCCTTAGTCAGTAACAAGACTACAAGATCGCGCCACAATCATCCTACATTCATTTCTCATTCATACTTGGCTTAAAATACGTACCTGGGTAGGTTGCCATTTCAGTTAAAAGTATAAAAAGTATAAAGTATGAGGATGGTCTTTGCGGATTAACGTAGTATTCAATAATGCGGACGTTAATCCACACAAGAGAACACCACACCCACCGACCATCGTTCACAACTACAGTATCCACATTTCGTGATCTCTAAGTAGCCAAAATATTTTTGTGGGCGACTTCGAGATTATGAATTTAGCTTCGATTGCTTTTTCATTTCCCGAATCTGTTTAAATTATTGCAGATTACACTGTCGAAGGAGTTCAATATTGTAGAACCTGTTCCGTAAAACTACAAGTTTAACACAAAGCTAGAATCAACTACAAGAAATTATCTGACTACGTACACCTCGGTGTAGTACCGGTACAACTTTGGTAGTGTTTCCAAACAGAACGTAAAAACAAATTAATTATAAAGGTTCTTTTTGATAATGAACCGTTTACTTCGGAAAGTCGGCGATAAACTAAATAAAAATAAAACTGCAGCAAGATAGCGACCGATAGGAAACCTTGTTTTGTTCGGTCGAAACCATACTTTTGTCAGAGCCGTCCCGAAAAAAATAAACCATTTCGTCAAACGCACATTGTGTTGCACACACGAGTTAATGATGTTTTTCACTCGGCTCGCCAGAGGGCAGTCTGACGTCAGCGACTTTGATCTTCTCCGGCCACGAGACGATACTCTCACACAACATCCATTGTGGAATACGTGCGAATACAGTATTGAATTGTACTTCAACCGATAGTAATTCAATTTTGAACTGCGGAACATAATTTACCAGGCGAAAAAATTATTGTACTACTTTCCTTATGTATTACTTCCCTGTGGGAAATAGCTTAGAACATGGATATGTCTAAAGGGAATGTTTTCAGTTCATGATAACAGCTGTTCTTCTTCCGCTATACTTTTGGCGTTCCTCAAATCTGCTATAGGCGTGGATCGACATACAAGAATTCAGGCACTAAGCCAGAAGAAGGTTCTTAGAAGATCCTGAAATAGATGTACAGTATCTGAATTCCCTTATATTGTCACCCTATCTTACACCCATTTCTCAGGTGACAACAAGCAGTCCCCGAAGACATACCCAAGATCTAAAGACGTTTCTACTTTGAACGAATTGGGTTTAACATTCTCAATAGTGAACTGTCCGTATCACATGGCGCAGGCTGCGCGGCCCCGACACAGCCAATAATTGATACAGCGCGTTTGCGTTGGCGTTTCCTGCGGGGTGAAATCGACTGGGAATGGA
Source organism: Nephotettix cincticeps (assembly GCA_023375725.1). Lineage (NCBI taxonomy): Eukaryota > Metazoa > Arthropoda > Insecta > Hemiptera > Cicadellidae > Nephotettix > Nephotettix cincticeps. The sequence continues at coordinate 5,755,249 of CM041787.1, read as the reverse complement.
ACTGATAAGGAAACCGGCGTCGATTGACGTGAAACCCGAACAAATGGGCTAGGCACTTCAAATTAGAATATCTACACAAGTCAACGCCTAGTGGCTTGAAGTTTCTGGAGAGAGAAGAGTTTCAGACAGTTTCAAAAAAGCTTGAACCGACATCGAATTTAACACCGATTGACGTCTCCGGTTAGAAAGAAGTTAAAAACTAGTATACAAATAACGGTTTGAAGTTTTAGGAGGGAAGAGTTTACAGAAGTTACAAATATTCTGATGAAATTAACTCAATCAATTGTGCAATTCAAGAAAAGAAGTTCTTAGCTACAAAAGTCAACAAGTAATCTGAAAAGTCCCAATAAGGCGAACCGATCGATATTGATTCACTATTGGATATAGTCTATAGCTCGAGAAACCAAGGTATTGAAGATTGGACTACCTTTCATTCTGCACAAATCTGGAGATTAATATCGTTACGTTAAGATCTACCCAAGCTCTGGGAGTACTACGACGTTGGTGGAGAGTTTGTCTTTCTCCTTAAGAAGAGTGCTTCTTCAAAACTTTCTGGAGTAACAGGATATTGAAGGATAATGCTTCTAACTCCTAGAAGGATAGTTTACTACCTCCAAAACAACCTAAACATTTCGGAGTACCAGGAGGTTGATGGATGTGCCTTAGTCCTAGACAAGAGTTTATATTTATAACCTCCGAAACCATCCAAATTTTTCGGATTGTCAGGAGGTTGATGAATCCTTAAATAACCGGTCATAGAGAAGAATTTACAGCCTCCGAAACTATCCAAACTATTATGAGCACCAGGAGGTTGATGAATCTTAAAGTACCTGCTCCTAAAGAAGAGTTTACAGCCTCCGAAAGTATCAAAACGTTTAAGATCACCATGAGCCTGAGGAATCCTGATATACCTGGTTCTAGAGAAGAGTTTACAGCCTCCGAAACCATCCAAACTTTTATGAGCATCAGGAGGCTAACGAATCTTTAAGTACCTGCTCCTAGAGAAGAGTTCACAACTTTCAAAACCATCCAAACCTTTGGGAGTACAAGGAGGCTGATGGATTCTTAAATACTCAATTCTAGAGGATACAATACTAGAGTTTACAGCCTCCAAAACCAACCTTTTATGAGCATCAGGAGGCTAACAAATCTTTAAGTACCTGCTTCTAGAGAAGACTTCACAACTTTCAAAACCATCCAAACCTTTGGGAGTACAAGGAGGTTGATGAATTCTTAAATACTCAATTCTAGAGGATACAATACTAGAGTTTACAACCTCAAAAGCCATCCAAAATCCCGATTTACCGAGAGGCTGGCAACTCCTTCAGCTCGGGAGGATCAGACGATAGCCAGCCAGCTACGTCTCACCCGTACACGTAACAGCGCCCCTCACTCCACACTCGCGAACAGGAAGACAAAGCCTGCTTTATCACCTATTGTGACTACGCTGTTGCACTCTGGGAACTGATTATGTCCCGTTTCGGGCGTTACGCGTCACGTTGTGATCTGGACCAAGCGGCACGCGATCTATGGTTAGCACGTCTGTCAAAAAACTTTTAACAGTTTGTTTTTTCTCGGTGGAAAATTCGGAGTGACATTAAAAACCCCTTTCGTTCCACGAGAAGTAATTTTGTTTTCAAAACTACGGTAACTGTAAATATTTAATGTAAACATTTCGAAATTTGTTTATTTTTACACTACTGCAAAAATCAACGACGTGTAAAATATTTTTTTGACTAAAATACTGATCGTAAATCTTTGAATGTCACGGTACATATCTCTGGGATAAGCAATAAAGCAAAATAAATTTATCATCTTTGGTTAAATGAAAACACATGTTGAAATTAGTAAAACAAACTATAAATTACCATTTTCAAAGATAAAAATTCTATTTGCGGAACGACCAATCGTTTGGGAATTGCCTGCGTAGCGAAAACAGCGGGACAATTTTTCATACAACTCCAATGTTCGTGCGAAAGGTGAGACGCGTTTGCAATTCATATGCGTCATATGCGCAGATTACTCAACGCACGCGCAAGTCTTACAACTGGACAACGACATTTCCGACTGCATAGACAAGTTTTGGCAAATTGCAAATAGTTTGATGCATCACACCCGGTATGCTAATGTTGTACATTTGGAAAGTACCACATTAACAAACGTGTACGGAACACGACAAAGCGTCCGAGGAGAGCTGTAAGTAAAACTTTAATCGAAATCTCTGCGTTTAATCATGAAAACCAGCACTAACGTACACTTTAAATGCAGTCTCTCACCATAATTTAATAAAGTAAAGTAATCAAAAGATTCAAAATTTCTCTCGTATCTCACTACATTACTATTGTGAAGAAACTTTTCTAAGCTTAGACTCGTTTTACCTTCGTCATTAACAAAAGTACATGTAATGATATACAGCACCCACATAGTGTGGTTTGAATCGATGTCTCATGAATTCTAATTTTTAAAAAGACGACGCATCATAAAATTGACTCAAATTATTATTTTCCATTTAAAAAATATTAAAACAGTCCTGTCTAAGGAACATGTCAGTAACAAGACTCAGTTGATGTTACAAACCTACATTTTCCTGAATCGATGTCTCTTCGCCGCATCATTTGATCTTATCTTTGTATCTTGTTCTTTCAGGTTATGTCAGTGAATAAGTACGCATTTCTACATAAACAATAGAGGGTAAAAATATTTTAGCTCAGAATTCACCTCTAAAAGAATGTAAATACTATCTTAACCAACAAAATGTTATTGAAAATCGTTTTGATTGACGCACAATTAGATATATTTTTGCTGTTTGAATGTTGCTAACATCGTAACAAATTTATTCCGGTAGAGAAAAACACTCGAAAGCCGCCGACAAACATAAACGTTTCTGTTTACCATTTCCTGTGTACGGCAAAAGAAGAGTGGCGTAAAACAACCGCCCTGCGGTGGTCATATCCCGGTCATTAACATCGCGTTTACACATACGACCCGGGGAACGGACTTGTTTCAAAGTTAACACGTCCTCCCTTACAATGCTTTATGTAGCTGATGAATAAACAGTTTAATAAAATCTTCTTGTTTCAGCTTTGTACCAGTGTGACATTTTAAACAATTAAATTAGGCTACTGCAACTTGAATAGGCGACAAAGGAAGTCATAGTAGGTGAGGTGGACGAAGATGGTTCCTTTTCAACTGTTACCAACTGCAATACACGTGCAGTGTAAACGAGAGGTCAAATTATTATATAGTACATATTCACTGTCACTATATATTTATGTCTGTATTTTTTGACAAATTCCAAAGCTAGAAGAGCTACTATAACCGTGATTTTACCCTATAAGTGGTGAAGTAGTTATTCACGACGCATTTAAAAGTGTGGTAGAACGTGCAAATGTGTGGTATAGCGGAGTGGGGGGCACACCTTAAATAAACGGTGGCCGGCTTGGGTGGAAGTTGACGGCATTTGTTGTAGGCTTAATTGGGATTGCAGTGGTCATATTTTTTGCTTTTGTGGTTAGTGGATATAAGGGGGGGCATGTTTTGTGTTTTTTTGTTTGTACTTCATATGTTTAAGATATATGTAATTATAGTTATGTTACGGTTAAAAGTAAAACGCTTACCACTTCTAGGGTAAAAAAAATAATAACGAACCCTAAATAATTAAAAAGTTACGAAAAAGATTTGAAACAGACTCGGTGGACTTCCAATGTTTGTAATTAAGATAATGATAACACGAATGGAAACATTAGCAAACGTGACCGATTCCTCTCGTCACATGTTCAGTCGGTGTCTAACAAACATTAAAAATCACCCAAAATACGTCTTAGATAAATTAATTAAGTTAACAATTAATAGTGGTTCCGGGTGTTCAAACTCCAGTTTCTTTTCCGACATTCCTCCGTGCAGGAACCATCCGCACGCCAGCGCGGTCCGCGGTCCACGTTCCTGTTGAGCAACGCGGAGAAATATCGGAACGGTGAACCAATACCGATACCCGAGTGCATAGAGCAACTGTATAGTACAGTATCTGACATAAATGTCAAGGTGTTCTAAGTGAAAGGGACCACCGCGGTACAGGCGGGACTGGAACTGAACCGACTTGTAGGCGGGTACAGTCCCGCCCGCGTGCTAACAATATAATCACGCCGGCAATCCCTCTAACTATAAATACAAACTACTGTAACAGTTTACGACATTTTTGGGACAGTCAGACAATACGTATTACAGTTGAACCTCGCTAATTTTTTTTCAAAGCTTGCTTTTTTCAAAGTGTCTATCGCTATGGCCTGATTTTCTGGGGAAGTAGTCCAAAAATTCACGATATTTTACTAATTCAGAAAAAATAGTCAGAATTATCTGTAATGAACCCCCTAACTCACATTGCAAACCTCTCTTTGTTAAATTAGATTTTCAAACAGTCGTAAATTTGTACATTTATGACATCATGGCCTACGCCCTAAAAACTTTACCCTCTCAAACATTCTGTAATGGAATCCACAGTTATAACCATAATAGCCATATAGCGATGTCACAGAAAATTTATAATAAACTAAGTAAATTTGTTCAATCATATCAAAATCATTCACTGTTCTTAGAAAATTTACATAGCTGGCTACTAAAAAATCCTTTTCATTTAGTTACAGATTTTTTAAACAAAAAACATTGTAATATAGAATAGGTCAAGGATGTCTGTACTGTTTCTTTACTATTTCCTAGCTGTGGTTTTTTGTTATTAAAGGATTAATGAGCGTAGTTGAAATTATTGAGGCTAAATTATGCGTTAATAATACTTCGAAAAATTTGAATGTATTTTTCAAATAGAGGTTTTCACAAGGATAAGTATATTCCGTTATATATCCTATGTCTGGAATAATAAGTTTTGAAATAAGATCTCAGGAATAATTATACATCTAAAACCCAAAACATTGAATCAGATGTTCTGTTTTCTTTGGGGTTTGCCGATAAAAAATATATTTTCAAGTGCCAAAAAATCCATCCAGATATCTATTGACGCCTTGCGGTATGAAGGAATTTGACGGTCAACGCGAAATGCGGAAGAGCGTTTTTAGCGACCACCTGTATGTCGGTCACAGAAACACTGCAGACGACAAGCGCTAATATTTCCGGGGGTTAAATGGGCCGTTACGATATTAGTGCGGTTGCCGCAAGGCCGTTACGAAGGCCGTTCTCGGAACCGCCGCAGCGCAGTCACCGACTGCAACAATCGAATTATCGGTTGTCACGAATCGTTAAATACTCGCCAGCACCCGCCACCGACTGACGACTGCAATCGAATGTTTGATTCAGCAATGTCGAACTTCAACAACTGATACAAGCATTATTTTAGTGTAAAATCGCATTGACTTGTTTCTTAGGGTTTGATTCTAACATTTTGGTATAAAGTTTTTGCCTTGTAAATCAACAAAATTTAAAATGGTTCTCTAAAGAGGTCCTTGGTTTTCATCCTTGAGCGATTGAGGTCGCACCATAATTGAAAATCGGCCAACAAAACAAACGTATGTTTACATATATGTTTTGTTTTCTTAATAGAAACACATCAACAGCGAGTACTACTATGACTGGGACCTGTAATCCAGCTACTTGGAGGTCACGAATGTGGATAGTTGTGAGAGATGGTCGGTGGATGTAGTGTTCTCTTGTGTGGATTAACGTCCGCACTATTGACTATTACGTTAATCCACAAAGACCATCCTCATAATTAGACCAATTCGTAATTCAGAGGCCGTGGTTCGGATTCCACGTTAAACTGTAGGTCCATTAGTTGCCATCGGCTGTTGGGCTATTAATTAACAGTCCTGTCTAAGGAACATGTCAGCCTTAGTCAGTAACAAGACTACAAGATCGCGCCACAATCATCCTACATTCATACCTTATTCATACTTGGCTTAAAATACCTACCTGCGTAGGTCGCTATTTCAGTTAAAGTATTAAGTATTAAGTACGGAAGCGAGTACAACGTTTTGACGGACTGAAATCAAATGTAGTGACACCGATGACAATTAATTAATCGTTCAGTTCGAATTCAGCGGATCCTGAGAATAATTCCACAAAAATAAAATTTAAATATGTACACCGGTCTTCGTCTCATTGTGAGGACGATGGGAATAGCTCAACTTCCCGCAGGAATTTCGCTAAAAAACTATTTGTAAGTCTAGAATTTAAATACAAGCTACGCAGACAAACCTTGGTGTTTGTAGTGTTCTCTTGTGTGGATTAACGTCCGCACTACTCAATACTACGTTTATCCGCAAATATCATCCTCATAATTCCCATCCCACATTAAACTGTTGGCCCCTAGATAAGCCATTGGATGTTGGGCCAAACAGTCCACCCTAATGAACATGTCAGCCTTAGTCAACAATAGTACAAGAACGCGCCACAATCATCTTACACCCAATTTATCATGATTAATACTTGGCTTAAAATACCTACCTGAGTAGGTCGCCATTTTAGTTAAAAGTATACATAAACATAACGTTATTCATAACGTCTAGTCAATCGTACGTACGTACGTAACGTACTCAACCTCAGTATAACGTACGTAAACAAACGTGGCCCAACGTGAAACACCTAGCAGAACAGTTAACATCCTGTTACTTCAGTTACCGTTTGAAGACACACCATACTGTTTACTGTATTTATAATCCTTCAGTATTTCAATTAAAACGAGTTTAATATTGTATATGTAATAGTATATCACCTTAGTATCGTGGGTTTTGTCAGTATTAAATTCGTACTTCAATTACATCTGTACCTCAATAAAGCGAATCTTGGCTGACATAACCTCAATGTAACATATTGCTTGAGATAACACATTGACATGGATATGTCTTAGCTCTGGGGGAGAGGTGTTAGCAATTTGTAAAATGAAAATTTGTAACAGGTTTTCATAGAAACTACCAGAGCTATTGTATTGAATTTTTAATAAATAAGAATAAGAACAGCTGTTTAGATGAACTAAAAACATTCCCTTTAGACATATCCATGATCTAACCTATTTCCCACAGGGAAGTGAATGCATTTTTTATTCAGTTCCTTTCAGACTTGCTATACAGGTATCAATGTTTGACTGTAGCTACATAAGCGATTGCCACAACTACTGTGTCGCTATGCCAGTTGTCGACTCTCTATGCCTCAGTAAGCGCATTAGTTGCACCCCCCTCTAAGCTCCACCACCTCCGACAAACCCTATCAACACCACCACGTCAACCACCGGCTCGGCAACTCGTCGTGTTTGTAGAATTCGACCATTCGTGATTCTGTCTACCAAGCTGCATTACACACTACTTAAAACTCACGACAATAATTACAAACCTAGAAGCGTTAAATAAAATTTGGATTTTTGCTAGCAATTATCACATTTTTGTTTATCTCTACAATTTATACCCTAAAACCCTCAAACTGACTCATTCGAATTCCGTAAGGTTAAAAGAAGGCATTTGTGTTATTCTCCATTGAGAAGAAGCTATTACCATAGGTTTCATGGAAAGACCTAAACCCGGAACCATGTTACTTTTTCGTTTTGAGGTGCCTAATTGAGACTAAATATTGTACATAGTGACGTTTTATACATTTATTCGGATGAGTTCGAAATCCAGATATATCGGTCAATCAGGACGGGTAGTTTAAGTTTTGTAACCCAAAATTGGGGTTTTGGCGTTTTTATATGTCAATTCTAAATATTTTATATATTTCTTTTACCTTTAGAATTAGCTCAAAAAACTATAATTTTTAGTAGTAAAGTTTTGCCCTATCTCCAATGGTTAACGAGAAATTAAAGAAACTAAACACAGTACGTTGTACTGTATTTTGGGGCTCCAAATGCTAATATTATAAAGGATATTATAATTATATTAGGATATTATAGGGTTCAGGATTTTTTCAAGTGTTAAGTTTATCTTTTTTTTAAATGTTTTATTTATATGTAGTGTTTTAAGTGTTATTCATATACTCCTAAGAAGTAATATATTGACAAATTGTCCATGCTTTTGTTTAAAAGTTTCATGACAATAAAAGATTTTGATTTGATTTGATAAGAAAAAATATTTCACTTACCAACCTTTAACTTAAGCTGAATTTTTCTTTTTTCAATCGATTTACTGGGCAAATTTGGAATAAGAATAAATGGAAAAAGTTAAATTTTGAATCATTAAACTTTTGACAAGAATTAATTTTTTATAAGGGATACAGCTGGTAACACTGCTTATTTTTTATTTATGTAAAATCTACTAATCATGTATTCCAGGTGTCACAGAAATTATTTAAAAAAGAGTTTTTAAACCTTACGAATCTTCAAATGGATCACATATAAGTTAACCATGATAAAATGAAAAGCTTACAACTTTACATAAATCAATACGATTCTGAACAATCGATCGATCTAGATTGAAGAAGAAGACCGTGCAATGATCTCAGGATTAGAGTCTGATTAATTACAGGCTACCAACTACGAACACGTTCCAGTAGACAGATCTGCTCTGCGGTTGGGTAATTGTGGCGAGACCAGCGCAGCCTGCTGGAAGATGATGTAAACCCCACTTCGCAAGGAATGTCCTTAGGAAACTGTCACCTCTAACTTTTCTCCATTACGTTCAATTTAAAAGTCTATGATTCTCTCGAAATATCTAAAACGACAAACGTGGTTCTCTTATTATAGCTTGGTTTAAATTAATAGATTAAAAATGTTTGTATTTACTTCCCTGAGGGAAATATGTTAGATTTTGGATAAGTCTAAAGGGAATGTTTTCAGTTCATCCAAACAGCTGTTCTTATTCTTTTGTATTAAAAATTCAATACAATAGCTCTGGTGGTTTCTATGGAAACCTATTACATGTTTTCCATCTTAAAAATCACTAACACCCCTCAGAGCTAAGACATATCTATGTCAAAAGGAATATATCTCTCAATTTTAATTATACTACGATAAAAAAACTAATCCCAAAAACAATCATATATTATTATCTTTAATTATTAAGTACCTTCTGTACTTGAAAATTTCTCTGTTTTCTGAGATTTCTAAACAGAACTAAGGTGTAACCTAGAGAATATGAAGCCTGGCCATAACACCTAAACCAATTAATTCACATATTGGATCAGAATAACATTTGACAAAATAAAAACACTAGGCCTAACTGGATATTAAGATACCTATGTGTGACACAAGATCGCTACTTAAATCTGGAGCAATGTTATAAACGATCTAATTTTAATATAACACCGCAGTTCGTCATTTCGAACCTTTAAAACCTCAAAAGCTATAAAATTACAAATATAAGCAACTACATAAACAAAGCTGCACACACAGAATACATTGTTATTTGAATACTCAACATTGAATTGAACTATGTATACATTGTATTCACTGAATGGTGTCATTACGCTTTGAAACTTCAGTAAACAGTGTAATTGAATTCTTAATATTTAAAAAAATATTAGTCACTAATTTCTATTGTTGTCAAAGTTCACCAAAATTAATATAATAGTTTACGTGTTCAATTTTAGCGGATCCCCCTTAGGGAAGAAGATATTACCGTAGGTCATGGTAAGACTTAAGCCAGGGACCATGTTTTTTTTGTTTTTAGGTGCCTAGAGGCCAGAACAATAGTTAAAAATTTCATATTCACACACACACACAAATATATATATATATATATGTGTGTGTGTGTGTGTGTCTGTGAACACGATAACTCTCGTAAAAATTGTACGATCGATCAAGACAAAATTGTAAAATGGACAAAATGGTAGAGACGTGTATTACTACATTTGCTCGAACAAGTTCGTTATATATCTGTCAATTGGAATGGGTAGTTTGGGGGGGGGGGGTAAGTTTGTACTCAAAATTTGGGTTTTTGAGTTTGTCATATGTAATTTAAAAAATGTTTAGATTTTATTTTTCACCGTTAGAATCGACTTAAAAACTTACACAATTTAGTTCTTTACAGCTTTGCTCAATCTCCAACGGTTACCAAGATATTAAAAAATCTAAACACAGTACGTTGTATTGTGGGGCTCCAATGTTAATCTTATGGAGGATAAGGAAAAAATAATGTTTAACTTATCGCATTTACCGTGCAAATTTTAGACATCCTATATAAAGCATTGTTCGCGACATGTCTACAGCAAGGTACTAAAGCAGTTATTTGTGCAAGAGAGAAATGTCCCAGTTGGCTCACACTCAGACTAGTTACTGCCTTGGCGTCTCGCAGCTACCTGGTCGCCGTTTGGGAACCACATTCACAGTCCGCCAACCCGAGACCCTAGGTGAAAGTGAACAAACCAAACCATCATCCGATCCGATAAACGATACAAATGTACCGGTTAAATTTGAAGTCTAATTTAAAGAAAAATATTATTACAGCACTTAACCAAAAAGACCTAGATAACTAACCTTGTCAAGCAAAAGTTTTAAACTTTTGTAAAATAACGTGACACCAAACAACCACATCCGCAGAAAGCAAACAATTATGAACGATAAATTAGCCGAAATGGAAAACTGTTGAAGTTTTAATATTATTCAAAATTAAACTCAGCCTTTTTTTAAAAGCTAGCCTAATATAACATTAGTTTATAAAATTAGTTATTTATTATTGCAATCAATACAAAATGTGGTAAAAAATTAAAAGTAATGAACAGAATGTTAAAATACATTTTGATAAGATATAAAAAGCTTAGGGTTATCAATGCGCTCAGCTAAGACCAAACAAATATTCAATTGTGGATATCCGTTTGGAAAATTTCCACAAGTTTATTCCAGGCTTAACACACACACACACATACAAATAAACACACATCTATGTTCAGAAATTAATAACAATTAATTAAGTGAACACACAATTTCTATTCCTTCCTTAAGTCAAATCTGATAAATAAGAAATCCCAATTAAGGCTCTTCTGCAGTAGCGAAATTTCTAAAATTTTACTAGAAGATTCCATGCCAAACTCCACTAACATTTCTCAAAAGAATAACTTATTATTTTGCCATTTCGATGGAGTAAATAATTATGACACCATTTACAGATTCCCTTGTATCGAAGTTGTACTGAGACAATATTGAACTTCTCACAAATCAGATAATAGACTGCAGGTCATCGATCTCTTGATGCAAAAAAAAAACAAACATAACTATTATCTATATCTATAAAGAAAGATAAGATCCTCAACCAAACAAATACAGTAGGAAACGGTAAAAGTAATTAAAAATACAAATTGTCGAATTTTGAACGCTCTCTGAATGGATCATTTAAAAACCAAAACTACACACTAAACTAGTATCATTCCAAATTGCAAAAATAGAAGCGATGATATGGAGTGTTACGAGACTTAAACAAAATTTACTATGCAATTTGCATTTCTGCATTGAAAAATCATTCAACACTTATTTGTTTTAGCCTATTTATTTTGAGTTTAAAGAATTTTTTTGTGTAAAATTCGGAAGAGAGATAGAACACTAAGCCAATCTGTTAATCATTTTAAGGTAAATTTTATGAAGGAAGGCGAGTGCAAAGAATGTAATAGATCTGATGACCAGCTCTGTTACTGACAAAGACCAACTGGTTGACCTGTCATTGATTCGATCAATTAATATCCCGATGAACAAAGACATCAGGGTCCAGTATCAAATCATCAGCAAATTTTGCAAGGATTTTCTCAGAATCAAATAGACAACCTTCAGATTATGAAGCAGGTACTAAATCTTCTGAACCAGCGAGATCAGAACAAACAAATTTGATGTAAATCATAAAAACACACTTTCAAAAAACCTATATGATGAAACGATCTGATGAAATTCTTAACCTGCTTTCTTTTTCAAAGATTTTTTGAACCCTTTGTACTTAAGATCCAAAAAAATATCAAAGTAGGCATTTTCAGTGAATCTGAGTTATGCGAAACTGGAGCATGTCTATTGCCATTACTGATAGTTGCAATGTTGGCTACACTGAGGTGCATTGTGAGGTACTGAGTGATAGTCAGAGTGCAGTATCGAGGGCAGTGGGTCGAGGCTGGCGAGTGACTGACTACAGACAGTAGCCTAGCTCCGGCAGACTGTGCAATAGTAACACCCACTGACTATTGCCAACTAAACAACAATTACGCATTCTTTGCATCATTTTGTCAACTACAGTTTTTCTGCAGATCCTAAGTTTGCACTAAAAGTAAACCAATTTTTATCTTTACTATCCAGTAATTTAGGCCTATATAAAAGAAAGCCACAGTGTGATGTGAAAAAACAATCCTATTATCTGCCTTTTTACATATTAAACAGGTTTAACAGGTATTCAAGTTTATTTACCTTACTTAGCGTTTTTAATAACACAGAATTAATTTCAAATAGAATGTATTCACACTTAGCTACTATTTAAGGAAAGAGCTCTTTGATATTTTAAAAAGATTTTAAATTCGTCAAGATTATAAACCTACATAAAGGGAATATAATCTTTGAGTGAAGTAAATAATTTCGCAGGGTGTTTAAAAAAAGATGTAAATAAGTAGACGATACCATCACATTCAATATTAACCTATTCATCACCCACTTGCACATATTAGTAGTTAATTGCTCATCTGTTTGAGGTATAGGTTTATTAAAATAGAAAACAGAATCATTGAGGAACATTTTTATAATAGTTTACAGTTATGTAAACTATTATCTTCATAAAAAAAATTAAAAACAAATCATATGCAGAGCCTAGGCCTAATTGAATTTTTGGGGATAACTCTCAACAGTGTACCAAAACCAAGATTGAAATAATTTTATAGGAAATGATGCGGGTGTTTACATTTACATTAACCTTAAAAAATGTTGAAAAAAATTGGCATAATGATTTTACTCATTGATCAAAGATATCACAAATCAAAAACATTCGTTTCAAAGGTTTTACAAAGAATATACTTTGTGTGACTTTTAATTCACTCTTTGTTTAGACAGATAGATGTATTTACTGATTGTTAGATATACAAAAGTTGTAATGGATCTCGTCAAAATATTATTACAATAAATATAGCTGTAAATAAATTACAACAGTGTGCCACACAGCTACTATATTAAGTATAAACTTCACAGCACTCTGAATGGAAGAGTAGGCCTACATAAGGAATCAATTTCATCACTGACAGTAGGACATTTATTTAGTATTTGCCAATTGTATTAATCTCTATTATTGAATAGTAGGGCCTACCTAATAGGCCTGTTATGAATTTTTACTTAGGCCCTAGGTCTATCAATATTTTGAATGGACACCAACATCGGAAGGCTATCAAGAATCAATAAGTTTATTTTCCGTTATATTTGATTAGATGCATTATCTGTACATCGGAAAACTGTTTTTTTAGACTATATTTAAGTAAAATAAGGCTGTTTCCTCAAATTTATAACCCCTGAGATCCCCAATTTTTTGCTAGAAACCTAAATATGTCTGTAGCCATGACCTAGCCAACAAAAGGTCTTGTTGCATTAATCTCCCATGAGAAGCTAAAATAATAGCTGATGGCAAGAGTCTCAATAACAATGTCCCCACGTAATGCACGTCTGTAAGCAACCCCACGATGAAGTTTAAAATCCTCCATAGAACATTCATTTCTAAACCCTCAAAATCAGCTTAAGATATTTAGAAAAGTTTTAGAGCATACTTTATGAGAAATATATTGAAAATCTAGATAAATCGTAAACAGCAATAATTTTTTTAACTAAGATGACTTATGGTAACTAATATACAGAAGAATGTTTTTGAACTTAATTTTAAAAAAATTGCAAACTAAGTTACATTTAAAAACAAAACCCTTATTAACCTGCAGTTGGAAGAGGTGTGAGAAACTCACTTTTCATTTCTACAAAACATTTAACTAAAAATTTTAATTTTAATTCAAAACCATATGGTTGACTATGAAATAATACAAAGAGGGCAATATAGTTCCTTCATACTAGTGTTTAATTTCACCTTACTGTACATCCATCTGTAAACTTTGTCATAAAACAAAATTTACTGGATTACTCGATCACTATAACAAGTCTTGATTATTCTTATGGGGGTCAACTAGATATATATATGAATTCTTCATTCATACAAAATTAACATGAAATACCGTAAGACTTGGAAGGAAAATAATACACTGATCTAGTAAACTGAGAGAATAGAACCTAAGCCTTTATAAAAGGTAATCGGAACCCAAGATATTCTAAATTTAGATTCTTTTAACATATTTCAGTAATTTCCATATTAATATCTCCTTGGCAGCTTTGAAAGAGCTGTGCTATAAGCTTGAAATCATGTTTATCATATCAAAATAGCAATATGGGGATCTAAGATTGAACAACAAAGTCTGTTTGGAATAAAAAATACCATATTTTCACAAAACTTAATAAATATACAACTCAATAGTCTTATATTTAGTTTTAGAAATACAAATTTCCAAAGAGATAAGCATTATTTATAGGTTATAATGTGTTCTATTTTTACTAGATCCTTCTACTGTTATTTCAGCACTGAACAAATATGGAAAGTGTTGAATGCTTCAACATATAAATTCCGTTAAAAATAACTGAAATTTTAAACGAATATTACCAATAGTGTTCGAAATAAGGAGAAAACTTATCCTTGATTTAATAGCAGAATTGTATAACTTAACCCAAATTCTGCACTTCACTTGTTGACGTGGCGTGACAAAAGACAAAGTGATTTGAAGAACTAAAACGATCAACGTAAGACGCGTAGAAGATATTAAAATTTAAATATTATTTTCTATTGAAACCCATATCAATTATTATTATTTTAACGTCAAGAACATCTTTGTACAACGCAAAATATGGCGACACATCATTGCAGACAACTGTTACACCATCCTGAAACTATAACCCAAATATCTACAAATAACAAAAGGAATTATTGAAATATTTGTACTCACTTTATTCTTCAGGTAGTCTTCTATCGCTCTAAAAGCAGAATCTGTAAGTTTCACAAAAATTAATTCCTTATTTTCCACAAAATTACCCGACGATGACAATCCATACTGAACACCTGCCACCAGCGCCGCCATTTCTATCTTGACGCTTGCACATACAGACCAGCTGACGTTAAGAAGTCAAAATGGCGACTGGTACTTGTTTATCCCAGAATAAGCTGTACTTTTGCTGTAATCATAGTACTACCGTTGTTTTTATCCAATTTATAAAATTATTTAAACCAGTTTCAAACTGATACTATCAAAATTTATGATTTTAAAATATGAAATAAAAACCAACTTTAGTAGCTGTATTGTCCTTCACAGTAGATCCGTTCGAATTTCAACTAGGAAGTAAACTTACCTGTTTTTTATCGAACCTGCCACTACAATGAATTAGCAGCACTTGTCAAGCATATGATAAGGAAAATATACTCATAACAAAGATTACGTTAACCTTAGATGAAATTAATAATTAAAACATACGTTGTTAAATCTCTCATTTATGATAACTTATATTAAAAATCTCTCATTCATTTAATTGCATTTTTTTGCATAAATAGTTTGGTTCTATTTGTTCAATACTTTATAAATTATTTAAATGTTACAGTATAACAAGTTATTTCCTCATGATGAATGAATATAAATAAAAATATTTATTGAAGTAGGTACAGTTTTTTCCTTAGAGCATAGAAATATTAAGGATTAATCAGTCTATATTGTTACATTAAATTGCTGATCACTTGAGATGTATTTTGCAGTACTGTATTAAATGTTAGGCCTACATTATGTAAAATATTTTTACTACCTATACAACTCTTCAATATATTAACCCTAAAGTTGGCGTTAGTGCTCATATCGAAAATATAAAGGTTAAGAGTTAAAAAAAATTTAAAAACCCTGTCTTGCAAACATATACCATTATAGAACATAATCTTACCATCTTAAATCCTCCATACTCACTCATGCCGTATGTGTTTAAATTATATGTTCAACTTGGTAGGTACTATAATGTCAGATATAGCTCTTAATTGTGTTACGAAACATTAAAAAAATGTCCTTACCTCATGGAAAACAATTTCTACTTGATTAAATATTTGTGTTAAGTATTTAATACAAAAAAATGTTTACTTCACTTCAGGGAATAGCTTATATCATGGAGATGTCTTAAAGGAATGTTTTCAGTTCCTCTAAACAGCTGTCCTTATAACTATATGACGTCAATCACTTCCGTTTCAAATTTTGGTCTCACGGAATGCCAACACCCCAGAGAAAAACATGTCAAAACCCAATTATAGTTTTGTCATAGAGAAGACTAAAGAAATAGTATGATTATCTTACTATAATATAGTTTTCTATATGTGGGTTTATTTATATTGCAGCATACAAAACCTTTATAGCAACTGTAAATTATGGTAAATAATATTGGCCATAGAGAAAATTGAAAATATTATGTTGAGTTTTTTAGTTGAATTAGTAGTAAAACATTTCATATTTTGAAAAAAATTTACTCCAGAAAAGCACTCACACCAGTTGTCAAACAGAAAAAAGGATAACCAGCCTTCATTTTGTCAGAGTTAAAATTTGAAAAATTGATTTATCATGTTTACACACAACAAATTTCTAGAAAAATATCTAATTAATTTTATTTATACAATAGGTCTTACCACCTGATTATTGTTTATATCACATATTTCTGTTGTTATATGTTAATTTATGCAGTACCCATTTACACATACTATGCCGTATACTTATGACTTATTACCTTTCAGAAATGGGGACTTACGTAGGCGGCATTTTAAACTATGAATGAGACAGTATAATTCAATATATTAACCCTAAAGTTGGCGTTAGTGCTCATATCGAAAATATAAAGGTTAAGAGTTAAAAAAAAATTAAAAACCTGTCTTGCAAACATATACCATTATAGAACATAATCTTACCATCTTAAATCCTCCATACTCACTCATGCCGTATGTGTTTAAATTATATGTTCAACTTGGTAGGTACTATAATGTCAGATATAGCTCTTAATTGTGTTACGAAACATTAAAAAAATGTCCTTAGCTCATGGAAACTAATAACAATTTTTACTATGATTAAATATTTGTGTTATGTATTTAATACAAAAAAGTGTTTACTTCACTTCAGGGAATAGCTTATATCATGGAGATGTCTTAAAGGAATGTTTTCAGTTCCTCTAAACAGCTGTCCTTATAACTATATGACGTCAATCACTTCCGTTTCAAATTTTGGTCTCACGGAATGCCAACACCCCAGAGAAAAACATGTCAAAACCCAATTATAGTTTTGTCATAGAGAAGACTAAAGAAATAGTATGATTATCTTACTATAATATAGTTTTCTATATGTGGGTTTATTTATATTGCAGCATACAAAACCTTTATAGCAACTGTAAATTATGGTAAATAATATTGGCCATAGAGAAAATTGAAAATATTATGTCGAGTTTTTTTAGTTGAATTAGTAGTAAAACATTTCATATTTTGAAAAATTTTACTCCAGAAAAGCACTCAGACCAGTTGGCAAACAGAAAAAAGGATAAACAGCCTTCTTTTTGTCAGATTTAGAATTTGAAAAATTGATTTATCATGTTTACACACAACAAATTTCTAGAAAAATATCTAATTAATTTTATTTATACAATAGGTCTTACCACCTGATTATTGTTTATATCACATATTTCTGTTGTTATATGTTAATTTATGCAGTACCCATTTACACATACTATGCCGTATACTTATGACTTATTACCTTTCAGAAATGGGGACTTACGTAGGCGGCATTTTAAACTATGAATGAGACAGTATAATCACCTTACATGAGTGTAAGGTGATTGTGGTGTGATCTTGTTACTGGCTGTTGTTGTTCTTGGCTGTCGTACTGGTTGTGTTATTAATTTATGCAGTGTATTACCTAATCTATTTTTGATAGCTTTTTTGCTTCATTCCTATGTCCTATCCGTATACCAGAGTAAAATGCCTCTCTTATTAGTCTAAACTGTTATGTTTTTTGAGAAAGGGATTACCTGGAAGTTGGCCATTTCAAGACTCTGAACTATCTATTTTCCTTGTTCATAGCTAGCTATAATATTAATATCAAGTAGGTACGGTAGGTCAAAGAAATTAGTTCATACAGATTTGAAATCCAAAATACTTTTACAACAAGCATCAAGAACATAAGTTTTATAGTTGCCAATTCATTTCTTTTGGAGAAATCAATGGAGTTTGAGTATTATTACAATAACTAAGTAACTAAAAATAGACCAATAACCTAAAAAATTATTGTATTTACTTCCCTGTGTGAAATAGGTTAGATCTAAAGGGGATGTTTTCACTTCATCTAAACAGCTGTTTTATAACCATATGACAGCACTTCCATTAAACTCTTCTGCTGCACTTTTTGCTTCCACAAAATCTGCTAACACCCATCCAGAGCTTAGACTTGCAGTATCCATGTCAAAACAAGTCAAAAATATTTATGGCACATTGCCTGTTATTGCTATGTACTAGACCATTGTTAATTTTTTTCCTTATACATGTACCCCCTGAGATCTAACAGACCATCAGTTAGAACTGAAGGCTCCAAGTGTCTTCATGGTCAATTTTGCCTAAAATCTGTGCATTTAAAAAAATAGGTTTAAAAATATTTTCTCAGGCCAGTTTTTTTGGCTTTAGCACATTCCAAATATTGCCTACAGATGATATCAGTTTTAACTGACAGTTGATTGTCTGTAGGGGGCAACAAATAGTTACGAATCATTCACAAAATTAAAAAAAGAAAGAAAATTCGCTACTGTATTTTTTAACTAAAAATCGAAGACAGGCCTTGACAACCCAAAAAAGGAATTTTCACAGTGGCGTACCTATAAGGGCTCTAGGGCAAAAACCTTGATATGAGTACCTGTATATAAAATATAAAAAATACAAATAGAAATGTATTTCACCTAAAAAACACATGCTCATTAAAAAATACCTACAAACTGTATACACAAATATTTTGATTATTGTTACAAAGCATGAAATATAGAAACAAGTAAAACTAACATATCATCTAACCTAGTTCACACAAAACTCTTATTTTGGAGAAATAAGAGAAAGACAGGGAGTTATATTGTGTGTGTTAGAGGAAGTGGGAGTTAAGTTTCTGCTTTTGCTTAAATGTCAATAACATGTGAGAAATTCAGTTTTTTTACTTTTTTTGATTGACAATTGGTTCCTCTTTTCTTTTCTCCTGATTGGCCCTACCAAAGCTGACATGCTCCTTCTTTCCCCTTATCTCTATATATAAAATTGAATATGTGTATGTATGTATGTCCTTTATGCGTTGCCAAACTACTCATCCGATCGCCATGAAATTTTAGGAAGTTGCTCTACATGTGTCCAGGAAGGTTTTAGTGAAAAATATTTTCAAAAACCCCATAAGTTTCCATTTTATGACGATTTAAATTTCTAATGTTAACCTAGGAGAGTAAGTTTGTTTACACATTTTCTATAATGAAAACATTTGATTTCTTAGCTACAGATAATTGGTTTACTTTCCATTAGCAATAATATGCTATACTATCCAATGTCATCTGAAGTAAATTGGCCAAATGTAAAACTAAGAAGTAAATATGTGCTAAATTCAATATGTTGGCCAAATAAAAAATAATTACAATGTTTATACGAGTATATATTACATTTATTATAATAATCAGCTGTTGTATATCTTTCCTTTGTTTTATTGAATGTTATTAATATGTCTTATCATTTCAGTATTGTTATTTAACACGACCCAGAATATATAGCCTTTCGCAACGAAGCCGTAATGCTATTCGACTTCAGAACATGGTCAATCTTAAAGTTAACATGTATTTACTGACAGGCCTTACGAAATTCGCCAGGTCAGCTAGTAATATATAATTTCTACGTCGAACTGGTATTGTCACTTCAAGTGTTCTGACGGTTACTAATTTTATTCTGTTTATGTTCTGGATTTTTCCATTAATTTTACATCATCTATACATAATTATTTTATTTCCAGTGGGTGTTGCCACAGATTTGTGGGTCTCTAAATAAAAAAATATTAGATGTTAGACTCTTCCTCACACACAGGCTCAATAGTCTTGAGAGAAAAAAGATTTCTTTATCTACAAATGTACACAAAACTGTGTTTTTGGAAATAAATAAATCTTGAATTTCTTCTAATACAATTACCTATAGTTGAGATTGAGAATAGCAGCACCTATGTTGTTTGAGTGCAATATTTTGTGAACTTGAGGCTTTGGGCCTACTGGTGACTTGAATTTTCAATAGACTAAAAGTGGGAAGTTTTACAACAAAACTTATTCTTCTGTGGGGTATTGCCCCAGATACCCCATTGAAGTTACGCTACTGCCTTTTCATGAATGAACGTTTTGAAATATGTAATGAGCACATTAAAATATCCATGTCAAAATGAAACTATAGTTTTGTCATAGAGATGACTAAAATAATAGTATGGTTATGCTACCATACAATCATCTCTGTGATTTTATTTATAGAAAGTTCAGTGGTTCCACAAAAACACTATTATTTAAGAGACCTTTTCTACAATAGCTCAAAGATCAAATTACACCCTCAAAAGTCATTCAAGTTAGGTAAAAAAATTTATAAGATTTACTAAAATTTTATTGTACAAAACATACACTTATGTACAAACCTTATCCAGTTTAAAACGTAAATAGTTTAACAATGTTACTAATATTGTGAAAATTATAGTTTATGCAGTACAAACTCTTTGCAACAATAATGGTGACGTGGTATGAAAATTTAAAAATGCTACACATACAAGACATTTTACTGCATTGTTCCGAACTCTGGAACCATCAAGCACCTTTAAACTG
This sequence comes from Nephotettix cincticeps, assembly GCA_023375725.1. NCBI lineage: Eukaryota > Metazoa > Arthropoda > Insecta > Hemiptera > Cicadellidae > Nephotettix > Nephotettix cincticeps. The sequence continues at coordinate 5,734,413 of CM041787.1, read as the reverse complement.
AGTTGCTCTCGGTAGCCTCCGCTTATGAATTGATTTTACCAAAATAATAATTTTCTCAATAATTACATTTAATAAAGTATTAGACACGTAGCCTGGGATAAAGATATACCGAAGGTTACCATCTAAAACTTATTATATATTGATAATTACCTATGGTGCAGAACTTTGCAATATAACAGAGGGGAAATGGAGTAGGTGGTATCCTGTTGAGGAGTATGACCGTCATGTGACGTGGCTAATAGCAGGGCTACGTAGAATAGGTGTATTGCCACAAACAGTGCCCCCGGAAGTAAGTAAAAAAATTATGGATTTCTTTAAATATAATTTATTACTACAATAAATGGATAAAAAAGCATATTACAAACACATTTTTACATTTTCATTATTTAAATCTTAGAACGTGTTTTGGGTGTGATATATTTCAAAACAATGATGCGGGTATAGCGGTAATCACCCATTATTGGCCATTACAAAGGAGTCAATAGCTACGACAACAAAAATCACTAGGATAACCTAACAGATAGAAGATCAGTTGAACACTAACTAGCGCACGCAACATCACATTGGCGCTAAGCCATTTCTCGAGAAACATCGACGATACTAACCTGATAATCATAATTTACCATGCCTAGTAGATTACGCATTAGTTCTAGATTATTCGTTTAAAAAAAATATTATTTTACTCAAATATTTTCAGGTGTAATAAACTATTATAAATATTTAATTTATTAGTAATATTTTAAGAAATATCAAATATCCGTCATCCCGTCATATGACGTGGATCCTCGCGGGGGAACATACGTCAAATGAGCCCATTTGTCGTTACTCCTCAACAGGTTAAAGGTAAAAAACAAGACTGGATAGAATTAGGAATGAAGAGTTGAGAAGAGGAATAGTTCAAGAAAGTCTGAACACAACAAACAGAACAGAACAAATTGAGATTGAAGTGGTTCAGCTACTTAAAAAAATGGAAAATGAACGGAAGAAGACCAAAAGGAAGACCCAGAAGAGGGTGGATAGATAAGATGTGAAGAGACATGGAAGAAAGAGGAGTGTGATGACAGTATGTGGAGGGGCATAAGGAGATGGAGAGGCCTAGTGACCAAGACCCGGAGAAACCGGAACAAGAGAGCATATGTTTGCAAGGGATTATAATTAGTTTGGTATAAATATAAAACAATGCAAGGGTATAATAAGTTACTAGTGAATGTTTTGTATATAACTCAACGACCTAAAACAAACAACAAACAAGACAACCTGAAAGTCTAGATTCCAGGTTACCAGTTTTAATTTAATAATAAAATAAACAGAAAATATTTTTTTTAACTAACACAAACTTATATACAAAAACTTAAACAATGCATGATAGCACAGAATTGCACTTCGTTCCACTCAAAATGCTCTTTTTACTACTCTAGGTGATGAAAAAAAACAAACAAAAATAAACAAATAGTATCTTCTACAACCAATTTTCACTCGTTTGATTATCCTACAAAAAGATACAACCAAAACATTTTTTATCTAAAAATTTTGGTATGTATACGCAATAATTAAACGAAATGCATTTCCATTTTCAGTCAAATAATATTTAATACAGGAGCATTCATAGCACTTTCATTCTTATAATAGGCTACAGTTAATTTTTTCCTTAAATTCCAATCATGGTAGCTTCAAAATTGATGCAATTTTGAAGGTAACGGGCAACTATAGTTAACCAGCCGGGGTAGCATTAGTGTTCACTGGGATTCTCTGTGCTTCTCTAGACCTACCTAGACCACTTTGCTCAGCAAACGTTCCATAAAACCAAATAACATAACACAATAACGTGTAAATAACAAATAATACACAATTTATTATGGTTTATCTGTTAATCCTAAAGGAATTAGTTAAGTAGATAAATGATTAGGACAAAACATTGGTAACTAGGTTAAATTATAAGTTAAAATACTTACAAATTCTTTGATTTAAGTTATTTAAGATATGAGATGTATCTATTGGAACGGGGCTACTTTATCCGGAGCGGGGTGGAGTGGGGGTAAAAATTCATTAGGCTCTAGGTGGCAGCACAGTTCACCTCCTTCGATAAATAACATAAGATCAAAAAAACTAAAATTTAAGAATTGTAAATCCCACATAAACAATGAGAGATCTGTCTAATTGGATGAAGATCATTACAAAAATACTTTTACCAGAAATAATTTACGTAAATACATGTTAAGAATCTCTCAACAATTTCTTTTGCTCAAATATAATAAATAAATTACTATGCTATGCATAAAAACTAAGGGCGTATAGAGATTCTTTGGATGAAAGCCAAAAGTTAAAGGTGATCACTTACGATGTTTCGCCTACATCTGGAAATTGAGAGAAAACACAAAATTAGTAAGTGCAGTAACGATTTGTTTATATTTTCTACCCTGCTCATATCTGAACCAAATACTGTAAAAAACAATTTATTTACTGTAAATGGTAAACAAAACAGCAATTTACCTGCAACTTTTACTTTACTTCTTTCAATTTTTTAAAAATATTATAAATCAAATCTAGTTTTTATGTAATGGCCAACACAACCTTTTACGTTTTTTAGCCATTTTAAATCAACAAAATTCTCTAAAACTAGGTAGCAAAAGCACAAAACATTAACAAAAACAAAACTAACATTGACCGGTCAGTAATGCACTCACAATAGTAGCTGGAGTGTGTGTTACGAGTGGTGAAAGTAAAGCACAAGTGTCAGGTGCCATTTGACATTGATTTCCAGCCTACTGTGTGAATTCCGAGAAGGCGCGCAGATGTTTTATATTCAAAAACTTCATCGCACATGACATACACCAGATCGTCGATTACATCGCAATGACATATACCAGATAATAGCAACTAATTGGAGCCGAACCATGATTGGATTACCAAGTTGTTCAGATTATACAGAAATACAGTGTAAAGTTGCATTAAAAGTACACTACAGTTAAGACCGGGGTCATGATCCGGATGATCTGAAGCTATACTGAAAATATACTATTATGTCGTGTAGATAATGATCGTGAATAGCGCCTGCAATATCAATACTGCAGACTGCGTATAACCTATTTACAACAACATAGCCACAAAATATCACAAGCATTTGAACATGTTAGAAATTAGTTTGAAATTTTATTAAAGGTAAGAAATTATTATTATTAGTTTTAGGTAGGAAATAGAATGCTCTTCTGACATTAAAACAACCTTATTTCTTTTACAACCTCTCATGACCACAGATTCAGTATGCACTTTGAACCTAAAAATCCAGAACAAACAACCACTGTACATCTTACCTGAAACGCCTACTCTTTGACAGTTCAGTAACAGTACAGTTAAGTCAAATAGTGACCGCTTACGCATGTGCTAAGAGCTTGTACATCTAACCTCAAAATCAATCAGCTATGCTTCGATAACTATGCTTCCACATATGCTGTAAAAACCCCCATTTACAGATTGTGTGTTTATCATGTTTCACATTCTTCATTAGTAACACTTGCCACGTCCAGCGAGTTACTGCGGTTGCATCTAACATGTTTAAGAAGTTTAAGATAAAATTAGCTTCTTAACTGTTATTTATTTCAAAACCCGATTCGAAATCTGGATGATTTGGATCCGGATAAACCGGACTTTACTGTACTAAAAAATCCATTATTTTAGACAAGAACTGTGTATTAAGACCATTTAACTTACTTCTTATCACAGTTCAAGTATAGGTTTGTCCGCTACACGTTTTGCCTGAACGACATCAAGTGTACCTGCAGGGACGTTCTATCCGTTGTGGACTTGTCATTAGAAATAAAATACACGACACATACATTGACACATAAAAACGAACAATGATAAAACAGTACTGTCGGTAGGCCTATTTTTAACAAAACCGCAGACGTTGCTGGAGATGAACTCAAATGTTTGAAAACTAGTTCGATGAAAAACGATAAAAAGTCAGATCGTGAGAATCGAGTCCAATTCACACGGAGTGAAAAACTTGAATCAGTTCCAGTTTACTTCATTCACATAAAAGTCTGACTGATTCAGCTAAAGATCAACGGCACTCTCAACTGAAGCCTATATTAAAATCCAGATAGTCCTTAATATCAGAAAAATTCAAAAGCATAGCAAAGTTTATAGTGTTGTAAAGCAAATCAGAGGTGCTTCCAATAAATTATGACAAATTAATGCTTTTAACCAATTAGACATTATGTTTTAATACTAGAAAACTTTGATACATCTTTGAAATTATTTTAGGTGGATAAACAATTTGTGAGGAGAGAAGATAACCTCGTAACGTTCAATAGCCGGGGATGAGACAAAATTTTAAGTTTTATATTTAACAGAACCAAATATTTATAGGTGACTGTGTTATTATTTATATTCTTATTGCGGACTTTTTCCATCACAATATTATGGATATTATGGTTTGGTTTCTTTAGTGTGTAATGATTAGTGTATGGTTCGTTTGTAAGTTTTTTGACTGCTTTAAACTTCTATGTTTTCAGCTTTATACCGGTTTGGTCCGGATTATATGTTAATTAATTGTGCTATGTTTTAGATATTAGTTCACCTGAGGACGGGATCAGATTCCAGATCCCGAAACGTCGTGAAACTTTGTTTTACATAATATCGTGATGGAAAATGTCCGCAATAAGAATCTAAATAATATCAATCCACCATCACCAATAATGAATTTCAAACAAAGAATTGACTGTGTTAGTCGACATCCATTGCATACTAACCTGTTGAAGGCGACGCAGCAGGTCGGAGAAGTTAGCTTGCGGCTGTGTCACTGTTGTCTGCGGTGCGGGAGAGGGCAACGATTGCATCAGTGACTGTTGCGAAATGGCTGCAGTCTGGAACTGCGAAACCTGAGCTAACTGTTGCTGTAAGGCCTGGAACTGTTGCGACAGCTGACTCAACGGGTTCACTGGACTGGCTGCGGGATGAGATTGCGTTCCGAAAGACGCTTGCATCTGCTGCATCATGTGCATAAACTGAAGCTGAACCAGACTGTTGATTGATGGGGTGGACTGAAACGTTAAGCCTCCATTCAACAATGAGTCACCCTGTTGAGTTTGGAAATTTGGCATTTGTTGAAAACTACCGAATTGACTTGAAGGTAAAACGTTAGTAGTATTAAGAACTGGTGGATTTATTGTCTTTTCAATGACCTGCAACAAGTCACTTAGCTTTTTTGATTCATTGTTTGAAGCCGGTTGGGTTTGAAGTAGCTGATTTAACAGAGTGACAATAGCAGATATTCTATTTTTCAAGAGGTCAAATGGCATTTTTTTCATATGCTCTTGAGCTTCACTATTAATCATTTGATTTACCGGAGTAAGCTGAGATTTCATATACCCTTCCTCCATAGACGAACAGTAACTGATGAGGTTATAATGTAACAATGCTATTGCCTGTAACAGCTGAGACTGTTGTGTATTTGTTGGTGTGACTTGATCCATTGTCGAGGTATTCTGATTTGGTTTACCCGTATTTATAGCTTTAGTTTGATCAACAGGCTGTCGAATATTGGCTTTGCTTATATTTTTTTCTAAAACACTTCTGAGCTGTTGAATGACCTTCAGAATCTCAGGCGGTTGGCTGAACGGTGACTGCATGCTAGTGAGTAGCTGTTCCAACAACGCTATGACTTGTAATAAATTTGACTGCGATTTCTCTGCTGCTTCAACGGTAGTGATTTCACTGCTCTTTGACGCAGCTTGCTCCAAAGACTGGGCTATCATTGTCAACTTTGCCTTCAAAGCAACATCATCCAAAGAGTTAGCGTGACATTTGACTGCTTGATACAACAGCTTGGTAACAACCACCAGCTCGTCTGGTTTCACTTTAACTGAGGGATTTTTCATCTCCGTTTCAGGATACTGCTTTGTCGCAGATGTTTCTGTTGATTGTCCTTCAGACAATTGTCTTGTATCATGTGACGGTGGCTGTTTTTCCACCTCAGATGAAACTGATGTCAAATTTGTTGAGTTTTTCTTACATGATGAGGTTTTTTCACCGACTTTTTCACTTGCATTATCCGTGGTTAAATTAGGTTTTAAAATACTTTTCAATAGTGAAATAATACTGATTAAATGAATCGTGCCCTGCCCCAAGGAAGACTGGTTTCTTTGCAGAGCCTGTTGTAATACATCCAGGATAGTTACAAATTGTGACATTTGTTCTTCGGTAGCTTCCTCTCCAGACGGCAGAGCTTGCTGCAGCAGTTGTGCGATTTGAGACAACATTAGTTTCAGATTAATATCATCCAGTGAGGTAAGTGTTTCTTTTAATGCTTTATGCAAGAGTTCAACAACAGTTTTTAAGTCGCTATTTAAGGGAGCTTTTGATGTCTTAGGAGATGATTCTATGGTTTTTGTTGACACTGACATCTGATTTAATGCATATACTGCTGAATTTGTTTTCTGGTTAGTTATTAGATCAGAAGTAGTTTTGGGGATTTCATTGATTGGTTTAACTGACATCGCTTCTGTTATTTCATTAACTGAATTGACGGACATAGGTTCTGAAGAATTATTTTGCTTTTGTATTTTTGCTTCTTTTATAAGCTCTCCAGTAGATTGATTAGAGCCACTTCTGACAAAATCTCTCTGTTTCTCTGAAAGAGATTTTGTATTCAGGTATGTTCCATGATGTAATTTTCTTTCCTTATCTGACAAGGTATGTGAATCTTTTAGTTTTTGTTCTTTTTTTAAAGATTCTGACAATCGCTCATCTCGTAATTTACCTCTTTCTCTCACTGAGGAATGCTCTGAAGAATCTCTTTGCCTTTTTTCCTCCAATGGAGCTCTTGAATTGCTTGACTCACTTGCTTTGTTTGAGAAAGTCCTGTTATATTCTCTTCCACTTTTTGACCCATGTGCATAATATTTAGAAGAGTCTAATTTTTGGTTTCTGTTGAAACTACTACTCGAAGAAGTCTTGTGACTTTCTCTATCTCTCTTTCTTGCACTTTCTCGAGTATCTGCTTCTTTAGGACTTTTAATATAATCTATTGATGGTTCATTCTTGTTTTCTGTTTTTTTAGCATTTAAAGATTTTCCGGGTTCAATATAATCAGTTTTCAATATCCTGACTATTTCCCACATGGTTTTTGAAATTTGGTTGGATGGTAGATATGATAAAGCTTTTGAGAGGCTATCAACAATGGCTTTCAACTTTGATCTCTCAGTGTCGTTTAAATTTTCATTTTCTGGCAGAGAATTTTCTAAGAGATAGATCAACTCTAATAATCTGGCTTTATTCCCTCCGGACTTCATGGTGTCAATTTGTTCTTTTAGTCTTTTTATCAACTGTTTAGCTTTATTTGATCGAGACATTTCCTCAGTCTTCTGACCCCAGCGTGACGATTTTTGTCTTTCCTTTTCAGATGATGAGGAATCTTTTTTTGCTTCATTCGCCTAGAAAAAAAATAGGCCTAAGTTATTCTGATGATAAAAAATTAATGATAAAAGATTTAGAACTAATACAATATTATAACTAATTACGGATGGAAATACAACTTGACATTGAATCTCTTGGGAAAATCAGGACCTATTATAACCTATCATAAATTTTAACCATATAACATTGTGAACAAGTATTTTAATTTTGGTACACAAAAAATTTTTGAAGGAGCTGAATTTCAAACAAAATTTCTTCATTATTACTATTTGTTTTAAAATCTAAAAAGTTTTGGACTTTGAAAAATTTTTTTTAACATTTTTAAATATTTATATTAATACATTTAAATGTCTTTAAATTATAAGATTAGTTAAAAAATAATGTGTTAATGTACAGTAGAACCTTGATTATACACTAGAGTACCAGGATTCCAAACTATTAGGGACAGGACCCCTTAGTTTACTAAGTTGTTTGGATTATCTGGAAATGTAGTGTAAAGTTGCATTAGAAGAACAGTACTAATAAAGTCCATTTTTTTAGACCTGAACTGTGTATTTAAACCATATAACTTATGTCTTGTCACAGTTCACATTTAGATAGACAGTCCACTACATGTTTTGCCTGAACGGGCAACACGGACCCAAAGTCATTCCGTCCTATCTCTTTGTCTTCATTCCTGTTGAAGACTCTAGAGAAGTTGATCCTAAGGTACGTATGGGATGGTGCTCTCAGGCATCACCCACTACATAGGAACCAGCATGCCTACATTCCTGGTAAGTCATGTGAGTCTGCCCTCCATCACCTTGTAGGCAGGATAGAGAAGACACTGGAGGATGGAGAGATAGCACTGGGTGCTTTTCTAAACATCCAAGGGGCCTTCGACAACACCTCCATGAATGCGGTGGTGAATGCCGCTTGGGCCCATGGGCTTAGCGGAGTTATATGCGGCTGGACCGAGGCATTACTGAGCAACAGGAAAGTGGGTCTTTCACTTCAAGGTAAGGAATTAGTCGCTCTGACCACAAGAGGTTGCCCTCAGGAGGGGGTTCTCTCCCCCCTGCTGTGGAATCTCGTAGCTGATGATCTCATCAGGCGTCTCAATGATTCTGGTGTCCTAGCTTTGGGCTACGCTGATGACATTGCAATTCTGGTTATTGGTAAGTTCACCAACACGATCAGAGAACTTATGAACAGAGCACTGGACCTGGTGCAAGGAGGTGGGTCTTGCCATCAACCCCTCCAAGGTAGTGGCGGTGCCATTCACAAGAAGGAGGAACCTGCTCGGGCTGGGACCTTTGAACCTGCAGGGCACAGAGGTAAATCTGCAGAACGAGGTCAAGTACTTGGGAGTGGTACTTGATAAGACACTGAGGTGGGAACCGCAGCTGCAAAGGGTGATTGATCGAGGTAAGTGGTCACTCATGACTTGCAGACGAATGGTTGGCACTACATGGGGACTGCATCCTAGGCTTTTGCACTGGTTGTATGTTGCTGTGGTGAGACCGGCCATGACCTATGGTTCACTAGTCTGGTGGCCAAAGACTAACTTCGGTGCATCAGTGCGGGGGCTTGCAGCGGTCCAGAGGTTGGCTTGCCTCATGATTTCTGGGGCCATGAGTTCCTGCCCTGGAGCATCCTTGGATTGTATGCTCAATATCCTGCCCATAGATGTCTACATCAGAATGGTTGCTAGAAAATGTGCATATCGCCTCCGATGTGAGAATCTCTGGATGACTTTCAATGTACCCTCGGTAGGTCACACCAGAATTGAACAGGTAGTCAGAAGTGAGGCCCTTGACATGCCTTCTGACCACCTTCACACTAGATACGCCTTCGGTAAGTCATTTTCAGTGGTGATTCCACCAAGGATTGACTGGCAAGATGGCGGCAGACCTCTTCATCCCTGCGAGTCAGAATGGTACACGGATGGCTCTAAGGGAAGTAAGGGAACTGGAGCTGGAATACTGGGGGTGCAAGATAAGGTAAAGCTCTGCGTTCCCATGGGGGATCTCCCCACAGTGTTCCAGGCAGAAGTGGCAGCCATTATGGAATGTGCTCTGTTCAATCTCAACAGAGGTGTCAGGAACAAGAACATTACCATTTTCTCAGATAGTCAAGCCACCCTCAAGGCTCTGGACTCCTGTACCTTCGACTCCAAGTTAGTGTGGGAATGCCGCAACGCGGTGTCTTCTCTTGGCAGTCACAACAACGTTACCCTTTGCTGGGTCCCAGGACACTCAGGTATTATGGGCAATGAAATAGCTGATCGTCTGGCGAACGATGGCGCTTTGATCCCATTTGTGGGTCCACAACCCTTCTGCGGCATCTCCAGGGCGCATGTGGATCGAGAGATCAACACGTGGGCACGTGAGTGTCACCGCAGGAGATGGGCGGAGCTGCCCCTACTGAGAGTAAGTAAACTGTCTCTCAGCTCTCCCTCTTCAAGGATCGCTGAGGATCTTCTACAATTAGGTAGGTCCGAACTCAGACTCATTGTAGGTCTCATCACGGGACATGGACATATGAGGAAACATCTTGCTCGAATGGGACTCTTCCCCGGAGATCCAATCTGCAGGAAGTGTGGGCAGTCCGAGGAGACTGCTGATCATCTGCTGTATGACTGCACCGAGCTTGCCGGGGTGAGAGCTGCCACTCTCGGCGTCATGGAGAGGGGTCGTCACCTTCCCCGGGAGGAGCTAGTGGGGAGACTACGGCAGTTTGTCAAGTTTTTAAACTTGGAAGGTCCGTGAAACATTCAATCAACAGGGGTGCGCAAAAAGCCACTTGGCTGACGTGCTATAGGAACTCTGTTCCGCCCCTTTGTGTAATGTAATGTAATGGATTACCGGGACTCTGGTGTGCTTAGATGGTGTAACCGAGTTGTAGATCAACTAAGGTCAAAAACGTTTGAATAATTAAAAGTGATTCCATTTCCAGCTTCTTCTGTCGAAATTTACTTTTGAGTAAATTATATATCGTGAAGTAAAAAATATCAATATTTATTTTATTTTACAGCTTATATGATTTTTTTACTGTTTACATTATAATGTAAGTGATACAACAAAATTGTAAGACAAATATTCTGAAAATCAGATAAAGCAATCAAGGCTCTAGTCACTTGAAAGCTACCACAAATTGTATTTAATGCTAACAAAAATACTAACTAAGAAACGTTTGTAAAAACAAAAACTTACTTGGTTTGAGGGTTTGGAGTTTTCGGCTTCAGCCTCCTCTTCTAACGAAGGTTTTTTTATATTAAAGGGATTCTGTGGTACGATCTTGACTTTCTCTTTAGTGGCTGTGATGATAGAAAATTTAATTTGTTTAGGTTTTTCACCAGATTTCCACAATTTGTTGGGTGGTGGAACATTTTTCAATGATTTTTGAACCTGAAAACCAAGATTCAGAAAAATATTTAACCTTTCAAGATGGTAGTTTTTTACAAAACGCGGACTAAGTCCACTCACTCTCATTTGATAAGAACCCTAAATCATCTAGGTCCAACCAACGATCTATTTCACTAGATCTAGACATCATAAAAACTAATGAAATCAAAAATAATAGTCTAAAAACTAGCCACCCAATTTCCAGTTATAATAAACCGGATCACTAACGTTACACTTCAACAAATAAGTGTCTCTCATAAACACATCACTAATTTACATTTCCAAACAAAAAGATAGAAACAATAAGCACCTAATTATCCAGACAACAGCTTAGAATATAATTTGACGTTTACATCGTAAAGATTATAAATATATGCAAAAAACTACAGTAAACAGGACGTATGAACAACAAGTTGACCCAACGAACAAAGACTGTCCTTGTAAACAACGTATCTCTATCTCTGTCGCACTGAGCTGATCAAAATTGGTTGAAAAATGTAGAGAAACTCATGAGCAATATTCTCCGTACAATCCGAGTTCGAAAAAGTTCACTAGGACGTTCCTAGAACACGCCAGCTGACGGGTTTCGTGATGACGTGAAACTCACGTCAAACCACAGCAGTGTCTTTTTTTGTGTGACGTGGAACTCACGTCAAACCGCATTGAAGGATTAACCTACAGGTAAACACATATTAAAGAGTTTTTTTCAGGTAAACTGGATAGCAAACTACGGAAACTGTGCTGTCAAATAATGATGATTTGTAACACCATCTTGAATCATGAACTAGAAATAAAAACATTTGATAAGCCTGAGTGACATTTGAACATTTGAAAACCTCTTATGACTGGGATGGTGGCGACATCCTGTAATCCAGCTACTTGGAGGTCACGAATTGTGGATAGTTGTGAGCAATGGTCAGTGGGTGTAGTGTTCTCTTGTGTGGATTAACGTCCGCACTATTCAAAACTACCTTAATCCACCAAAGACTATCCTCATAATTAGACCAATTCGTAATTCAGAGGGCATGGTTCAGATTTCACGTTAAACTGTAGGCCCCTTAGTTGCCATCGGATATTAACAGTCCTGCCTAAGGAACATGTCAGCCTTACATTACACTTACTTACATTCAATCCTCATTCATACTTGGCTTAATATACCTACCTTGTGGTATGGTCGCCATTTCAAATAATCTAATCTTATTCTTTAACTTGTTTTTCTCCTTATACTTTATAAATAGAGCTTTGATTAACTCTTAAGTGCCAGACTTTATTTCTATAGCGTGTGCGAGAAACGCCAGGTTAAAATTAGCAGTTTTTAGTTGTTTGAGAAAAACTTTCATTATTTTATTTGCTGATGAAAATGGATACTTTTGGTTTTGTTTTGTAAAGTAACAGATAACAGATAAAATAAATCTACTTAATTTACGCTTAAAATTTAGTATTTTTGTTGAAGTCTACTTAGTTGTGTACGTAAAAAATTCAACATTTCTATTCAATAATAAAGTTTTCTTGTACTTTGCCATAATTTTATGAGATCTACATGGCTAGATGCCTGTGCCACAGTTATTACCATACTATATTTGTTAAATTAAGTTCAAAGGAGAAAAAAATACAAATAAACATATAAAAATAATTGCAAATTATGAAGGACATTTCATTTGTTAAATTTGACCTAACAGTTGAATTTCGGTACCAAAGGAATTTTAACAAAACAGTTTGAATTAACCAAATTTTGATTGAATTAACTATCACTTTAAAATCTATAATGTATTAAAATTCTAAGGAAGAAAAATGGTTTTAATGAAAGGAGATTTTGAATTTAAGTTCCACTGTAATTCTCTTAACGTTGTGTTGATTTGTTTGTGAGGTTTATTCCATTTGTTTCATGGAAAAAAACACTTAAATCTGCCAATTTTAAATATTTAGATTTAAATATTTTAAAGTAGACAGCAGAAATGTTTACCTTTGTCTTTTTTACAGGTAGCTTGACAGACAGAGTACTCCTCTCAGAACTCGAAGGCCATTGAAGTGGCACGGACAAGGGTGGCTTCTTCAGTGGAGGGGGAGCCACAAATCTTTCAGAGTTCTTCAGTACAGGTTTTGGCATCGGAGGGGCAGGAACCCGGAAAGTTGGTGTTTGCAAAGTGGGAGGCACTTGGAGAGGATAATGAGGTGGCGGAGTTGACGTGAAACTCGCTTTAAGAGTTGGTCGAGACGTTGTTGATGATGCAGAGGTGTTTGTGGGGATTTTCAACTGTGGAGCTGACTCGTACACCACTTTGGGGACTGAAAGTGGTACTGGAATTGTGGGATCAATGTAATGTGCAGCATTATACACAGGGTTAGCTGTGAGTGGAGATCCCAAATGTATGAAAGATAATGAACTCGAGTCTGCTGGCGCAAATAAGGGGGGAGGAACAGGTGTAGGAACCGGGGCAAAAACTCCAACTGGAACTACTCCGAATCCTAAAAAAACAGAATCGGTTATAAAATGTCAAAAATCTAAACGAATTGTGCCCTATACCCGAGTATAGCTCGGGTACTTGCATTCAAATCACGGGCATAGATCAGTCTCAGTCTTTTAATTGCATACGTGCTGTAATTATACTCTCTGTTATAAAATAGGTAATTTTTATCAGCTTTTTACTAGTAATAGTTTTTAAAGTTATTATGTACTCTGCAGTTGCACAATGTCAGCTGACTTGGGTTGAGGTTGCTCATCTGTGTTGTGTTTGCCAGTGTCATTGTTTTATTCTGTTACTGAGTTGTCTGTGCAATTATTTCACTATAAGTTTTCATTATTGTTTTATTAGCTGTTACATAATAATAATAATATTAGTATTATGAACTGCATAATTGCACAATATCAGCTGACTGATGTGATGTTAGCATTCTGTGTTGTGTTTGCCAGCCTCAATGTTTACATTCTGTTATTGATTTTTCTGTGTTATTTATTCCCTAATAATTTGGTATTTTTTTTTATAATTTATTTATTTGTAACGTAATGTTAGTATATGATTAGATTATTGAAATGTTGACTCTACCAATATATATTTAAAAATTAGTGATAATTTAGACAAACATACACTTTTTAATTTTTATGATTCAAGATGAGCTGTCAGATGAGGACAAAGACGATGAAGATATTTGTTATAAGATATACATTAAAAAATAAACTTTAATCTTAGTTTTAGAATTTAAATAGGACTAATTATATTTATAAATGAGTGTATAAAGAGTAAAAAATGGATACTTAGCTGATCAAATATGAATTATTGTGTAATGTAGCAATGTTTATTTTTGACAATATTCATAGTATTTTATCATTGCAAAATAATTTTATAATACCCCCGTCGCAGCAGACCTGCGTACTCAGCGAATTTCCAAATCAATGACAAGTTTTATAAAGATATGTCCATAAACATGAGAATTATTTGCCTATTCTCCATAAGATTAACATAGGAAAGAGTGTGCAGGTTAGCTGCTGTGAGGAACACTGAAAGAAGTCATTTATACCATCAACAATTTTTATCTTAACATTTATACCAACTTTCATCAACATCTGTCCATAAATAAAGGAGTTTGCCTATTCCCTATATGATTAATATGGGAAAAGAGTATGCAGGTTTGCTGCCATGATAAACATATAAACTATGATTTTTAAGCATAAATGGATAGATCTCAATCACATAAAGCTAAATATCAAGTTTTATCCAAAAATATTGATTAATATGGGAAATATTAATTTTTCCATATCCTCCATAAGATTAACATTGGAACCTCAAAATACAACGTACTGTGTTTAGATTTTTTAATATCTCGGTAACCGTTGGAGATAGAGAAAAACTTTAAGGAACTTAATTGTGTAGTTTTTTAAGCTGATTCCAATGGTGAAATATAAAATTAGAAATCTTTTAAAATTACATGTGAAAAACGCAAAAAACCCCATTTTGGGGTACAAAACCCCCCCAAACTACCCGTTTCCATAGACCGATATGTCTGGTTTACGAACTCGTCCGAGCATTTGTAGGAATACACGTCTCTACCAAATTTGGTCTCGATCGGACCATTTTTACGAGAGTTATCGTGCTAACAGACACACACATATATATATATATATATATACATATATATATACACATATACATAAACATATGCATATACATATACATATGTATAAAAATTTTAACGACTATTGATTTTGGACTCTGGGCACCTAAAGACGAAAAAATAACATGGTCCCGGGCTTAAGTCTTACCATGAGACCTATGGTAATAGCTTCTTCCCTATGGGAAATTCGCTAAAAAAGACCCTTGAAGTGATACATTTTATTAAAGCTTATTTTGATTTCATCTGTAAAATTATTTATAAATTAAGAATAAAAAACTTGTAAATTATTTAATTAACGCAAAATATTCCAGTAGGCCTATTCTGAACATAATCCTCTATGGCCTCCAGGGTTCTTTTACTTATACAATAGCTCCCATAAGAAGTAGTTTTAGCTATGTATTTAAAATAATATAGTGTTATCTATATTGAACAGAGAATAAACAACCAGAAGTAATTTATATGGAAGTGTGGAAAATATAAAACACTTAACGCCTTGAGTGCTTTGGAACAATACGTTGTCGTTAGTTTATATCTCAAAAAGTCAAGGGACAAGTAGTTGAGACGATGATTTAGTGAAACAGCTTAAACTTACAGGCTAAGATGAACCAACTCATGGAGTTCCCTGTTTGGCCACTTTTTGGCCAATTAAATGCTATGTCTGACGGTTTACTTTGTGGAGTTTTACCAAGTTCACTGACAAATGAAGAGTTGGAAGTACTCGGGTTCAAATCCTGAGTAATCATCCCAATTTGGCTTGAAGATTTTTGGTACAGTGTTGGGATGGCCCAACCTAAATAAACTGTGACTAGCTTGGGTGGAAGTTGACAGTATTTGTAGGTGGATTTGGAATTGCAATGGACACTTGTTAAGCTTCTTTTACAATTTGGTTATGATTGGGGGGAGGGTACATTTTTGTATTTGTTTGGTGTTAAGTAATTGTTTAACTACATGAATGACATTAAAAATTCAAAGTACTCAAAGGGTGCCTGATTCAAACTACAGAAATAAATCATATATAGATTAAAAAATACAAATACTAAAATGTACGATAAATATCCTTTATTCCCGAATGGCCATTAAAAATACATTGAGATGTATAGGCCTAAAGCTATGAAAAAATCTCCCGATAATGTATTAAATGAAATTTAACTTTTGGATCCAATAAATTATTCGACAGAATTCAACAAATTGCTAAGGGACTACCAAATATCCCCAATTAACTCCTTCCCCCATCCAAGGTCAATTTCAGCAGACAGGTATCGTGTCGTGATCATTTTACGCTCAAATGTAAAAATAAAAATACTTTTGTTTATGTACTTTTGTATTGATGTCAGTATAATGGTGATAATGTGTAAGTAAATTATTGTGTTAATTTTAACTCGACAAGGCTTGAAACTGGGATTATAAAGTTTAATTGTTTGACATGGGTTCTGTAGCCTATTTATTAATGCTTGTAATCAATATCACAAATCGCTGGATTTAGAGAAGTTTAATTTGAAAGTCAAATTCCATTGTGTTCCATTGTGAGATTGTAATTTTTATCAGCTAATAGGAACGGTTCAGTAAATAGTTTTATTTTTGTCAGAGAAAATAAAAGATAATACTTTGTGACATTTACCTGGCTGAACATAATCTGCCATTGATGGTGGGTATAGTTCTTCATTTATTGTTTTCACCAGATTCAATGTGATTTCTTTTGCCAGTTTCAACCCTTCAGAAGTTTCATGTCTGTAAAAAAGCTGGTACTCAATAAGCTACCTAAAGTTATGAATAAATAACTCTGAACTTTTGATTCCACTCCTAAAACAACATGATATGAATATTACAGATTGAAAACAAAGATGTAGAGCTTGAAATGTTTATTCTATGACTTAAATCATTGTCAATACGTGACAATGTACAGAATGGCTATTTGGGATGTACAAAGATTAATAAAAAAAATCTGCTATTGCAATAAAAAATATTGCTTTCCTTTGTCTTGTCTACAATATGCAACTTTGACCACCAATCATTTACATTTTGCTATCAACATTTTCAACATTTGACATCTAAAAATAAACGTTTAGTGTCAAAATTTGATAGAGCACTTTGGGCCTTTTGCGCACCCCAAAATGTCGAGATCGTATGTAGAAATCCAGATAGGTCAAGAGACTTAACAGTTGCATCTTACCAATGAAGACTCCTGAGACAGATGTTCTCTCACCATGTGATCTAGAGTGGTCCTTTAGTAGCTCATCTAGACATCAGCGGCCATCAGCAGATGATGCTTTCACTAAACACTCCAGGGTGACAGGCACTTGTGGTGATATACCTTTTTTAAGTTTGAAGCTTAGGAACCATACTACCATGTGTTGGGACAGGACTCCGAGATTAACCCTCACTGGGCGGCTGACGAGATTTCTCGCAGCACTGTAGGGTCACATGGCGTGGAAACCAAATTTTTTCACTTTCAGTAATTTCGTCACATTAACTGCGCTGTAGTTTGTGACACAACCAATGGAGTGCATGGTATGTTGCTTTAACCTCTATGAACTCACAAAACCAATATGGCGGCTTTGTTGGATTTTCTAGTGACTGAAATTAGATGCGACTTTGGCCTGTATTCTAGCGCTCCCATGACGTGTGTTTATTTGTGTTGTGTTTGAGAAGTAAACAGATAATGTATTGTGAATGTTTGTGAATCTAAATAATAAAATAAAAAGTGAAACATGGCTCATGCAGACGATCCGAAATTTGATGAGTTCGTGAATGGACTTATGACTGATTCGAGGCGTATCATACAATGCAAAACTATGTTTAGTGGTAATGTACATAACATCTTTTTACTTTATTTACTTGTTTCTTCTCACAGTTTTCATTAGTGTTTACAGTCAGTACCTTTTCATTTATTTGACCATTTATGTAAGCCTACAAGTTTTATTTCAAGCGCAAAATTTAATTTTTTAATTTAGTTTTAATTTTTTGCAAAAATAACTTTTTTAGATAGCCTACATGAAAAATAGTGTTAAAATGTTTAATAAATAAAAATGAAGCATATTCCTGTTTTCTACTTTATACAAGCTACCTAAATCCAAAAAGAACATTGGGAAAAAATTTTGATTTTTTAAACCTAAATGAGTAGGGAGGGTGATTTTCAGTAGCGCTTTAAGGGTTAAGCTTGATGAACCTCAAGACAGACCTCTGGTAAACATCTACCTTGAGATTCATAAGCACACTGAAGTTTATCATTTCAAAACAAAATTTAATTTTTTTTTAGTTTTCATTTTTTTATATTTTTTAGAGCCGGGCATAGATTTTTATTTGTCATTTGAAAAATTATATGGACAGTGGCGTCATCCTGTCATCCAGCTACTTGGAGGTCACGAATTGTGGATAGTTTTGATTTTTCTGGTGGGATGATTATACGCTTTAATTAAGCTGATAACCTCAGACAGACCTCTAAACAATTCGTAATTCAGAGCCACGTTTAGATGTGACAAGATTTCATCCTTTATTAATTTTATTTCCTGTCTAATGACATGTTCAGAGCCCTAGATACATTTAAAAATTATATACATCATCTAGTCATCCAGTCTTATCACATTGTATAGTTGTATATTTTCATATTCGTAATCTAATCTAAAAAATAATTAAAAGTAATAAAAACTTTTGATTCCAGTTAAACTTCCACTTGTTTGTTCATCGGCTGATCATTAAGACAGCCTGTGGGACACAATAACAGTTGATCCTGAACAAATTATAAGTGCCTAAACATTTACAATCCTCATTCATACTGGCTTAAAATACTTGTACATTTTTCAAAATATACAATCAATTACGTTGTCTCAGTGTCAATAAACCCAGAAGACCACTTGATCACTTGAGACGATCAATAAATCCTGTGGAGACACAAATAACAGTTGAATCCTGAACAAAATTTATAAGTGCCTAAAACAGTTTTACAACTACGCTCCTCACTTTGATAACCTGAAACATTTTCAAAAAAATATACAGCAGTTCAGACTGTTAGTCCTGTGCTCATGTCCGAACGTACCGTAAGCACAGGTGTAACGGATGGGGAGACTCAACTCCGTTCACTTCCCTGTACCCGCTGTGCATGCCGCGTAGCGTCACCTCCGCCCCCGTCTGTTCTGAGATGTACTGCAAGTTGGCTCTGTCCGCCCCCAGCACCTTCTCGATGAGGTCAACGCTTGGTACGACCTGCTGTGGCCGTACGTACACTCTATCCTGTGGTTGGAACACAACATTGTAATCAGTGTGAATCAGAACAAAATTTCCAGAAAACATAACTTATAATTTCTATCAAAAAGTGCTTCGTGTATTAGTAAAAAATTGAAAAAAATAATTTGCTAAGTAATCAGTACATCTAATTTTAATATAAATGAACTTTTTTTTCTTTAATTACCAATAGAATATGTTGCGCCTCTTCTCCTTCGGCGATAAGTTTCTGCACACACCAAAGTGCTTCTGCAACAAATTAAACTTATAACATCTTTTTAAATTAACTTCATCGAAACATATTTAAAATTGGAAATAACTTACCTTCATTGAACTTATGTAGTTGTAAATTGCTCAAAGTGTTATCAATTGTCGTTGTCTTGATGTGATCACCTTTTCTGGGTACAAGAAGCACAGTTATTGCGACTGTGATAAGATGTATGAGAACTTAGCGGCTAGATCCTGTAAGAGGAAGTGGTAATGGCACAACCACAAGGTCATCCAGAAGAAGGAAGGCAGTCACCGGATATCACTGGGTAGACCAAGACAGATTCCCCAGTTATTTGGAGTGTAAGAAGATTCGGAGAGAAAAAGACATAAAGTAGAAGTCCCCCGCTTAACATTTTGTAATTACTGTACTATAATTTAATTATTTATTATGTATCCTTAACCCGGTAAAACTCACATGCAGGATGAAACGACCGGGTTGGTACTATTGTCAGGAAAACTTGTACTTCGTGGGTGTCGGTAATATTCAAAGCTACCGCACCTCTTTCTACAAATGACCTGTATCACTTCCCGCCCTTCCCCATTTCCTAGATTCAGGGTTATTTCCTTTTGCGTAAAGCACTTGTAAGTTTGATCGTTGGTGAGTGACAGAGACTGTCTGTTGCCAGTTTGTTCGATCCTGAGTGAGTGACCGCACTAGTCGAATCATAGTTTTTATGATTTTAGTGTTTTAAATATATATTATTAGTGCTCAGTGGTTACTAATATTATAAAAACCATGTAATAAATAACAATACTTTTTTGCTTTGAAATGATTGCTTTATTAGTGGTTTTTGACTCACGACGTAAGTTTCAATTTTGCAAGTAAAACATGAACACTCTTATTAGGTACAGTAGAAACTCTTTAATCCGAACCCCCGTAATCCGGACATCCACTAATCCGAACGCTGCCGCGGGCGCTGTTTAGGTTGCCGGTGAGCGGAGACAGTGGATCAACAGAGACAAAATTGATCCAAGATACCAAATTTATAGTGAAGATGAGATTCTCTCCGTTGTCACCGAGGAGAATGAATTTGATGACAGCAGTAATGATGAAGAATTACATTTGGACCATCCCATGCCGACGCATTTACTGCATTAGAGACGGCAATGAACTGGTACGAAAATCAGTCTGAACGCCGTTTACCGCAGTACAGTAGTTCGTAATTGTATACTGTATTTATTGATATATGCATCGTAACTGTTTATACTATAATGTACAGTACTGTTCATTCACTATGTTTACTACAGTATTGAATAAATACTGTATTCTACAAAAGTAAAATACAGAAAAATAAAATAAAATACATACATATGCATAAATACATAAATATAATACAGTAAAATAAAATGCTTTATAAATAAAGCATTTTTCACTTTTCCTGTAACAATTACGATCCATTTTAGCCACGTTTTAGCTATTGTTACCGTATGTAAAAAACATTATGTTCTGTAATCCAAACTATTCCATGGTCCGAACTACCCCCGGTCCCAATTAGTTCGGATTAAAGTGGTTCTGCTGTATTTAAATTGCTACTTTTTGTTGTATCTTATGGTAACTGTATTTTAGGTTTTTCTTTTACCTATAAACATTTTTCTTACTTTGTTCAGTATACAAATTTTAAAATATTTATTTTACTGATACAATTTTTATATGTATGTCAATAATTTATTATTACATGTATTTTTTCGTTATTCATCAAAATACACCAACGTTAAGATGAAACCAGCTGTTTTATTAATCCCGGTCTAAAAGACCTTGAGAGAGTTGTCACGATTTCAATTTAAAATGAGTCCCGGCTTAAAGCAGTTTTATTCACAACATAATAACAAACGTAACATAACAACAAATTCACTCGTACAGTTTTTATTTAACACCTTTTATTGTTGGTAATTCCGTGTTAACCGAGTTTATTTGCTAACCGAGGTTGTTACGGTCCACATTAACTCAGTTAACCGGGTC
Organism: Nephotettix cincticeps; assembly: GCA_023375725.1. Lineage (NCBI taxonomy): Eukaryota > Metazoa > Arthropoda > Insecta > Hemiptera > Cicadellidae > Nephotettix > Nephotettix cincticeps. Next base: position 5,713,053 of record CM041787.1, on the reverse strand, counting down.
TATTTTGTACCAAAGTACAGAGGAATCTGGAAGCAATTAGTGGGTGAGACAAAAATCAATTTTGGTTTTAAGTGGCTGCAGGGATAAGTGAGAAAACAATACTAGGACCATACAATCTCACTGTGACAAAAAAAAGGAATCAAATCCTATAAGCTTATGGTGATGATGAATTAACGGATCAGTTATTCTGGTTAGGGAAACAGCTTCTAAATCTTTGGTTGCAACATCACAGACTCATCTCCAGGTGAAAGCATGAATTCTTTTTCAGTACTATTCTCCTCATACACTACAGTCCCGGTAATCCGAACTGCCTGATGGGGAAAAATATTCCCGAGTTTAAATTAAAAACAAAGCAATGTAATCTGAATTAGAACAACAATCAACAGCACAGTATCATTAATTACACACAATAACTTATTTTTTGGAACATAGGAATTCAGTTATCGTCTTTTGACGTAACAAAGAAATCCTGTTAGCCAATGCAAAGTTGTGCCATCGTCCATAAACATCACTTATGCAGATGTACCAGTACAATGTTGCTTGAGACAGCGTAGGGCGAACCTTGCAGGAACACTTGATGCAGTTCAGGCAAAAGATGTAGTTGACAAATCTATGTGTGAACTGTGATAAGACATTAGTTAATTAGTACCCATACACAGTTTGGGTCTAAAATAATGGATTTTATCAGTACTGGATGGATAATCTGTCAAGGCCTATGAGAAAAAACCAACATATATTGGGGCTGTTCAACAAACTGCCAACAGATCTCAAAGGTCTGAAAAGTGAGAACAACTTCAAGAAAAGGCCGCTGGAATGGCTCATGGAGAAAGAGTTTTACTCTGTTGAGGAATTCCTTGAACAAGACGTAACGCCAACGACGAAAACACCGACCGATCGAGAAACTGACGCCCATCCTGTTCTCTAGGAATATGGATAAAGAAGAATAAGTTCAAGTAAGTTTAAAAGAGTTCAGTCCTAATTAGTTTGGACTTAACTTAATCTAAAACAATGTATTTCCGTCTTAATTTTGTTTACAAAATAAAACAAATACATAAATAAACATAGACTAAACAATATGACAAAACTAATAGCCTAACTGAACCACATTACAACTTTATCATAATACTTTTCTATGGTTAAAAATAAAATCATAACTGTGTGTTGTAGTAAATAATTGATGAACCATATTTTATAAAACATGATTATGCACTAAACATGACATTTGTTCCTTTTAATGACTTATTTTAAAGGGAACCTTAACAGCTAAGTCCCTATTCCAACACTCACTTTTCGCCCAACTGACGTTACTTAGTTAAACACTGTCTGTAACACTATTTCCCAACTATTCACTTTGACTGCCAAACATGTTCGTAATATATCAAGAACCACTGAAAAAGATTATTAGGCCTGAAAACATGTGACACAGCCTTTAAGTACCCAAGACCAAGATTACCGTGTTCTTTGTTTACTTGTATCTTCTTTAACACTAAACTGATTTTGAAATACTTCATTCTTGATAGGTTGGAGAATTTCTATCAGTACTGGACTTGAAGAGAATGTTCTGGCTGGTGGAACATCAACAGCTTCATGTACTGTGATTCATTTAAAGTATTTCTCACACAAGAAATACTTCAAACTATTGGCTAGTCAAGTGAGAAAGTAACAAGATTGCACAAGTTAGGAAGCACTAGGGACAAATACTGGAACACACAATCCTTCAGGATACATGGAGTGAGAAGAGAGAAACACCTGGCTCCTCTGTGTAGAGGTGAACAGTGTCGTTCTTGTAGTAGCACTGATGGCAGGAGATCTTGAAGTTTGAAGTTTCTGATCAGAAAGTTTTTTTGGTGGACCTTAATGATCCATTGGACTTCTTTGCCTGAAAGGAACCTGGACAGAATGGGAGGAGCTGAACGGTGTCGTTCTTGTAGCACTGATGGCAGGAGATCTTGAAGTTTGAAGTTTCTGATCAGAAAGTTTTTTTGGTGGACCTTAGTGATCCATTGGACTTCTTTGCCTGAAAGGAACCTGAACAGAATGGGAGACAAACAAAACTTATCCTCCCCAAAGGTTTTTTTTTCTTTTGGTGAGAATAGGATAAATTCTATTAAAGCAAATTAATTTTATTTGTTAAATTTTAGAGTTTTTTTATGACAAGACACAAAAGACAGATAGTATTAGTATTGTTTACAACCCATTTTACTGTTAGCAATCAGAATATCTACCAGAGACAGAAAAAAACCAATATATTCGTCACTGTTGTAACCCCTGTAGTAATATTATTACACTGAAAGCAATATAAAAAATACTGTCAACATTTCAATTAAATATTACTATATACTATACTATATTAGTAAAATAATTAAAAAGATTAAAATAATGATCTTCAAAATGAAGTACAAAATTCAAGCATACTTTCAAGTGATTCACGAGATGGACCCTTTATGTTCAGATGGAATGGTTTTCCTGTAGGCGTCGCCGTTGATAGAAACTGATTAAACATCCCTCTTGTACACACAATAGCTCCTGAAACATGGATGAAGAATCAGGTTTATGCATTCTATCAAACTTAATTAACTAAATAATCTAAACTCAATTTTAACAATTGAACAATTGAATTTCAATAATTATTAATTTTAATCCTTAAGATTGTGCAGCTTTCAAAATTGCACAAATCAAATGCACAAGATGTGAAGTGAACATGTATTTTGAAGCTAACAATTAATATTACTCCTTTTGACTATTATTTATTTATTAATCTAGAATTTGAAATTGCAACCTACCCAGGTAGGTATTTTAAGCCAAGTATGAATGAGAAATGAGTGTAGGATGATAGTGGCGCGATCTTGTAGTATTGTTACTGACTAAGGCTCACATGTACTTTAGACAGGACATAGCTCAAAAGCCAATGTCATCTGCGACCGACAGTTTTTAGTCCGATGAAAGTTTCCAGCTATAAATAAAACTCAATCCTTGACCGGAAAAATGTTCTAGACTTCAGTGAGTAAACACGTTCTATCACTTTGCACACACGAGTGACTGTTTAGTCGTCCAACGGTTTAATAAAATACTACAGTTCATTATCAGTATTTGGTCAAGAAGACCTCTTGTCAAGTTGTACTCGAAATTGTGACAAGAGTTTTGTGCCGGTTAATACACCCGGTGTTGTGTTAGTAAGTACATATAACACGTATAATATATGAGTTTGTTATTTGTTCTTAAAACATCTTTAAGTTAGCAGCCATTTTGGAAAATGGCGGCCATATTGATAAAATCTGTAATAATTGTATTCCTGAGTGAAACTTAAAATTGAGCAAGTTCCAATTAAGTGTGATGCTAAGTTAGATTGGATTAGATTATTGAAATGGCAACCTACCCAGGTATGTATTTTAAGCCAAGTATGAATGAGAAATGAGTGTAAGAAGATTGTGGAGCGATCTTGTAGTATTGTTACTGACAAGGCTCACATGTACTTTAGACAGGACTGTTAATTAATAGCTCAAAAGCCAATGTCATCTGCGACCGACAGTTCAATGTGGGTTCCGAACTACTGGCCCCGAATTACGAACTGGTCTAATTAGAGGATGGTCTTTACGGATGTACGAAATATTCAATATTGCGGACGTTAACCCACACCAGAGAACATCACCGACCATCACTCATAACTAACCACAATTATTCGTAACATCCAAGTAGTTGGATTACAGGACACGCCACGGTCCAAGTCTTATGACTGACTGATCAACACAACACAAGCTGATTCATTTTCCAATGTAATTTACGGCCCAAATAGATATTGAGTCAGTTAAAACCATAAAAAATAAGTGATTATTATGCATTTTGTACAATTAACTGTTGAACAAAGAGAAAAACTATTGTATGTTCATAAAACTTCAAGATATCTTACCTGATACCATATTTATTTCATTTTCCCTGACTCCCTTTTTGATAATGTAATTCACAGTTAATTTAGGTAGGTTATTGATACTGAATTCTATTTCAAGTTGACCTGACGTATTAGTTTGTACAGAGTTCTGGAATCAAGAGAAAAACATAGTTAACTAACTACATTTATATAAACCATAGTTGCCGCAATAAATTAATAAAAAATATTTGTAGCTACAGTTTGACCGTAGATAAATTTAGAATAAAAATGGTTTGTGGAAATTACTGTTTACACATTGACTGTTATGTGAGAGAATTCCTGTTTTCCCAACCTTAAATACCATGACCATTTCAGTTTATATCTTAATGCTGCTCATTGAGGGTATTGTATAAAGTTTTTATGAGTTTTAACAAAATCAGCCAACAAAAATCTAATTCCCTCGAAAAACCTAAATCCTCCAAAAAAATAATCTGTTACATGACCTGATGAGATTCTTTAAGAACTACATCTAACATTGGTAGTGTGGGCATGTCCACAGTACGAATGAAATCAATTGTAAAGCTATGGATTTTATATTCTCGTGCCTCACAACAGCTGCCAAACAAGCAATGGGCTAGAACTATTTGGCAGAACATTTGGCAGTGAAGATGTGAAGCCTAATTGAGTAAGGTAGGGTATTTTTTATTGAGCTAAATGCAATTTATTATGATTACTGTTAATTATAAGATACAACCTAAAAAAAAGTCCTAAAAAACGAATAGTCCGTACTATCTGTAAGGCATCTTATCTTGCCCACTGTAAACAGCTGTTCGTGGAGTCACAGATTCTAACCTTGCCATTACTTCTCATCCTTGAGGCGACAATGATGGTGAAAACCAAGCCAGAAGTCTTTATTAGAAGTGAAAATGTACACAGCTACAATACCCGCCATAGGAAAAATGTTTATGTAAAGCAAGTTTCTTCTACCCTCTCGAAAAGTGGTCCAAGATTCTTATGCACCAAAATTTTCAATAAAATACCAAGTGAGATTAAGAACATAGAGGATGTAGATAGACTCAAGAAGGAACTGAAGGGCTATCTACTTAATAGGCCATACTACTCTTTGGAGGAGTTTTATAATGAATAGGCCAGCAAGAAGAATATGACGACCATGGCACATCCGTGCTTCCAATGGGAGACTTACAAGTATCAAGTAAGTAAGTATAAGTAAAGCATAATATTTGATTAGTAGGCCCTAATACTCTAAATAAATACCTTGTCACAGCAGACCTGCGTACTCAGCGAATTTCCAAATCAATATAATAATAATGATATATGACAAGTTTTATCAATATCTACCGATAAATATGGGAGTTATTTGCCTATTCTCCTTAAGATTAACATGGGAAAAGAGTATGTAGGTTAGCTGCCATGATAAACACATAAACTATGATTTTTAAGCATAAATGTATGTATGTATCTTAACCACATGAAGCTAAATATAAAGTTTCATCCAAAACTATTGGTTAATAAGGGAAATATAATTTTTCCTTATCCTCCATAACATAAGCATTGGAGCCCCTAAATAGAATGTACTGTGTTTAGATTTTTTAATATCTCGGTAACCGTTGGAGATGGAGAAAAACTTTAAGGAACTTAATTGTGTAGGTTTTTAAGCTGATTCTAATGGTTAAATATAAAATTAGAAGTTTTTAAAAATTACACGTGAAAAACGCAAAAAAACCCATTTTGGGGTACAAAACCCCCCCAAACTAACCGTTCCCATTGACCGATATGTCTGGTTTACGAACTCGTCCGAGCATTTGTAGGAATACACGTCTCTACCAAATTTGGTCTCAATCGGACCATTTTTACGAGAGTTATCGTGTTCACAGACACACACACACATATATATATATAAAAAAATTTTAATGACTATTGTTTTTGGACTCTGGACACCTAAAAAGAACAAATAACATGGTCCCGGGCTTAAGTCTTACCATGAGACCTACGGTAATAGCTTCTTCCCTATGGGAAATTCGCTAAAAATGAATGTAAATATTAGAATTAACTGAGAAAATCTCCTCCTTACCAAAATTTTTCCTGTGTCCAGGCATAAATCCACAGTATTTTGAAAGCTCTTGACAGACTGTTCTTGAGTGTTCTGATCAAGAGGGGGAGGGGACTCACATCCTGGAGGAGGAGGAAGTCTGTCTTTCCAAATCGGATCATCTACTGTAGGCAACTTGATAGATACCGCCATGTCATTTTCTTTTCCTGAAGTCGACAATGGTGAAATTACCTAAGAAAATCATGAATAAATTTAAACAATGTTCAGTGACATGACCACAAATATGAGAAGTTGACTAGGTAAAAAGACTCCAGAAAACAAAAGGCATTGAGGATTCGAAAATAGGTTTAGACTATTGAGTTCATTGGAGTTGTACTACTTGTAATTAATGTACTAGATTTAAATTTGTACTATATTTAATTAATTTAAATATTTATATAAAACTAATGAATAAAGTAATTTACAATTTTATCCTGCAATAATAGCCTTCTTAAATAATAATTACAGTAGAACTTGGATAATTCGAACCTCAAGGACCAGAAAAAAAATTCGAATTATCAAAAAATTTGAATTAGAAAAGTTTTTCCATGTGGTTGAAATAAACAATTAAACATCATGTTTTAACATTGTATATTAAAAAAGTTAGGTTAATGAAGATATTATTGATTAAAATCCTAATTTTTTTTAAATGTGGATAATGTGTTTAAAGGGATCCCGAAACTAGCTATTTCAAACTTTTTCAAATCCCTTCTCTACCTCCTTGATCGCCGCTATTTATTCTTGCAACGTCAGAGATTTGTAGGTTCGCTTTGACGAAACCATCATACATACGACGAGTTAACATGAACGCAGACGAAGTCACAAATGCCAACACGAAACAAAGACGACGAATATCGGAATAAAACCACCATCAATGATACACACGGTACTGAACTGCGTCGGCGCCGTGTAGTGAGACTAGCGATGTCAATGTTGTGATTTATGAGCAGTATTGGACAGGTGAGGGGGAGGGGTATAATGTGACCAGTCAACAGCAGGTGTAAGTGCTATGCCGTTGATCTAACTAAAAATAGTCTGAGGACAGGAAGCCCGGACGTCGTTTCCTGGAAAATCGCACACAACGACTTGTTCACTTTATAGATTTATGCTGAAAAAACTTCGAATTATCCAAAAAATTATTTGAATTAACCAGGATATTTTAACATTGTTTTCATATAAAATTCTAGGGACCAAGACAAAATTTCGAATTAAGGAAGTTTTCGAATTACAGAAGTTCGAATTATCCACGTTCCACTGTAGTTCAATCAAATAATTTAATATACATTTTTGGGGAAAAAGTCATACCTTTCCATCGTCTGTTTCCTTAATATTGTCCTTTTCTTCACAAATATCTATTTGATCACAAAAATTGGTGACTGGTTCCTTGCTCGAATCTCTACCTCCAATATCTGCAGCTTCCTTGCTTTTCATACATTCTGCAGTTTCATTACTCAATTTATATTTATTTTCACCTTCAATTATACTGCCAGGCGTTGCTTTGCTCTTGGAAATTCCTTCATCCTCTTCATTAGACAGATACTGCTCCACAACTCCAGATTGAGCAGAATTTTGTTTGGTGACTACCAAATTTTCAGTTGTAGCTAAATCCTTACCTGATTTGTCATTAGCCAACGTGTTATTCTTGAGAACAGTTTCTTCATTATTTATTCTCATGTCTTCAATTTCCACTTGTCTCTCTAAAATTAACTCCCTATCCTCCTGGTAATTATTTTCTATCTTCACACCATTAGTTTCTTTATGTTCAAATTCGTTTTTATCTGATTGAGCCTGTTTCGCAAACACAATAAATTGGTTTTGAAATTTATCTTTCATGCTCAAATCCTCTGATTTGATCGCAGCTATTTTCTTACATTCAGTTTCCTCATAATGAATTTCTTCAAGGACTGAATCAACTTGATGAACAACATTAAATTCATCACTAAACTCATCACAGTTGTTTTCAACATCTGATTCATTATTCAGATTCTCAGTTCCATCACTTTTGTCTGAAATGTCTTTTGAAAAATAATTATTATAGCTGGATATTCCATTTATGTCCAAGGTTGAATCCATTCCTATGTTTGATTCCATTTTTGATTTTGGATCTTCTTTTTCACATCTATCGTTTTCATGGCTCTCTAAATTGGACAAAGGTTCATTTTCAAGTGGAATTTGAACTGATTGCTGCTTTTCGTTGCTGCTAATACTTTCCATTTCAAAGACTCTACCTCTCTCAGAGATATCCATTTCAGTCTCCTTGGGTAACATATTGGTTTTTTCTTCATTTATAAAATCATCCCTAGAATTGATCCTGATATCATTCAAAGAAGAGTCATTCTCCCCAATATCTTCATCCAAACAGTTGTACCCTTCAATTTCAGCTTCATCAGTTTGATTCTTCTTCTTTCCCTGCGTCTTTTTCTTTGAGACCCCTCCTGCTATAACCGGACTCTTAGTATCATATTTTCCTTTTACATTTGACTGTGTCACATCTGCTTCTTTCACTTTCTTCTTTTTCGATGGGGTCCCATCTTGAGTGCATGATGTGTTTCTTTTGCCTGAAAGCAATTATAACAAATAAACAACCATCACTTCTTTAATACCATTAAGACTGGAAACAGTAACAAGTAATAAATATTTATGAATCAATATAAAACCAAAACTTGCACCCATCAGACCAAGTACACAACACTACCCACTTCGCAAATGATTGCAGTAAGTGTAATAGCTTATACCTTTATATAAAAAGAGTTGACTTACCTAACTTTGGCGTGGAGTCTGGTTTAGTTATTTCATCTGTGCTCACTCTTGTTTGGGATCTGAGACTTCGAGTTGACATTGTGAAAAATGGTTGATGTTTGCAATAAATCAGAGGAAAAACTGACGTCCCTGAAACAAAATCGTACGCATTATCATAAGTACAAATCATCAAGTGTAGCTTTTCTGCTTGCTTAAAGATTAAGTACACGTTATAGGAATGAGACATTTGATTATATTTTTATACTATCCAATTTGCCTGGATAAATTCTGGCCCCAGTAAAAGTATTCCACATCGTAGTCAATACTACTATATTTTTTAGCGTTTTAATAGGCAGTAAAAAAGGCTCCTGACTCCTCTGTTTTCAGATTTACTATCGTCCAGGAATACTTCAGAACGCTAACCTACTTGGGCAGGCACAACTTCTGGCATAAAAATCTGGGTTGTGTACAAAAAGGACCATTGCGGCTGACTTGACTATTGTTAAAACAAACAGCAACCATTAGGCCCCCTATAGAAAGTGTAGAAATAAGATGTAAATGTTAAAAAACAATGCTGCCACAAAAATCTGATGATAAAATGTACTTATCAACTTTCGTATTACACTGTTTATGAATATACAGCCCCCTGCTGAGTTGAGGTCTGTTAGTTATTGGAAGTAAACAATATTAATATTATAAAAGGTCCAAGTATACAATGTCATACCACTGAAAGATATTATTTAGCGATATGGTACTTTCGTACTATAACCTACTGACCACAACCATACGATGCATTGTATTTTCCTTTATCAGTGCTACTTTATCACAGTTAGGTTATGTTGGTTATTGATAATATACATATATTCATAGTATATAATAATATCAATAACTAACCTAACTCTGCAGAGTACAGAATGACGGAATATAAATCGCCGATGTAGATATGCGGTCGGTACAATATGAAAGTACCAGAGATATTTTCCATGGTATTGGCCTAATGAGAATGAGAAGTACCCTTTTTTCTGTGTAACTTACTCAACTAATCGCTGCAAAGTTTGAATCTTGAATTACCGATAAAATCTTACTTCAGTTTGACGCAGGCCGGAGATAATGTTGACACATGATGAAATTGTAGTACAGTGTAAACTGTAGTGATAAATTGTGATAGATCATGATATACATTCATGACATATAGAGATTTTTAAAGATGAGTGAAGCTGGTTATTTATGATTTTATATATACTGCTAGACCCTATTATTATTATACTAAGCAGAGCACTGGACTGTATGTACGAATATGATTAGGCCTATCCGTATAATGGTAAGTTATGATGATTGATGAAATTTGCATTGATGTATTTTTTATCTGATATAGGCCTAAAGTGATAACACTGGTTTTTGATTATAGGTTATTTATGCCCAGTTGCTATGATTGAGGAATACTTTTTTACCTGTGCAATTATAAAGTGCAATTTAAAAACAGAAAAATTACTGTTATTGTTATAAAACCATTGAGAATATTTCTTTCCGCCTTAGTTGGATCATAGTTTACTATAGCACTTTTACAGAAACATCATAATACAAGGAAGCCCAAGGTGCCCAAACTAGGGGTAGATAATTTGCCAACTGACCAAGGATTGGCAAATGGCCTTGTCCCAGGGTTAAAAGGGTAAACTTAAAGCAGTTTTGAGCGATTGATTGATATTACAATATCAGTAAGCTACTTAATACACGTAAAATGAAAACTCTTTTACTCCTGAACTGTAGCCTGACATCTGGTAAGTTACTAACCTCCCAAGACGAATTTTAATCAACCTATGTGGTGTTTATAAGTCTAATGTAGTAACATATAAAGAATGTTTTATAACTTGATTTAGGCCTATAGTTTCAATAAAATAACACAGTCTACATATTTGCCAGAATCAGAGTTATCATGTCAAATTAAACATTAACTCATGTCGTATTAAGTTATCAATACTTTACCTCATATGCAATCATGAACATATCCCTTCACTCAAATTTCAACGTTAGTACTGAACTATCAAATCGTATAAAATGTAGTGATTTTGTGATTCCATTCACTGGATAATTTGTATCCTTCGACAAATAACAACAGGCTTCAGGGTGGTATGTCTGTCAGATGTCACACTCGGACAACAGAAGCAAACGAAGGAGAAGAAGAAAGCTGGCCAGATAACAGTGTTGCCAGTATAATCAATCTACAAATCTAAGCTAGGGTAGAAGTAATATCAGAGAGTAACGTGAAGTAAAGTCATAGATGAACGGATAGTAAAGTTATAATCCGTTACTCTCTGGTAAAGTTTACTATCTGTTCAGCTATGGTAATATTTTACACAATAAATCTCTATTGTCTCTAGACTTAAATTCTAGCAATATGATAACATTATATGTGGGCTGTTTGTGCACCCTTGGATAGGTGTGACCGAATTTTAAAGATCAAGTGAGTTGACAAACTGTTTAATCTAGTCACCGTAATATAATAAAAATTATAAGCTGGATCTTGTTGATGAAGTCCTAGGCAAGTGCTCTTCCCTTAACAAACGACCTTGAGTGTGCAGCTTACCTCATACAGACTGCCACAGTCAAGGGCAGATGAACAGCCATCTATTTGTAGAGAACACACTCATCCCTACACATCCATTTTCCAAGAACCACACACATATGAAGATATTAAACCAATTTAGTTTTTCATGGCCAGTAGCCATGTTATTCAACCAAGGTTTCAGAACCTTCATCCCACCAGTTGAAATGGGGTACATAGATTTGGTTATTTTAGTAAATAATGTCTCCAATGGCTAATATGCCCAAGTGTTTATGTGAACCACTACATGGTCCAATCATACTCAGAATAATAGATTGGGACCCAATTGCAGGCATGCAGCCATGTGGAAGCATCTCTGTACTCCTATCCTTCGGCATGTAGATTATTCCCTATTGGAGATACTCCTTCCAGGCTTAATATTTTCTCTTTGTAAATCGGATTCCTAAGTTCAGGACATTTCCTCATGAAGGAAGTTACTCCTCATCGACTATATTTCTTAAATTAGCTGATGGGTTATAGTACCCGCTTCATAATCTCAAGATTTTCTATTCACAATGCTTAGCAAAATTTCTACATAATTTTGTGATAGTTAATTTCTAGAAACTCCTAGCTTCAGAATAGTTCTGACTAATTATATCAGGAGCAGAGCCTATTACATCACCCAGGTATCTGGATGTTTTGCTGGGCATCAAGTGAAGAAAGTAAGCTACTGGACCCAGTTGCTTTAGCCCATTCGGGTAATTCATGATCCTAGTAATTGAATCGGCTGGTCTTTATCAGTAACAAAGTTAGAGATTATCAAATCCTTTACACTCCCTGCACTCATAAATTGATCTAAAAAACTGTAACGAGTAAAGTACTACTAGGGTCCAGTTACAACGATATTTGCCACGGATAGCCTCAGGGACACTGAGTTGACCAGGGTTAGGTTATCTTAATTTTGGGAAAAACTAATTGATTTATTTGATGTGGTTCGTGAGGGCTCAGAACCCCTTTACCATTTAACTCACAGTCATCAGAGAATGTGTATCATCCTCGCCCCACAAACCCCCAAGCAATTTGAAAAAGGTTCTATTCTTTTATTATTAATTGAATTACTTTAATTCTCTCCTTAGGCTTATTCCAGCCTGGATCCTAGCTGAGTTATTCTTTGCAACACCAGACTTATTCCAGCCTTATACTATTGGTATTTATTATTTTAGAAATACTAGGCTTACTCCAGCCCTGTACTCTTAATCGTCGTCCGTCTCCAGAGCTCCTCACTCCTTCATCCACCACCGCCAGTGAAACGGTTCCACGGTTCATGGTGGCTCCGTACACTACCGTGCCAGTTCGTCCTCAGTCGGCGGGATCATTCAAATTAAACTTAAATTGAAATTAAACTATACCCACCTTATTTCCGCTTTTACAAAACCAACACTTAAAGCAGTAGCAGCAGGAGGATAACTGAGTTGTTCAACTCTTTCTCACTAGGTTCTGCTCTTAAGGAGTATTTACTGGTTGTCATGAGGGGCCCAAAACCCTAGTAGGATGAGTTACCATCATTTAAAGAATGCAATCTTTATCAACTGTTAACTAAATTATTACCGAAATTTAACAATGGGTCTCGCGAGAAGAACAATAATATAGGTACCTAACCTAAGAGAATGTATTCCACATAATCCATAAACCCCTAGGCTGTGTATGAGTAGGTACTTATTGAAAACTGGTAAGTCATTATGATTACATTTCTGGTCCCCAACCCCTTTAACACTAGAACACAAAGGCGTCATCTGAGAGACGACGCGCAAGGTGTCATTTTTACCCCTTACCCACTTCCACTCCACTAAAATTCACAAAACTCTGTGTAGCTGTCGGTCTTGGCCTAATATTAAAAGGGTCTGGTTGGTGTTCGCTTGCGTCCTTTGTTTAACGAGATTTTAAAGTTTTTAAAGTTTGCGTCGTCAAGTCGACTACGCCTTTGTAACAACGCACAGTTCGCGGCAGACTCGCAACATGTACGGATCATGGTGTCTTGTTACAAAGTATAGTATACCTTCGCTTTTTCACGTGTTTTGGAGTTGGTTAAACATTATATTGGAAATATATGTTGTATATAGTGTAAATATCTATTTAAATTGGACCAAATGTGCAATAACACTTCCTGCAGTCGTAAAACAAGGAGGTGGCCCCTATGAATGTTTATAACACCAAAAACATCACTTTAAATGATATATACGTATTATATGTAGAAAAATCGTGTCTGAGCCAATCGTGTAAGCCCCTAAGTCGGCCAAATCTTTTAGAGAAACACACATAGAGCTCCTGAGGTACTGACTTCAGGCCACAATTTTGCCACAAACTCTCGTCCGGCAATCTATTGCTTATATTTTAAATGTAAGTGTGCCAAATTAAGCTCCACAACCAGTCCAACAAGGTAGGAAGGTTTATGCCTTCTTACCTCCAAGATTACAGCGCATGACAAAAAATTTTTGTGGACGTTGCGCAAAAGTCATGTGTGGCGAACACCAAGGGTTAATCTGCTGCCAGTGCCAGAACAATTAAGATTTGGAGATTAAACTCTTATAAAACATTAATTCAATGTTCACTTTAAGTGTTTTTATAATTTAAAAAATTTCCCTGTCATTAAAAGTATTTTTTATTCATTTTCAAAAAAAGTAGTCTGAGAGACTACGCCTTTGTAACAACGCTTGGCTCAGGGAGCCTTTGTGTTCTAGGGTTAATTGGTATTCCCTCATCAACATACTCTTCCCAGGCTATAATTATTATTGAATAATGAGGTTATGAAGATCAGGACGAAATAAATCAATCAATTTTAGAAACATAGTTCTTATTAAGTTTAGTTTTCCAAATATTATAGCACTACGATGAACAGAAAGGGTTACAAAATTTATACTACAAAAACAGAACGACGACTGATGCTTGTTCAACAAGTGAAATATAACTTATTATTAAACAATAAAATTAATGGTAACTAATAATTTGGTACAAACGTTAAAATGTCTTAACACTACAGATACAACACTTACAGACACACAATGTCATATTTATAAGACGCCCTGGCTATAGTATTGTCTATACAGGTAGTATATATTGGGCAGTTTACCATTGATTTATTGTTTCAATGAAACCGAAACTATTTATCATCATTTTTTACAAACTGAGCAACTCATTTATGTTATTGTGAAGGTCTTTTCTAATATTTCATGACCACTCGATCTTCATGTTTTGATTTATGTAGGGTACTTCAAATCTTCAAGTTTATAATAAGAATGTTTGCTGTAAAAATATTCACTCATTAGGTTTGTTATATGTTTTGTTGGTAATATAACAAATTCTACCTAAACTAACTGGTTACCTCTTTGTTATAGTTACTGCTCTATCCTGAATTAGAATTCTCATTTCACCAACCAGTGCTGGAGTCGGGTTGTTTGCGAAATACGTTTCAAAGCAAGGAATATTAATTTATACATTGTTGAAAATGAATATTGAATATGATTTTAAAACTTAATAAAAGATCAACTGGGATGAATAATTTATAAATATTAACTTAAATAAATAATGAGGAAACTAATTATCAAAGGTAATAATCCACTAGAAGTAACATTTTGGGTATGATTATGAGGCAAATTATTAGTGTTTCAGTATCGTTATCAGTTTTGCTATTCTACTTTAGAAAACAGATACGCTCTATTATCAGTCATATATTGTGTTTGCATTGTAAAAATTATTCTATAAGTAAGTAACAATCAACAACAAAGATACAAAATATTTAAAGTGAAACCACTTAACAAGTAAATGAACATGTCACTAATAACAATAACAAATTAAAATGGAAGATCGTTTGAAATACATTTAATAAACACACAATTTGGTATATTAATTATAATTTCTAAAATTATACTATTATAACTAAATATCGTTTCGTGTATAATATAAATTGTTGAAATATTAAAAATAAACTTTGAAATGCTTACTATGTCCTATATACTTTGTTTAATATGTAGGCTAGTATAGGAATTCATTTCTGTTAAACATATAGGTTTCTTTTAATTTATCATATACTGTAGTACAAAACAGTGTTATGAGGTATATGATATGTTGGTGATTAACACGTTCAAGGCTATGTGGACGCATTTGCAGCATAATGCATGTTTTCATGACATTTTACTCCTATAGGATAAGAGCGAGATCTTTTAAACTTGAGCCAGCACTAGTCAATAGTAACATTGTATATCATTAGCGTAGGCTCTCTTGGACAGTACCGCTACGGGCGCAGCAGCGGCCGCCCCGCTAACTACTTATCAGGATGGGGAATGCAGTTCAGAAAAATAGGCTTATCCGTGAACGTGTTAATATACTGTTAAATAGAAACTGAATCACCTATATTGTTAATTTAAATTTGACAAATCTTAAACAGATCAGGTTCACCTTACTTATAACAAATTACTTAAACGGGGAAACAATTAAAAGTAAAAACTTAATAGCAACAATGCAAACATCAAAGTTCTTTGGCTTAGTTCCTTGGCTGGTGGGATTCCTCCGTTTTGGACAGCGACATTGTGGATGGAATAGTTTGGACCTGAAACAAATTTATATCTTGAATTCAAAGTAAACCCTTTACTAGAAAGGTGTCACTCATATGAATTTGATAATACTTTTCAAATATATACTAAACAGATCAGGCATCCTCAATACACAGGACCCTTTTTTTAAAATAAAATTTTAATATGTAAATATATTTCAATATATACACAGTGTCCCACGAAGAGGTAACCGTTTAATTTAATATTATGTGCCCATTCATACACCAACCTTTTTAAAATTTTACACAGTTTTCAAAGTAGGTTCTAAAAATATTCTG
The DNA here is from genome assembly GCA_023375725.1 of Nephotettix cincticeps. Classification (NCBI taxonomy): domain Eukaryota; kingdom Metazoa; phylum Arthropoda; class Insecta; order Hemiptera; family Cicadellidae; genus Nephotettix; species Nephotettix cincticeps. Next base: position 5,696,912 of record CM041787.1, on the reverse strand, counting down.
GGAAAATTTCAGCTCCCTAACCTTTTTAGAAACAAAATGGCACCAATTTTCAAAATGACAACCTTCATGATTGTTAGATTGGTCGTGGAAGTGATTTTTTAGATTGGCCATCCCGATCACCAGATTTAACTGTTTGTTACTTCTTTTTATGGGGTTACATGAAGGAAAAAGTTAATACCCATTGCTTCAATAATGATGAGGAACTAAAACGATCAATAGAAGAGGAATATCTCCAGATACCACAGAGTTTCTTTGTGAGAGCTTACAAATCATTTCTTAAGCGCTGTTATCAGTGTGTTGCTGTGGATGGGTTACAGTTTGAATAATTTTGGACTTTAAGGTTTTTTATTAGGCTATATTCTAGTTTTTTTCATTCAAAATTCATATTGCCCAAGAATGTAACCATAAAAAAATTTTATAAAATCAAAAACACCTTTTAGCGAATTTCCCATAGGGAAGTAGCTATTACCGTAGGTCTCATGGCAAGAGTTAAGCCCGGGACCATGTTATTTTTTCTTCTTTAGGTGCCCAGAGACCAAAAACAATAGTCGTTAAAATTTTTATATATATATGTGTGTCTGTGAACACAATAACTCTCGTAAAAATGGTCTGATCGAGACCAAATTTGGTAGAGACGTGTATTCCTACAAATGCTCGGACGAGTTCGTAAACCAGACATATCGGTCAATGGAAACGGGTAGTTTGGGGGGGTTTTGTACCCCAAAATGGGTTTTTGCGTTTTTCACATGTAGTTTTTTAAAAATTTCTAATTTTATATTTCACCATTGGAATCAGCTTAAAAAACTACACAATTAAGTTCCTTAAAGTTTTTCTCTATCTTCAACGGTTACCGAGATATAAACAAATCTAAACACAGTACGTTTGTGGGGCTCTAAATTAATCTTATGGAGGATAGTGAAAAATATATTTCCCAACAATAATATTTTTGGATAAAACATATTTATCTTCATTGGTTAAGATATCCATTATACTTAAAATCATAGTTTATGTGTTTACCATGGCAGCAAACCTGCATACCCATATTACCATAAATCAAAAGGGAATAGACAAACTCCTTCATTATGGACAGATGTCGATGAAAGTTGGTATAAATGTTAAGATAAAAACTATTCCTGGGGAATTACTACTTTTAGTGTTCCTCACAGCAGCTAACCTGCATACTTTTTCCCATGTTAATTTCTCTATGGAGAATAGACAAATAAGTCTCATGTTTATGGACAGATTTTTATAAAACTTGTCATATATTATTATTATTATTATATTATTGATTTGGAAATTCGCTGAGTACGCAGATCTGCTGCGACGGGGGTATTTTAATTTTTTTAAAGTATCGTTTTTCAATATGCCGCCATTTTGTGTCTACAAAGATTAGAGAGCTGAAATTTTCCCAGAATATTTTTAGAACCTACTTTGCAAAATGTGTAAAATGTAAGTCATGTGTAAAGTCTTAAAAACATGTTTTAGTTTTTTTATAGATTTTTCTAGTAGGATGTATACCTCCCAAAAGCGATCACAAGCCACCACTGCTTGCGGCCCTGGTGAAAATTTGATGCAAACAAATTGGCTCTAAAATCTAGGGAGGATTTCTGATCTAGATCACCTAAACCAAATACAGACATTCAAGCTTGAAATAAGTTTTTTTTCAGGTTGGATTTAAGTTTAAAGCTTATACAAACCATCCGTATTTCATATGGTTTGGTATGGCAACGCTACCGAAGGTGCGAATATGTTTTTGTGTAGTGTCTTTCTTAGATAAAAAGGAACCTCCTTCTATAGATATTAATTTTGGACACAAAAACGACCTACCAGTACCATTGAAGTGATATCTTAATTCTGTTGTACTAAAAAAAATCCATCTAGGATGATCTTAACTCATGATGAGTTAGTGTCACTATTGTGATAGATCAGAGACACACCTGGGCAGCCGAAGCTCAGAGCAGCTGTTCAATGACAGGCAGTCGCAAGCACATGTGTTCCGCTCCACGGATAGGTAGCCTGTTCACTGTGTAGTGTCGGATCATCTCCGGCACTGAGGGAAACGGGCTGCTGAACTGGCCGAGGATGAACTTGCCTGTCTCCCGGCACTGCTGGATCCTCATATGCATGAAGCCCCGAGCACTCCTGTTAATATATTTCCTATTATTTTTTTGTTAGAAAATTTTAAACTATTTAATGATAAAAAAGTTAAACAGATATAAATTTTCCTCTCATGGATTGATCTTGAGGACTCTTTGTGTAAAAAAACTTTGCGCAGGGCTTAACACGTTCATATCTACGTGGACGCATTTCCTGCCATCTAGTAGTGCATGTGAAATATTCGGCCCAGTAAATTATGAAGGAGAATGGGGGATTAGAAAAAACAGAGAGTTACGAGCCTTATAACAGGAATCTGATGTAATAGCTGTGATTAGATTAGATTAGATACTGCAGGGGTGCCCACAGGGGGGATCTATGACGCAGACTGCGTCATTGAAATTCTTGGGGGGGTTCCAAACAATTTTTTTCAAGGGGGGTAAAAGGGATTTTAACAGTGTTTAACGTGATGATATTCAAAAATATTTTACATCACTAGATTGAACGTAAATAATAATGAAGGTAGTATTAATTTAAACATAGTTTATTTTTCTATCTGAAAATGTATAAATGGCAATGACAGTGCTCGAATATTGTCTGTGACAGTGGCGGCAGCGGAAGGTCCGGCGAGTTTCGGAAGTACTTGGTTATCTTCGGGAGTCGTGAAGGTGGTTAGACGACACGACAGACACAAGTTGCGCGACTAGGTTATGTGATCGTTGCACTTGCGTATTTGTGTTTGTTACCCTTTCTTTCTCAAAACTAATATTACCACTGAGCTGTGATGATAAGTTTGTTAAATTTTGTATTGTTTTTACACAATTAAAATGCCCAAAAAGCAAAAACGTTTTAAGTATAAATGTTTAGAGTTGTTTTGCAATGCTACCATTAGGCATGATAAATGGAACGAACACTGTAAAAAGAAACATCCTTATAAGGTCAAACAACAGTTGGAAGTGAAATATAAAGTTATTGAGTTTAAATGCAGCGACGAAGTAAGATGGAACCCTATTTAAAAAGGTATTAAAAACCCTTTGGGTTTTTAATACCGGTACCTTTATAAATCTTCTTTTAGTTTTAGATCAAATAAGGGGTGCTTACGAGTATTATTTACACCTTTGTTTATGGTATGGGGTGCCAACTTACATGGGGGGCTGGTTCTAAGTTTGGGGGGGGGGGTGCTTCATGAAGCTTGGGGGGGGGGTGGGCACCCCTGGATACTGAAATGGAAACCTGTCCAGGACCAGGTATTTTAAGCCAAGTATGAATGAGAGATGAGTGTAAGATGATTGTGGCGCGATCTTGTAGTCTTGATACTGACATTTTCCTTAGACAGAACTGTTAATTAATAGCCCAACAGTCAATGGAATATATAAGGGACCTACAGTTTAACGTGGAGTCCGAACCACTGCCACTGAATTACAAACTGGTCTAATTTCATAATCCGCAAAGACTATACTTATGTATGACCTTAATGCAGTATTCAATAGTGTGGACGTTAATCCACACAAGAGAAAACACCCAGCAATCATCGCTCACAACTCACAATTCACAAAAGAGAAAAGACTAGTTTGGCTGGGACATGTATTGCAAAGGGAAAAAGGTGCAAGACTGAACGAGGTATGCACGAATGTACCAGCTGGAAATCGTCCACTGGGAGACCGACAATGAGATAGTATGACCAAGTAAGGAAAGATATGAGTTATATGGAGGGACATTGGAGATGGTAGCAGAGAGAGGAGTAGAACGCGAAGAATTAGTAGAGCTCAATCTACTAGCAGTAGGCCTAAGTAAGTAACATCGACTTTATCGATATTTTGTTTCCGGTAATATCGCTGTATTTTTGTCATATTGTTATCGATATCAAATATCGGAATATTTACGGTATTGGAACAACCCTAATATGGTATCCCCGTCTTACTTGAGCGAGAGGGAGTAGTCCTGACGGGAGCTCTCGCTGTTGCGGACCAGGTAGCTGCCCTCGTCGTGGAGTCGTAGCACATTCTCCGCCTCCAGCCTGGTGATGGCGCCATGGTACCACCTGCGATAACAACCATGTCAATTAACTACCGTTGTGGTGGAGGCAAGAAGCACTCGGAAAAATGATAAAAAGTAAACATAAAGTTTGTACGTGTTAATTTTGTTTACATTACATGTCTTTCACTTGATGTAACCTATCCTCAGCTTCACATTTGGACTTCAAAGCGCGGGAAACAGCCATCTTGAAAAGGGGCGGGGCTTAGTGACGTCATTGGTCACGTGACCAAAATGCTGAATTCTGATTGGACAAGCCAAGTTCTCATCAAGTCTACTTGCATAGCTTAGCTAATCTTGCCGTTGGCAAAAAAGAATTGCTAATCTCCACCAGAGCTTAGACATTTCCAAGTCAATTTTAACCTTAACATCATTCATTCATATGAATCCCTTCTTCCCAGTGTCTGTAATATTAGGCCAAAGACATCCCATTCCTAATCTTCCACGGACTCACCCTTGCCGCTCCAGAGGGAGGTCCACCTGGATGTCGCAGGGAGGAGGTTGGGCGACGTCGAGGTCCAGGCTGAGCCCGAGGGCACGGGACTGGCGAGGACAAGGTCCCAGGTCGAGAGTGAGGGACGGACGACCAGCGCCTGGACAACACAGCATGCAGGACACAGTTAGTACAGTTAACTACCGTGCGGTGACGTCATTACCGCTAATTGAACCAGAAGTATCACGAGTAAGTAAAGATAAGGTTCTTATACAGAGAGCGGCAGATAAAACTGACTATTTTTAAACAATTAAAACTTCAGTATTTGTAAACATTTTTCACATGTATTGTATTTGCGATTGGGTCGATTACAATTAATTGTGAAGCAAAATAACGTATTTGACAGTTTTAATGCAAAAAAATAGTCAATAGTAATTTTTAAAAATATAACTTTGAAGTGTTTTGTGACTGCAAAACGTTCCCAATGATGATTTTTCCCATTTAATTTCATGTTATTGTGAAATGTAATACAAGTGAAAAAATGTTTACATGTACTGGAATTATAATTATTTAAAAACCGACAGGTTTATCTGTCGCACTCTGTATAGAATAATGACTACAGATTTATTATATTGCCACATAACCATAGACTAGCCTTAGAACACGTAAAAAGGCCCATTTCTACAAGGAAATGTATTTCTGTATATCCACACACGGCCGCTCGGTTGGTACAGACATAATATCATAGTATCATATTATTTGGGACCTTAATGACTATAAATCATGTAATTTTATTCAAAATCGTTTGAGCGGGTATTAAGAAATTTGTATTTTTCTCATTTTTAACGTTTTTAGGTGTAAACTGCCCTTAAAATTTTGAAATAAAAATAATTGTTTGGAAATATAACCAAAGTGTATCAGTGTACCAAATTTCATAAAAATCAGACGAGCGGAGTTTTCTTGGGGTCTGTACACAGACAGACAGACATCAGACATGATTTGAGACATCAGTCTGAGAAACAACTTTTTTCGGATTTAGTAAGTCTCAAAACGGAGATATCCACTTTCAACTCAAATTCGAAAATTTTGACGAAAACAACACTTTCTCCATAACACTGTGTATAAGGGGAGAAAGAAAAAAATTTGGAGGGAAACAATATATATTCTATGAAGAATGGGAGAAAGTAAAAAAATATACTATAAATGGATTTTGCTGAAATGAAACAACGAGTATTGAAACTAATGAATAAGTTATTGAATGAACTCAGATTAATGTAATCTTGTTGATAGTAAAAATATAAGCGTATGGCCTGGTTGCGCCAAGATAGGAGTCGCCCAGGTATTGGGGACACGAGTGTGTTTATCTCGCTCGCTCGCGTTCTATTGTTGTCAGAATAGTCTTTGGTTTCCATGAGGAGAATACTTTGTACCTAGAAACTACAGGTATGTGGTATAGTACTAACTTTCCTACCGAAATATTACTTTTCCCCTTACACGATAGTATATGTAGAAAGTATTGTAGTAATTCGACAACATTTTCGAATTTGAGATGAAAGTGAATAATGGTGTTCTATCGTGTGGATTAATCCGCAAAGCCTATCCTCATAATTAGACCAATTCGTAATTTAGAGGCCGTGGTTCGGATTCCACGTTAAACTGTAGGTCCATTAATTGTTAGGCTATTAATTAAAAGTCCTGTCTAAGGAACATGTCAGCCTTAGTCAGTAACAAGACTACAAGATCGCGCCACAATCATCTTACACTCAATCCTCATTCATACTTGGCTTACCTACATTGTAGGTATTATTGCCATTTCAGTGATCTAATCTAAACTGTTTTTGAGTCCCCTGAATCAAAAAATTAGGTTTCGACGTGATGTCTGTACGTCTTGTGTGTGTCTGGATGTGTACAGAGCCACAGCCTACCCCGTTGGTTCGACTTAGGTAAAACTTGGTATGTATGTATATATTTACCGTATCTCCAGGAGTTTTTTTTCAATTTTTCAAATTTTTTTCAAAACGACTAACGATTTTGACAACATGGGCATGATCAATTTTCAACAAGATTTCTTGAGAAAAAAATTTAGATCAAATTCTTAAAACGAATAAACCAGATGAAATTTTACGTCATAAACTATTTGTATATGGATTGCAGGATAAATTCTCATTAAAAAGTATGCCTAAAATTTTGTTTGATTCACTTTTAATATAGAATGATTGGTAAAAGTTACAGAAGGGTTAAAATCTTCCTCTGTACTATCTTAAAATTTATAAAATTAGTTTTTTTTTCAAAATTTAGCAGTAAGTTGTAGGAATTACGATAAGTTTATTAAGTTTTATTGAGGAAAGATTGTTTTAACAGCAATTTCTACGTCATTGATGTTTATTTTTGTAAATAAAATGTTTGACATAGTTGTAAATATTTGTTTATTTTTATAATTTACGTTATTAACGAGATATAACGTTTCATTATATCTCGTCCACCCTATGACGTCATTCAACACAGTCTGGCCAACATTGAAAGTTACAGCTGTTTGTTTATAGTCTGCGGCTATCGTAACAACCCTGTATATGCAAGCAGTGTTCCCAACTGAAGGATCGATGGCCTCATGTTGTCTCCAGCCTGACACCAACTAACCTCCGGGTGTAGGCTCTACATGTCTGAACAAACCGACTGGCTCCACCCCCACCTAGGTCCTGCACCCCCTAGGCAGTTGGTGGGTCCAGTCCTCGACAACCACATCCACGCACACCCCTACGTTGATAAAGGTAACGATTTTCCTATTTCGCATTTTCGATCTCTAATTAAAATTATTCTTCAGTATTCCACAAATCAACGTAAAGAATCGAGATTTTCCCAGCGTATGTATTGGAAAGAGATGAGAAATTTCCATGATTTCTTATCCCCTTTAGTTTCGAGTAGCACAGAAAATATGATAAGACTATTTATATTTACCGTGGGTATAAGAAAAGACAGCACATGTGTACGTTCAAAATTAAATTATTTCATCACATAACTTATACATTTGTGTGCAGGAAAGAGTACAGACAGTTACAGGAATTAATTCTTTAATTGTGAAACACTTAAATGTAGGAAAAATAAAAATTTGAAATAATTATTTCACTTCACCATTAAAATTATTGTTCCAAAAATTAAATAAACGCTTCGAATTACGTTAGTTTGAATGTTTAATATCGTCTTCATTATAGTTTATGATTTTAGATCTGACCAAAATACGTGAATAAATATAACAAATAAATATATACCTTAAATTTTATTTTCAAGTCTTTATCTAGTGTGATAGTTTATTACATACTGGTACTTTAGAACGAAAATTTGTAGAACAATTAAAAATGTATTTTGTTCTTAAAATTAAATTAGTACAATTTTATTCATTTGTTTGGTAAATTAATAGTTTTATTACAGTTAAATTATTTAAATAATAGTTCAAGCTTTCAAGTTTAAAAACTGTTTCAGTTATTGTAGTTTCTAATTATTTAACTTGTGTACAAAAGAACGTATTATTGGGTAGGAATGTGATAACAACAATCAACAATCCCAACAACCTTCTCTGTTGTTGTTGTTTGATGATCTCTTTTGATTATTTTTGTTTAGTAATATGTTGATATACTACCACACATTGGAATTTACAAACGATGGCACGGTTGATTAACTGATAAAGGTCCAGAATCAGAGAAAAATCATGAATCGGAATCATATTTTGGATTATGTTTCATATTGTTGTTTGTTGTGAAAATTTGTAATCTCCCTTTACGCTTATTCTGTTAATATTTACAGCCTGAATAACACACTTATATAATGAATTATTTGAGAAAGTTAATTTAAACGCATTTTGTGTAATGAGATAGACTATTATTTTATGTATAGAATATTATTCATGTTAGTTTTGACGTAAAGAAAAAAAATCATAAATTTCTGTTTGGTAATTCTGGATTCTATTATTTATGATAATTAAATGAAGTTCTGCTCATAGCATTTCTTACACAATAAAATACTTTTAAAGTTTTCAGCTTTTTATTAAATCTTAGAATCTTAGAAAAATTAACTTCTATAGATAACTAGCAGTAAGCCCGTCCTTTGTACGGGTTGAAGGATTCAGTTAAAAGAAGGAAGATAATGATACCAAAATGTAAACCTGAAATCCTAAACAAATTAGTACAAAGAAAATAAATAAATACCCTGGTTTATTATTTAGAATTACTTTACAATTAAATGGATCAAAACATTTTTATACCATTATTTAAACTAGTTATACGTTGATACGTGCACTGAAAGATGAAAGCAAAATGCGACTAATATCGCGTAAAAAGTGGGTTTTTAAATTCTCGTTATTTACTTTTCAAGGGGCGGCGGACGATCTCAAGCGTTGAAAAACCCCTTCTCTGGAATGTAGAGAATGCATGAAAAAAGTTCCATTGTTATTAGTTCTTCTTTTTTTCGGAGAAATGTCGTAAAATGCCTCCTGGCCTACGTTAAGACAGACAGACAGACAGGAACAAATTGAGATAAGACTGGTTTTGGCTTCTCTATCGCACAAAACGTAAAAATAACTAAAAAATCAATAATTTGGAGCATTGTACAGACAAAACTCTAACTTTATTTATAGAGATAACAAGTTTTGCATTTTCGACATGATTAATGGAAAACCATTTATTTACGTTCATGTACATAAGTGATTATTAGTTACCAAGTTATAAAAAACATAACGAATGCTATAGCTGCAAAATATAATTTTTAAAATTTATTGCAGAGCTTAATAAAAATTAAAACTATTTTATGGATTTATGAAAATCCTAATTCTATGTAAATAAATAAGATTAAATAATATAATATGTCTTAAAGTATTGGCGACTGATTTAACGCTTCTTCAGTCGATTTTATCAACAGATTTTCAAAGAATCAGATATTTGGTGATATACATAATGAAGTGTAAATGAATTGATGTTTATTTTACTCGTTTGTATAGTTTTATTTATTTATCTACTGGCATATATATTTATTGTTGATTTATTTTAAGGAAGTTATAGTGAAACTCACTAAGGAACTAAATATTTTCACTAAGAGTATACCATACACATTTAGTAGTTTTAAGTAGTAGTCTAATGGTTCCTGAGTTATGCGTCCTCAAACTTTAAAAACCTAAAATCACGGATTTCGAATTGTCGAATTTAGTATCAAATTGCATGTCTATTTAGTTGGAATACAAATACTTCACACATACACAGACGTACATACAGACATCACTCTAAAACACTTTCGATTGAGGAGGCACTATAATGGATATATCCACCAGAAACTCAAATTCGAAAATGCTGACGAAAACAATACTATCTCCTTATACTATCGTATAGGGGGAGAAAGTAGAAAATCTCAAATAACCATCACCAAGGGTATAGGACCAGTGTGGCGATTTAAGAACACCGAGGAACCGAAGAGGCGTGACCAAGGGCCACAAGTGAGCCCCCCCCCATTATGTGACATGATATCACTGGTTTAGATCCAGCAATCTTTGACCTACTGGGACAGCACGTTAACTCTGAGTCAACGGTAGTTGGGTTTTAACATATGTTAACACAGTATGAAGAGTAAACATAGAAATCCCACTTTTTGACATGGATATGTCTCAGCTCTGGGGGAGGGTTTTAGTAATTTGCGAGACCAAAATTTGAAACAGTGACGTCATTTGGTTAGTGACTTCATATGGTTATACAAAGATTCTTATATAAAATCGTTATACAATCGTCTTATACAAATATGATGTTTATAACAAAGGGAATGAAAGATTGCCCAAATCAGCGCGTTAGCTCAGTGGTAACACGCTGTCAGATCGTCAGTAGTCACTTCTGGCTAGTCTGTGTGATTCATCCGCTACGGTTTATTTTCATTTATTTGACATACAGGTTTATCGATTGTTTACAGAAATGGCCGAGCAAAACGCTTTGTTCGGTCCAGCATGGCTGACGGAGGACTTCTTGTCGCAGTGCCTGAGGATGGAGAAGGCGGACGAGAGCATCGTGGTGACGAGGTTCCAGCTGTCCGAGGCGGTGCCCCCGGGCAACAACTACGGCACCTACATCACCAAGGTCATGGTGGAGTACACGGACGGCCAGTTCCAGCGCAGGACAGTGTCCCTCGTCATGAAGGCCGAGCTGACCGACGGTCCGATGAGTGAAGTCCTCTCCGATGTCTCCCACAACGAACCCATCTTCTACTACAAGTTCGTCCCCGTCGCCAGACGGTTCTCGCCACTCGACTTCACAGCAAAGTCGTTCGTGTCCCCGTCACCCTCCGTAACCATTCTGGAAGACCTTTGCGAGAAGGGGTTCAGGATGCAAGACAGACAGAGACAGCTGGACTTTGAGCACTGCTGTTTGTACGTGAAGGCCGCAGCGGAGCTCCATGCGGTGTCGGTGCCAGTGTACCAGACAATCCCGGGACTCCTGGAGAGCATCGAGGACTCCAACGCCTTCATCAAGGACTCGCCCATGACCAACAGTCTGAAGGCGTTCGTCAAGTACGGCACGATCTGCCTGATCGACGCGTTGGAAGCAGAAGGGTACCGGAAACAATGCGATATTCTGAGAAAGGTGCAACCGCACTTGTGGGAATTTATAGTCGAAGCGAACAGGGCGCAGAACGACATGGTAAAGACCATCCGACAGGGAGATCCGTGGACCACGAACATGATGTTCCGGTACAACGAGCAAGGCGAGGTGTGTGACATCAAAATCATCGACTTTCAAGCGACAACCTACGGTAGTCCGATCAACGACTTGGTCTACTTCATCTGGACCAGTGCGAAGAACGAAGTGAAGAGGAATAGACTGGACCAACTCTACACTATCTACACTGCTGCGTTCAACGCCAAAATGAAAAGTTTCGACATCAAGGATAGACTAACCGTCGAGCAGGTGAGAGCAGAGGTTCTGAGACTCTCTCCGATGGTCATCTTCGCCGTCATCATCAACCCAGCGCTACTCAGTCCTGACCCGATGGACCTGGAGGCGATCTTCGCGGCGAACATTGACGTGGCCAGAGCCATGAACACGTTCAAGAAGAGCTACACCGAGGAGTTCTGCAGGAACTACTTGCCGGGTCTGGTGGACTGTTTGGACCACAACATGGTGTTCACCTACTTGGAATCCAAGACGGATCACCCGCTGAAGAAACCCAACGATGGAGTAGACGCGGAAAACGGAAACGACGACGAAAACGGGGAAAACGGAAAAAACGGAGAGAATGGTAATGAAGAAAATGGACGGAACGGAAACAACAGAGATGAAGATGACGATGAGGACTCGACTTCTATAGATATTAGTGAACCGTCTGAACAGTGAGTTGAACCGTTGTGTGTGGTACCACGTTTCAATATTCATTCCATGTTTTATTTGTTCTGATTTTATGAGTGTAATTTGATGTTTATGATGATTTTTAATGATTTTTTTTAAAGTGTTTGACTGTGTGTTTACTCTGAGATTGTCCTAACTATTTTATATTGTCAGCTAGGTGTTATAACCTCTGTTATAACTTAGATTAATTATTTAAATTAATTAATCCATTTTAAAATTATTTACTTGTCCATGTATTGTATGTCATTTATTGTGTACCAGATATGTATTATACTTTTGTACTATACATATCAAAATGTATCAGAAAACTCGTTTGAAATTAGCATCAATTGAATGACTTGATCTATGTTTTTTATATATGATATTTGACTGAAATGTGCCTGTACCGTATTTATCAATAAACATATTTTTTGTACTAATAACTATACTCTTTTTTCCATTTACGAAAATATTTGACCTAAATATTTTGTTAGATTAGATTATTGAAATGACGACCATACCACAAGGTAGGTATTTTAAGCCAAGTATGAATGAGAATTGATTGTAAGATGATTGTGGCGCGATCTTGTAAACTAGCTACTGACTAAAGCTGACATCATCCTTTGACAGAACTGTTAATTAATAGCTTAACAGCCAATGACATCTTAAGAGACCTTCAGTTTAACGAGGGATCCGAACCACAGTTTTACTTCTGATTAGGAACTGAAAATTTGTAAGGAGAATGTAAAATAAGGGTGTGCAAGATAATTTAGTAAAGCTGCATTACAATAAACGCAATATATAGAAACTGAACAATCTTATAATTAAATAAAAAAAAGGTTTGCCAGTTCAGTTCTGGACTAATTAAATTTACTGTCCCTGGTAAACACGGTACATTGCCTAAGAGCGCCGAATGATATACTTATGGAGAATAATAAAAAAGGCTTCCTTATTTCCTAACCGTTTACCATGAAACTTAGTATGCAGCGTAAGGTCACATCATCCAACAAAACCCATTCAAAAGCTTGGTTTTATTGATTAGATTAGATTATTGAAATTGCAACCATACTAAAAGGTAGGTATTTTAAGCCAAGTATGAATGAGGATTTAGTGTAAGATGATTGTGGCGCGATCTTTTAGTCTTGTTACCGACTAAGGCTGACATGTTCCTTAGACAGGACTGTTAATTAATAGCCCAACAGCCGATGGCAACTAAGGGACCTACAGTTTAACGTGGAATCCGAACCACGACCTCTGAATTACGAATTGGTCTAATTATGAGGATGGTCTTTGCGGATTGACGTAGCTTTCAATAGTGCGGACGTTAATCCACACAAGAGAACACTACACCCACCGACCATCGCTCACAACTATCCACAATTCGTGACCTCCAAGTAGCTGGATTACAGGATAACGCCACCATCAAAGAAACGTTGAACGTTAGCAATAATAATTATTATTATATTTCCAGGTTTTCCATAACACCACATGACCGTGTGAACTTAGAGGTCACTGATAAGAGAAAGAGTCCAATTAGTACTCTCAGTGCTAAAGGTCGAATACCATTTTTATTTCCAAATGATCCTTATTATCATTTTGGGATGAAATATTTACGGTTATCAAATTTTCAGACATACTATTTTTAATATATAAACAATTTATAAGGTAATATTTTCACCTACAAGTAATTAATATGTGGCCTAGGTTGAATGTATTTCCAATATTTATTAATTTAGATGGATTCTATTCTCTATGCTCTTTCTTCTTACTCGTTTTTACTCGAATAAAATATATTAATTTTTCATATCCAAATATATGAAATAATATTTCTGAACAACTTTTATAAATTTTCCAGTAGTAAGGACTATAAAAATATCAGTTTTTAAATAATATTTCGCTTTGAAAAATTATTGAAGAGATATTTTACCAATATATTTTTATTTTCCAAATTTATACAAATATGTCAGATAGTTCAATAAAATAGACCAAGATTATAATTAATTATTGTGTTCGTACATTATTGTGCAGGCAAAGAAAAACTCTATTTATTATTTTCATTATAATTTTGAACTCTAATATAAAGGTTCTAATCCAATAATAAGGTTTTGAGGAAAACACAAGTTAAATAAATCTAAATTAAAAAAAACGTACACAATTTTTAATATCAGATTAGATTAGACTGAAATGGTGACCATGCCACAAGGTAGGTATTTTAAGCCAAGTATGAATGAAGATTGAGTGTAAGATGATTGTGGCACGATCTTGTAGTCTTGTTACTGACTTAGCCCAACAGCTGATCGTAACAACTAAGGGATTACTACAGTTTAACGTAGTATCTGAACCACTGACTTTGAATTACGAAATGGTCTAATTATGAGGATGGTCTTTGTGGATTAACATAGTATTCAATAGTGCGGACGTTAATCCACACAGTCCCAGATCATTTCGACAGTTAAATTGGGAACCAACCCAGTAGTAGTTCTTCAAAAGTTGAAGTCTAACACAGAGTATTTGAATCTGAAGAAACCGTATTGCGTCTAATAGCTAAGTTAAATGTAGATTTAAACATATCATTATCACTCATTTCCATAGATTCGTTTGTCGTCTACCTAAATTGTTGTATAAATCCAAAGATAACAAAATACCATAACCATTGGCGTATGTGTCTCAGCCACTGTATTCAAATAATGTTTCAATAGTACAGTATATCTTTAAGTTAGGTAGATTGAGGTTTCGAGTTGAGTTTTGCGTTTCTATCCTACACCAAGAAGGCGGACTTGGCTTCATTCCACGTAACGCTAAAGTAATATGGATGCCTCGTCTAATGGTCCTATGTTTTCCTTGTATAAATTATCTTAAAATTCAAAAGTTATTTAATAAAAATAATTCAACCACACACAACATACTTAAGAATGAATTTCATGGCTGCATGTTTCCTGAAGACTACTTTCACGGACAATATTTGTCAACATTTGTTCGCAGAAACGAAGGACATTCAATTACACAGTTTCCTCAGCCAGATTTCCCTCCGGCATTGCATTCACATCCGTTTCCGCTAGATTTAAAACCGCTCGTGTCAACCGACTCAGCTGGGGCTTGCGTGATTGCTGAGCGGCGACACGTGGTATCACTTGAGTCTGAGGAATATGTCTTGTCGTTTGCTCAAGTGAAACGAGTTTTAAATTGGACCACAGAGGATAAATTACTAGACTTCCCTTTACTAAGGCAGTAATGTGTGCGTAAAGTGACAAACACAATTCCTTAACATAAACATTATGTTCTGCGCATTTATTGGTCATTAATTTTTACGGTCGAACAGTACAGGTATGATTAATGAAGAAAAAATATACACCGGGGTTTGGTACGTTCCCCATTAAAACGTAAAAAAGCTAAAAAGGCCTAGAAATTCGAAAAACAATAAATAATACCTGGCTTGATCTTTACACTCAACGTGTTCATCATGGCATCGCTTGACACTTGAATATCATAACATTGAAAGTTAACCCTGTTTATTTTCTATTTACTCTCTGTGATAAAACGAAGAAAGCTGAAATTTGGAAACGAACGACACTCATCATAGTTTGATATAAATGAAATTAAAATCATAGTACTGTACTAAAATTTGTCAAATTTGCCAAAAACATTTACTTTCTACATACTATGAGAATACAAACTAATGATATATAAATTTAAGAGCAATTAGTTGTGATTAGTTTTAATAGATTGTAGAGGATGCAGAACGTTGGAACATTACTGACCTGAGGGTTTGCCAGGCTCGGCCTCCTGCACGCTGTGGCTGGACGACGCCTGAGACAGCCCGCTGGACTCGGTGCTGGGAGGTACCACCCGCAGCCGCCGCCGCAGCTTGGGCATGTCGAAGGGGAGTTCCCTCAGGTCGACCGACGTCGCCGACCCGGACATGTCCTGGACGGAAGTGACAGGCTGCTGCACCAGTCTCCGCCGGCGCAGTTTGGGCATGTCGAACGGAAGGTCGTTCAAATCCACGGAAGTATTCTGGTTCAAGCCGCTGCCGACGCCACACCGGGACTCTATGGAGATCCCGCTGTCCGAGCCCTGGTGGGTCTCCAAGTCCCCGGAGCACTGGCCCAGCCCGAGGTTGATGAGGTTCTTGTTCTGCGGCGTCCTCCTCTTGGGCTTCTGCAGCTGCACGGTGTTCTCCGCCAGCGGGTTCTGCTCCGTCATCGGCGTGGTCGACGTCAGAGTGTTCTCCTCGGGCGACGCCTTCTGCGAGTTGTTGTTCTTGTTGTTCTCCGACGTCTCCGAGCCGGGCTCCTGCGACGACTTGTCCGATATGGGCGAGAGTATGTGCAGCTTGGCCTGGTGGAAGAAGCGGGAGCCCGCGGGCGTGTTGGTCACGGGGTTGTGGTAGCCGGTGCTGCCGGTGGAGTCGCTGCTGTGCGAGCTCAGTGAGCTGCTCCGGTGGCTCTCGGAGCTCGACGTGCTCCTGTTGCCCTCGCTGGTGCTGCTCCGTATAGACTCCAGACTCCCGCCGCTGCTGCTGGTCGCCATGCTCTCGGTGCTCGAGTATTTCACCCTCACGCGTCTCGGCCTCCCTTTGATCTCCAACACCTGAGCGGTTGTGAGGAACGCCGTCGAAGTCTCGGTCCTGGAGTCAGGCCTGCTTTTGATCTCGGCGATTTTTTGTTCCGGACAAAATAGACTTTTCGGCCTCGAGTAAACTTCTTCCACCTTCTCGCTGGAATTAGCGATGAAGCTTCTCGGCCGACCCTCCAAGACCCTGGCGTCTTCTATCCTGCAGCGGACCGACTTGACAGGGAGCCTGGCGTCCTTGAGGCGGGCACCGGGCAGGTTCGGCGCGCTGTGCACGCTCGCCATCGAGTGCGAGGACGGGAACTTTGTGGGTAGCGGCGCGCTGGAGGGAGGAGTCGGGGGTGCGAACCCTCGCAGTGGCAGGGGAGGCTCGTGGAGCTCCACCCTCTCCAGGTCCCTCGTCAGACTGTCCACGGACTGCTCCCTCCGGATGACGACACTACGCGGCTTCCTCCTGACCAGCTCCTGTCTCGCCAACACCACCTTCCTGCGCTCCGGAGTGGCGGAGTCCCCCGTCGATGGGCCGGGCAACGACAGCTTGCCCCCGGGCAGGATGGACCGGTTGATCACGATGTCCACGTCCAGGTCATCGTCCGACTTGCTGATGCGCGAGTCGAAGGCTGTCTCGTACAAGCTGCGGCGACTCATATCGGGGGGCATGGGGCCATCCCCCTCCCCCTGCGCTAGGTCGCCGTAGTAGTAGGGGCTGCGACGAGGCGCCGAGCTGGCTACCCCCACGTGCTCGTACACCCCGTCATCCTCACCTCGACCTCCACCCTCGTCCTCCGAGGACCCCGACGAGAAATCTGTAACACACAATATACGTGTTTAGTATAAATGTAATGGAATTGCTAAAGACAAAGGTGATAGTCATATCCGAGTGGGTATAATACAATCCTATCACGTAATATACCGGGGTTTGATTCGTGGCCTTGACAAAAATAAACCTCCGACTGCCATACTGCTTAATCTGCTAAAGGTAATTTAATTTTTTTGACTTTTCCTACCGCGTCAAGTGTTTTACTACACTACGTAGCATGTAGGTGACGTTGCCAATGTAAATGCACAGGTATATGTTTTTAAGTAGTATTGTTTTGTTTCTTATCTTGAGTGATTTCTTACAATGTTTTTAGATTCGTAATAAGTATATATAACGATGTGCATTTTTGTACGCGTGTTCGATGTGTATGAATGAATGAATGGATGATGTTTACTAAAAATAATAATAAAAATACAGCCCCAAAAATGTATGTTAGGTAGAGTAATGTAGATTCTAATTAGGGTCACTTGATAACGGAAGGAGTTACCTTATCTCCAGAAACGTAGTGAAGTTAAACACTTGACGCAGAAGGAAAAGTAAAAAAAAATAAATAAATGACAGCTTAAGGTTTTCGGCTATCATTAATTTTAAGTTTATTAAATTGGTATAATATCTGAGGAACTTTACTAATAGTATACAGGCAAATAAGCTTACATTAATTTTTATTTACTTGTTTAAAATTCCATCTGATGGTTTTAATGATTCTAATTCTAAATCATTAAACTTATACAAGGGACGGGCGCGCGACTAAAAATAAAATAAATTTGCATTAAACGTCGAGGAAGTGTTATAAAATGTTTCAAACATCAATACTGTGCATGTAATAACAATGCAGATCACTCTACCAATTTCGCTTCACCTTCATAGCTGGTGTTTACAAAAATGAATAATGTGAATGCAATACGCCAGCTGTCTCAAATTTACATAATGGTTTCATGATAGCCTTCCACCAAAAAATGCTCGAAAACATTACGTATTTCAATCGTTTTCCAATTTGGTAAAACACCCCTCAAAAAAGGATTAGGCGATGGTTTGAGTGAATTTTATAATAAACTGCATTGAAAGATTATAAATCTAAATTCTGGACGAACCCCGTGAAATATTTTCTCAACATTTCTTTTGGTTACGAGTAGGCTATGTTACCGAATATTGATAGAACACTATGGAATATCCCACAAATAAAAATGTTACGGTAAGTGCGGGTAAAAATGAGAGAGCGAAATTCGATAAAAATTCAAATATGATCACCTGATAACGAGAAAAAGTACAATACCCTGAAACGTTGGGGAAATGTTTACAATCTCTCAAACAAATTAATATGTTATTTTTTATAGATGGACTTGCCATTTAAAAAAAGACTGTATTTACTTCTCTGTGGGAAGTAAATTAGATCATGGATATGTTAAAAGAAATGTTTTCAATTACTCTAAACAGCTGTCACTAAGCATATGAAGTCACTAACCAAATGACGTCACTGTTTCAAATTTTGAACGCGCACATTACCAACACCCTCCACCCCAGAGATAAAACATATTCATATCAAAACTAAAATGTCCTCGATTTCTAAAGGAAACTCACTAATAGTACTATGATTTTTTATGTTTTATACTACATTATGATAAAAATTTTCACTTAAAATTCTATTGGGACATTAATAATAGACTATTTATTCCTAAAATTAAAGTATTAATACCTGCAGTAGTGTGATCTTAAATTATGGTGCTAAAAAGGTTTTCACTTAAAAGGTTATTATCAGTCGTATACCAATTTAAATTTATTTAATGTTAGTGAATCG
Source organism: Nephotettix cincticeps (assembly GCA_023375725.1). Lineage (NCBI taxonomy): Eukaryota > Metazoa > Arthropoda > Insecta > Hemiptera > Cicadellidae > Nephotettix > Nephotettix cincticeps. The sequence goes on along the minus strand of CM041787.1, from coordinate 5,677,815 downwards.
TCTGAAAAAAATTAATATCCACACAGGAAAATAAAACAGATTATTAAATTTCAAAATTTTAAATTTACGAGAGCGTGCGAAGCCGAAACGGTTAGTTATGACTCCACTCATGTTTTGATAATTTTAACATCTAATACTGTCTTATCCGAGTCGACTGCATGATATTTTAACCTTAAAATTCTCTTGGTTGACAATTAATTGAATCCACGACTATTAAATTTCCCTCTTATTCACTGCACCAAAGACTATAATGCATATTTTTCCAAGAGAAGGAAATCACAATTCAAGCCATTACTAAATGCGTGGGGAATAGTTTGCCCATAAATCGGCAGCGACTGCTCCCCTGCGCTCTCAACACGCCGTCAATGCGCGCGACAGAGACAGAGTGAGGGGTAGGGGGAGGGGGCGCGTTTATAAATGTGTAAGACAAAGGAGCCGGTGGGGTAAAGCACTTCATGTAAAGTGGGGTTGAGTAAAAATATTACACCTTTACACGTTGAGTTTGGAGAACTTTGGACGTGGCTTTTATCCATTTTATAATTTTCATTCGATGTTTACATTTTGTACAAATCTTTACTGGCGTGTATTATATCACGTAAAAGCAAAAACTATGCCACTTTTATACACACCAATTAACTAAAGGCTAGTTTAAAAGTAACGAACGCTCTGGCCCAGTAAATCAAAGGTCGCTGGATCGAAACCAACGGTCGACGGGTCATATCAGATCTGACTGGAACGGTGGCGTCATCCTATAATCCAGCAACTTGGAGGTCACAAATCGTGGATATTTGTGTGTAATGGTCGGTGGGTGTAGTGTTCTCTTGTGTGGGTTAACGTCTGCACTATTGAATACTACGTTAATCCGCAAATACCATCATCATGATTAAACCAATTCGTAATTCAGAGACAGTGGTTCGGATTCCACGTTAAACTGTAGGTCTCATAGTTGCCATAGGCTGTTGGACTATTAATTTTCAGTCATGTATAAGGAACATGTCAGCCTTAGTCAGTAACAAGACTATAAGATCGCACCAAATTATCTTACACTCAATCCTCATTCATACTCAATACCTACATTGTGGTGTGGTCGAAATATTTTCGACGAAAAATTTAGCCTCTAAAGTAAGTTTGTTAGTACTTGAACCTCTAGAATTCGAAATCAACATGTGCAATTCGAATTCAGTTCCCTGAAATTCGAAGTAATTCTTGAAAACCAGTTTAAAGTACAAAGTTTATTCGATAAAGACGAGGAACGATAAATCGGTCTATAGCGCTGAGAGAGTTGAGGGAAAGTAGTCCACACCTATTAAATTTTGTGGACATCTCGGGGATCGAACCCGTGACCTGTTGCAACGATAAGTCAAGACGACAACGGTTAAGCTAGTGAGACTCTTTCCCTTGAACCAACACCACAACACGAGAGTGCCGTTGTTTGGCAACACCACGACACCAATGGCCGCCCGATGCGAGGGGTTGCATGCGACTCACGCGCTCTCTATTAATCAACCGCTTATCGCCCTTATCACATTATTGATCTTGGCTCCCAATTCGCAAAGTGGGAATGTCAATTTTTATTAATTCCTCTCGAGAAATGTTTCTAGTGGAACCACGTTTTTGAGGATTATAATTCATTATAAGTATTGATATATTATTGGTTTCGATTAGATTATATTCGATTATTGAAATGGCGACTATACTACAATGTAGATATTTTAAGCCAAGTATGAATGAGGATTGAGTGTAAGATGATTGTGGCGCGATCTTGTAGCCTTGTTACTGACTAAGGCTGACATGTTCCTTAGACAGGACTGTTAATTAATATCCCAACAGCCAATGACAACTAAGGGACCTACACGGCCTCTGAATTACGAATTGGTCTAATTATGAGGATGATCTTTGTGGATTAACGTTAATCCATACAAGAGAACACTACACACACCGACCACCGTTCACAACTATCCACAATTCGTGACCTCCAAGTAGCTGAATTATAGGACGTCGCCATTGTCCCAGTCAATTTTATAAACTGCACCTTGAGGGTAATTATTTCGGTTAAGGGTTTAGTAATTAAAAATAATTTTTTTAAATTTATTCCTCACGAACATCTATTACTAATTTATGAATTTTTATAAGAACACCTAATAACAAAAATGTAACAAAAACATTGTTTAATTTGTAAAACTAATGTAGGCCTATCACCTAAGTTTTAGACCAAAAAATTGTAATGTAATAGGTACATTAAATTAAGTATTTATAAGTGATATAAGATAAACAGTAAGGAAAATTGGATGCATTAATATAAAGTTGCAATAATAAGAGATCAATGGAAGGTCAAGAGAACCTTGATTAATATAAAATTAGGAGGATTTGGGTTGTTTATTTTTATCTTTCAAATTTCTCAAATTCAGTTTTAAAATTCTATAAAATAAATCTAAAACAATCCATGATCAGTCCAAGATCGTTAAATTTAATCATCCTCAATTTGTTATTTTACTACCGTATATTACTTGTTACGCTTACACTTCTATTGTCCTTTAAATTTTGCTTGAAATGACCAACCGTATTTGGAATTTATTCACGCGATGAAATTGTTCAAAGAAGTTAATTTAATGTTCAACAAAAATCGAGTACGAAATAGTAAGTACTCGTAAATGAAAATGGAGGACACATTTTAAAAAGGTGATTGAAAAGAAATTCAAGCTCAATTTAAAGGGTAAAAAGCGTAAAGCAGAGATATTTTGGACCGAAGAGTGTATTTTGGACAATGTACATTGAGGGGATTTCCAGCAGAGTAGGTACAAACGTAAGCATCGAAATTGGAACGCTTGGTAGACTGTAAAGCTGATGAACATCAAACAAACAGACAGACAGACAGAACGGTTGTCAGGCAGGTCTGCCCCTTGCTCTCCACTCAGGGCGGTGATAAAGTGGGAACACGTGGTGAAATTAATTGGCGCCAAGGATATTGTGGAACACTCTTGATTATAAAATACATTCCCAGAACAACGGTAGGCCTACAGATTCATAATTTCAAAGATTGTGCCAATGTAAATCAAAAGTCGATATATCATATTGTATTGGTATAATAAAATGGACATTCTTTACCTCCATGACACCATAAAAACAAAACATAAAAACAAAAGTGATTAAGAAACCTTGGGAAATAACTCTGGGATGATTATTTACCAACGTCACACTGGAATGGTGGTATGTCCTATAATCCAGCTACTTGGAGGTCACGATTTGTGGATAGGTATGAGGAGTTAATAGGTGTATGTGATATTACCTAGTGTGGATCAAGGTTTTCTACGTTCATCCGTAAAGACCATCCTCATAATTATTAGACGAGTTCGTAATTTAGAGGACAAAGTGGTTCGAACCCCACGTTAAACCGTAGGTCCTTTAGATATTCCATTGACTTTTGGGATATTAATTAATAGTCCTGTCTAAGGAACATGTCAGCCTTAGTCAGTAACAAGACTACAAGATCGCGCCACAATCATCCTACACTTATTTATCATTCACACTAAGCTTTAAAATACTTGCACAAGATTTGGGTAGGTCAAGTTGGTAATAATAATTGGTATTTAACCATTCTCGAGTATCTTTCATAAAGTTACTCGAATAACTAAGGCAGTTTCAAAATACCAGCACACTTACGTGCACTACGAATATCTATTGATTTATTAAAATTGTACTTACTTCTCTGTGGAAAATAGGTTAGATTATGACTATGTCTAAAGGGATTTTTTCAGTTCACGTTAACTGCTATTCTTATAACGATAATATGACGTCACTGTTTCAAATTTTGGTCTAGCAAATTGCCAACAACTTGATCATAGTTTAAGCCACACAAGAAAGTTACATGAATAACATTCGCCTTTGATCATTGCTTACAGTGTTTAAAATAGGTAGAATACAAATGTTTGTTAACACATTTTTTCAGATTTTTATTTCTGCATTTAATTTTTATAACTTTAATGTTTTATGCTATGTATTTACTATCTACATGAGCGAAACCATTCGATGTCATAAATAATATTACTTCGTGTTAATCCTCCTTGTACTTAAGCCCGGTTTGATAGGCCGTGAAACAACCAATCAGGTAACTCGATGTTATCTGGTATTATCGGTAATGGTCGTATTAGGCCCTGTAAATTAAGTGGCATAACTCATGATAACGAAGGATAACAGGTAGGATTGTAAGGGTCAACTCGTCCTTCCGTCAGAGGATATCTTCGTGTCTGAATTTGAACCTCTATATTCCTACCTATACGGACACATCTACTAAACAGGAACCCTCTTTTTGCTGAACTCAGGATCATTTTACAAGTATTAATTTATAAATTTTGACATCGACATGTTTACGCTCTGGAGGGTGGGGTGTAAGCAATTTACGAGACGCAAAAAGAGTGACGTCATATGGTTTTAAGGATAGCTCTTTAGAGGAACTGAAACTTTAGTGACCTAACCTTTTTCTCACAGGGAAGTAAATACAATAAACTTTAAAATGAATACTGAATATTTATGAGAATTATGCCAATTTCGAACTAGGAATCAACATTCACAGCATCCAAACTAGAAATACAGTTGTAGTAAAATTATTAGGAACGTTTTTTGTCGTAAAAACAAATATAGGCTAGCTACAGAGGTCACGAATTGTGGATTATTGTGAGCGATGGTCGGTGGATGTAGTGTTCTCTTGTGTGGATTAGCGTCCGCACTATTGAATACTATTAAATACCATCCTCATAATTAGACCAGTTCGTAATTCAGATGCAGTGGTTCGACTCCACGTTAAATGGTAGGTCCCTTAGATATGCCATTGAATTAATTGAATTATGCCATGGCTATTAATTAAAAGTTCTGTCTAAGGAACATGTCAGCCTTAGTCAGTAACAAGACTACAAGATTGCGCCACAATCATCTGATTGTGGCGCAATCTTGTAGTCCAAGCCAAGTATGGATGAGGAATGAGTGTAAGATTACACTCATTCCTCATCCATACTTGGCTTAAAATACCTGGACAGGTTACCACTTCAGTAACATACTACCTAGCTAACCGAAATGCCACACTTAGTACACAAGTCTGTAGAACGGTGTAGTACACCTTGTACTTCTACATCTGGGCGAAGTATTTATTATAATCCACAGTTACTCGAGGCGGAAGACGATGTATAAGCCCTTGCCAAAACCCCTCCTCTTGATTTGTGACAGCAATTCCAAAATGGCGCCGCAGTTTACCCAACTGATTATTCTACTTTCCTACCGACCGAGCTCCTGTGAGAAGTTTTGTTATTGGTCTCCATCCGAGGAAAAAATATAATATTACTTAAATATTGATTTAAAAGAAACTTATAGATGAAGTGGAGTTTTCTAGTAACAACTCTAAAGTTTACACAAATATTTCAGCATTTATTTTAACACATAAGGTCATGCATACTAAATTTGAATCTCACTTATACGTTTCCTTCTGTCTCAACATTATCGACTTCACCACACAGCTGACAAAAAAATTAAAAGTTAAATTTTGTGGATTTAAATTTTAATAATTTTTATTTGTGGTGCAATATTTAGTTCTATCCCCATAAAGTCAAATGGTTATTTGAACATTATTTGACATACTGTAGCTCTCTTAAAAATTTGGTAGAAGTGTTAAAGTGAAATTCTACAGATTATTTATATATATATATATTTTTTAAATAAAATAAATAATCATTTATTTTCCTTCATTACACAGTTACTTACTTTTTTTATATCCTCAGTTATTTTTTACTGATTATCGTGTGACCAGTAACGCTGTCACAAAATTAAAATTGTGTTCATTCTACTAAATAATCCAATATGTTGACACTGACTAAGAATAATGTTATGTTATCTTTACATTTTTAAAAACTCTAAAATAAAAAAGATTGGTTAAGATATGCTATTTTAATCACAACAGACGAATAAGAGGTAAAACGAACAAGATTCCTGATTAATTTTTCACAAACTAAAACAATTTCCTAAGTCAATTTGTTTAAGAACAAAATATATGATTAAATTTAGTTATTTAAGCCTGGTAACAGATACCTTATGCAGTATTCAATAATAAATGTTTTACCTTTTTTGTTGCCCTTAGTTACAAAAAAAAACTGACAGACATCTTAGAGAATACATTTTACTCTTCAATAAATAAGCTATATCATTATGCAATTATTTATAACAGTGCGTAAAACCCGTACAAACTACATTGATTTTTTCAATTATTGTGAGGTTTTACGTGTAAAAAACGTATCCATCACTATATGAAAACGTCAATCCGTGTGTGCTAAATTAGTGAGAAACTACTCTAAAACCAGAGGAGAGAGAAATCGCTCAATAAACCACTTGTAAAAGAAAAGCACACGTCTGTGGAAATCAGTTTGTTTGGGGGAAAGAGTTGTAACAATGCAATCAAGATTGGAATTAAGGGTAGGAGGTGGTGAAGGGAATGAAGGGATGAAGGGGGTTGAGTTGACCGCTGGAAATTATTCACGGAAAACGTACAATTCAATTTGGACTCAGATGTAGACCTTCATCAACAGATGTCTCAATTTGAACCTTAACGAGTAACCCCCCTCCCATCACTGGTGGATCTCGTCATATTTCCCGGGAAATCTGTTTCTGTCGCCCGTCGATTAATCAGAACTCGAAAGGGCTTAGGCTGGACCACCCTCTGATAAGGGAGGGGCAAGGAGATGTTAATTAAATGGGATTCTCGCGTTCCTTGAAATAGGTGCATTCATTATTAAATACTGCTTCTGGATAGGCTTAATGTTTGACGTCTTACGACTTTGGATTAAGAGGTAACCCGTTCAACTAGATTAAATTAGAATTGAATTTGAAATGGTACTACCCAGGTAGTATTTTAAGCCAAGTATGAATGAGAATTCTAGTGTTATTACTGACTAAGGCTGACATGTCCCTTAGACATAACTGTAACGTAGAGTCCGAACCACTGCCTCTAAACTACGAACTGGTCAAATTATGAGGATGGTCTTTCCTGATTAACGTAGTATTCAATAGTGCGGACGTTAATCCACACAAGAGAACACTACACCCACGGAGTATCGCTCACAACTATCCACAATTCGTGACTTCCAAGTAGCTGGATTACAGGACATGCCGAGTTCGCAGTCAATTCCCACAAAAATTTGACGGGTTTGGACAATTTACCCTTAAATACGTTTGTCTTAGTCTATGTTGCGGATGAACTTTCCAGTTGTTCTTTGTTTGATAAGTTTAAATAAAGTATTGCGGACATCGCGACGTTTCCTTTTTGGAATCTCATCCCGTCTTCAGGTGAGCTGTAACCTAAAACATAACAAGAATGGTACATAATCCGGACGAAGACGGTGTAAAGCTGAAAAATTGTTTTCAAAAGTCAAAAAATCGTACAAAAAGTACCAATAAACTATAGTCATTAAACAGAAGATACTGTTTTACTTATCATGATGGAAAAAGTCCACAATAATAGTCTAAATAACAGTGATGTGTTAGTATAGTATACACAATTAATTTGAAAACGTCTCTAAAAGCTTTCCTTAAAAATAACTTCCTGTAGGGATTTAAAGTCAAGGACTAATAAGGACGCCAATTCAATCCTAAGCAAACACTTTCACAATTTGTGAGGGTTTCAATAATGGACTTTGGTTTCTTTTGTTCGTTGGACTAATAATTCAAAATACTGGACTGGCAAATGGTCTTTATCAATAAATAGCTACATGCCATCAAATCAATCATAATCTGCTCTCATATCTACCTCAAGGTACGATATTAGCGTTATTAGTGGTTGGGTCGAAGTATATTGGATGCAATCCAACTAATTAGAGGTTATGAATTGTGAATAGTTATGAGCTCTCGTTTGGATTAACGTCCGCTCTATTGAATACTACATCCACACGTAAAAACCTCATAATTAGATCAGTTCCTAATTCAGAAGTAAAACTGTGGTTCGGATCCCTCGTTAAACTGAAAAAGATGTCATTGGCTGTTAAGCTATTAATTAACAGTTCTGTCAAAGGATGATGTCAGCTTTAGTCAGTAGCTAGTTTACAAGATCGCGCCACAATCATCTTGAACCCATTTCTTATTCATACTATGCTTCAAATACCTACTTGGGTAGGTCACTATTTCAGAAAGGCAATAAGGTAATAATATTTATACTAATTACAACGAATTAACATTAAAAATAAATTACAAAAACGGCGCTTTTCACTTTTCACTTACTAACGTTAGTCAATTGAGCGATGCCGTTTAACGTCTTTTAGCCAAAGCCGATCATTTACTGTTAATTATCCATACCGTTATTATTAGCCTGTGATCAACTGATTTTGTTATAAACGGAATGAGGATTGAAAAGCAAAAGAGAAATTTAATTTACATCAATTAATTGGTTTGTTACAGTGGCTTCAAGCAATACAACGAATACGTTTTCTATCAAAACACGGAAGATTTTGGAAATACTTTTTTCTGCTTTTATTTCGCACAGCTATGTTATCCTTAAGTTTTTACAAATTGTTTAGTAACCTGATAATTTTGCATTTATTTAATTCATAAAATAAATATTAATGCATAACCTCTATATTGTTCCCCGCAGTCTTCAATCAAGAACTGTCAAACGGTTATAAACAGCTGTTTTGGTTTGTATTGTTTACATTTTATTCACCATAAGCGTAATGTTAAATTTTTAGATTTTAAACTTAATATTACAGTAAAACACGAATTTTCCTGGACATTAGACCTATCTAGAACTTATTAATGGTTAGTTACATTTCCAAAATTTAAAGAAAATCCTCTGGTTTATTCAGATCCTAACAGTGCATTATATACTAGTTAAGACCAATTATATTTGATATATATATATGATCAAACTTGCAGTTATTTGTATTGGGTATTAAATTCAGCTCCCAGAGGACAGTCAGCTTTAGTCAGTAGCTAGTTTACAAGATCGCGCCACAATCATCTTGAACCCATTTCTTATTCATACTATGCTTCAAATACCTACTTGGGTAGGTCACTATTTCAGAAAGGCAATAAGGTAATAATATTTATACTAATTACAACGAATTAACAATAAAAATAAATTACAAAAACGGTGCTTTTCACTTTTCACTTTACAAACTCTCGCCGACAAACGCGGTACGGCGGCCTTTTGTGGGTTATGTTCTAATTAGCAAGCCATACTTTAGTAAGCCACTTGTCTCCTTTTATGCTGAGAGCCTTCTAAACAATATTGCCCGCCGAGGAATCAACTCTCTTGTACCACTCGCCCCCCTTCCTCCACCTCCCGATTTGATAACCGGCGTTAAATAATTTTAAGAAAAGAACGAATTCTGCTTCAAACTTTAAAGGGTTGCTTTCTGTAAAGAACCACACGCTTTGAGTGAAGTCACTTAAAGCATTTTTGTCACTTCAAAAAGTCTTTAACAACTTTTCCGATATTTAATTTTTCTCGAAATTTTCTTACAAATTTCTTAAATAAAAGTGGAAACAATTATTTTTTCATCTTTTAATTATATGATATACTTTTAAGATAAGATAAGATATTTAATTACATAAACTCTAGCACTTCCGAATGGATAGAACGTTACACTTTTCAGTGTAGTGCCTTAAACGATTCAGCAACCAGTGCATAGGAGTAGAAAGCGCTTACTTGGCTATAAGACATACCCTAGCGGCAGTTTAGTGAACTGCATGAGCCGGTTCATATATCAGCTCCCAGAGGGCAACACGCTAGTGTGTAACAAGTTCACTAAAATGATGACAGATGCCTCCACCTGCCACTTCTTTGATTGAATTTGTAAATGCGTCGTGGATTACGGCTTTGCCAGTTCTAGGGTCAAATAAAAAAGCAAAAAATTATTTTTTCATCTTTTCTTAAATTAAAAATCTTACGGACGTTAGTGAATGGTTTCACTATAAAATATATATTTAAGTACCATTATAAGTATAGCTTAAATACACTTATAAACCTTTTGTATAAAACTACCTCAGCTTACTTACAGTCTATTGTAATGATAGCACTGGATATTTAGCAATAAATGTGTTTTTGTAAAATTATTAAAAGTAATTTATATATTTTTTTCCTTTGTTAGGAACTAAAAATTTTCATTAACCCTCTTTAACAAAACATTTCCTAAACTTAAACTCTGTCCTGACCAATGTTTGGGGACGATATACTAAAATTAAATATATTGAAAAAACTGTGTGAACTACATTATGAAAAGGCGTAACCCCAATTTTTTAAATAGTGAATTCAGTTTCATTTTAAGTTAATTCTGTTAAAACGCTAAAATTGATTTTACCACCAAACCAAAAGTAAATGTGGAATAAATTACATTATTTTAAAAATTAGAGGAAATCTTACCACTCTTTCCGCCCATGAATTATCCCCATTATCGAAAGTTCTCGCAACATAGTTGCCACTACTCCGCGAACGGATGCGGGCGGTTCGAAATTTGCATTACTTACAGACTATTAGAGTCCCTCCATTGAAATGTCCCGGTATTAACAGGGCGAATTAGTTCCCCCTAACTCGGCATGGCGGCGCCACCAGCGCTGGTGTCCCGGTCCACCGAACCTTCCGGCTGAACGAGCTCGGATTGTTAGGTTTTGAAGTGTTAGGAGCCTAACGAATATGAGCATTCACCCGAAATTGTTCATAATTAGGATTCACTCATCCTACTAGAAGAATACGAATCTGTCCCAAATGCCAATAAGGTTCGTTAATTTCATGCTGAAAGTGTTCATGTATGGTAATTAGTTTTCCACTGTGTAATAAAGTTTACTTTTGTGACACAACGAAAATTATTGAGCTATTTTCAAACTGTATAACAGGGCTGTAACCATTAATCTTGAATATCCGTCATTGTCGATCCATATTTTGCATGAATAATATACTGACATTTCCATCAATGTTCGTATTTGAAACGTTATCCTTTGAAACAAAAATCGCCACGTATTTAGAGTGAAATTTATACACCTGGAAATAAAATACAACCTTAAGAAAGAAATGTACGTTGGCATTTCTCAAGTCCAGGACCTCATTCCATCAGAATCAACCCTTATCTACATCTATACGCCTTTCCAATCCTCTTCCTGATTTGCTCAAGATAGATCGATTCAGATAAATTCAGGCATGGCTTGAGAAATTTTTGAATACAAAATAAATTTTACAGTGTGGTTATTTTATTTAAATATATGATCTGTTCTTGTTTTCTTAATTTTTACTACTCATTCAGGTTGTTTTATTTCAATATTTAATGACTAATCGCCCTACTTTGTGCATGTTTTCGTAATAATATATATATATTCTTATTTTACTAGTGAGGGATTTTGGAAATAATGCTATTATGATCACTAAATGTCTCTACCAAAAAGAGATGAGGAACAACTCTCTCTCAAGGTTTAAAATTAGTATTGAATTTCACGATAACGCATTCTTAATATGGAAAATTTTGTTAGTTTTGTTCACTTTTACCTGTAACATAAAAATAACTACTTATATCTACTTAATACTAGTGGCAGTTTAGTGAACTGCTTGAGCAGGTTCGGTTACTCGCCCCCAGGGGGCGACACGGACACGAAGGTGATAAGTTCACTAAATTGACGGCAGATGCCTCCACCTGCCACTTCTTATTGAGTTTGTAAATGCGTCGTGAATTACGAGTTTACCAATTCTAGGGTTAAAGAAACAGTTTGGTTTACGTTTCTAAATATAGACCCAACTATGATAGTTTGGAGGTAAAAAAAGCCAGCTATTTGTATGGTTATTTATTTAACTGATTTAACTTTTTGAACTTGATTTAACTTCTTTGTTCACGAACTCAAAAGTATATTTCTAAAAAGTAAAGCAAGTTAGACATTACAACTTACAAAAAATCCTTAATCTGTTCTTCATATCAAAGAAACACTCAAAACACCAACATTATGAACGAAAAAATCAAGACACGTTGAGTGCTCTTTCGTAAAGTTGTCTCCAAAACCTCTCAAGTGTGATTTCGAAAGGAAAACTAATCCCTAAAGCGCTCAAGAGTCCCTCAAAGCGGTTTTAAATTTTGAGCCTAATTCCCAAAAGGGTAAACTTTAGCCAAAACGAATCCAGTTTTCCGAACAATTATTCGCCCACCGTTCTTCAAACGCCCCCTTTTAATTGAGCTCCCCCCCTCTTCCGCCCCCACCCACCGCCATTAACGTCATTATGACGTCATCTGCCTCCATTACGATTCCGCTTGATTCAGTTATCTACCGGAATTAAAAAGCGGCGAGAGAGCTCGTTGGGAAATTTATCATTTCAAGCTAATTAATAACACGGCAGAGTGTGTCGGAGCGAACAAACGGCGAGTGAAGATGATAACAACTTTATAATTCAGAATGCTGCGATTAAACTTGAGAAATCGCGTGACCAATCTACAGTGACAGATCATAAATTATGAAAAGAATTCAAGACAAAACTTTACAAGAAATATGGAGTGTTGCAGAGGTTACGAATATGCCTTATTCTATTTTTGATCGCATTAATTATGTTAGCAAACCGCAGTGAACGGAATATTATAGAGAATGACAAATTGTGATTGAGCTACTATCTCATTTCATTATGCATTTTAAGATAAACTTACAAGTTCAAAAAAGTAACGAGATCGCTCGTAATTTATACTGGCGTGAGTAGAGCGAATTTCATCTTATATTATTGAATAGCTTCTTGAGCGAGTTATATCTATTTATCTATATAAGAATTACATATGTACATAAGAGTACGTAGGTTTTCTGTTGTTAGAAATATTAAATTTGGTCGTTTTATGGATGTATTGATAGAACTTAACTTGATGGACTTGCATACATTATACTTATTACAATTAGGCTAGTATTTGTCTGTATTTTTTTGCTGTTTTTATGTTAAGTTAAATTTGTACTCGTACTGACTGTGATATGAAATTTTATTATTAGGCCTAACTGTTATTATATGCATTTTCTATGCAATTTTATATTTTGTCACCATTAACTCCCTGTTTTTTACAGCCTAATCTAGTCACATTTTAACAAATTTTACCACTGTCTGTCATTTATATTTTATATTTAAGACGATGTACCTGTTAAATTTTATTTTTTGTATTATGTAGGGCTAACTTAGCATGTAAGAAATATTTGACGATTGTCCATGAACCTTTTGTATTTAAATGATTTTTGATTCTTGATACAAAATGTTGGAAGAACATTTAAGTAAATACTGTAATCTTAGTAACCAATTGACCTAGAGTTGTGATTCAAAATACTAGATTTTGGTCTTTTAAGCTGAATCCAATGATGAAAAGGTAAATTAGATTTAAAAAATATATACCGTACAAATTTAAAAACCTATTTTTGGGTTACAAAACCCCCCAAAAGTCAAAAGTGTCGTTAACATAGTCCGATTGCGTTGTTCAACGAACCCGTCCAAGATATTACAGAAAGGTTATCGTAGTTACAAATACAGTATATACAATTTTGAATGACCCCCAAAACGTGTTCAGGGATTGAGTTATGGACTTCTATCACTGTTCCAGGCTTAACTGTCACCACGCGGGTCATGTGAATAACTCACTTTTCCAGAGTAAATTCGTTAATATTTTTGACATGGATATGTCTTAGCTCTGGGGGTTGGGAGATTTTAAGATGAAAATTTGAAACAGGTTTCCATAGACTACTACCAGAGAGGAACGGATTATAAGGAGAGGAGGCACCTTATGGGACTTAGTGAAGATGATAAAATCTCAGGACAAGTGTTGCCATCTGTCGGATCTAGCGGTGAACTAGGCCTCTGTGACGCCGTCAGGTGTGTCATTTGTCATTAGTGTCATTTGCGACACTAGCACTGTCTGTTAAGAAAACTCGTGGTTGACAGACTATTAATTATTATTTTGACTAAATTATTATTTTATAACAGTCAGCTGATCAGCTGTTTTAATAATTACTTTTGTGTTTACAATATTTACCTACAATAGTTCACTCGTTGTAAATAAACAATTACAATTTCTTTTTTCAAAGTAACATTCTCTTAAGACATATCCATGATCTAACATATTTCCCGCAGGGAAGTAAATACAAACATTTTTTCAATAACAACTAGGTATAAATATTTTATCTCTAATATCAGAACATCAGAACGTAACACGCCAGGATGAATAAAATCTTTTATGAAATCCTGTTCGCTGCGCTTTGCTAAAACAATAAATACCTGAAGTCATCAAAAGCATGTTTTACGGTTGCGCGGCTGTTAGACCGGCGGCTTAACACAGTATCATAATGATCGCATTTCATTGGTGATAGCTCAATACTGGACATTGCGCAGTTTATTACCACGATAGTATATCTATGACTTTGGTAGACGCATTTCCAACAACAAAACAATGCATTCAAGCATTGCATTGAAGAGCTTCGTATTAAGATACGATGCTAAATTCTAAGGAATTTAATCTTAAATTATAAATCACAACTTTAACTCAAGTAAAACACCATATATATTCGTTTTTTGCTAAAAAATAAAACTGCACAACAAAACGAAAAACCCAGGTAAAATCATTTTAATTACATATCGATCGATTTAGTTAGTAGTAAGCTTTAAGTTAGCAAAATTGTATTTACCTCCTTGTGAGAAATAGCTTAGATCTTTTTTGATACTTTTTGACTGATAATGTGATCAATATATTTTGGTAGGTATATATGAGGAATGAATAGTATGATTCCGCGATCTTGTAGTCTTGACTGACTAACGACATGTTCCAGACAGACTGTTAATTTAATAGCCCAACAACATTGCAACTAATGACTTCATTTTAAGAATTAACCACGGCCTCTGAATTACGAATTTCTAAATTATAATCCTTTTGATTAACATATTCAATAGTGCGACGTTAAAAAATATACACTACAACACCGACCATCTCTAAACTATACAATCGACCTAAGTAGCTGGATTACAGGACGTCGCCACCGTCCCAGTCTAATCGACCATTGTAGCCTCAAGATCAATAGTTTTAGTAAAGATTAAGGTTAAAATACCTGTTGTACTGTCGGTGATAATAAGTTTTGGTGACGACCAATAGTTTCAGACCTTTTAGGTCTATTTTCACCTAATTACCAATTAGTAAAATTATCCTCAACACTAACGTAGGGAAGAGTCGTCTTCAACAACACTGACACACGAAACAACGAAACACAAAATACATCTAACAATTAATTTGGACAAATAAACAAATTTAGCCGACGAAAAGTGAGTCGTGACTCACCATTATGTTCCGACTTGAAAATGGACCTATAAGTTCCAAAACCATTTGTCAGCACCAAAACTTAAGATCATCGACAGTACTACAGGTATTTTAACCTTTATTATTTAGCTTAGATCAGAAATTTCTGAAGAAAATGTTTTCCCTCGAACCAGCTGTTCTCATAATCATTTGATGTCACTTCCGTTACACCTTTTGCGTCTTGAGAATTTCTAACACCCCTCTCGCCCCAGAGCTTAGACATATCTTTGTCAAAAGACAAACTACAACAGTGTTATCAGCGCCCACTTGTAAAACTGTGATTCATTTCAAGTGTGGGTAAAACAGCTGATGGAGCAGTAACCTTGTTGAGTAGCCAAAGATAAAAACCGATAACGAATCTAGATTTGTTTGAAGCAATGAGAACAAAATGATCACACCGCTTGTATTCGTGTGTCTGTCCGCAGTGGTTTATGTAAGTTCCAATTACGTTAACTATTTTAACACAAGTTTTATTCATAATTTTTAATAACCCATTTCAAAGACAGTAATACTCAAGGGATAGTAGTAGTAATTATTATTCTGATTAATTAAGTTATCTATGTTTTTACACTTCGTAGAATAGTGTCCTACAAAAATTACAAACCAAGAATTGTTTACTAACTTTTTCTGTCTGTTCTTACTTCTCTGCAACTGATAAAAGTTTACAGTTTTATGTTAGACACAAAGTTGAAACGATAAAAAATAAATCATATTAAAAAATGCACAATTTCAATCTGCTGAATGTAAAAGATTAATTACAATTACTAAGTTAATAATGTTAAAAATAGTATTTGTAAAAATTTCGAAAGCCCAATTGGTTCTCAAAGTTTAATTCAAAACCCCGCCATATTTTTTGCAGGAGACACAAATAACAGGTTGTGCATGATATCAATTAGGGATTTTAAGCCAAATATGAATGAGAAACGAGTGTAAGATGATTGTGGCACGATCTTTTAGACTTGTTACTGACTAAGGCCTTAGACAGGACTGTTAATTATTAATGGCCTACCAGCCAATGACATTTAAGAGACCTACAGTTTAACTTGGGGTCCGAACCAAAATTTTGCCTAATTACAAACTGGTCTAACTATGGGAATAGTCTTTGCGGATGAACTTAGTATTCAATAGGTCAGACGTTAATCTACACCAGAGAATATCACATCCACCGACAATCTCTCTTAACTAGTGACCTCCAAGTTTTTGAATTACAGAACACGCCACGGTCCCAGCCATTACACACTATGTTAATAATAGTAAATCGGCAATATGTTAATACTATGGCTAGCCCTTAAGCTCTCTCCCAAGTTCAGAGATCAAAATTGGGTACAAAAAACTCGTGACCTCCAAGTTGCTGTATTACAGGACTCGCCACCGTCCAGTCTACGATGCCCGTGACTTGGCTTTGTTCTCAGCCAATTTGTTTGCAGATTTCAATTAAAATTTCTCCACTGTTGTTGGCTAGGGAGGCCCGTGGATGGGGAAGCCCCGACCCATGGCAGCTCCAGCCGTGGACACCGCCCAGTGGGACCTCCACCAGCGTCTTGTCGCCCTGGAGCCCTCGCTCCTCCAACTCTCCCTGGACGTGTCCAGGCTGGCCCGGGCGACCACGGAGGAGTGCTACCTCCGCACGGAAGAGACAACTTCCACCCTCCACTCCCTGGGCGAAGACCTGGATATGCTCGCCCGGAGGGTACGTCCGGCGGCCCCGCACTGCGTCGACTTCAAACGTCTCAAGAAAACTCAAGAGTATTTCGAGCAAGGTGATTAGCAAGCACGAGCTGTAGCACGATTTAGACCTATTACTCGGATATGAACATTAGTTATATTCATAGGTAGTTTTATTTTTGACTTTGTACTCCAGTACTTTAGGACCCTGGGTCAAAATACTCTTTCCAAAAAACTCTTTCCAAGGTCCATTTGTGGTTTCCCACATCTCTCTGGATCATAAGTAAACGTTGGAGATAATTTAATTCCTTATGGACATCCAGTGTAATTGAATTCTAAGTTACTGATTCAACATTGGAGCAATGGTCAAGTCTGGATGGGCCCTTCATCCAAAGATTAGAAGCATTAGCCTAGTGAGCAATCTTTCTTGTCTTTATGAATATGTCTAGAGGAGAGTTCAAGGGAAATCCCAAACTTTATAGATGAACTTCTTCCTGATAACTGCTTGCTAGTATAGTTGACCAGGCTCGTCTTTGTCTAAAACACAACAATGCAAGACGTTCTCCAGAACGTCAAGAGCATGTACATTTGAGTATATTGTTCCGGCTCTAATAAGTCACAGCACCGTCTCAGAATTACGAAACGTTCTTATACAACCATCCCAATGCAACCCTCGGTCGGATTGCAGTGGCAGAGGACGTGTACCAGTGCACCCACGGGTTGAGCGACGTCGCCGCCTCCTTCGAGGTGGAGATGACGGAGAGGATGGTGGCCGCCAGGGCTCAGGTCATGGACATCAAGCAGGCCATGCGGTTCTGCCAGAAGTACCGACCCGAGGTGAGCTGCTGTAGTTGGTGGGTTTCTTAGTAACGTAATAACTAAAAAAACTATGGAGTATGGGTCGGGGCGTTGCAGCTGTACTGGGGAAAAGAACGGTGTTTACAAAGTAGGAAGCATCATCTCTAACAAGGGTTTAAGATATACTTAAGAGTCTTCCTCACCCTTGCAGAAACACGAAAAACATGCCTCGGTATTCCCTTGCTTCGAACGAAATGAGTAAAGATGTAATGTTAAAACCTTTTTGTTACAGATAAATTTTGATTATAAGGTAACTTATATATCCGAGAAAATCAATTGTGTAAGCACAAATAAATCTTAAAAGTAACGAAAATCGAGTTACTTTTAAACATTGCTGAAACTATTTTTTCTCATTTTCAATTTTTTAGGTACGAGGGCTCTAATACAACTATTCAACTACATTGTTACCGTGTTTCAAGAAACTCTGATGGAAAATGGCGTCAAAAATTAACATGTTTCGTTTCAAAAGTCGGCTGACGGGAGGCTACTGCCATACTAACCTTTTACAACATTTGGCTCAGCCGCTATATGTGGCGTTTTTGGGACGCCGACCAGCGAAATGTGACTGCCAACCTGACTGAATGTTTCCAGAAAAGCACAAAGTTGACTTAATGACTCAAAGACAACTGAAAGGAGTGGGCGTGTCCCACCGGAACCGGAAACAAAATGGCCGCCGCAAAAACCTGAAATCCAGGTGAAATCTAACAGATTTATTTATTATTATTATTTTTTATTCAAATGCAAATCCTTCCTAATGTACATGAAAAAATGAAGTACAAAGTTAACTTTACAGAGCAAAAAAACATTATTTTTACAATTTTATACTTAAAACAAAAAACAAAAAGCCTCCTACATGAAACTAGCAGACCAATCAATTAATCAATCTTCAGTTGAGATCCGGCCATTGTGGCTGCCAATTCTTGGCAAAGAACTTAAGGATAGGGAAAATAAAGTATCTGTAAATGATATTCATATAAATCCGAAACAAAATTTTCATGGTATGCTAACTCGTAGTAAAGCTCGTAAGGGGCATTAGATTTTTGTTTTAAGTATAAAATTGTAAAAATAATGTGTTTTTTGCTCTGTAAAGTTAACTTTGTACTTCATTTTTTTCATGTACATTAGGAATGATTTGCATTTGAATAAAAAATTATAATAATAAATAAATCTGTTAGATTTCACCTGGATTTCAGGTTTTTGCGGCGGCCATTTTGTATCCGGTTCCGGTGGGACACGCCCACTCCTTTCAGTTGTCTTTGAGTCTCCGTGACGAGCGGACGTGTTTGGTTTCTTTTGTGTGTAATGTTTAGTGAATGGTTTGTTTGTAAGTTTTTTGACTGCCTTAAACTTTTATGTTTACAGCTTTATACCGGTTTGGTCCGGATTATATGTTAATTGTGCTATGTTTTAGATATTAGTTCACCTGAGGACGGGATCAGATTCCAGATCCCGAAACGTCGTGAAACTTTGTTTTACATAAAATCGTAATGGAAAATGTCCGCAATAAAAATCTAAATAACATCAATCCACCATTACCAATAATGAATTTCAAACAAAGGACAAAGAGATTCTTTCAAAGCGCCCTCGCTTCGTACTCGAGACATGGTCACATCGATAATAGTGTCACTATAACTAATTGTTTAATAGGTCGACGAGGAGTGCCTGCACCGCCTGACCGAGGAGGGACTCCAGATCCTCGCCAAGCTACCAGAGAGGGCGCGTATGGTGGTGGACAAAGCCCAGGCCGACGGGGCGGTAACCCGCGACCGCCTGGGGCGCTGCCTGGCGGACGCCATGAGCTCGGCCCAGGAGCGACACCTGGCGGAGACCGAGGGCATGAGGGAGTGCTTCCAGCAGTGGCAGTCGAAGGGGGCAGACGGGGAAGAATAGGTCGACCAAGAAGCAGAATCCCGTCCGAAAGTTTGATTCACAATTGTAACCTTTAAACACCGTACTGAAGATTTTGGAATCAATCGGTACTTTATATTGAACCAGTGATCCAGTGAACTGTTTGAGAAACCAGTATATTCCACTTAAGCTCCCTACAGCCTCCAATTCCTCCATATGTTCAGTTTTGCCTGACATCAGTCCAATTTAACAATAATTTAATAAAATTTCATCAGTCCATTATTCCACTTTTTTGCCTGAGCGTAATCCAAATCTTGCATACAGATTATCAGTTTTAACTGTCAATTTTAGCAATTAAAATAGTTTTTGACATGGATAACTTATGTCTTAGCTCTAGGTAGATGTTAGCACTAACGAGACCAAAATTTGAAACAGTAATTTGGTTAGTGCGTCATATGGATATAAAGACAGCTGTTTAGAGAAACTGAGAACATTCCCTTTGGACACATCAATGATCTAAGCTATTTCCAACTGGGAAAGAGGCACAATATTTTAAACCTCAACTGCTAATTAACTAGGGCCTGTGCGGTGAATTAAAGACAGCGAAGTTTGTAAAGGCAATAGTCACACCGCTCATGATCTGACAAGAGTCGCCGACCATTGGTTTCGATCCAGCAACCTTTGACTTAACTGGACCAGACCATTACCACATAGTGAATCCATTGACAGTAGATGGTAGATGGGAGACCTCGTGTACCAGGACACTCACCTGTGTAAGGATGGCTGTAGTCCTTGTCCGGGCTGCAGTAGACCTTCCCGCCGGCCTCCTCCCCAGGCACCAGGTACGCCTTCGAGTCCCGTGGGTCACTGTACTGGTCGAGGACCTCTACCTACAATCCCAATACACCAATCAGAATCATCTAGCTCCAAACAATAAATTTACATTAATAAAATAAACGGTATCAGTGAACTGAAGGGACCGTGGCGTGTCCTGTAATCCAGCTACTTGGAGGTCACGAATGGTGGATAGTTGTGAGCGATGGTTGATGGGTAATATAATAATACTTAATTTTAATAATCACTCAATTACAATGCTAATCATTATTTATTTATAAGGTTTACAATCCAGTGGGTTTGTTTGGGTCTACAGTAGGTATTCATAAATTAATTACAATATAAGTCAATATCCAATTATAGTCTTTAATTATGAAATATTGCTCTAGCTTCTCAATGGTAAAACATGAATCTATCTCTTTAGGGTAGTAGGCTATTTATGTGGACTTATCTTACCAATCTGCAAGCAATATTATTCACCAAGTACAATACTGAAAGGTTTTTCTTGTCAATGTAAATTACCCATTTACATTAGTCCAAATTTCTTTTTTATCTGTTTCGAGAAAACGACCGGCTCTGTTCAACGTACTAACGTCACGTTAGAAATCGTTGGGTACTTGAAAGGGACGACCTTGGAAGGTACACGAAACTTTAACATTTTTACCAAGGTATTTCTTTAAAAAAATATTACAATGATTAAACAAACTGTTTTAAAAGCAATTTGAAGAATTCAACCCTTACATAATATCAACGCATTACATTGACAATCAATAATCGAAGCCTTAAAATCACCCCTTGATGACGTGATTCCGGTTAAATCACTACCGGAAAAGGGGATCAGGAGTTAGGGGTTGAATTACGCAGGTGGCCTCGGCGTTGGCAGACGTGTTGTTCTACTCGACAATCTACCCACAAAAACGATTATTGAGCACCGAGCTTTGCTCGAAGAAAATATTCCATCCACAATTGGTTGGATGATAACTCTCTATATCCTGTGGTTAACATCTTGACTGGGACGGTGGCGACGTCCTGTAATCCAGCTACTTGGAGGTCACGAATTGTGGATAGTTGTGAGTGATAGTCGGTGGATTAACGTCCGCACTATTGAATACTACGTTAATCCGCAAAGACTATCCTCATAATTAGACCAATTCGTAATTCAGAGGTCGTGGTTTGGATTCCACGTTAAACTGTAAGTCCATTAGTTGCCATCGGCTGTTGGGCTATTAATTAACAGTCCTGTCTAAGGAACATGTCAGCCTTAGTCAGTAATAAGACTACAAGATCGCGCCACAATCACCATACACTCAATCCTCATTCATACTTGGCTTAAAATACCTATATTGTAGTATGGTTGCCATGTCAATGTTCTAATCTAATCTAATCTTGGACTTCGGTGCAAGAGGTCACGGGTTCAAATTACGGGATGCACATCTGGGTTTGCACCGCTTTCCCAAAAAGCGTTTGTGTACAATCTCTCTCTGACTATTACAAAATGCCTCTGACGTAGAAAGAACAAAAAAGACTACCAAATAAGGAGTATTTAAATACTCGTATAATTGATATGGTTGCTATAGTAGTTTAATCCAATATTTCTGCTCTGATGAACATAAGTAATTATAAAAAATGGATGGTTAATAACTTAAAGCTTTTTGGTGTCGAAAGTCTGGAGTTACATGTATTGTAGACCTACGAGTTTGAGTCTTGAGAACTCAAGAATGACGAGGAGATCCAGTAGGACGTGATCATTTTTCAAACACATTTCCGTTGTTTTATTTTTACCTTTGAACAAAGAGTTTTGCTGTAAGCTACGAAATCTTCCAGGAAATTTGTTCCTTGTTGAGAAAATTAGGTTTTTAATAACTTTCAACGCTATCGAAGTATTTCATAGGTGATTCCATAAATTATCTAGTTTAATCCTTCTTTACTTTTGATATCATTTTACTTAAAATTTATGAAATATCTCTCATTTTATATTTTAAGGTAAGAGTTACCAATTCTTTACGATACCTCGTATTTTCCTACTTTTTACGACACCTTGTATTGTTCTTGTTTATAATGACGCTTCGTATTTTTCGTCGCTGAATGATATATTCGTCGTCAATGAAATATTCTCTTATTATCACACAGTTTATTTTCAATCTATGTTTTACATCCAAAACCGTCCTTTGAGTAGATTTTTCGTACAGTATAATTTTTAAAAGACGTTTTGAACTTTATTAGTAGGAAACTAAAAAGTCCTTTTAGTATGATCTTCAAAATAAACATATACATGAAATATAGAAAAGCTACACATTGCTTTTTGCCAACTTTAATAAATGATTATTGCGACATATACAGGGTGTCCATGAAAAACGTTTCAGAACTTCGGTGAGTGATACAGGTGAGGTACATTAAAAGGAAGAAAACGTTCCAATAGAGGCGTGGCCTAAAACGCTTATTTTCTCAGATATACGCCATTTTGTTTTTTCACAAAATATTTTTTATTTTTAACAGTTTATTTTCAAATTTGGTATGTGATTTTACACTAATAGAGTAGTGTTATTAAAAAAAATAACAAGCATGATCCAAGCTCAAAATCCAAAATGGCGGCCATTTTAAATTTTACAATTAACAAAGTATTTAAGTTTTAAAATTTTAAATGACCACCATCTTGAATTTACTTTTTTAGTACTAGTTTAAAACACGTACCAAATTTGAAAATAATCCCTTGAAAAATGTTTGAAATAAAAAATATTTTGTGGAAAATGCAAAATGGCGGATATCAGAGAAAATAGCGTTTTAGGCCATACCTCTATAGGAACCATTTTTCATCCTTTTAATGTACCTAATCACTCAAAGAAAGCCTGAAACGTTTTACATGGACACCGTGTATATCTTATAATAGAAATTTGTAGGGGTAATGTCGTATAGCAAAAACCCAGTTAGAATTTACGCCGTAGCGTTCCTTTGTCCTGTTGTAATACATTGCGGAGATATCCTGCAGGATCCGAACGGCGGCTGAGATATGGCGCACATTCCTTGGCCATTGTTGGACCATAATATCTGCGGCATGAATTACGACTGGGAGATGCACGACATTGCTTCCCGGGCCGGGTTTGGTCCTGTACACTGTACACTCTGACAAGATAACAAATTGAACTTGAACACTTAAATTAGTTACTGATACTACCCATTGTTAGAAACTACAGTACTTTGATTGAAATTCATTATTGGTGATGGTGTATTTATGATATTTAGATTTTTATTGCGTATATTTTCCATAACGATTTTTAAGAACAAAAAATTTTCACGACGTTTCGGGGGTCTGGAATCTGATCCCGTCCTCAGGCGAGCTAATAACTAAAACACAACATAATCCCCCCTCCAAAATATTCGTTCCGATTGACCGATATATACGGATTACGAACTCGTCTGAGTATATGTAAAAATACATATCACCTCAAAACGAAAAGTAACATGGTCCCGGGCTTAGGTCTTGCCATGCTACCTACGTATCCATTAATCCGTAAATCCATTATACTCAACCTTAAAAAATACTTTTATGGCGAGAAACTTTGATTAAACGTAAATTGAGTAATGTCTTAATGTAATCCACGTTACTTTACTTCGCTCTGTTTAATTTACCACAATGGAGTGAAGGTTTTTTCGCAAAGAAAATAATTAATTTAAACGAGAGAGGAAACGTTTTTGTCTCGGTTTGTGTTATGAGGTGATAAGAGTCTTGTGACCTTTGACGTTGCCCGTGATGTTATCACCACTGATATCAGCAGGTTCTGAATGTAAGAAGCTATTCAAAAAGTAAAGTTTACCTTGAAAACTGTTTTTCAAATAGTATATAGAAAAAAAAGTTCTGAGAGAGAGGCATAGTATAATGAAGCGAAAATACTGGAGGAGTGGAAAATACGATTAGATGGAACTTTAACATATTTCACTAGAAGTAGGTATTCTACTAAAAGATTTAATTTATCAACCATAAACTCCTTTCATCCTAAAATTCAAATCGCAACTCCTATTGGTCCCCTAACATTATCATCCAATATCGCTCGTAATTAGTTAATTAGTTACTTAATTGGTAACCTGTCCTAACCAGTCTTATGACTAAGGCTGACATGTTGCTTAGACAGGACTGTTAATTCAGAGCCCAACAGTCAATGTTATATCTAAGGGACTTACAGTTTAACTTGGGATCCAAACCAATGCCTCTGAATTAAGGAATGGTCTAAGTATGAGGATGGTCTTTACGGGTTAACGTAGTATTCAATAGTGCGGACGTTAATCTACTCAAAAGAACACTACATCCATCGACCATCGCTCACAACTATCCACAATTCGTGACCTCCAAGTAGCTGGATTTCAAACACGCCTTCTAAGTCTTAAGTCCACCATTGTTTACCAGTATAAATTTAATACCATATAAATTCATATTTCCATAAAGCTTTGTGGATAGAATAAGACTTTTATCAAGTTTATTTAGCAAAATTAAAACAAATTTACTAATGAAAACATTTATGTTGTTGAAATAAAACCTATTTAATACATCATAATAATATAGCACTGAAAAAAGTATGTCCCTGGTATGAACTCGCGGCCTTTGTTCTTAACCGACACGCTACAATTACGACGTTATCATTGAGCGATGCCGTTTAATCTTTAGCAAAGCCACATTTACTGTTTAATTATCCATAAGTTATTAAAAGCCGTGATCATAGATAATAAACGGAATGAGGTTTGAAAATAAAGAGTTTTAATTACATCAATTAATTGGATTTGTACAGGGCTTCAACTACAAAGAATATTTTCTATCAAAAACGAGAATAAATACTTTTTTCTGTTACCACATATATTATTAATTTTACAATTGTTTCAACCTAATTTTCATTTATTACATACATATAATAAATATTTATGAAAATTTTACATGTTGTTTATTAAAAAACTGTCAAACAAGAACTGTCAAACGTATAAAAATATGGTATTTTGTATTGTTTACATTATTCTCCATGGAATGTTAAATTGTTAGATTTTAAATTAATAACAAAAAAACGAATCCTAAAAGACACTATAATTATTTAAACGACTAGTATCCCAAAAATAGAAACGTGGTTCAAACGTGTCAAAAAACTTTTAATTCAAAATTGTGTATTATATAATTGTATATATTCATTCATACTATTAATTCATATTTCTTCCAACATTGATTTTAGATAGCTATGTGGTAATTGTTATAATAGGACTAGCTAACGGGCGTTTATCTTTTAAACTTCACTTTGTAAATAGAAAAAGAGTTTTATAAAATAGTTTGAAATACTGTTGTCATTAGTACCACTCAGGTTAG
Organism: Nephotettix cincticeps; assembly: GCA_023375725.1. Lineage (NCBI taxonomy): Eukaryota > Metazoa > Arthropoda > Insecta > Hemiptera > Cicadellidae > Nephotettix > Nephotettix cincticeps. Next base: position 5,651,967 of record CM041787.1, on the reverse strand, counting down.
AAAACTGATAGTTAAAACTGATGAACTGGTAAAAATAGGTTCCTTTTGAGTTCGTCCATCCCATTGACTCTTTCTCATTAATAATCAATTATCAATTTGTTTTTCTTACACGTTAAATAAAAAATACAATTAATTATGTATCCAAATAAGCTTACCGTTAATCCTCCCTAGAAGTAAACATCGTACAGGCATTAATAGCTGCAATAATTGAGCAATAAAGCTTTAGGGTAAACCAGGTTTATGAAGGGGTAGTAAGGGGTAATGCGTCATTGGGATTTGCTTAAAGCAGGGCTTCCAACCTCCCCACAACATATATACCAAACGAGGGAAGGGTTACAGATTCTAAGTTTCAGTGTTACCACACTGTTAAACATAAAATGATCTAAACGTATTTGTAATATGGCATCCAACAATTGTGTTTCAACGGAAATTATATTCTTGTCATTGATAGATTTTGGTGACATTTTTTAAAATTAATTTACATGTATCAGGTCCTAAAATGAGGACCACACGACTCCATTAAAGTTAATATCCAAAAATAATCGTTATAGGAGTTAACGGTGGCGTCAAAAAATTTATGGGACGGTGGCGACGTCCTGTAATCCAACTACTTGGTGGTCACGAATTGTGGATAGTTGTGAGCGATGATCGGTGGGTGTAGTGTTCTCTTGTGTAAATTAATGTCCACACAATTGAATATTACGTTAATCCACAAACACCATCCTCATAATTATACCAGTTCGTAATTTAGAGGCAGTGGTTCGGACTCCACGTTGAAATGTAGATCCCTTAGATATGCCATTGACTGTTGGGCTATTAATTAACGGTTCAGTCTAAGGAACATGTCAGCCTTGGTCAGTAACAAGATCGCGCCACAATCATCCTACACTTGCTTCTCATTCACACTAAAAATACCTTCCTTGTGGTTGCCATTTCTATAATCTAATCTAATCTAATCTCCCCTTTAAGTCCAAAGAATTTATTTTCAAGTAAATACTCAAACAAAAACTGTTGGACGAAATATCATAAACATGTGTGTATTTAGTTTTCAAATAAACTTTCAAAATTGTTTAAACTTTGTCACTACAGACATGTGGAAGGTGTAATTTTATTTGGGACTAAAATACCTGGACATCAATAATTTAGTTAAACAATTTATTTTTTTAAATTTAGTTTTCTTTAAACCTTTAGGGAGTTGGAGGAGAGATACCCATAATAATTCATGAAATTGAAAAAATTGGAGAAGTTAACAAGATACAGTTTCATACATTTCTTTAAGTCTAACTTTCTGTATCACAGACAAAATATATCTATAATAGACAGATGAGAGGAAATCCTGAACTACTGAAAATTTTTACAAATTTTCGGTGGAATTATATTTTGGATTGATTGCATTCTGGAATGGTTACGAAATTTGTTAAATCTGGTAGCGAAAGGATATTACTAGAAAAAGTTTATACGAAAATTATAGTTTTTCAATATACAGGGTGTTCATTAAAGTCGGGCACAAACTTCGAGGACATATATGTGTGCAAAGTTTGGTTTCTGTATCTTAAATATTTCTTTATATAGTTTTTTGTAAAAAATACAAAATGGCGGGCGGCTAGCGGCTAAACGAAGGATTTTTCGACAAATGGTTATAGGCGATTTTTTGTTTATTTTGATGAGTACTATCACCCCTCGAAGTTTGTACCTGACCTTAATGAACACCCTGTATAATGTAGTAAGGTGGATAGTAAAGGTATTGGATGAAGCGAGTAATGGTTAGATTTATCAGAGTGACCAAGCCTCGCTTCTCCACGATCTGCTTTCCTCTGAGCACCTCTGAATTGATAATGTGACGCCGGCCTACTGGATACTTTCATTGCTCTAACAGGATTCGTTTGGGTTGGAGAAAAAAATATAAAACACTTACCTTATAACTTTTAAAAATACGGGCGGGGTTTTGGTGGTGCCTCGCAGAAGGTTTTGAAATTTTAATGACAGTTTTACGTACTTTTAGCATTTTTCATATGTATATTTGAAGTTAGCAACAAAGATTATTAAGATAAAAATTTTTTGTATTTACTTCCCTGTTAGAAATAGGTTAGATCGTAGATATGTCTAAAGGGAATGTTTTCAGTTCATCGAAACAGCTGTTCTTATTCTTTTATATTAAAAATTCAATACGATAGCTCTGGTAGTTTCTATGGAAACCTGTTATATGTTTTCCAACTTAAAAATCACAACCCCCCCAGAGCTAAGACATATCCATGTCAAAACAATATATTTGGAATATGTACTTTATGTGTAAAATATGTACACATAAAAATCTAATTGATTTTAGGAAAATTGCTGCCACCTTAATATCTCACATTTCCCTCTTTCTCTAAACGATTCAAATAGTTTTATTTACTATTTACACACCGCTTTTGCCTGTTTACAATATTCATTGTTTGCATTACCTTAGTGAGAAATTATTTACTCTTTTAAAAGTAAGAAAATAAGGATACCCTAAAAAATCGTTATTTTATCCCAATAAATTATACAGCCACTCATTAAACTATTTGAGATTCCCAGTATTTTGAGGGGGGGTGGTTAAGCCCGGAATCCCCCCTGAATCTACCATTGTTTAGAAGATTTGAAAACTATTTTCTTTCGTCAAACTACTAGGAAAACTATTTTGAATGCTAGGACGACACAAAATATATAAAAATTCAATCGAGGCAATTGTGACAGATAATAATGGATAAATTAAATGTGAAATCAGCTGTTCGTTTGAAAGTGCAAGAAAAAGGTGAAGGCCATTTTATGAGTAAAGTTGTAAAGTAAGTACACCATATTATTTAAGTCTCAGTAGTACTACTATCAGTTTTTGCAGTATTAGTTTGTGTAGTATATTGAGCAGTAAGACAAAGATAGTATGCTTTTCATCCTTATTTACGACCTTGGCTAAAACTTGAACCTTAAACTTTACCTTGGATGAATAAATTTCACTTTATGTTTAAATGACGAGACATACTATTTCGTACTTTCTTAAAAGTTAGATTAGATTATTAAAATGACGACCATTTCAATAATCAAAAGGTAGGTGTTTTAAGACAAGTATGAATGAACAATGAGTGTATGATGATTGTGACACAATCTTGTAGTCTTGTTACTGACTAAGGCTGACATGTTCCTTAGCTAGGACTGTTAATTAATAGCCCAACAGCCGATGGCAACTAATGGATCTACAGTTAAACGTGGAGTCCGAACCACTGCCTCAACCATCGCTAACAACTATCCATAATAATTCTTTTTATCAAGTCTTGAAAGTATTAATAGTGCTGGAGTATTGGAACACTAATCATGCAGCATACCTTTATATTGCTCTTTTTTCTTCAGTCTTAATTTGTCGCCATCAAACATAAAACACATCAAAATAAATTATAAGAAAATTAGTGAAACTTGGCTTGTTTCGGTGAAAGGCTTGAAATAAAATGACTTCGGCCAGACTTCCTCCATTAAAACGAATAAAGTGCGCGAAATAATAGGACAGTTCTTTAAAATTCCAAATCACGCGACGCTCGATAAGTTTTAATGAAGGAGAAGACTGCGCTAGAATAACAAGGCCCGTCCACGAGTGACAAAGTTTGCCTTTAAATATTCACCTTGAAAGTTTAAGGCGTTAATTACGGCCGCATGAGGGGAGAACAGGCGGAAAGGGAAAACTTTATGTGTGAAATAGGTTTGATAAAATATTAATTAAAATAAAAAATATATTTCTCAATACTGGCTGTTTTTGCCGTTAAAATAATACATTAGATTAGATTGGATTATTGAAATGGTGACCATACCACAAGGTAGGTATTTTAAGCCAAGTATGAATGAGGATTGAGTGTAAGATGATTGTGGCGCGATCTTGTAGTATTGATACTGACTAAAGCTGACATGTTCCTTAGACAGGACTGTAACGTGGAGTCCGAACCACTGCCTCTAAATTACGAACTGGTCAAATTATGAGGATGGGCTTTGCGGATTAACGTAGTATTCAATAGTGCGGACGTTAATTCACACAAGAGAACACTACATCCACCAATCATTGCTTACAACTATCCACATTTCGTGACCTCTAAGTAGTTGGATTACAGGACGTCACCACCTAACAGACGCCCCACGTCTAGGAAGATATAGCAGGAAGATATATATTTTTTCAAAATTACATTTTCTGTAATTTTTTTACAGTTTGAAATGTCCATTTTTATTAGGTTCAGATTTACTTCTAAGTTCACAAACATTGTATGTTTCCCCGTAAACTTGTTTTTAGAAATATAAAGAAACATACAATATTTAACAATAATTTTCTAAAGGAAATGTTATGTGCTCGTGGCTCAGTATATTCTTAATAGTGCTGCCAATTTCAACGATCTACCCTAATAAAAAGTTTAATTTAACAAATATATTAAATTAAATTATTATCATCTTATTATGATTAATTAAGTAGGTTACAACTAGTTATAGGAGGAAACTTGCAAGGAACTGTCATCCTGCCAGGCACACTTGGCTTGCCAAACTTGCGCAGAGTATCTTATATAAGGAACTTCTAGCATCTTATATTCCGAAAGTTAGTTTAATTATTTCTGTCATAACATGCATGGCACTAAAAGAATTTTATCTACATTTGACTACTTGATGTGGTTAAAAGTAATTCCTCGAGTGTAAAAACATTTTTGTGAACTAGTTTGTAGTGTAGACTATTGAATACTACGTTAATCCGCAAAAACTATCCTCATAATTAGACCAGTTCCTGATTCAGTGGCAGTGGTTCGGACTCCACGTTAATCTGTAGATCCCTTAGATATGCCATTGAATTTTGGACTATTATTTAACAGTTCTGTGTAAGAAAAATGTCAGTCTTAATCAGTAACAAGACTACAAGATCGCACCACAATCATCTTACACTCAATCATCGTTCATACTTTTAAATACCTACCTTGTGGTATAGTCACCATTTCAATAATCTAATCTAATCCAACCCGATTATCGGTATGAACATTCTAGAGTGTGAATAGACTTTTCGAATAATATATAGTCTGTACTCACCGCGTTTCCATGGAAATTATGGAAGGGCCAGTCGGGGAAGCTCAAAGGTCTCCGCTTGTTGACGAAGTCTACCGGAAGACTGTAGTCGTCGCAGAGGGCGACCTGGAACAGAGCCTGGAGTCAGAACCGTGGTCCAGTAGAAACACCTGATTTTGCTACTTGTTTCAACTCCCACTCACCTGTTATTAACAATGGATAGACGCTATTCTGGACGTGTGGGCCTTTACCGCAAACGTCCATTCCATATAACGTCAAAGTACGTTCTTCCTTTAGTCTTTTTTAGTCATCCAGGAACAGTAGAGGTTTTTATCTACACTTTAAAGTGTGAGTTGTTACTTCGTTATTAAAAATACTCGTCCCAATGTTCATCTTATGGGGAAAACATAACATAAGCGCTTAACATAACATAACATAAGGTGCTTCATAATAAATACCATTGTTAACAGATGTTTTTATAATCACATGTTTTTTTCGATTGACATTGTCACATTCAAGTAAATGGTTGGCTTCATTTACATTTTAATTGTGAAAATAAGAATCATACTATTTTAGAAAAAAAAGAAACCATTATACATAAAGCCTATTTCTTGGACACCTGTCACAATAAGAAAATATTATTTAAGTTTACTATTATTTTTTTGTGTTTAAAAAATGCAGTTTTAACATTAAATACTTCAATAAACGTTTTCCTCCGTATTTTGTCTTTCTTCTTATGTGAGATCATGCCCTTAATTCAGGTCATTAAATGTACTTTTATAACGATGACAATTTAAAAACGAAGTGAACCACACATTCTTGACAGCCTTGATGATGGTTTCATATATGAACCGAAAGTAGTTGCCATTGAAGGAAAGATTTATTACACAAAAAAGTATTTAACCCTAGAAGTGGCAAACATTTTACTTTTACCTGTAACATAAAAATAATTACTTAATCATCTTGAAATACTAAGTATAAACAAAATAAAGCATAAAACATGCCCCCTTCATAACCACTAACTACAAAAGCAAAACTGGAATGGCCAGAACGTTACACTCGTCAACGTAGCACTCTTTCCGGTCCAGCCACCAGTGCATAGGAGTACAAAGCGCTTACTTGGCTATAAGACATACAGTGGCAGTTTAGTGAACTGCGTAAGCAGGTTCGGTTGCATGCCTCCAGAGGGCAACACGATCACGAAGGTGATAAGTTCACTAAATTGACGACAGATGCCTCCACCCGCCACTTCTTATTGGACTTGTAAATACGTTGTGAATTATGATTTTACCAGTTCTAGGGTTAAACCATTTTTCGTATTTCCCTGTAATCCAGATGCTAAAAATGTAAAAAACATTTATCTGTCAAATTTTAGAATACTTCAATCTTAAACGCTCTAGAAATAAAAATACGTGGTTGTAAGTAAAAACAATTTAGTAAAACTTCAGAGAACGAAACAAGAAATAGTATTTTGCGCCTTTCATCTCCAACGCCAGGTGCGCCAGTAAGGGAGGAGGGGTTGAAACAATTATATCAACCGGAAACCTGGTCATCCCTTAAATAAATATCTCTCTAATGGAAGCGGAAGTTTATTAATTACTGAGCCTTCACTCTTAAATTTGGACGTTCTTGTACGTTCGAAGCATTACAATTGTTGGGTGATAATATCGACACCAGAATAGACTAAATTTATCGCCAGGTTAAAAAGATGTTTGGAAAGAGTAGGTTATATTGAAAACGATACAATACGAGTAAGGATTAGAGATAATCTGCATCGAACATTTTCATTCAGTCATTTCGAGGACAGTATTTGTTTATTTAAACTAGATTCTACTGCAGATATAAATTTAAAGTTTGTATATAGAAGTCATCGGGACCATTATGAACAATTGAGAAACACTAAATTCTAGAATAAATATCAATGAGGTGTTACTAAATAATGTTGACACCAGAAAAAAATTTATTTAGGTAAATTTTATTCTATTTGGTTATCAATTGTTTTTTGTTTAAAGATTCATTTAATATTAAACTCATCACATTGGCCTATTGTTCTAAATTCTGCGTTAAATTCCTATTTGAGTTGGCGGTCTGGGAAAGAACATAACTGAGATAGGGAAAACCAATCTTTTACAGATTTAGAACGATTCTTTTTTTGATCGCATTACTTATGTTGAAATTGCACAGGAAAAGAGATTTGATACAGGTAGAAACACAAGGTAGAATGTCCCGTTTCAATAAAACTCTAAGTTAGGCCTAAAAGTGAAAATAAATAAACTTCTTTTTAAGTCAACTGCAACCAGGATGTAATATCAAAACGTAATACACATTAAGAGTGATTGATTAATTGGAAGAGGTAAACTGTTTAAAATTAGTTTTAAAACGTGGAATTTTCAAACAAAATACATACTCTAAATGAAAAGCTTTTGTTGAAATTTTTTATGCATCCTTTGTTTTTACTATAATTTAGAAAACCACACAACTCCGACAACATGTCTTTGATTGCCCTGACTTGACGTTTAATCTACTAAACACAGTAGAGAAACAATGGACGGAAGTATTTAGAAAAGCATAGCAGTGTTAAACACTCTCCAAAGAGGTTAACGTTGCGGAAAGACTGTAAATTTCATAAACCACATCGACAATCTGGCAAGTGCAGGTGGTTCTTGTTCACCTATTGAATAAATAAAATGACAAACCAGTAACAATCAATTCAATTAAAATTATACAGATACTATTTATAAAATATGTAGTTTTATTACAGTAGTATTCACTATCTAAAGTTATGTGCTTTTAGAAGTAGCTATTTTTATGTTAAGAATCACAGGATTTAAATAATTGCTAAATAAAAGGTAGTGAAATAATTCAGCTAATGAGGTTTACGCTTTGACCTTTCCATATAACATCCAATAGAGTTTTATACTATTTATTTTTGGTAGTTAATTTTCTAATTAGTTTGCAGTTTTAAACAACTAATTAGTTTCCTTGTGTTTGACGATGAGAAAAACTTTCCAACCCTGTATAAATATGTGATTTTATTTGTGAAGAATATATAAGTACCGTACGTCTATATTTAGTAACAACTACTGTGGTCTTCATTCAATAAGAATATCCACAAATTGAAGAATATAAATAATCCTACACACTACCGGTTCCGAAGAAAAATTTTATGGTTAAAATCACAAACGAGTTGGAAAAGTCAACAAAAAATATTTATATTTACTTACTAGTGGGAAATAGGTTAGACCATGGATATGTCTAAAGCGTATGTTTTCAGTTATTCTAAACAGGTATTCTTTTAATCAAGCTATGACGTCCCTGTTAAAAACTTTTTTCTCGCAAATTGCCAACATCCCCCCCAGAGCAAAGACATATCCATGTCAATATTGTGTCAGTAATGTAATTGAAATTACATAGTTACTTACTACTGGTCTTTATAAAGTCTATAAAAATGCTGTTGGTTAGTTTAGAGAAAACTATTGTTCACAAGGATGCGAAAAGAACGAAAATTGAGCATTTTGGAAATTAGCCAACCTTTAATGATAAATTAAAAACTAATTTCCCGAAATGTTTCAAAACTAAAAGTTTCCATATTTACGTACGCGCACGAGCAAGATAGTCAAGTGACGTTAATGCAGACGTTACAGGGCGAGCCATTTATCATGTTGGAAGTTTGTTTGCATCTGACAGCTGAAAGTTCGCCGAATCTACGATGCGCAGACGACTGCTAAAAGATGATTTTCTATTTAGTTTGCTATTAAGTGTTTATACAAGCAGATTTTACAGCTGTAAAAATGGTAACATAAAAAATTAAAACTTTATAAATTTCAGTTTGTATATCGTACGCGATTGCATGATGAAATTCACTTCTTCTACTTCACTGGGAAATGGCTCACATCATGGACATGTCTAAAGGGAATATTCTCAGTTCCTCTAAAAAGCTGACCTTATATCCAAATGTCATCGATTCAAATTTCGGTCTGACAAATTGCCAATACCGCATAGAGCTAAAGCATATCCATGTCAAAAACATTTTTAGTTTTCGTAACTATTTTAGAAATTAAATTATTAGATGTTCTGAGTCTCTACATCAAAAATAGTGGTTTCTTAGATTCATGTTTGACGGTGTGTATGGATTCGCACATTGCTACAGATAAAAAATCAGAATTTAGTCATCAACATAGCACCAAGAATTTTTGTGGTAGCATTACTCGACAGAGCTCTTTAGCAAAAGGCAATTTTTCATGATGCACCCTTATGAAATATTTTATAAACTTATGTGTGGTTTATTAAATGTTTTCTAAACAGTAAATCTTTAGTGCCATTTATACATAAACGGGATAGTATAATTTTATCTGCCGAAAATTGAAAATACACGATGAAAAGATGTTTAATTATAATTTAAATTTTAGATAAAAATAATTTTATTTTAGTGTAGAATGCAGAACTTGTGATTTAATTTTAATATCTGACATGCACATGAAACTAAATCGTTAACCACTAGCTCCGTATGTGACCTAATTAGCTTTACCTTCCCATGTGACGTCATCTCGTCAGCTCATCAGCCTCATGACGTCACGTCTTCCTCTTCCAACTAGAGCGGTGGTAAACCCCTACCCAAATTACCTTCCTGGGAATCTTTTAATTTGGGTTGAGTCAGTTGTATGACTGCGTAGTGTCATAAAATTAAATGTATCATTATCTGAGTATATTAAGTGTAATAGACCAACCTCCCGCTTATTGAACCTTTTATTATATTAATTGCTAAGTATTAACATCCATACTTTCTCGAGTATTCATACTTTTTACACAATATTAGATTTGACTACAAACACAAGATTAGACAAGCGATATAACTCTTTTGCAATCAAGGACTGTTTATGATACCAATATTGGTTTGAATATTGGTGTTGCAGATCAGTTTTTATTAGCACTATACTGTGTCATGCGCTTGTGTATGTACGAGGTCTCTGTTAAATTTCTTTTTTAATTCTTTTTTGCTTATAATCTATAAAAGTTATTCAGTTGTTCTCCTTCTCGTATTTGCTTTCATGTGTAGACTTGTATGTTATTTTTTAAACTAGTTTAAAAATGGTGCCACCCTGTTACAAATTAAACAAAACGCGTAATAATACCTTTTATACGGTACTTATTTCAGTCAAGTATTCTCATTGCTAGATAGGCCTATTCCTGTAAATTTCATGTTTTTATGAAGATTTTACGAAATAGGACTTTTAATTTCTGTGCTTCGTTAGTTAATAGATCAATGATCAATCAATATACGTATTTAGGAAACAAACACCTAAAATAATGACAATTTGACACGTTTTCAAACTTCATGGACTTTTGTAACAGCTGATTTTAAGTACTCTATTCCGCATTCAAAAGTTAGATAAGCTTGTTAAATTTCTAGCATTAGAAAATATCAATAAAGAACCCTGTAATAAAATATGTTTATACTTACTTCCTTGTGGGGAAATAGGTTAGATCATGGGTATGTCTAAAGGGAATGTTTTTAGTCTTAATCTTAACAGCTGTTCTTATTCTTTTATACTAACAATTCAATACAATAACTCTGGTAGTTTCTATGGAAACCTGTTACATATTTTCCATCTTACAAATCACACACTCGCAGAGCTAAGACATATCCATGTCAAAACAGAGTTTTGAATACGTTGAATAAAGTAAAATACAGATTTAAGAGAAAACCAAAGGTTTTCTAGAGAATGTTGACAGTATAAACTTATTATTAACTATATTTAAATATCCAACCTAACCAAACTGCGCAGAGCACTGAACGGTCGACAATATCGCGTGTATTATGATATTACACAACGTAAATTGGTCGCCGAAAAACAGCTCTCTGGTCTTGGTTATTAATATTTTTATATCGTTAATATTAGATATTAGATTGCTGAAATGGCAACCAAGGTAGGTATTTTAAGCCAAGTATGAATGAAGATTGAGTGTAAGATGATTGTGGCGCGATCTTGTAGTCTTGTTACTGACTAAGGCTGACATATTCCTTAGATAGGACTGTTATTTAATAGACCAACAGCCGATAGCAACTAAGGGACCTATAATTTAACGTGGAATCCGAACCATGGCCTCTGAATTACGAATTGGTCTAATTATGAGTATGGTCTTTGCGGATTAACGTAGTATTCAATAGTACGGACTTTACTCCACACAGAGAACACTACACCCACCGACCATAGCTCACAACTATCCACAATTCCTGACCTCAAAGTAGCTGGATTACAGGACGTCGCCACATAGTCTTAACATTTTTATACAGTAAGTAACCATTAGAAAACCACTAAACGACTGGTTCAGTCACACCAGAAAATAAATAAACCGTAACTTAAAAATTGGTATACGTATAACCGAAAATATCTGAAAATGATTACAAAACACATGTTTACGCAGGGAACGTAATGGAAAGTAAGCGAGGTAAGATATTTGCTAAAACAGCAACTACCTGTTCCTGATGCGCTGGCTCAAATTATAAACGTCCCATTAGGCGAGAGATAGCGCCAGATAATAGCTTTATTACAGGAACAGCGCAGTTTATCCCAACCCTTACATGATGGGGGTGGAGAAAAATTGTATTTACTTCCCTGTGGGAAACGGCTTAGAACATGGATAAGTCTGAAGCGAATGTTTTCAGTTTTCAACTGTTCTCATAACCGATGTCATCACTTCCGTTACTATTTTTGCGTCTCGAAAATTTGTAAGGAGAATGTAAAATAAGGGTGTGCAAGATAATTTAGTAAAGCTGCATTACAATAAACGCAATATATAGAACTTGATCAATCTTATAATTCAATAAAAGAGGTTTGCCAGTTCAGTTCTGGACTAATTAAATTTACTGTCCATGGTAAACACAGTACATTGCCTGAGAGCGCCTAATGATATACTTATGGAGAATATTAAAAAAAGGCTTCCTTATTTCCTAACCGTTTACCATGAAACTTAGTATGCAGCGTAAGGTCACATCATCCAACAAAACCCATTCAAAAGCTTGGTTTTATTGATTAGATTAGATTATTGAAATTGCAACCATACTAAAAGGTAGGTATTTTAAGCCAAGTATGAATGAGGATTTAGTGTAAGATGATTGTGGCGCGATCTTTTAGTCTTGTTACCGACTAAGGCTGACATGTTTCTTAGAAAGGACTGTTCATTAATAGCCCAACAGCTGATGGCAACGACTAAGGGTCCTACAGTTTAACGTGGAATCCGAACCACGGCCTCTAATTATGGGGATAATTATGGTCTGATTTGCGAAATAACGTAGTATTCAATAGTGGGGACTTTAATCCACACAAGAGAACACTACACCCACAGACCATCGCTCACAACTATCCACAATTCGTGACCTCCAAGTAGCTGGATTACAGGACTACGCCACTGTTCCATGCGGGGTTTCCTCTCCCTTAAATTCTAACAATTAATTTAACTTTATTGCTCTTGCAGTTACTTCCAGAAACTGAATTATTATTTGTGAAAAACTTAATTATTGAATGGTATTTAGACAAAGAAGTTTCTCTGTAAATAACACACAATCTCATAAAAAGCGGGCATTTTGCTGAGAATAGTTTCAATAATGCAGAAGCGCTTCATCATCTGCCCGCAGACTCTTGGCTGACGCAGCGCCCCAAGGGAGTCGTTTACCTTCCTCTACATAACCATAACCTTACAGCTCATCAACACCCACAAATATGTTAATCATTCTTTGTTGGACTTTCGATCGATTGCGTTCGAACTGGATGAGATATTTCTTCCGTTTGAGAATAAACGGAGGTTGTTAATAGAGTGAATATGAGTGAAGTTTGTGTTTGTCACTGACAAAAGGCCAGATTGATTCATTTTCCAATGTTTTTAATAAGTAGCACGATGTAAAAATACCATTGGGGACAGTACTAGAACGTTTGCTTCCAAAAACCATACTCATAATTAGACCAGTTCGTAGTTCAGAGGCAAAGGTAGTTCGGACCCCACGTTAAACTGTAGGTCCCTCAGATGCCATTAACCGTTGGGCTATTAATTACCAGACCTAACTAAGGAACATGTCAGCCTTAGTTAATAACAAGACTACAAGATCGCAATACGATAATCTTACAGTCATTTATCATTCATAATTGGCTTAAAATACTTTCCTCGGTAGGTAGATAGTTAAAAAATACAATATTATGGATGGAAGCAACTTCCTCTGGGTCCAAAAAATGATCTTCAACGACCTTTCTTTTGAGAAGTGGATACAGCATTGAGTGCTATTTTTAAATGTTCCAGCTATTACATAGAGTGTAAAAATTAGCTACAGAAAAGTAAAAAATGTGGGAAACCTCATATAAGGGATGGCATAGATTGGTAAATAAGGGCCACGTAGATTCAAAGTAGACTACGATGCATTTTAAAAATTAAAAGGTGTTGTTACTAATTTGTACTCATTAATTTTTGATATACAGAATTGAATAGTTTTGACTTTCCAACCTAATATGGCTGCCGATTGATTTTGACTGAAATTTAGAAATTCAGTAGCTTTTCTGAGCTCAATTTTTGTCACGGGACATGTGTGGGGGTGTTAACAATTCGTATGACGCAAAAACAGAGACGAAGGTAACGTCATATGATTATGAGAACAGCTGTTTAGCAGAACTGAATATACTAACTTTAGACATATCCATGATCTAACCTATTTCCCATGCAGTTCATTTTTTCTTACGGTAGATACATAACAATAAACTTTTTTAACCGTTTTGAACATCTTACATAATTTTAGGTACTTCTAGGCGATTTAGTTTGGAAATTCTCCCTTGAAGTGTTTAAAAATGTTATAGTGGACACATAAATTAATTGTGAACAATTTAAGTTAAATTTTTTAAATGTATCTCCAAACGGAAACAGTATATAATTTTAAGAAATAATTTTATTTTTATTTTTGGATCGGAGAAAGCTTGTGTTTGTTCTCAGATGTAGTGAAAAAATTTCATACGGTGTAATTGAATCGAATTTAAACCACGCAATAACTCTAAGTTATTTTTAATTAAATTTAAATAGATGACACTAAAATTAAACAGTTTTCAGCCGTCTCCTTGACAGGTATTGATACGTTAGGGGATATTTTATCAGAGATTTCTATAAAGGCCTGGCTGGCAGTTAAGAGGTAATCTGCATAGCCTGAGCAGCTAAGAGGTCAATTTGCACATAAATGACTGCATTATGGACGCTACCTCCTCCGCTTCTGCAACGAAGGGTACAAGTAGGCGCTATCAGCTGGGATTATCATAATAGATACAAAAACTCTGTTAAAGTCTGTTTACGTAATTACAATCACATTCCGGGAATATTGTATTGAATAGTTTTGACTTTCCAACCTAATATGGCTGCCGATTGTATAACTGAAATTTAGAAATTCAGTACTTTTTTGAGCTCAATTTTTGACATGGGACATGTGTGGGGTGTTAACAATTCGTATGACGCAAAAACAGAGACGAAGGTAACGTTATATGATTATGAGAACAGCTGTTTAGCAGAACTGAATCACTAACTTTAGACATATCCATGATCTAACCTATTTCCCATGCAGTTCATTTTTTCTTACGATAGATACATAACAATAAACTTTTTTAACCGTTTTGAACATCTTACATAATTTTAGGTACTTCTAGGCGATTTAGGTTGGAAATTCTCCCTTGAAGTGTTTAAAAATGTTATAGTGGACACATAAATTAATTGTGAACAATTTAAGTTAAATTTTTTAGACGTATCTCCAAGAAATAATTTTATTTTTATTTTTGGATCAGAGAAAGCTTGTGTTTGTTCACAGATGTAGTGAAAAATTTCATACGGTGTAATTGAATCGAATTTAAACGACACAATAACTCTAAGTCATTGTTAATAAAATTTTGTTAAATTACACTGAAATTTTTTCAGCCGTCTCCTTGACAGGTATTGATACGTTAGGGGATATTTTATCAGAGATTTCTATAAAGGCCTGGCTGGCAGTTAAGAGGTAATCTGCATAGCCTGAGCAGCTAAGAGGTCAATTTGCACATAAATGACTGCATTATGGACGCTACCTCCTCCGCTTCTGCAACGAAGGGTACAAGTAGGCGCTATCAGCTGGGATTATCATAATAGATACAAAAACTCTGTTAAAGTCTGTTTACGTAATTACAATCACATTCCGGGAATATTGTTAACAAAAATTATCTTTGGTTTTAAGGGCGATTTCGACACTAATTCGTAATTATTGTTAATGCTTTTTGAGAAAACAAAATGGATGTAAACGGGCAATCTAAAAATAAAAATACTAACTTTTAGACTGGGACGTTGGCGTCGTCCTGTAATCCAGCTACTTGGAGGTCACGAATTGTGGATAGTTGTGAGCGATGGTCGTTGGGTGTAGTGTTCACTTGTGTAGATTAATGTCCGCACTATTGAACACTACGTTAATCCGCAAAGACCTATCCTCATAATTAGACCAGTTCTTAATTTAGAGGCAGTGGTTCGGATTCCACGTTACACTGTAGTTCCCTTTGATATGTCATTAAATGCTGGGCTATTAATTAACAGTTCTGTCTAAGGAATATGTCAGCCTTAGTCAGTAACAAGACTACAAAATCGCGCCACAATCATCATACACTCGTCTCTCATTCATACTTGGCTTAAAATACCTACCTGGGTAGGTCGTCATTTCAGAAAGGTTTCATCAATATAATCTAACCCAAAACTGGACTCATATAAGAATAAAATATGGAAATGCCCACACCATCTGGGAAAGCTTAACTGTAAACATTTTTACATCTATGGACGAAAAAAAATTAACATTATTACAAAGGTAAGTCTTAAAAATCTATCTTGTTGCTTCTTTACTACGAGATAATTCTTTAAAGCTGATATTATTTTACACCATAGTGTAGCATAATACTATCTTTTTTACCATTATCTTTTTTTCTGCTAATCTTCAGTTTAGTTTTAATTGTATTACTTTCAATGATGTAAAATTTAGGGGGACCACTCACGATGTACAGTTTCCTTAGCTTCAAACTATCATTTGCGTGTATTAACTGAGTTTTTTATGTATTCTTTTTATGAAATCGATTTCAGTAATAAACAACGTACTATTATGTTTGACACTATCTAAGGCTTTTAATAAATCAATAGAGTAGTACAGTTCCTGGGTATTTACGTTCTCCTGGATTTGGACCCAGGAGATTACAGGAGGGTTCCTCTAATCTGTAATCCCGTCGAAGTGCCGAAGTCCACTCTCGATGGGAATGCGAGCAGACTTTCACTACAATGAATCTAGTTGTTTTATATCTTTCATTACCTCTCCAATTCTGCACAGGATGCATAAACACGCCTCCAGAGCATAATAGAATAAAACAGTTGGAAGTAGATTCGTAAGAATTGAGAAGTAAAAATGTGGTTAGAATTGAGGTAAAAGAAACATAAATCACAGAAAACCCTAACCAATACCTACAGTTAAGTTAGTTTATGCATCCACAAAGACCTTACTCATAATTAATTAGACCAGTTTGTAATTCAGAGATGAGAGACGAAATTGTGGTGCGAATACCACGTTAAACTGTAGGTCCTTTATATTGTTGTTACATTGGCTGTTAAGATATTAATTAACAGTCATGTATAAGGAACATCTACGTCAGTAACAAGACTACAGGATCATACCACAATCATCTTACACTCATTCAAACCTTGCTTGAAATATTTACCCGGGTATGTCGCTATTTCTAATTAAAGTATTGAAAGTTTTGAAGTATGCGACAACCGACCGATCCAGGTTTGGGTAATAGAGCACTCTCAAAGATAGAGGCAAGTAGGTAGAGACATGTTACAAGTAGAGGTTAAATGTCTCTACCAGATAACCTAAAAAGTTCATCGGATAAGACAGGGACTTCACTGTACTTGGTACAAGTTTAATGAAGTCGTACAAAGTTTAAGTTGTTTTGACTTGAGGTCTAGCTGGAGACCAAAAATTCCAGTCAGATCACGAGCCTTTACCTCTGGCTAGTCTACTTGACTCATGCTTTTTGGTACTCTGCTGTCTTTAATTCACCACACAAGCCTAAGGCCGATAGGAACGGGTAGTTGAGATTTTAAAATAGGTAAAGGTATAAGGGACTGTTTTTTGATCAAATAATGCTCACCTCTAGATTTTCACTACGGTCAACCGACCGAGCAGTCTTTAGCCAATCTGATCCATACTTTTCTTCTTATTTCACTCCTATCAAACGCGCACTGAATGTATCACGATAATGGGAGTACCCACTTAAGTCTTCGTCAGGAAATTTTACCATGGGTTGGGATAAGATTATCATCTCAAAATCCTTCACTCCAAATGGTCTTCAACCTTTCGTACAAGAGGAAACGGTCAAGTACAATACAAAAACCCTCTTAGCAGACCCAGGATGAATTTTCAAAACTAATAGCCCTGTTGGGCTATTAATTAACAGTCCTGTCTAAGGAACATGTCAGCCTCAGACAAGACTACAAGATAGCGCCACAATCATCATTCTCTCATTTCTTATTTATACTTGGCTTAAAATACCTACCAAGTATTAGTAAATACTTGGTATTTACTAATAAAAAAAAACAAACAAAAACTAAAGCAAGTAGGCACTTCCAAAAGGTTAAAAGAGGTAAGCTAAACTGCATACCAAGCTCCATGAAAAACTACTGAGAATCTATTTATATTTTAGTACGTGTAACATTGAGTGCTGCTACAAAAAGGATATATCACATCTTAATTTAGATTCGAAAAAAATGATGAAAACAATACTTTCTTTTTGACATGAATAAGGAGAAAAAGAATCACGGGCTATAATCCAAATCCAGTTACAATTTGTAATTGGTCTATTAGGTTTGTCCAACACGTGGACGTTATTGATCAATCATAATTTGTACGTTTTACTATAAAAACGGTGAAAAATACTCATATTACTCAATAATCCTAAAAAAGGTCCACCCTTGATAGAGATACGTTAAAATAAATAGATAAACAGAACAATCCACTCCAGACGGAGGAGATGGAGCAAAGCTCTGGAGAACCGAGGCAATCGAGGAGGCACCGCAGCCAGTAAATCACATTAGCCACGGAGAGGAGAACAAGAACAGTGTTGTCTGGTTCGCGCGTCTCCCACCGCGGCGCTGAGCGACTGTCTCACTATTCCTCCGGGGGCAACTTTTTTATTATTACGTTCAGAACAGACAGCAATTGATCCACGTTGATGGAATTTCACATGCTTAAGGGTTAAATAAACAGTATCAGTGAACTGACACATACTTTCTCCTTTAAGAAAATTTATAAACGAAAATCTGTAATAAAACTAACATATTCTTCATTTAATAATCATCATATAATTATTTTCATATATAACTTCATTTAAAAATTAATCATTGATATTATGAAGGCAACAACAAAAGAAACAAAGTAGATTAATTTTTAGAATTTTTTGGGAACTCCCCCTCCCCACTGTAATATATAGCTTTTTTGAGTTGGTGATGTAATTTTACGCTACATACAAAGTTTCATGGAAAACGGTTGGGAAATGAGGAAGAAATTGATTTTTTGATATTTTCCGTTAGGATTACATTGGGTGCTTTCAGACAACGTAACTGATTTTATCATGGACAGTAAATTTAACTTTTCTCTGGAACCGTTCGTCGAAGACAATTCAAAATACTAATTTGTTTAGTGTTATAGGCCGATTTAAATGGTGATAGTCAAATTATACTTTATTTTTATCGGCTTCAAAGAAAACTTTAAAAATGGATTTTTGGACATTTAAAAGCTCGTACATTTTGAACCGTAATTTTAAAAGACATGTGAGTGGTTTCATATTATTTCTATGCACTATAAACTACACAATTTTAACCAGAATCGTTTGAGCCATTTTTAAGAAATTGAAAACTATATTCATATTAGTAGTCCTGATTTAGAAATTAATTGTTGGTATGAATACAAATAAATTTCAAAAGTTCCAGAGACAATAAGACGTAAATACGTATATTTTAAAATTTTTATAATACAAAGAAAGGGTATTATAAGGGTACCTTCATTGTAATGGAAAAAAGCTATACAAGTTTTATAAATTATTTGATTTATTTTGAGTATTTACGATATTAAAAACTTAATTCCGATCAACCGAACCTAGTGCCAAGAGAGTTTTTAAAGCAGTTCTACAGAATGTCTAAATCAGTACAGGAAGTTTTAAAAATCATATAAAGCTTCTTGGACATGGGGACGAATCCCTACAATCATGTGTACAATTAATATTTTAATCTGTCATATATGTTCTGAAGTTCTGAAATTCTGAACACGTAATGATGCAAAGTTTTTGAGAAGCGAACCATGACATTTCAACCAGTTAAGATACAGACCCGCATGAGGAATCAGTTATCTGTATCACTGTGCTTGACAGATTGTTATTAAACTTTCCTCATCTACATTTATACTTATTTCGAACTTTAACTTTAGGATGTTTTCATAATTATTTTTAAATATGGAATATACAATTCAGAACAATAAATACTGACTCAATATTCTGTAAGTAAAAGGTTTTTGTAACACTTAAACAGAAAACTTAGTATGCAATAACGTAGCATAACATTAAGATTCACCTTGAAAAATACTGTCTTCAATTGAATATTAGAGGTGAAAAAGGAAATTATACCTATTTAAAAAAATTCCCTCTAGGAAATTTGCTAAAATTTCCAGTGTTTAAGTGAAACACATAAACAAAGGGAGAATAATTAATCATATTGTACACAGACAATATTAAAGAGTGGGTGAAAACAGAGGATGTTTGTTGATTTCCATGTTATTAACTGGCAGACACTGGTGAGCTGGGATCGCAACGACAGTTGAGTTACTGGAAGGATTTTTCATAAAGTAGGGATTTTAATTTTGGTTTGGGGAAAAATTAAAAATTATTTTAATTACAATGTAGAAACTACTCATACATCATTTTAAAATAAAAATTTTTTATCATACTTGTAATATTTAATATAAGTTTCAAGTGTTCACACATAGATAGGAAAATTGATCTTTTCTTTACATTGTTTTTACTGTATCTATAGCAAAACAAAACTTTAGTCGTTACGTAGTTTAAAATCTAGTTATTTTGTTCGATTAGAACTTTTTAGTTTGCTTTTATCTAGTAAGAGAACTCATAATCTGGATAATTTATTCCACAAGATTATGCTTGATACCTTACAGAACAATTTGTAACTATGAATAGTATTCAATGAGTATTGTTTTGTCTGTTTTGGGTTAACACTGGTTATGGAAATCAAAATTGGGTTTTCACTCGTCCATTTGTATACATTGAAGAAACGGTCCCCCCAAAAGCAAACCAGAGCCGCTTCTGTAGTATAACCTAACCTAACCTAGGTTAAAACTAAATAATATTAAAAATAAAAACATAAAATATACTCGTATTCAGTGAGATCTTGAAAACGTAAAGAGGTTTTACAATAAAAAAATCCCAATGCTTAGTTACCTTTTTTCCTAAATATAATTCAAAATAATTAGTTACTGAAACAGTGGAAATAAAAATTAATTTTACTAAACGGAACAGTATGTACTTGTTTGGGGAAAACCGGAGAATACCACCCAGTATTTGGGAAGGGGGGATTGTAAGCCCTGTTCAATAATGCACTATGACCGGACTGTTCATGATTACCCCCCCCCATCAACCCCCCCTTACAAACCACAGCTGCATTAATGCGGGCCAACATTCGTGTGTGTGGCTTGGCGAGGGGTAGTTTCAATGCGACTGATAACCAGGAACCTGCTCGGCTACCTTGTTAGTAATTAACTACTGTAAAATACATCAAAAATATCTGTTAGTAATTTTGTAAACTGAGACTTAACTAAAACAAAATTATACAACCAATAATACCAGTTTCAAATGGAATCTGGGTCTTTTTGGTGGTAGGCAAGTACTCTGCCTATTGAACTATGGCTTCCACAAATAGAATATAATTTCGTAGTAAATAGTATTTTTCGAAAATCACTTTGTTTATATTCAGAAGACCTCAAAAGGATATTACCACTTGAAATGCTAAAAACTAGTGTTCATTTAGCAATATGTTTAATTCTTTTTATTACTTTTAACCAATTTCTACATCACAGCGAGACAATATCACTTGGATTCGCCAACAATAATAATTACTGGGCGTAAAATATTTTAGGGGACCACAAAAAACATACTGCGAGTCCACAAGTTTGGAAGTTTAGTGTGAATTTAGTATTGTATCTCAAAAAACATAAAGACGAAGTAAAGCAATAAACTTGAGAATGAAGTTCTTGGTCGTTACACCTTTAATCCTATAGAGCATAATACAAAATAAATCCTATAGACAAAATAAATTATAATCACTATTATTTCTTATACATAAGATTAGATAATTGAAATGGCAACCATACTACAATGTAGGTATATTAAGTCAAGTATGAATTGAGTGTAAGATGATTGTGGTGTGATCTTGTAGTCTTGTTACTGAAATGGCTGACATGTTCCTTAGACAAGACTGTTAATTAATAGCCCAACAGCTGATGGCAACTAATTGACCTACAGTTTAACGTGGAATCCGAACCACGGCATCTGAATTACGAATTGGTCTAATTATGAGGATGGTATTTGCGGATTAACATAGTATTCAATAGTGCGGACGTTAATCCACACAAGAAAACACTACATCCACCGACCATCGCTCACAACTATCTACAATTCACGAATTGTACCTCCAAGTTTACAGGACAAGAATTGTACAGGACGTTTAGGTTATAAGTTTAGTTGTGCGGTTTTATTACTTTAGCAATGGTATTGTATAAAATAAAATAAAAAACTATTTTCTAGGTTCGTATCCAGGTATGTGAGGCTCATAATAGCCCAACAGCCGATAGCAACTAAGAGAACTACAGTTTAACATGGAGTCCTAACCACTGCCTCTGAATTACGAACTGGTCTAATCATTAGGATGGTCTTTGCGGATTAACGTAGTATACAATAGTGCGGACGTTAATCCACACAAGAAAACACTACACATCTCCACCACCACCACATCCGCCGACCATCTCTCACAACTATCCACAATTCGTGACCTCCAAGTAGCTGGATTACAGGACGTTTAGGTTATAAGTTTAGTTGTACTGTTTTATTACTTTAGCAATGGTATTGTATAAAATAAAATAAAAAAGCTATTTTCTAGGTTCGTATACAGGTATGTGAGGCTCATAATAGCCCTGTAACAGTGACGTCAGAGTGTGATGAGAGAGCCTGACCGGATGTGCTGAGTCAAGTTCACCGGGTGGCTCCGGGTCATCCGGCTCAGCGGCGCGAGGTAATCCGGTTATCTGAGGGCCCCAGGCCGCCCCCGCTGTCTTTGCATAAACCCCGACACTTCCGCCCACCTCGGCATCTGATGAATTACTCTATACTCGGTGGCTAATCTTATTCTTCTTCCTTCCTCGTAATTGAAAATGTGAGGAAGGAAGAAGAAGAAGTTTTGCACCAATATGTTTTCATCGAAAATAAACCATCCGATTTATTATCGAACGCGTATTTAATTATTGCAAGGTGTGTGCGTCTTTATCGATATAAAATTATCAGATTTTGATATTATTTACTTTTTTCATCAAAATTTTGGAATTTCAGTTGAGAGTGGATTATATCCATATATTTTGAATCCAAAAAAGTGATTTTTGTACTGGTGTCTATCTGTGTACAAACTCTGAGACCACGCTGATCGTCCGATTTGTATTAAATTTAGCACGCAGGTGCACTTTGTCCATATTTCCTGGTCATTTTTTAAATTTTAATGTTTAAGTGTAGCAAAACCCATGAAAAAATGTGAAAACACATATTATATTATATACATATTATATATTCATTTAAATTACGGAGGCTTAAACACAATCCAATGTGTATCTCCCTTTGTTGGAAGCATTTTTGACAACGTCTGCTTGGCTAAAATTAATATTATGGAATTACCGATGATTCTGGAAAGCACAAACGCATTTTTCTTTCCAGAGTTGTAGAAGTTATCAACATTTCGAACTGCTAGACATTTTACACGATTAGGATCAAAGTACAGCATACTTTAAACTAAAAAAATGAAATAGTTTAGCTCAAGTTATGACACAGAAATTTGTAAGCATTCTGGTAAAGGAAAACGACAAGGGTTATTGCAGAGCGAAATGAAGAGCTGAACACGTTAGTTCCATGACACTGTGACAGATGGCGTTGCGACGCGCGGTGACATCGCATCAGCTTCTCCCTCTGTGTTGCTGTATTGTCAAGGCCAATGTTCCAGTACACGTCGAAATTAAAAAAATATATACATTCGTACTGAAACTGCAGAAACTGATTTATGAAATGTAAAGTGTTACACGACCATTAATGATCATTAATGTTACATGTGTGCATTAAGATTGGAATAGAAAATTAAATGTTGTAATTTTCTACAACCGAAAAATAGAGCTACTATAATTTTAAATACGGAAGATCAGGACATGTATTCACATATGACGTTGGATCCGAACCACTTTTGCCTGGTCTAATTATGAGGATAGTCTTTCCGGATGAATAGTGCGGATCCACACTATAAAACATCATATACATCGACAATCGCTCATAACTATCCACAATTCGTGGTTCTCAAGCAGCTGGATTACAGGACAAGGTACCGTCTCATTCCCAGTATTTATAGCTATATACAGGGTGTCCCATGAAAGTAAAATGCGAAACTCTAGGCAAAGGTCACGTGAGTCAAAATAAAGGGAAAATCAAGAATATACCTTTTTCAAAACCGCTTTGATTACCAGATATTCACCATTTTGTACTTTTTACAAAATGATTGTTAACTTATAAAAATTTCAACCGAACTTTATAAAACTCCGTAAGTATTTTTAAATAAAAGAGAACTAATATAGAGAGGAAATTCAACTTGGTAAAATTTGAAACATTTAGGCGAGCATTTTAAACCTTTACCGTTTGACAAATATTATTTAATAAAAGTTTAAATGGTCGTCACTTTATAATTTTAACTATTAAGTTTAATTTTTTCCACAGTACGTATCTTATATTTAAACACACATTCGCATTCGAAAAAAATTACTTTTAGGTTTTCCCTTTATTTTTCGCTCATAAAATCGTTTTTTTCCAGATTTTGACACTTTACTTACGGGACACCCTGTATATTTATGAGGTAACGCATCCTACCATCTCTATTTTTAAGAAAGAAATTGTCACGAAAACAAATGTTTCCAAGGAGGCGCTTGTAAACAATTAACGCGAGCAAAGCCCGGGTCATGAATCACCGAGGCAGTGAAGGTAGACGCACCAGGCGAGGTGAGGGATTCTGGTGGCGCTTCGGGCACTCAACACAACATTAATTCCGGGAGGAAAAAATTAATGCAGGAAAGAAAGTTTCCTCATAAATATCAACGTGGAACTACTTTTGAGGGAGTTCGCTTTGCCAGGGAAAATTGTGAAACTTAAAAATATTTGTTATCTTTAAATGAGTAAGAATAACTGAATGGAATTAATAATTTAAGTATGAATACTGGCTATGAATATTTACGATTTATATATGAGAGCTTATTGGTAACTAGCTGACCGTGAAAGGTTCGCCGGTTCAATTCCAGTAGGTGTTAGCGAATTTCCCATAGGGAAGAGGCTATTACCGTAGATCTCATGGCAAGAGTTAAGCCCGGGACCATGTTATTTTTTCTTCTTTAGGTGCCCAGAGACCAAAAACAATAGTCGTTAAAATTTATATATATATACAGTATATATGTGTGTGTGTTTGTGAACACGATAACTCTCGTAAAAATGGTCCGATCGAGACCAAATTTGGTAGAGACGTGTATTCCTACAATTGCTCGGACGAGTTCGTAATCCAGACATATCGGTCAATGGGAACGGGTAGTTTGGGGAGGGGGTTTGTACCCCAAAATTGGGTTTTTTGCGTTTTTCATACGAAATTTAAAAAAATTTTTAGATTTTATCTTTCACCATTAGAATCAGCTTAAAAAACTACACAGTTTAGTTCCTTAAAGTTTTTCTCTATCTCTAAAGGTTACCGAGATATTAAAAAATCTAAACACAGTACGTTGTATTTTGAGGCTCCAATGTTAATCTTATGGAGGATAAGGAAAAATTAATTTTTCACTTATTAACCAATATTTTTGGATACAACTTTATATTTAGCTTTATGTGGTTGGGACCCATACGTTTATGCTAAAAAATCACAGTTTATGTGTTTATCATGGCAGCAAACCTGCATACTTTTTTCCCATGTTAATCTTATGGAGAATAGGCAAATTATTCTCATGTTTATCGACAGATTTTGACCAAACTTGTCATATATTATTATTATTGATTTGGAAATTCACTGAGTACGCAGGTCTGCTGCGACGGGGGTATTTTAAATTTTCCTGTTAAGGAATTCATACCTAACAATACCATAATGAGATCTCTTATTGTTCAAAGACAGATTCAATGAGTATTTTATGACGAAGATAAGTGAAGGTGTATTTTTATCACTGCCTAAAATCAGCTGATTGTTTCAGGATCATTAATATTCAGCAAAACGAAAAAAGACGAGTGGGCTCAATATCAAGCTATAAAACAAATTTCGTAAAAAATGCCTCAGAACCCAATTATACTTTTTATACTTTAACTCATAACCGAAATCTACCCAGGTAGGTATTTTAAGACAAGTATGCATAAGAAATGAGTGTAAGATAATTATGGCGCGATCTTGTAGTCTTGTAGTGTATGTTCCTTACACAGAACTGTTAATTAATAGCCCAACAGTCAATTTCATATCTATGACTTGAACAGCTGATGTGTCCACTATATATGTCTTGAGGTAAAATTCACAATGTGAGATAATCGCAATTCTTGTTCCGGTAACTGGTTCAAATCCGATATTCCTACACGGTCCGGTGGGTTTGAGCCGTTTCTGTACCGTCGTCCTCTCCGGTTGAGAGGTTGTGATCTAAGCTTCTTTGCCGACTTTTATCGTAAAGAAGATTCCCAGACTTAAATGCACCAGTCACTCCTTCTCACTTCGCAGAATGCTGAATTTATCTCAATACTAACGAAAAAAGTTTTGAATCCATTTATTTTACTTATACAGTGTCCATGAAAAACGTTTCAGGACTTCGGTGAGTGATTAGGTACATTAAAAGGAAGAAAAAAGAAATGGAGGTATGGTCTAAAACGCTTATTTTCTCAGATATCCGCCATTTTGTATTTTTCTCAAAATATTTTTTTATTTCAAACATTTTTGAACGGATTATTTTAAAATTTGGTATGTGTTTTACACTAGTAGACAACTATTATTAAAAAAATAACTACCATGATCCAAGATAAAAATCCAAAACGGCGGCCATTGTATTTTTTACCGTTTTCAAAGTATTTTAGTTTTAAAAATTTGAATGGCCGCCATTTCAAATTTTGAGCTTTGATCATGCTAGTTATTGTTTAAATAATAGTAGTTTACTAGTGTAAAACACACACCAAATTTAAAAATAATCCGTTCAAAAATGTTTGAAATAAAAAATATTTTGTGAAAAATACAATATGGCGGATATCTGAGAAAATATGCGTTTTAGGCCATACCTCCATTGGAACTTTTTTATTCCTTTTAATGCACCTAATCACTCACCGAAGTCCTGAAACGTTTTTCGTGGACACCCTGTATAATAAAAAAGTTTTATAATTTAAAATACTTTATTTTAAAACTTTTTAATATAGTTCTTTTTATTGTAAAACTATACGATACTTTTTTCAAAAATCTTAAATAAACTTCAAATTTGCACTTTAAAAATTTGAATGACAAAAAAATGGAATTATATGTTGTAAATTAGTTATATTTTAATTTAATAATAAATTACGTAAAACCCTACAGAATTGTAAAGATGTCAATCATGATGGATACTATCTTCATTTTTAAACTCTTAACGAAATTATTTTCAAAAAAATCGATTAAGTCTAATGGTACTAAGGTAAAAAAATGCAAAACTCACCAACTGCTTAAGCTATCAATTACCTGAAAAATAAAATGTCATTAGTCTATGAGCATAAGATACACATAATAGATAATGAAAAAGACATTTGTAACTTTCAAACTATCAACATCATAAAAACTAAAACAAATTATCATAATGTCGACATGATAACGGCCGCAATAAATTATTGTCGGATTATCATAACATTCGGTGGAGTTGCCCCTTTCTGTAATATCTTACGTAAGTTCGTTGGACATCGCAATTTGACTACATTAACTACACTTTTGGAAGGGGCTTTGTACCCCAAAAGTGGAGTTTTATTTATATTTTTTGAGAAATACATCTATTTTTACCACTTTGAATCATGTCTCTACGTCAATTGGATACCGAAATATTCTAATTGGTAACAGTACATTGTGTTTGCTAATCTTATGGAGAATAGCTAAAAATCAATAAGTAGTGTATTTACTTAAATATTCTTTCAAACGTTTAGTATACAAGTCCAAATTTTATCAATGCATCCATAAAAAATCCTAAATTTCATGTTTATTATGGCAGCAAACCTATAGATAAATTGGTATAACTCGCTTAGATACTGACATAATTTGATAAAATGTTGAATGTGTTTTTACTTAGTAAACAGCCTTAACAAAAACAAATTCCCCCTTTTTGCAGCAAACCTACATACGCAGTATTATTCAGCTACTATGATTGAAGTATTATACGTTCTATGAAATTCGCTCTACTCAAATCAGCTTGCTGAGAGCGATCTCGTATATTCTAAATATCTCTGTGATTTTCATATTTTAAAATTATTAACTCGGTGACTTAAATGAATTCACCAATTATCAATTGTAAATATTAGAATAATCACTGTCAATTATTAAACATCTGTTTGTAGGCCCATACTCTACAAAACAGCTGATTATGCACAAGCACACAAAACAGCTGATAATGAGATGTAACACGTGGAATTACAAGCAGAGATGGATGAAGTATGAATAAATGATTCGTCAGTGAATAATTGTTGAAGCGGCGCGGCTAATGCATTTACATTTTGATAATTTCGCAGTCAAATAGTTAATAATTTATATTTTGAACGGACCTTCGGTTATTCAAATAATTTTACATGCCTATTCAAATGTATTTTCCACATACATAGAAAATAATATGTTTGTAAAAGATACAAGTATCGTGTTTCGTGCTATTATACAACTAAATTAACTAAAATATTTAACATGAATATTTGTAAGTAGTGAAGAAAACAAAAATAAATTTATGAATTATAAATATAGTCTACCATCGATACAAGTTTAGAAGTAGTTACGAGTGTTTTGAAATGAATGTAGCCAAAAGCTTTCACCCTAACATCAGCTATCTGTCATTTCATATAAAATTCATAAGTTCGGTCAGAAAAACAAGAGAGAACCCCTTAACTTCGAGGGAAGACTTTTAAACAAATTACTGAACAGGTATAAAGTTTTAAGTTCAGGAACCGATAACATTCTAGTGTATTGCAGTTCTTGTTTTAAAAATAATGACGTTATTTGTTCAAAGGTAAAATTAAAGTTGAAATAAATGAGAAGCTAAATTATGTGACTACAACTAAACTAAATTAGTTGCTTTTAAATAAATTTATGTTTAAACATTAATGATTTAAAATCATTGGTAGTTTTAGTTGTGATTAATTGTTATATAATTATTAATTACAAAACAAAGAAAATTTTTTTGGTCGTACATTTATCTTTTTGTATTCATTATTTTAGGTCCCTAAGCATTTAGTAACTAGTTTGTTTATGTTACATCGTGATTTCTACAATATTTATAATATAATAAGATATAAAAAACTAAATATGTTATTTATGTTAAGAGTAACGAATATATTTTGTTCATGTTGTATTAAATTGGTTATAGTTTTATTTAAAGATTATCCATACGGATTGAAGACAGTTTTGATATTGTAAGATATTACAGTAAATTAGGTTTTAAAAAGCTAGTGAATCCTGAAATTCTGAAAGACTGGGACCATGGCGTGTCCTGTAATCCAGCTACTTGGAGATCACGAATTGTGGATTGTTGTGAGCTATAGTCGGTTTATGTGATAATCCCTGTTGTGGATTATTGAATACAACGTTCACCAACAAATATCATTCTCATGAATTAGTTCAGTTCTTAATTCAGGGACATAAGTGGTTAGGATCCCACGTTAAACTTTAGGTTCCTTTGATGCCATTGACTGTTGGGTTATTAACTAACAGTCCTGTCTAAGGAACATACATAGTTAGTTACAAGACTACAAGATCGCGCTACAACCATCTCATTTTCTCATTTTCATATATATTTGGCTCACAATACCTACGTAGTCATTTCAGAAAAGCAACAATAAGACAAATAATCTCTGAAGTAAAAAAAAACTTAACTTATTTTAATTTATAAAAATATTAGCATCTTAATATTTTAAAATATATTTAAAATAGTATTCTCTCTCGCCCTTTCCCCCACGGGACGCGCTCAATTATTTGACAACTGTTCGAGTTTGCTTCAAACTTCTCCCCTTGTACAAGGAGGGGGTGAATAGTAATTTGCCCAAGTCCGACAGAGGTCGCTAGTTGAGAACTCATGCGTTAGGTCCCACGGCGTGGTGGGAGCTGGGGTCTGAGCACCGAACAGGTGTCTAGCAGAAATAAAATTGAAAAACACTCTTTAACTTAAAGGTATCCGCTGCTATCTTCAATTTTTTAAATTCATCAAAATGCACCAAAATCCTCTCATAATCGAGACTATCTGGCAAAAATGTTATTACCTTAGGTGCAGTACTTACAGATTTATTTAAAATTGTGCATTTCAAAAATGGTAAAACACAAATTGGACATAACGGCTTGAAAAGTTTTAAGAGTCTTTTTCTACAATTAAAAGTTGTAAAAAACTGGAACAGGAAACCCCTGTTATTCCTACTAGTTCTTTTTTCTGCTCCTTCTCTCTTAGCTTTGCTTTTTAAAAGTTTTCTGTACCTCTTGTTTTTTTAAAAGGACAATTTACATCTACACTTAGTCCAAAGAACATTTTAATAATTCTAAAAGAGGAAATTATTTATAAAATATTTTAAACCCAAACTAGATTAAAACCAACGCATTAAAGTATACTGTTATATTCAATAATTAACAGGTAAAATCTCAGAGCTCTAGCTTCAATAGTTTCTGTGAAAAATACTATTTTATTTACAAAAATAGTACTTCCGGGAAAATGAGTTTAAATGTAGTACAAATGGCTACTAGTATATTTCTGTCACATTAGTTTCAAAAATAATTTCTCCGTTTATAATCATAACAAACCACACATGCCATATGGTTTAGTAAAAAGAATAAAACAAAGAATGATACTTTTTAGATTTTTCAGGCTCCGAATTGTAATGGTATTAAGTAAATGAACGAGTGAGAATTTGAAATAATGATGATGAGTCTTGGACTCATCTTTGAGTTTGGACCACCTTGTCCAAAAAGCGTGTTTATAATTACTACTGCTTAAATCCTTTGCCACAGTGGTAATACACCCCCAACCCCCAAAAGCCAAATGTTTTATGTGATCTGAACATGTGTATTGAGGAAATAATTTTACATTTAGTAAGTTTAAGTACACTTTTAACTTTGACAAGTTCAGTTACAAGGAAAACCCTTCTAAGGAAGAACATGGAGAATTTATAATAAATTTTAAAGAAATATACTTCAAGGATAAATGAAGACAAATGAAATTTACTCTTGGATAAATAATTATAAGTAACTGAAATAAAGGAATCAGATGAATTTATAAAAGGTTCAGTGGGAACAGAACAAGTGTTCACTTGAAATAAAATTAGAATACACTATTCAACTTTGATACTTGGAAAGCAGAAAACTAAATAAACTTAGAATAAAAATTGATAAATAAGAAGGCGAAGTTTGACCAAATATGCGGTGAGATCCAAACAGTTGTCTCACAGTAAAAATAAAAACTGAACTTGGTTCAAGTTTTTATACAACGCATTTTTTCGAGTTTTTTCTACTAGTAAGATTCAATATAAGACCTCAAAGAAATGTGAAAAACAGGCAAGAAGAGAAAATGTCCGTTAGATATTTAAATTTCTTAGTAGTTTATATGAATCTATTATTACATATTACACATAATACAAAAACTAAATAAACATAAAAATTAACTACTTATTTTACAATTAATTGGAATTTTCTTGTCGCTCTTGTGTTTTAAACTACACAACGTTTCTGAAGGTGGAAAAACTCCCTTTTTCAAGTGATTACCTAATAGTTTACATTAAAATTTTAATGTTAAGTTAGAGATATTAATTATGTAATGTTGTCAATAATCAATAGAGGATAGGATTTAATGGAGAAGATCCTCAAACACAAGAGCGATAGGAAAAGTCCAATAAAATGTAAAATAAGTAATTACAAATCTATCGATATCATGACTTAAAAAACAATATAAAATAACGTTGCTTTGTTTTAAAAGTTATTTAGATAGGCGAAATCCCAAAATCTTCAAATTTTGTGGTTCCGTTTACACAGTAGAAACCAAAAGAATGATTTCCACCAGACTCAAAGAACACATTCGCAATACTAAAGAAGTAAATCCCGGGAAAGCAGCCGTAGCAGAACACAAGTTACACTACAAAACATGCTATTGAATTTGGTAAAACACAAGTAATTGCTAGCAACCCGCACTTATAGCCCAGGAAACTGATTTCAAAAAAGAAGACAGTTCTCGTTTACCCCAATTATGGCAACCTGTTTTACAAACCTTTCACAATAATAGTAAAAAACAACAACCCTACTTTCAGTCACAGCCTAGCCCCTGAGGATGCCGCCTTCCCAGCAAGGGTGAAATGTTTAATAGCAAATAACTATTTCTATAATCAAAATTTCTATACAAAATTAAAGGAAATTCATATCAGGTTCAATAATCATGGATGTTTATGGTGTTTACATATCCTCTGATATTTTAGACAACATGAGATCTTCACATCTTCACAGACTGGGACGGTGGCGACGTCCTGTAATCCAGCTACTCGAAGGTCACAATTGTGGATAGTTGTGAGAGATGGTCGGTGGATGTAGTATTGTCTTGTGTGGATTATCGTCCGCACTATTTAATTCTACGTTAATCCACAAAGTCCATCCTCATAATTAGACCAATTCGTAATTCAGAGGCCGTGGTTCGGATTCCACGTTAAACTGTAGGTCCATTAGTTGCCATCGGCTGTTGGGCTATTAATTAACAGTCCTGTCTAAGGAACATGTCAGTCTTAGTCAGTAACAAGACAACAAGATCGCGCCACAATTATCTTATACTTAATTCTCAGTCATACTTGGCTTAAAATACCTACATTGTAGTATTTCAATGATCTAATCTAAGCTAATCCAATTTAATCGTAATCTTTTTGCCAATTTTTATTTACTGAAAATAGCTTTGTGTTGCTTGTAAAAAGTAATAGGGCGAAAATATCAAGAATACTGGTAAACAACGCACACCGGATAGGGGAATGTTTTCGAGTATATTTCGCGTAAACCTGTTTATCCTCCCTCCACAAAAGGCACTTCACAACATGCATAAAGCCCTTTAAATCCATTTCGGCAGGTGCTCCATTTCCCCGCCCCAAATGGGTTTTTGAACGCCAGCCGGGGGAGACGTCTATTGTCACGGACCGACTTCGGGCAAGAATCGTTCGTTATAGGGGTAATTTTTTATACATTTTTAATTTAAGGGGACCTGCTACGAATTTTTTGAAATAATTTTACTTTTCTATTTTTAGAGCGTCATTTTACGAAAATTTTGACATAAGTTTATAATACATGATAGTTTGTATAATATTTCGATAAGTCGAGTAATAAATATTTGAAGGCCTACATGTGGAATCAGCTGAATTGATCAGCTGAATTCCTGATTTTCGAAAACTCAATATCTGCGACCTAAATTTGATACAGTGACGTCATTTTGGTTAGTAACGTCATATATTTTGTGACATCATCGTTTATTATATGAAAAGCTGTTTAAATGAACTGAAAACATTCCTTTTAGACATATCCACGATCTAACCTATTTCCCACAAAGAATTAAATACAAAAACTTTTATTATGAGCCTTAGTTTTTTTTAAATTAATTAATTTTTAATTAATTAAAAAATACATCGAAAAAACGTACTTAAAATCATTATAACTCTAGAAAAAATCTAAATGTAAAAGCCCTGTGTTAAAGTGTGCTTCAGTAACCACAGAAAAGGCTGTTAATAATTGCATAATGTTTAATTATCTTTATTAGTTTCTGAGATCAGTGTACACCAAAATAGCATATTTAACATGCGCGGTATATGACTTACCAGGTCCCCTGGGCTTGTTTTCACTATTGACTCTCCTAGCTATACAAACACATGGTGTTTCAAACCTCCCCCCAAAATCGTTTCACAAAAATTCTATTACGAGTTCATATAAAAAAAATAAAAAGCTCTGGGAATGTAAAATTTAAACCATTGTTGGTCATTAAAAAACATTAAAATCAATTCCATTTATTGTTACAACGTTTTATGGCAAACAATACGCCAAATAGTTATTCGAATTGGACCTCACGTCAATCATACTCGACACATATCTAATATTCATTACTAGCTAAGGTGAGAAGTGTTAAATTTTGGATCAGATTCTAATTAATTTATGTATAGCTTAAGCTAGTTCAGCATTAATTAATTTGAAAATGTTGTAGCCTATTTTAGAGAGTCATTAAAACCATTTAAGTTCATTAGAAATGAACATAAGATACATATGATTGTATTAAGGAGGTAGTAAACCAATTCGCATAACCCTATCTACAGTTCCAAATTAGTAATTAGTTATACAGCCAATTACTAATCAGTGTTAAACCACACTAATTATACCTGACAGTGTTCTCTGATACGTTACCATTGCACTTGATAACACATCCTATGGTTTTATCATTTTTTTACAATTTGTACCTTAGCGTACCATAGGGGTGTTAGCAATTTGCGAGAAGCAAAAAGTGTAACAGAAGTGACAAAATATGGTTTAGAGAACAGCTGTTTGGAGGAACTGAAAAAATTCCTTTAGATATATCCATGATCTAACCTATTTCCCACCTGCTTTCAATGAACTATGCACGAACTGGTGAACACATATTAGTTTTAAAAATACATTGAAGTTCATTTTACTTAATAAAAACTATAATAGTTATACATAATTTAAAGAGTGATCACTTTCCTTTAATGGTAGTGTGGATAAAAATCCGTAAAAAAATTAAAATACATAAAATAAGTTTTAATTAAAAATTTAAGTTAAACAAATGATAATTGGTGTTAGTACTGTCAAAATAAAATGAAATAAAAAATTTCTTTTTTCGTAAACGGGTTTTAAAAGTGATCCAAAGAAACTAATTAAAAACTGTTCTCACAATTCAATCGCGAAGGGTTGATTTACTCCAGATTCGTAATTAAAAG
This sequence comes from Nephotettix cincticeps, assembly GCA_023375725.1. Taxonomy (NCBI): domain Eukaryota; kingdom Metazoa; phylum Arthropoda; class Insecta; order Hemiptera; family Cicadellidae; genus Nephotettix; species Nephotettix cincticeps. The sequence goes on along the minus strand of CM041787.1, from coordinate 5,617,384 downwards.
ATCTGAAAGTGACAACTCTAATGCATTTCACCGTTGACGAAACATTTTGATTAACTAAGATTATAAACGAGAAAAGTGGAAGTCGTGGCCAGGCCCGAGTCATTTCGGCGGCAGGAAATAGAATTTAAGTCACAAGAGAGGTCTACCGGGATAAAACGGTCTCCCCTTCGAGACATTATCGATTTCCAAAGAGATTAACCGGCCTTTTGATAGCTAAAAGACGTTTGAGAGGGACCTTTGGGTCAGTCAGGGCTTTGGGCGCCTACGATTGATGACAGCCTTGGGTGATGACGTCACTCTGAATAGAAATACTGTTGGTTTGTGTTTTAATATAAATTAATTTTTCTACAAATTGTAAACTTTGTAACACACGACAAATAAAGGTTGTGATAAACGTATACGATGCCAAGAAGTATTTATAATTTTTAAAGACAATAAACTATTTAAAATGAATTTTAGAGGATTTTGAAAAACACATACTGAAAACAATTTATTGAGATTCACTTTAACAGGACTTTTTTTATTTTTATCAGTGAAATAAGCTCCTTTCCACGTAACTCATACAATGAAAAAAATGTTTTTATCTACTTCCCTGTGGGAAATAGGTTAGATCATGGATATGGAAAGGGAATGTTTTCACTTCATCTAAACAGATATTTTTATTCTTTTATATTAAAAATTCAATACAATAGCTACTGGTGGTTTCCATGGAAACCTGTTACATATTTTCCATCTTACAAATCGCCAACACCCCCTCAGAGCTAAGACATATCCATGTTAAAGAACGCTTTACAACAGATTGACTTTAATTTTTTTTTAAACTGATATACTACAACTCATATGGGTTTAGGGTAATTAATGGTTAAGGTGGGTGAAGGGCTAGGGGTAATAACCACTCCGGCAATATTATAAAAAGTTACAAAGTTTATAAACAAAATATGTAAAAATAAGTCCCATGAAATTTTACATATCATAAATTTGTAATTGGGCTTTTAAATGAGATTGCTTGAGGAGATATGAATGTAAACTAGGACGATGTATACAAATTCACCACTTCTTACTATTTTATTAATGAAACTAGCAGTACGCCCGTACTTTGTACGGGTTGTAGGGTTCTGTGTTGGGGGAAAAAGATACTTATTAACATGACAAAATTAATGAGGTTAGATCAGAAAATATTTATAATTGTTAAAATTCGTTTATATGTCAAGATAACATTTTAATATAGTATGATTTCGACGTGAATTTTAAATCTATGATCAATGTAAACAACCTAATATTAATTTTAATTTGACAGCTGTTCGTCAAACCTATGCATGCTCAAACCATTTAGTGTTAAAACTACAAAGTCAGCTGATTATTACCAGTAGGTGATTCATTGAAAACTGAAAGCAAAATGTGACTAATGTCGCGTATTAAGTGGGTTTTTAAATGCTTGTTATTTACTTTTCAAGGGGCGGCGGACAATTTCAAGCATTGAAAACACTTCTCTGAAATGTAGAGAATGCATGAAATAAGTTTCATTGTTATCAGTTCTCCCGTTTTTTAGGAGAAGACACCCTAAAATGCCTCCTGGAGCATCACAGACAAACAGACAGACAGACACAAATTGAGATAAGACTTGTTTCGGCTTCTCTAACGCACGACACGTAAAAATAACTAAAAAAAATATAACTCTGGACAATGTACAAACAAAGCTCTAGTTTCATTTATATAGATAGATATAACATGGCGAACTTAGTACCGATAATAATAACATTTGATAATCACTAAAACATTTCAAAAATCCCCTCTAATATATATTTCTCAATGTACCATTGATCTTACAATAACCCGTTCACAAATCAAAAACTCGATGATATCTTAAGGTCATCATAGGGAACAAAATTTATTCGTTAACGAAACTTTGAAGTTATTGATTTTGGATCACTATTAGACTCATTTTAGAAGACAAAAAGTACCCACACCAAACATCCTAGATCAAGTGGGGTTAGTGAGGTGTAGTGAGGCTTTGAATTTAAATACAGATATAACATGGTTTAACACTTTATTAGTGCATTATTCACTAAAAAATTCAAGAATTGACACTACTAATAATTATTTCTCAATGTACATAAAATAATTGTAAAGGCAAATCAGAAACTTGATTCGACAGATCTTGCGAAAATCCATTAATTCAAAATCACTCTGCAATCGCCTAATATTGAGTCACATTAATCATGGTAAACAAAAGAGACCTAAACCAACACGCACGTCAAAACTATCGATATGTACTTTAGGTCATTTATAGACTATTTAGAGATGGTTCGAAAAAAAGTTGATTTATTGTGCTGTTAATTTACTGACTAAGCTGACATTGTTTCCTTAAACATTAACTTTAATTAATAGTCAACAAATCTCAATGGCATATCTAGGAATCATAAATAATTTAAACTGAAATGCACCCCCCGAATTATAACTGTATGAGAGAAATCATTGTATAGGATGTAGTCTTGTTACTGACTAAGTATTCCTAACATAACTGTTAATAATCACATCAAGCAGTCTAAACTACAACGAGAACACTTTCGAATCGACTCAATAAATTGCAAAACTAATTCAATGTGTGACTAATCCACCAAGAGAAAAATAAAATCAAAATATAAATTGACCAAACAAATTAAAATAAAGTAATTAAAGCTCAAGTATAAAAGTGATTCTTAGTAAAAAGCTAAAACAATTTATTTACTAGAATTGCATCTAACTAAAATGAGATGAAAATTATATTTAGATATTTTAAACTTTCAGGTATCCCATGACTATTGCAAAATAGTCTTTATTCTACTGTAAATAAGTTCCTTAATCAGGCTTTTATATCCATTACGAACACAACAGTATGATTATTGTCGTTATGTGCTAATATATACCATTTAAAATGATGTAAACTTATTATTTTTGGTATCGAAACGTTCATAAAAGTTTAAATTTTACAACCAAAAGTTCTCTTAAAGTAAAAATGAATTAACTATTATGTCACTTCGTTCCAGACATCCTAAACTAAAATATTTTATATTTTCTACGCAGAAAACGTTTTGAATTCTGCCATTGTTTTAGAGGATAAATGGGAAACTACATGAAGTGAGGAATTGAGCATGTTGACTAATAAAATTAATGAATATAGGTAGCGTATTATCGTTATGTACCAACCACTTAAAATGATGAAAATTTTTAGTTTTTGGTATCAAAACGTTCATAAAAGTCTAAATTTTACAACTAGCAACCAAAAATTACGATCTTGGACGTGGGGTTTCTCTTAAAGTAAAAATTAAAAGGAGAATATTAACTATTATGTCACTTCATTCCAGACATCCTCAACAGCACCATTGACAGAGGTAAAATCCTGTAATTCAAACATCTCCCATTATCCGGATCCCTCTCTGCACCATACATACTTGACAATGAAAATTTCACGAAATGAGCCCCAGCCTAATGCCTTTCGTGTCTTTTGTTCTGCCGGAGACAAAAGCGTTCGCAGCTCCAGACGGTTGTGATCTCTGATTTGCAGATTAACCCTTCATCCGCGTTGACAAATCACCTCAGAGCACAACAAAATCTGATTTATTTACTGACAACATCTTAGGTTTTCCTTTGAGAAAAAATATTTTATATTTTCTATCTGGAAAACTGTTTAAACCCTGTTTGTTCCAGGCAATAAACTGTGAAATTAATTAAAACAAGTGAGAAATTGAGCATGTTGACTAATTAATAAATATAGGTACTTTTATATTTTCAGCTTTATACCAGCTTAGTCCGGATTATGTGTTAATTATGTTACGTTTTACATATTAGTTCACCTGAGGACGGGATCAGATTCCAGATCCCGAAACGTCGTGAAACTTTGTTTTACATAAAATCGTGATGGAAAATGTTCGCAATAAAAATCTAAATAACGTAAATATAGGTTGTCTAAAAGAATTATAACAAACATAACTCAGCAATCCTTTTCAAATATACCTATAAATTAGAATAGTTGATGATATCGACGTTTGGGTGTTCCATGTAAATTCTTAAATGATGGAAAACGCATTCCTTTTATACTACCTTTTTAACCCCTTTTAGCCTATCCATTTTTTACTACTTTACACTTTTTTCCGTTTTTGTTCAGTCGGTGATTTAGTTGGTAGTATGACTGACTCAGAATATGAGGCACCGGATACAGGAATCGTCTATCAGTTTTATCAGTACCATATTTGTGTATATTTTCTTGATACATTCTCCATAAAGAGCAAGTCTACGTGGGCGAGAAAAGTGTTGGTAAATTAGGAACCCTAAATAAAATAGTAAAAATTATTAATTTAGGTTACTTAATTTTACACATCAGATTCGAGTACAAATACTTCAAACTTCCAATACCACAGAAAGTCACTGGAGTTCCACCAACTCCAGGTGACAGCACCAGAGTGAACGGATGTGACGAGCACATCGCGAGACCGGATATGAAAATTCATCCCGCCAGACACCTTCCATTATCACAGCTGATTTGTGGCCGTGACGTCACTGCGGATTTATGGGACGCGTTTCCATCAACCAATAATGGATTAATAGCTTTGCAGAAGCGGATTACTCCATGGCGGATGTTTACCCTTCACTCGTTCATTATTTAGTTTGCGGTAATCTGTTTTGGTCTAGGCTACCAGGTCAGATTATCTTTAATGCAGTTTGCCAAACAAAATACAATAGCGATTCTATTTTGTACACTTTAATTACACCTACAATTTATGCATATTTAGTAAGTTAGTTGACTAAAGTGTAATTTTTTCAAATACACTTTAATTTAGAACCTCTTCAGAATTTTCCTCCCTCAATTGGTACAACCGAGGCCACAACTCAATTCAACCCAAAACATCTTTACTACTTTTGTATACATAATAAAACATAAATAGTGTCAAAGTCTCTGGTCTACCTTAAACTATACCAAAAAGAATTCATCCAATGAATACAATATTAGTAGTGACAAAAGGTTTTTTTAATTTAGTTGTACTGTATTAGTTTTTTTCAATATATTCTTGTGATTGAGCTAAAGATTTTGCTCCCATATATGAAGGTCCTTTATCATAAATAGTTTAATTATGTCAGGATATAATGGCATTTTTGTTTCGTGTTCATCCATGAAATGGTTGAATGGTTGCCTCAGTGAATGAGTTTATTCTCCTCGCTATTAACACAGTATCATAAATGTATTGCACAAATGCAGTTAGAATATTTTACTTTTTGAAATATTCTCTCGCTGAGTGATCCTTTTGAGTTTTAATATTATTCTAACGGTTTTTAAAAATCAATTTTTAAGTTTTTTTTGTAGCTCCGAATAAAGCTATGCCAAATGAGATATGAGAATCATAATCTGTTCACAATCTGAATTATCTTTTGAGGTAACTTTTTAGACATGAATACTGTGTTCCAATATAGATTTTCACCAATATACAATCCTAGAAATCTAAAAACGTACTAGATTTCTAGGATTTCTATTATTTTAGAATCAAATATAATAGTACGTTTAGTATTTCTTTTACACTGTTTTAAATTATAACAAATTTGTTTTAGCAAACAGACAATAATAACTCACGGTTTAATAATAATATTTTGTGGTGGATTATATTAAAATAGACATAGTGTCTTAAAAAGCCTTTCCGGTGAAATAAATAAAGCAAGTTAATGGCGATAGTCCCAACCAGAGGTAACCGGTTCTGGTCTGACAGCGTCTGAAACTAACTTCGAACCAGCATCGTTTGATTTCCTGGTTCTGAATAAATCGTAACAAACTTCAATGTAGTACATTAATGATTGAACTACAATTTACTTACATCGAAGTGGTACAAGGCATATATATCCCATTTATGTTATTCAAAATGAAAGGTTTTATAATAGTCAAATAGTAAACTATTGTTCAAAAAGAGTTAATATTTGTTTTTGAATTTTACGTTATATTTTATTATAGACTTTGGCCTTTATATAGTACTTTCAAGGAATACTCACTATAATTGAACAGTTTAGTCGACGTAAAAGTTGCTGTCATGAAAAGTACTTAACAGTGAAAAATGAATTAAAGATTTTCTCAGAGCTAAAAAAACGTCAGGTTAAATTACGTACCAGCATATGTAAAGTACAAAAAAAGAGAAAACAAAAAACAATCTCAGCAGAGAGAGGAAAATCCATAATTCGCACACCTCCATCCCACAGGTCGAGTCGCAGACTCCACCTTCCCTGTTGGTGACGTGTCGGTTTTCACCCCCCCCCCCCCGGCACCGGGGCAACCCTCGCACAAAAGGCTGGTGCCATTAATATTCCGCCACAACAGCTTAAGTAGCTCCTATTCTCTCAAAAAAATTTATCGCAATCCACTTGAAGCACCTGGTTATTTATCATGTTTATTCTGGACACATTTACAATTCTCATATTAATTAATTCATTTAATAATTATTGTAATAATATCGTTTCTGTTTCTTCGTTTCTCTGGGATGTGTCTCTGGGAGGATTTGTGAGACCTAAATTTAAAAAAGTGACGTCATAGTTTTGGTATACGAAAAGCTGTTTAGATGAACTGAAAACATTCCCTTTAGACTTATCCATGACTTAACCTATTTACCGCAGGGAAGTAAATACAAACATTTTTTAAATTAAATACAAACCTTTTGTTTGATTTACGCTTATTATGGTGATTATTCCCAATGTATTAACATAATGTTTTCAAAACACGTTTATAAGACAGTAATTTAAAATTAACAATTTAATGTGATGTTTAACAATATAAAAAACGTTTACTATGTATTCAGTCAATTTACACGTAACCTATTTACATAATATTTACATCGTTTAGAAAATATATACAGGGTGTCCGTAAGGTGTTGGATCAAACTTCATAACGTGGTTAAATCGGTCAAAATAATCAAAAAACATTCATTCAGGTAATTACAAAATATTTTATATCTAAGTTATTTTATAATAATATATTGTTTTAAAACCTGACTTTAAAGTTATTTTAATTTAAAAAAAAATCAAGTGACCGCCATTTTGTAGTAAAAAATTTAATCGCGTTGAGTTTTCTTCGTAAATTGGTTCTTCACTAATTAATACACAGTATTAATTAGTGAAGATTAATAATTAATACACAGTATTACTTAGTGAAGACCCAAATTACGAAGAAAACTCAACGCGATTAAACTTTTTACAACAAAATGGCGGTCACTTGATTTTTTAAAAATTAAAACAACTTTAAAGTAGTTGGTTATTTTAAAAATTATCTCTATATAAAAATGAATGAATGTATGTCCTTTATGCGTTGCCAAACTTTATGCGCGAACCGCCGCCCAGAATATCTAATCTTTCATAACGAAGCCGTAATGCTATTCGACTTCGGAACATGGCCAAAAAGTTAACATGTATTTACTGTTAGGCGTTACGAAGTTCGCCGGGTAAACTAGTTGAGAATAAAAAGTTATGTCAAATTCATTTCATATCCGATGACACTAAGCTTATGGAATTCGATCATTAAACTACGCAGATTCAGGAATATTACCAGTATTAGTTGTGTACAAGAAGGCCTATTGTCCACTATTCTTGGGCCATTTTAGAACATACTAAGTTTGGTGACGAACTTTGCAGACAACTTAAACATATTTAAATGTTTTGATGAAACATTTAAATATGTTTAAGCTAGGACAGCCCATAACGACAAATATGTTTAGTGTGTTGAAAACTGTTTTAAGGTCAAAAATTGAACATATCTCTATATATAAAATTGAATGTATGTATGTAAGTATGTCCTTTACGCGTTGCCCAACTACTCATCCGATCGCCATGATTTTTAGGAAGATGCTCTATGTGTGTCCGGGAAGGTTTTAGTGAAAAATATTTTCGAAAACCCCATAGGTTTCCATTTTATGGCGTTTTAAATTTCTAATGTTAACCTTATGGAGATTAAGTTTGTTTACAAATTTTCTACAATGAAAACATTTGATTTCTTAGCTACAGCTGATTGGTTTACTTTCCATTAGCAATACGCTTTACTATCCAATGCCATCTGAATCATTTATTAATGTAAAACTATGAAGTAAATATGTGCTGTACAAAATGAACAGCTTTATTCGCCACGTTAATAGTTTACGGTTTTGGGGGATTATGTATTTATATTTTTATTTTCTGTCAGATTAAAAGTCACGTAGTTTATATGTTGGCCAAATAAAAAATTATTACAATGTTTATATATGTGAATATTACAATGTGAATTATTATTATTATTATTACAATGTGAATTAATCCACTCAGATTTATTTGTTTTATGGGAATGTTATTAATATGTCTTCGTATCATATCGTTTCAGTATTGTTATTCACTATGCCGCGACCCAGAATATATAACCTTTCACAATGAAACCGTAATGCTATTCGACTTCAGAACATGTATTTACTGACAGGCGTTACGAAGTTCGCCGGGTCAACTAGTTTTTAATAAGACCTCTAACTTTGTACATTTTTAAATACAGCAATAAAATATAATTAATTATTGTAATAATAAGTACAATTAATTATGATTTATTCAGTTCCTTGAAGGAATATAAACCCACACCGATAGTTCGTGGGAAAGGTTTAACAGAAAACTTTAAATGCTAGAATAAAATATTGTACAGGGTGGATAAAATTTGTTTAATTATTGTATATAATATTTCGATCTTTTAGAGTTGTTTTAAAATTTATTGTATGTAAGTCCAACCCTCAAATTTGTTTTCACCAAAAAATGGAAAACCTTGATAATACCCTATGAGGAGCGTGATTGAATTTAAAAAAATACGAAGTTCATTAGCCGTTATCCTGCTACCCTGTAAAAGGTCACATGTATGCGATCAGCTGATGTGCTGACGTGTGCGACCAGCTGATACGGTTGTTTCGTTTTGGCGGGAGAACCACCAGAGCTTTGTGTTGAGTAGCTTCAGCTGGATTATCAGGTCCAGGCAGCTTCGTTAAAAATTGATAGAATAAAGAACGGCTTTTCCATTTTATATTATTGTTTTCCAATCGGATTTTTTTACTTTCGAGTTATTTTTATTTATTTTGGTACTATAACCGTTCTTTGTGGAGTATTATTACTCAGTGATGGGAAGAAAAATATTAAAACCTCATTTCGCTGCGCAGTATTAACCTGAAATAATAGACAACAAAAATAAAAAAAACTCAGATAAATATATTTTTTAATTTTTTGTAGTATTTGTTGATACATTATTAAAATGTTATTTATATTTGACAAAGATTGAGAAAGACATCTTTGAGGCTTTGTGACGAGTGGACGTGTTAAATTTCTTATGTGTGTATTGGTTAGTGAATGGTTTGTATGTAAGTTTTTTTGACTGCTTTAAAATTTTATGTTTTCAGCTTTATACCAGCTTAGTCCGTATCAAGTGTTATTGTGTTATGTTTTAGATATTAGTTCGCCTGAAGACGGGACCAGATTCCAGATCTTGAAACGTCGTGAAAATCTGTTTTGTATAAAATCGTGATGGAAATGTCTGCAATAAAAATCTAAATCACATCCACCATCACCGATAGTGAATTTCAAACAAAGAATTATTAAAATATTTAGTAATATTATGCTGTGTTCTATCATGATTAAAACTTCAGACGTTTAGGATAACAAATAATTTTTTTAGAAATCGACTTTAAACTAGGTTACTAACTTTATCCGACTTCAAGACGGAGTCTATCGCCGGCCAGTACACGAATGAAAATAGGTCTAGTATCCTAAATATGTGTGGTAATTGTCTTTTGTGAACTTAATGTTTTTGTGTCTAAATAGTCTTGAAGGGTTTTTATGGCGAAAATTGGACATAATCGACCTGAAGATGAAGTTTGGACTTCGAAATGCGCATAACAAGAACAAACAGTTTGGCCCTAGGTTGGTAACCTAGTTCTTATACAACAGTTCAGGAGGCAATAACATAAAATGATTAAAATTTATGATGAATGAAAACAGATTGAACTTATTATTTAAACTGTGACAACCGTTAGTATATGAATGTTAAATTAATTAAACATTAACTAAAACGTTAGATCATACATTTGAGAAACTTAATAAAATGTTTCTAATATTGTTAAAAAACTAGCTTTTCGAGACATTTTAAATTTTTTTTGAAGTCAGTTTAAAGTATACACAAAGCTTCTTCGAATTTCTTGGATAATGAAATAAGAAGTTGAACGAAAACATTTACATACAGACAGACAAACGGACACACATTGAGATAACACCCATTTTAGGTTTTCTGGTGTAAGAAATGTAAAACAAAACAAATATAAGACAATTCAAATCAAGACATGGAGAAATCCTATACTTAATATGGTTATATGGTTTTTATGGTTTTTTTATATGGTTTACAGTTTTTATGTACTTATATGGATAATAAATACATAAATAAAACTAAAATATATTATATACATTTAAATTTATGTCTAATCCCTTTGATCAGTATAATATACCAATTTAAAAAAATGTAAATAAAAAAATATTAATTTACAACGTAGTTTTAACCATACAGTATTCCATTTGACGAGAAGCCTTTTGCAAGCACTTATGTACTCACATCCATTTACCAAAGACTATCTTATAAAAAAGTTACGAATAAGACAAAACACTTCATCCCATTAGTTTTAATCAAAATTACAATTGATTTATAAGGCTTACAAGGAAGAAAGGAACATAATCAATAGAAAGGATTTTTCATATTGTCGAGTTCTTCACAATAGGGTATTGGGACTGCCTGAGGCAAGAGGGGAGGTCTGATGAAAATATTGGGAAAGAATGTGATATTTATATAAAAATATCACAGCAATCAAATTAGATTTTGGAAAAATGTTAAAACACTAGAATATCATAACCTTTTATAACGATGATTTTTTATAAGATTTTATAACTATACAAACAGGTTTTACTACCTAATTTCAACAAATCAAACAGAGATAAAAATACTGGAATGATGAAATTAATTTTAAACAAGAAAATCGGTCAGTCCGTAAAAGTAACAGCATTTCGCTTAAAATAACAATAAATTACAAAAATACACATAGCAGCAATCCTGCGTGTTTTGTCAATTGCTATCGATTCAAAATTCATTTGTGGTGGATATATGTAGCTACGCTTCGTTTTAGTTGGTATCTATACAGAGTGTCCATGAAATACGTTTCAGGACTTCGGTGAGTGATTGGGTACATTAAAAGGAAGAAAAAAGTACAGTTGGAGGTATGGCATAAAATGCTTATTTTCTCAGATTTCCGCCATTTTGTATTTTTCACAAAATATTTTTTATTTCAAATATTTTCTAACAGATTTCAAATTTGGTATGTGTTTTACACTAGTAAACTACTATTATTAAAAAAGTAACTAGCATAATCCAAGCTCAAAATCCAAAACCACGGCCATTGTATTTTTAAAACTAAAATATTTAAAATTTTAAAAATAATGGCTGCCATTGGATTTTTATCTTGGATCATGCTAGGTTTTTGATTAATAATACTAGTTTACAAGTGTAAAACGCACCAAATTTATAATAATATATAATTGAAATAAAAAATATTTTGTGAAAAATACAAATTGGCGAATATCTGAGAAAATAAGCGTTTTAGGCCATACCACCATTGGAACTTTTTTCTTCCTTTTAATGTACCTAATTACCAAAACCACGTCCATTGTATTTTTACCGTCTTCAAAGTATTATAATTTTAAAATTTTAAATGGCCGCCATTTTGAGCTTGGATCATGCTAGTTTTTTTTATTAATAATACTAGTTTACAAGTGTAAAACGCACCAAATTTATAATAATATATAATTGAAATAAAAAATATTTTGTGAAAAATACAAAAGACGTAAGATAAAATAAGCGTTTAGGCCATAACATTGGAATTCTTTAATGTATTTAACACTCACTGAAGTCCTGAAACCTTTCACATGGACACTCTGTATAGAGAAGAGCTAGTTGGACAATTTTTGCTTATATTCTAGATTATGTATGGAATTGTGTATGGAACTTGGTATGCAATTTCGAATCACCTAATAAAACCCACACAAAATAGTTTCTCAAGACTTTTAGGGATAGGTAAGTTAGATATCAGACAAAAAATGGGTTTATTGTCAGGACGTTAGTGGAAGAAATCGTATGAGAAATATTGAAAATTATAGTATAGTAAATTTGAAATTTTAATAAGCTCAAATGCCTACTCCAATAGTTTAATTTAATGTATTTAAATCTTTATAAATCGAAAGATACTGAATGTGTCAGTCCACTGATACTTTCTCCCTGAAGTGAATTTAAAAACGACAATTTGTAATAAAAGTATCATATTATTTAAAGTTGATCTAAATATAATTTAAACATTTATTGTATTAAAAATAATCATAAAATAAACAATTTCTGAAAATAACAACAATAGAAACAAAGTTAAATTAATTATTAGAATTTTATGAGGGGAACATCCGGTAATACCAAGCTTTATTGAGTGGGTTTTGTTGGGTGATTTTACCTTACGCTTCATAACTAGTTTCATGGAAAACAATTGAAAAATACGGAAGAAATTGATTTTTCAATATTCTCCATAAGAATAACATTGGACACTCTCAGACAACGTACTGCGTTTATCATGAACTGTAAAATTAACTTTTGTCTGGAACCGTTAGTCGTAGAAAAATAATTCTAAATGCTAATTTGTTTTTTTAAGCTGGTGGTAATGGTGGATGTCACATTATACTTTACCTTAATTTTTCGCTGAAAATTAAAAGAATTGCTCTTTTGACATTTAAAAACCCATATCTTTTGAACCGTAATTTTTACAAACATGTGGCATATTTTTAAGTACTCTGTGCACTATAAACTATAAAAGTTTAATCAAAATCGTTAAAGTAACTTTTGAGAAATTTGGGGTTTTCACTGTTTTAGGGTGACCTACCCTTAAAAATAAAAAATGAAAAAAACGCCTGTGTATACGGTGAAGATACATGCCGAATTTCATCTGAATCGGACCAACGGGGTAGGCTGTGGCTCTGTACACATCCAGACACACGCAAGGACGGACAGACATCACGTCGAAACCCACTTTTTCGGTTTCAAGTGACTCCAAAACGGATATATTCACTTTTAACTCAAATTCGAAAATTTTGACGAAAACAATACTTTCTCCATAACACTACGAATAAGGGAGAAAGTAAAAACAAGTACAAAAAAGTAAATAAAACTCAGAAATATTAGTTACAATAAACAGCAACAGTTGTGCGCCACTACTGCACACATTTGCATGCAGTTTAATCTGTGATTCTGATGAGTCGGTCACTGGTCAGCGCTCTGCTACGGTATAACACGATGTGCGTGAGTTGTCTGATCAAATTCCAACTAACCAACGAAACGGATTTTTAAATTTAAAAAAGCAAATTAAAAAAAGGGAGCGAATATGCACTTTGAAAATAGGGATTACTTTACAAAATACAACCGATTATTGTAAATGAGAGGAATATGGACAGTTTTTATAATTTAAAAAAGTTAGTTGAATGTTGAAATATCTTTTAATAAACATAACACTATTAAATTGGTTAAATGACTGGGACGGTGGCGATGTCCTGTAATCCAGCTACTTGGAGGTCACGAATTGTGGATAGTTGTGAGCGATGGTTAGTGGTTGTAGTGTTCTCTTGTATGGATTAACGTCCGCACTATTGAATACTACGTTAATTCACAAATACAATCCTCATAATTAGACCAATTCGTATGTCAGAGGCCATGGTTCGGATTCCACGTTAAACTTTAGGTCCCTTAGTTGCCATCGGCTGTTGGGCTATTAATTAACAGTCCTGTCTAACGAACATGTCAGCCTTAGTCAGTAACAAGACTACAAGACTACCTTGGAGTATAATGGCCATTTCATTAATCTAATCTAATCTACGTTATAAAAGCATTTCAAAAGAACCCTGATAAATTATGATTTGATATATGCGTCAATATAGTCGTTAAAATGTATTTGTTATCGAAAAAACCATTTCTTTTCTCTAAATACTGTAAATAGTATATTTCATAACAAGAGTCAAAAAGTGAGAAAAAGAGATAAGAAATATTATTAAAATGGAAGGAAAATACTAAATATAAGGCAATAGGAATAGTTTTTTAAATTATCATAATATGATTGTGTAATCTAACCAAACAACCCTGAAAATGTTAAAATTATTTTTCAAGTATTAACATCTATCTGGTTATAAACTAATTTTAAGTAATAAAAGCAAATTTAAAATCTAAACATTGTATAGCGTTTGCTGTAACTGAATCCAACCCTTATAAGGGAATATACATGTATAGTCATTGCTTAAGACCAAAATTTATTTTATAATGGCATTCTCTTTTCAGATTCAATAAGTTTCCATTCAAATTAGATACTGATTAGCTTATACCTAAGTTGTTAATAAAATATCTTTATAACACGTGGCTTTTGCTGCACTATTGTCAGTTACAAATTAATAAAAGTTTCTTATACTGAACTTTTTTTATAAACCTGTATTTCCATTCATAGTTTAACATTTTTAAATAAATATACTCATGCTTGTTAAAGTGTGGCTTAATTAAATGTGTAACATAGTTTGTAGCAATACATATATTATTAAAGAAATTAAAGTTCGCTAAGTACGCAGGTGTGCTGCAATGAAGGCATTAAACACATTTTCAAAACTTCCTATAAGTTCCAATTTTATCATTTTTCATCCTCTTTTTAACTAAAAAAAACCCCAGAAGAGTAATACTATGGTTGTGTAATATCAAGGCTAGATTTGTACAAGTACAAACAAACGTATAAAAGTACGAAGAGCTATGTATGGCGTAGCAGTTTTTATTGAAACCTGTTTCTGTTGAGAGCGTTTGCCGTCCCTAATGACAAGTAGTTGCCGAGATCTCCACCAGAGTGCGAGGTCGTGTTTGTAATCGGTCTTCTTTTTTCTTACTGTCCGGGGTTTTCGCAATTACGTATCATTGTAACCCCACTCTGCGGCCTGAATTATACAATTAATAATTAATAGCGCCTGGTCGCGCTAGAATTAATAAAAATATGCAATATGATATACCGTGATCGCTATTGGGTCGATATAGTTCCTAATGAATCTGCTAGGATGCAGCACAAGTCAAAGTAGTTCATAAAATAGCTACTAGAGAGCAGCACGTCCTGGGTTGAAAGCCAAGGTGATCTGAGGCGTTTGACCGGTTATCACACAACATTAAGCTATCTATATGATAAAATTAGAGTTTTGCCAGTAATTCTTTTCACGTTTTATAATCTATGAAAGCCGAAATGACTTAAATGGTTCTTCAGTACTTCTATAACGATAAAAAAGTATTTTTCTAACGTTTCTGCGTGAAAGATCGCACACAACGATGAAACTTGTTTCATTACACTAAACTTATGACATCGATAGATCTTAGCTCTGCGGGTATTAACAATCCGTCTGACCAAAACTTGAAACGGAAGTGACATCATATGGATATAAAGACACATGCTTAGAGAGAAAATATAAATGCAAAACATTTTTGATATGGATATGTCTTAGCTCTAAAGGGTGGGCTGTTAGCAATTTGTAAGACGAACATTTGAAACATTAGAACAGCTGTTTAGATGAACTGAAACCATTCCCTTCAGACATATCCATGATCTTACCTATTTCCCACAGGGAAGTAAATACAAACATTTTTATATAAAGAGTTTTTCTCACAACCCCAGATATCTTCAGTCTCTTTAGTCGGTTACATGTAATACATCTCACCCATGACAGTCCCAGCTACAATCACGTTTGGGTCGACCCCGTCAATCACAACACATCCATCTTGCAAGGACAGGGACAAGACGCTGGCATCGCGGAGTATAAAATATTTATGCATAAATAAAAATGATTTCATTTGAACCCTATGTTTAACGCCGCGAGGGGCGAGTTGCAAGGGAGATTTCCCTCAGGGCGGTATGACTCATTATGCAAACTTCTTTATTGACTGGGACATCCCCTTAGGTAGGGGTGGAAAACGGGATGTAGTAATTTGTTTGGGTACAAAAACATACACGGAGCAATTTAGGAACTTGTGTTGCTGGTCAAATATGGCGTTATTATTTTTTTTATATTTTCACCGATAGAAAAATATAGCTGTTAACAGCTATTACAGGGTGTATCTGAAATACACCAAAAAACTTTTAGATATTGTTCCTGAGGTCAAAACAAATAGTTGTTTACACAATTTGCTAGAACTTAAACCAATTAAAGTACCAACTTCAAACTTGGTACGTGTATGAGTACAAACAGGATCTATTGTTGTGAATAGTATCAAATTTCTACTTATTACTACTGTATTTCAAAATGGCGGCCATTTCAATTTTTCAAAGCTCAATAACTCAAAAACTATGTGATTTACAAAAAAACTAATTTAAAAAAATTGCAAAATTTAGTTTCTTTAAGAAAATGTGAAATTTTAACAGGGTCATAACACAAATTAAAGAGTAAAGTACGTTTTTAAGATAAAACTGTCAATTTGGGCTTTCATGTGCAATTTGGGTTTTCAATTTTTTTAAATTGATTTTTCTTTGTTATTTGTGTTATAACCCTATGAAACTCGTTCATTCCCTTAAATAAAATTAAATTTAACAGCTTTTCGTCTTTGGTAGTGGTAATTCCATGGTTTTTGTGTAATTTAGCTTAGAAAAATTGGAATGGCCGCCATTTTGAAATGGTGAAAAGTGGAAATTTGGCACTATGCACAAACATATGACCTATTAGTACTTATATACGTACTACGTCTGAAGTTGGTACCTCAAGTGATTCTAAAGTTATGGTAAGCAATGTAAAAAACACATACACAGCGACAGACAAAAAATGGAGCGAGATAGACCATATGTTTATAGAATCTTTTTGTTTGTTTTGACCTCAGAAACAGTATCCTAAAGTTTTTCAGTGTATTTCAGATACACCCTGTATACACTTTTGGGGGGAATTTTAAAAACGTATCTGTAGCAGTAGGCATGAACACTAATTTGATTTTCTTTTGAAATGGAAAAAATAGAATATACTCCATAAGTTTGAGGGTAATGATAAGGCATTTTGCTACAATGAGAAGGCTCAAATGATTAGTGTTAATTGGTCTAAAAAACCCAAGGCCTCGTTTTGTACTGGGAATTCGCCACTACTACTAGCTACTAACATAAAACATAATTACCTAGAAGTTTATCACTATGAGGAAAGTATATTTTTGAATTTAAAGTTAAGAATACCTTCAAATATTTCTGCAAAAGATAAATAAATCGAGTCTAACTCAATTTCTTATAAAAATAATAATTCAATCCCATCTTTTACCAATCTGTTTAATTGTTTTAACAAATTTTAAACCTAAATTACAAATATTCTGTATTAAATAAAAACTACAATCCTCATTGAATAGCTAATAACATTTCCAAAAGCTAGTTTTCGTCTGGTGAAAGATATTCGAATGTTTTACAGTAAAATAAAACAAATCCTTGATAGGTTTTCAATATGTCTAACTGCAGTTGAAAAGACCCATATCATTCCAGTTGGAGAGGACTGGAAGAGTTTTGAAAGTCTTGAAGGAATAAATATTGAATCCAATCAAAGTTCCATTTAAGCTGGTGAAAGGTTTTCCGCCCCAAAGGACAATTTTTACCCTTGCCGGCTGTTGGCAACCGCTCGTGTCACTTCGCTCGTTTCATTCTCATTCAGAATATATCGCTTTTTATTGGCTGTTTTATCGCAAAATTCATTGAATGTGTATTTTTTTAATTTTTAAATACAAAGAATTCCATACGTATATTTTGTAAAAGTTCGTTAAAATGTTTTCATGTGGTACAAAATGTAAATACAGTATTTCCTTATACCCTTGAAACATTGCAATTTAAAACACGTAAAAAATAATATGTGAGTTAGAAACGACTTAAAATTTGTATCTCGACTCTAAATAAATTAAGAGAAACTAAAATATTGTGAACAAAAATTGGTAATTGCAAAGTATAGGTGAGTGCACGTATTGTAACGATCAAAGTAGTTAATTGGTTCTTGATCATTTCATCTTGTCGATCTGATTTTATAATGAAATCAAAGTTAAAAGTTTAATTTTATCGTCCTCCATTCATGCAAGAGTTTCATTAAAATCCACTTATAAAATTAATTAAAACAATTTAAATTATACTGTATTTTTAATTTTAAAATAAATTTCATTATATCATTCAAATATTTAACATGATTAAATTTATATAATAACTAGCTGACCCGGCGAACTTCGTAACGCCTAACAGTAAATACATGTTAACTAACTTTAAGATTGGCCATGTCCTGAAGTCAATTAGCATTGCGGCTTCGTTGTGAAAGCTTTAAATATACAACAGCTGATTATTATAATAAACTCAATATGTATAAACATTGTAATTATTTTTTATTTGGCAAACATATAAACACGTGACTTTTAATCATACAGAAAAAAAGAAATATAAATACAGTACATAATTCCCAAAAACCGTAAACTATTAACGTGGCGAATAATGCTGTTCATTTTGTACAGCACATATTTACTTCATAGTTTTACATTAATGAATGATTCATATGGCATTGGATAGTAAAGCATATTGCTAACGGAGAGTAAACCAACAGCTGTTTTAAGAAATCAATTGTTTTGATTTTAGAAAATTTGTAAACAGACTTATTCGCCATAAGGTTAACATTAGAAATTTAAAACGCTATAAAATGGAAACTAATTAAATTCACGGAAACTGAATATGCCTAAAGCATGACCGGAGCAGAGTCGAATCCAAAAAATCAAAGATCATTAAAATCGGTCCAGCCGTTCTCGAGTTATAATGCGTGTAACTAACACGACTTTGTTTTATATATTTAGATTATGACGTAGCTTCGATTTAGTTTTTAACAACGAGGTTAAAAAAGCAAAGTAAAAATTTGTCCAGATAAAATCGACTAATTGTTAAGAGATAACCTCTATGGATAGTAACTCGCCTCTATGTCTATTTGACCCATCAGCATTTGTTATCATTATTCGATTATATATTTTCAATAATTCAGTGGCCAGTTCGCCTAGCCGTGATCGTCTAGTGGTTAGGACATTGCGTTGTGGCCGCAATAACCCAGGTTCGAATCCTGGTCACGGCACGAACATATTTTTGATTCGTTTTAATTGGTTATTTTACAAAGCGTGTAGCACATAAGGCAGATTGATATGAGCGAATAAGATTGAAACAAAAAATATACACCTTAGACACAGTAAATGTATTTGAAATAGTTTAACTATTATAAAGTGTTTAAGAAACTAAACTATATTGAACATTTAGTTAGATATTGTACTTAAAGGCGTTGATAACTTGTATCCTTTAGAATTATATCTACATATACAGTATAATTCAAGTAATTTGAATAATAAATAAAATTATATCTTAAAAGGGTGGGAGACTTCTAAAAAAGTAAAACATTTAACTATGCGGTATTGGATATGAAATTTAGTGAAGGTATTTTTGTTTTAAGTTGAACATTTAACCAGTTAAAAGACTTTTATAAGTTTTTATTAACTTCAACAATTACCAAAAATTAATAGATATTTATACTGCCAAAAATTATATCTCACACAAGTTTATAAATAACCAAGGCTGGAAAAATTACTTGTAAAACGTTATTCACAAAAATAAATTATCAAAACTAACTTAAAAAAGAATCCGTACTATAAAGCATTGTGTTCATTGTAAGGATATATAGATATATTTTACTTTTAAATACTGTACGT
Source organism: Nephotettix cincticeps (assembly GCA_023375725.1). Classification (NCBI taxonomy): domain Eukaryota; kingdom Metazoa; phylum Arthropoda; class Insecta; order Hemiptera; family Cicadellidae; genus Nephotettix; species Nephotettix cincticeps. The sequence continues at coordinate 5,597,568 of CM041787.1, read as the reverse complement.
AAATTTTATCAAATACCCTTAGAGATACAAAATAACATCTAATCAGTAAATAATATATTTATTTGATTAATTCTATCGAGAATTCTATGTAAAATCTTTAACAGATGAAGTTAGATTCATTTTGGGAGTTTCGAATCTCAAATATATAAAATTCAAATAAAAAAAATACGATAACTCAGGAATTCTCTATAAAATTATCAAATTATCCTTGATATATTCAGCACGGAGGAGGATCATTTGCAATGCAGAATCAGCTTCAGCTAGACGCTGAATAGTGCCTGATTGTATACTGTATACACAAATCGAGTTGAATTACATTTACACCCACTCATTTTGGAAATAAAAATAAATAATACTGCTCAAATTAGTTATACTATTTAAATAACACAAAGTCGAACGTTGAGTCTTATACAGTGTGCGTAAAGGATTTTTCCTGTCTCACCCTAAAAAAGATGTAACGAAATTTTGATAAATGAAAAAAAACATTTCTTTGGATACATGCTTAACAATTCTTTGGTGGTTTCACTTTGTGTGTAATTATATTTTATTTTTCTCACAAAATGTGACATTTAGATGCATTTAACCAGCATGAGGTGAATAAGGAACCGATTTCCTATCAATAGAATTACCTGTCAATTATATTGGTGTTTTCATATCGTAGACTGAAAACAATATGGGTGTAGTCGTAAAATACCCCCCACATAACGAAAAAAATCCCAAATATTTTGAATTATGCCCGATTAACCAATTTTATTTCCTCCTAGGATGAAACCCTAAAAATAGATTCTTAGACGAAAATAGATTCTTACAACTTAAGGCAGTACGACCGGTGTTAGGGAGAGCTTGAATCCGCTAGGTCGGCGCTAGTGTTTGTTTTCTATAAAAGCAAATTTTCAAACTTTTTCTCAACAACAACATATTCTTCCCTATTGCACTAGATTTAAAAATGATTTTCAATATCCAAGACATCAACTTAACCTATTTGAAAGAACTCCCGAATATATGGGTTTTAAATTATGTAATAAACTACCACGAGAATTTAAGCTGATCTCCGACATCCATAGGTTTAAGCTTTGACTATACATTATTAATTATAGATTATTATTATTATATTACATTATACATTATTAGGTTTAAGAGTGAACTGAAAGGATTTTAACTCTCCAAAGCTTATTATTCCGTCAGAGAATATTTAATTGACGATTCCTGTTAGTTCTAGTTGATTTGATTTCCTGTTTTCATTATTTTTAGTTTTATTTTATTTTAAGCCAGACTATTCAACTTCATTATTTATTATACATAAATATTGTATTATTATAACTAAATATATGACAATGTCACCAGTTTTCTAGCTACGCTAGACCTTTTAATACGTTATTGTGACAATAAAATAGCTTTCTGAATGGCCTGTTACTGGTAACAATTCTGTTTTTTCTACATTTTTAGACTTACAAAATGACATATTTTATAATATCGTCGGGTCAAAAACATGGCTTAAATAATCATTGTCTGTAGTATACGAATTTAAAGGTTACGTGAAAAATACCTGTTTTTCATTCACGTTCCCAAAATTTCAGCTGAAAAGCACACACCTTACATGAAAAATGTCAAATTTCAGAATTAATTACCCTGTAACTCAAACAGTTTCACTAAAAACTCGGTAAAATTATGCTAAAGCATATTTATGATAAAATCAACAAACAAACGTTAAAATTGTGTTTTTAAGATAATAAATTTTTTCGCTCGCTCCACCTTAACCTCACTAGTTCGTTTATCGAGAGAGTGATGACGGAAGACGCGATGACTCAAGACTATCGAGGAAGTCATGACGGGGTGATGGGGGTGGGGGTGGGGGCGTTGGGGTAAACAGTTTTGGGGTGAAAACCTCTCACTCCCCTAAAACAGTAGGACCCCTCGTGAGGCACTGTGACACGCTCTCTCAAAATATGGTGCGTGAGTCTCAGCTCAGCTGGCTACTGAACCAACTGAACCTATTTTCAGGGTGAACTACCCAAAAAAAAAAAAAATTAAAAACACCTGGAGATATGGTGGGGACCCTAAAACGGATATATCCACCTCAATTCAAATTCGAAAATTTTGACAAAAAACAATACTTTCTCCATATACTATGTATAAGGGGAGAAAGTAAAAAATTGTGATTATTAGCAATACACATCTCGTATATCTGTTTGAATAAAATAACAGCTTATGTAATAGTCAGTACCAACGGCTTATCGTTACTTCGGAGAGCAGAAGTCTGATATACAAATTTTATTTATGTTCGGGAATCCAACCGGGGTCCCTTGGTTGAAAGGCTAGTACTTCTGACTGGGACGGTGGTGACGTCCTGTAATCCAGCTACTTGGAGGTCACGAATTGTTGGTAGTGAGCAATGGTAGGGGAGTGCAGTGTTCTCTTGGGTAGATTAACGTCCGCACTATTGAATACTACGTTAATCCGCAAAGACCGTCCTCATAATTAGACCAATTTGAAAGTTAGAGACCGTGGTTCGGATCACAAGTTAAACTGTAGGTCCCATCGTTGCCAGCGGCTGTTGGGCTATTAATTAATAAGATTTACATTTCAATAATCTAATCTACTTTTCGGAGCTGTAACCCTAGATAACCGACCAACCATCGTTAGTTTGAAATGAAGACACCATTTTGAAACGTCCATGATGAGGACTTAATTAATGTTAGTTTTTAACTGGCTATAACTGTAAAGTAGGTTTGTTCGGGGAGCACGCTTGTCTAGGGGTGGAGCGGGGGACTTTGATGCCCAAGGTCCCGGGTTCAAATCCCGCCAATTACCAATGACTTTTTGCTAAGTGATTATGTCGCAACCCACTAGGTCTAGCCTGAAGTAACGTGCAAACCAGTTCTAGGCGATGGCCTAGTTCAAAAACTCTTGGGAAGAGAAGGAGGATAAAAATTGGTAGGTTTAAAAAATAAATATATAAAAGAGGAACCCCGTAGTCTGATAGCTCTAAGACTTAACAGACGCCCCCAGGCTTCAACCTTCGCCCCGTTTCCTAACTCAATTTGTGTTGTTTTAATGAGGAATATTATTTTTCCGCGAACATAACTCAATGTTTCACTTCTCCCGACGTCTTCGGCTATTACAACTCCCCTTCGTTAAGCCGCTATTGATACATTTAGAAAAGTTCTTTCTGTACTTATTATCATCCCCGTTGCAGCAGACGTACATACTCAATGATTTTACTTTTTTAGGAATCACTTTTGACGACACAAAATAAAGTTCATGTAAAGTACTTTAAGGAATTTTATCACAGTTGGATTTGTGGAACTTTTTCTATCTTCCCGATCTCGAAAAGAGTCATAGTTAATGAGTTTTAATCGGGCTGTTTATTATTAAATAATTTATATTTCAAAGTAATATCTATTTAGATCCTGAATATTATAATTAGAATCTAAATTTACACAAAATTCAAAAAATCCCGTTGCCAACTTATAAATTTTCATCATGATATAAAACAAAATATCCCCGTCACAGCAGACCTGCGTACTCAGCGAATTTCCGAATCAATAATATGACAAGAATAATATATGACAAGTTTGATCAAAATCTGTCGATAAACATGAGAATTTTTCACCTATTCTCCATAAGATTAACATGGGAAAGAGTGTGCAGGTTTGCTGCCATGATAAACACATAAACTATGATTTTTAGCATTTGAATCATAAGATCTCAACCACATGAAGGAAAATACCAAGTTTAATCCAATAATATTGAGAGATAAGTGAAATATTAATTTTTATTTTTCCTCCATAAGATTAAAATTGGAGCAGAAAAATACAACGTACTGTGTTTAGATTTTTTAATATCTCTGTTACAGTTGGAGATAGAGAAAAAGTTTAAGGAACTAAATTCTGTATTTTTTAAGCTGATTCTAATGGTGAAAGATAAAATTTTGAACGATTTTTTGTATAAAATTTTTATTTACGTATTTTGTAAGGTAACTAAACTATATACTTTTAATTCGTAGATGCAATTTAGGACCTAATTAATTTCTCGTCCTTTCCAAACCATTCACAATGTTATAGGACTCGTTGATTAGTTGAATGTGTTGAGTTTCGTACAAGTTGAATGGGTAAAGTTTTGTACAGGTTTAAGTTAGCGTGGTGGGAAGATACACGAAACAGATGTTGTTTCGTCTCCGATATTAGAATAGGGTACTTAAGAGTAGGGAACATTGTTTCCACTGAGTTCTACAAAAGTTTTTCGCGACATTATATAGTCAATAATGAGTACCTGATCTGTTACTGTTGTGGCTGTTCTTTTCCAGTATTCATCAGAGTGTCATCTAGATCATACAGAGTGTCCCATAAGAATTAGTGGCAAACTCTAGGAAAAGGTTGTTTGAGTAAAAAAAGAAAATGAACATTAAAATTGTTCCGTTATCTTGAAAAAATTTTAGCCTATCTTTAATAAAACTCGGCAAGTTTGTTTAAAGAAAAAACCTACTGGAGAAAACAAAATTGCTGTTGTTTTAAACTTTTAATCCAAAATGGTGGAAAGAATGTTACAAAGATTTGCTATGAACAATATTTTTGAAAAAACTTATTTCTAATCTTTCAACACCAAAACATTAGCATCGAATAAACCATAACCCGAGTTACATTGAAACCATTTTATAAAGTGACTTCGATAATTTCAACCTACAAACTATGTAACACTAACGGTGTTCGGAGGAAACAAAACTAATTAAAACTATGCAAAAATCCATTCTCCGTCGAACTAGTACTTAAAACATATCACAATTGTTGGTACATAATCCGAACTGAACCGGTATAAAGCTGAAAACCAAAAAGTTTTAAGTTTAAGTTATGGAGTTGTCTTTGAGCCGTTGTGGCGAAGACGTGTTTTGTTTCTTGTGTGCATAATTTTTGTTAGTAAATTGTATTGTTGTCATTTTTTTTAAACTTAAACCTTTTTGTTTTCAGCTTTGTACCAGCTCAGTCCGGATTATGTAAATAAGAATAGAAATAGAAACCTAAATAACACAAGTCCACCAACACCAATAATGAATTTCAAAGTGTACGTTCATACTTAAACGCATAATTAAATGCGTTTTTGACATGGATATGTCTTAGCTCTGGGGGGGGGGTTGTTAGTAATTTTTAAGATGGAAAATATGTAACAGGTTTCCATAGAAACTACCACGGCAATTATTGAATTTATTAAATTTGTAGTATAAAAAATACGAACAGCTGTTTAGATGAGTTAAACCATTCCATTTAGACATATCCATGATATAACCTATTTCCCCCAGGTAAGTAAATACAAATTTAGTTTACAAGTCTACTACAAATAATTACTCTTAGTGTGTAAAGTAATCGCACACATTACAGGGGTACGATTTTATTAAAAAAACGAAGTCAAAATAAACCTTAACTTAAAAACCACAATATTCTTTTGAGGGCTAATATCACAAAGCTTGTTGCAACATTAAAAGCGAACATCCGAAATAAAAACGTCTGCAGTCGAGGACGCGATGTTTAATATAAAAACATGAATGGCTCTTGATGCTCCGCCCCTTGTTTCCTTATTAGTTTTGCTTTCTTCGAGATTCGTGTTGGTTTACATTGCGCCATAACTCAACATCTGCCCCTTCATGTTCGCTTATTAAAACTTTCCCCCTCGTAACTTTAATGGGATCAATGCATTAACATCTGCAGGTATTGAACCATTATTCCGGGTTTTTTTTACTAAACACGTAAAAGTTTATTAAAAGTTTGTAAAAGTAAATTTCTAAATGCGTGGTTTAACATGTTCTAAAATATAGATACTTCTACTGGCTTGACATATGTATAAATTTCAGCGCACTCGTAGGAAAAACGTATAAACATAATATTTATTTTTATACAAAACCTTATGTTTTAACGAGGAGGAGGAAAGACCAGGTGTAAATAAGTTTGGGGCTCGGAGAGGCAAGTTGGGGCTTGTTAGGGGACAAAAAGTTGGGACTCAAGGGACGGACCTAACTGAGTCACTTGCGCCGCCCCGTAGTCAAAATCGCGTTAAAGTATGCTCACACGTCGCCGTAAAGTGACAAGAATTCCCTACGTTGAAGATATGTGTTAATATTACCTATTTTAGGTTAAAATTATTAAACAGTTGAAACATAATGACTTGCCTGTGGAAGTATTGTAGATCGTTTCCCTATCTGGACTGGAGTGAAAGCTGATCCCTTGATACCGTTAATATCTTAAAAATATATGACTTAACTGTGACTAAAAAACGAAACGACTTCTCTGTGGGAAATATCTTAGATTAGATTAGATCATTGAAATGGCAACCATACTACAATGTAGGTATTAGTCAAATACGAATGAGAAACGAGTGTAAGATGATTGTGGTTTATAGTCTTGTTAATGACTAAGGTTGACATGTACCTCAGACAGGAATGTTAATTAATAGCTTAACAGCTGATGGCAACTAAGGGAACTACAGTTTAACGTGTAATTCGAGCCACGGCCTCTGAATTACGAGTTGGTCTAATTATGAGGACTGTCTTTGCGGATTAACGTAGTATTCAATAGTGCGGACGTTAATCCACACAAGAGAACACTACATCCACCGATCATCTCTCACAACCATCCACAATTCGTGGTCTCCAAGTTGCTGGAAACCCTCTTAGATCATCTAAGGGTGTTGCTTTTTGTGGCCTAGCAGTTGCCTATGCAGCAATGAAGCTGCTAGTAATTATTTATCCACCTAGGAGAAAAAATTTAAAACTATCTAATATTTTCAATGCAATTATTTTCATTGTTAAATGGTGTTTGATGTAGAGAACAAATAAAGAAACATTAAACATGTGACTACCACAAGCAAAAATATCCGGTCACGTGATGACGTCACTTCCGTTATACATTTTGCGTCTTGCAAATTGCTAACCTCCCAAGAGCTTAGGCATGTCCATGTCAAAAGGCTATAAAATAAGAAAATCATACTATAAGTTCCCTGAAAGGTTTAACTGCAAACAATGTAAACCAGTGTTAGTTGTAAAAGCTCTATGCGTTTAACAGATAAAAAATGTGTAATTTTATTTTCATTTGTTGAGGTAGAAAAATTGTCGAATTTCTAATTGTATGACTATGGATATTTCTACCTAAACTTTAAAAATAGTCACGAACGAATACAAATGTTCAAAATAAATATGGACATTCATAATCGCTTTGATCCTTCGGGGCTTTGCTGCATTCAGACCGTCGAGGCAATGGGCTTCCAACAATGCGGTGAGATACCGAGGTCATTAAACATGGACAAGCCGAGAAACCTGGCGAGCGAGATTTGGATAAACATTAGTTTTTACCTAAACCTACGATATTATCCTAAAACTTTTGATGTTTATTGGAAACTAAATTTAGTTGAATTCGAAGTACGTATATTTCTTAATTTATACAATATTATTGAAATGCCCTTTTATGTGGTAAGGGGAACTGTAAAGCCATATCTCCGCCATGTTAAATTTGTGAACTTAAGGTACACTTTTTTCAGAAACCATAATAGATATGGAGTTTAAATTTTATATCTGTATTTCCTTATGCATTGTAAACCTACAGCACTAGAATTATTTCATTATGCTGAAAAAATCGGATTTTTCTACATTCAAATTTTTTTCTCAGCAACTGATACTTTAAATGCAATAATTCTAGTACTGTAGCTTGATATATGCATAGCTAATTTCAATTCCCTATCTCATATAGGTCCTGAGAAAAGTGTACCTTTGTACAGAAGAAATGGATTATCGGTAAATGAGCCATAAAGCGCTACTAACTCGTACATTAACCTCGAGAAAACAAACATTAATTTATTTAAACAATATACTTAGGATAATCATATATAAATTATAAGATCAGTTCCTAAAAGAGGAAGATTTCTTCTTAAAAACTACATTAAAAACAGAAAATGTAAAAGAATTGTTTACCCTCCCTCCTCCCCTTAATGAAAATAATACTTTCACACCTACACTAAAATTACTTCAACGTATCCTAACTGTTAAATATTCATATTCGTGAAACCCGACCTACCACTTAGTGGATGGATATACAGGGTGTCCCTAAACCCTCCACTGACCTTTCCAGATATTGTTTCTGGACAATAGACAAGCCGAAATATCATATTCAAAAATTCGAAAACTTCAACTGCGGGTATGCAGGTAATGCATACCCGTTTTTTTCACATAGTAAATTTTAATTCGAGAGAATTATAATGAAATGAAATTTGGTGTGAAGCTTAAGAACCTGCTGGAAAATCTTTTACAATTAATTATTATTTTCAAAATGGCGGCTGTCCAAAAAATGAAATCTTAAAAATCTCAGAATCCGCTCATGATAAAAGAAAATACAGATTTATTTTTATTTACAAAATTAAATTTAAATTTAACGACACTGAATGTGAATAGATCCGATCATAAATAACGGAGAAAAGTTATTATTATGAAAACGTGTTAATCTCAAGTGACAGTGAGCCACTTAGATCAGCTGATTCAAGTTTATTACCACTAAACAGCTGATTGTACAATGCATTGTTAAAATATGACAGTTTTCTTGTAAATTGTTTCCTTCTTGCGAATTTCATTTCATTACAAACAGCCGTTTTCGAATTAAAGTTTTTATGTAAAAAAACAAAATGGCGCCTATGCAGGTAAGTTTAGAATTTTATAACTTTTGAATATGATATTTCGGCTTGTCTATAGTCCAGGAACAGTATCTGGAAAGGTCGGTATAGAATTCAGGGACACTCTGTATAATTGGTGATGGTTATGAGTGAAGAATGAGAGTATTGTGTTTGATGACATAATGTTTTCATTTACTGACTTGATGATTAAGGTATGATTTTAAAATTAAACTAATAACACTAAAATCCAATATGACAGAACTGATTGAGACTCCAAACTTTGTTTAGTTGAATTCAATCTATCTATTACCAAACTTTCAACTTTTCCTCATTGGAAAACATTTCAGGAAAATCTACCCTAATGTTTTCAACCTTTGTTTGAAATTCATTATTAGTAGATTTATGTTATTTAGATTTTTATTACGGACATTTTCCATCAGGATTTTAAGTAAAACAAAGTTTCACGACGTTTCGGGATCTGGAACCTGATTGCGTCTTCAGGTAAGCGTATACCCAAAACATAACACGATTAGTAAGTAATCCGGTCTAAGCCGGTATAAAGCTGAAAACAAAAACTGTTTGCGTTTACTTACCTGTGGGAAGTAGGTTAGATCATGGACATGTCTGAAGGGAATGGTCTCAGTTCATCTAAACAGCTGTTCTTATTATTTTATATTAAAAATTCAATACAATAGCCCTGGTAGTGTCTTTGGAAACCTGTTATATGTGTTTTATCTTAAAAATCGCCAACAACCCCCAGAGCTAAGACATATCCATGTCAAAAGTTTAAAGAAGTCAAAAAACTTACACACAAAACCATTCACTTGAAATTACGCACACAAGAAACAAAACACGTCCACTCGTCACAAACACAGAGTTTGTTGTCTTTGACGCATACACGTAATAAAAACTTAAATAAAATTTACAACCAGTTCGGAAGATAAAACAAAAACTTTGATTAAATTACTCTAATAACGCTGCCGTGCGGGTATTTCTCGAACTTAGTGGATACAATAAAATCTATGTATTTAACGATACAGTATGCAATGGCCAGTGAGTGCCGCTTGCCACGCGAGGGCGGCCTTGACATTTGGCGCCCCTGGCGATGCCGTGAGCTACGCCCTTATCTGTATTTAGTCTTCCGCCCCTGCTTGTAGCGTTCCGGATCCCTGGGACATGTAACAAGATCCTGTGGCTTGTAGAGAACGCACATGCTGTAAATCACATGCACAAGTGCTGTATTTATGAATAGTACGAGTGTAGGGCAAAATTGAACAGACCAACCGAGTCCAAGGATTAAATTTTATTTAATTCAAAAATTTAATTTCTTGTCGGATTTTCATGATTCATCAACATACACACACAATATTTCCTAAAATTTCCCCCGAAGAGTTTCTTGAAATCCTTAGCTCCAAATATTCAAGATACAAAAATTACAGTGTGCACGTTTTATTGATGTTTTATTTAGAATAATTACAACATTCCCGAAAACCATTAATTGTTTTAGAAGAGTTATTTTTTAAAGTTTTTCGTTTGATCTGGTGTTGGAATATGTATGTATGAAATGGGAAAGTGTAAAAAATGTAAATATAAATTTCTTCGATTATAAAACGTTTTCACAAAAAAGAAAGATTTTCCTCCTGAGGCAGAGTCATTTTGAGATCTCTTTATTGGTTGTCCTCTCTAAATAAACTTTTTTTACATTTTACATAACAAGATATCGTAAGGTTTGTTGAAACCATTTCAAAGTGTAGATCTTTAGTATATTGCATGTTTAGATGGCAATAGATTTGCTTTTTATAAAAAATTGAAAATGGGGAGTTGAATTAAATTTTTTTTTTTTAAACGTTTATGAATCTCCATTGATTTCTGTGTTTTAATTTTTAGAAGTATTTTATACATTTTTAAAAACCTTGCATGGCCAATTGTTGGTTACCAGGCAAAAATTGTTTGCGTTGAAAGTTTAATTGTTAACCACTCAGAAAACCATTAAAGGCAGCAACATAAACTTTTTTACAACAGTTTCCGTTGATTTCAAAATTTTTTTTGTTTTTAAACGTTTTATGAATCTCCATTGATTTCTGTGTTTTAATTTTTAGAAGTATTTTATACATTTTTAAAAACCTTGCATGGCCAATTGTTGGTTACCAGGCAAAAATTGTTTGCGTTTTCCGAAACTTTAATTGTTACAACTCAGAAAACCATTAAAGGCAGCAACATAAACTTTTTACAACAGTTTCCTTGTATGATTTCAAACTTCAGGTAGCAGATTCGTAAAATTGTAACCATCAGAACTCATATATGTAACAAAAATCTTTTTTTAAACATGTGAAATATATATTTTTTAAATCATTTATTTATTTTTTAAAAACAATAATTCTGGTACAGGACCTATAAAACAAGGTCCATAATAACATAAAAAGGTTTCAAGCATGTAGGCCAAACCAAAGCTGAGAAATATGTTCCTAAAATATAAACATTTAACATGGGCTCTTATGGACTGTTAAAATCCCCTTAGTTAATTAGAATAAGACCTTTGGTTCAGTGGTCGGTATGATAATGTGTGAAATACTACTAACATGACAAAATGTAATATCCCATCAAAATCCCTGCCTCCTTACCTTTTTCTTGCTCATTATTTATTTTATTAGAGAAAAACAAAGGTGTGTGACAAACCCATAAGTATTAATGTTAGTTTTTATATTGTGACTAACAAAATATACAAATTAACATGATACGTGTTTGAAGCTGGAAAACACAGCATTTTTATTCAACTCTACAAAACTCAAAGGTGTTTCCGAATTCACATTTTTCACACCCAATTCCGCCTCGACGTGTCAACAAAAGTAACGAAAATGAACGTTAGTCGTAACACAAGAGCGGGAGAGTGTCACAGAGGGCACAATTAAAGATGCCCGACAAAAACAGCTGAGGGGGGTACACGGGGCGGTAATTAACAACAAGGGGGTTGTGTGTGGGCGGGGTAGGTGGGGGTCAGGTGACATGTCACAGTTATTACCATAACATGCCCGGCCGGTGTATATTTGACCTTTCGCGGGACCGCTTATCACAAGTTGTTACATCGCGAGTGGCATTGTGCGACATCGGTTATTCGGTAGAAATAAATATACATCTGTCAATGAAAAATGTAATTTACAAAACACAACCGCACTACTTTAATTTACACCTACAAATACGGAGAAAATATTTTTCACTATCTGGTTAAAAAATTGTGAACTGTTTTCTAAATAAAATTCGTTTTGTGTATTACAACGCACAGTTACTATTTATAAATATATTAAAAACTCTTTTGGGGAAAACCCTATACAAATCCGTAACATTTTTATTGGATATGTATTAACTCTTGGGGGGGCGTTGGCGATTTGAACGACCAAAATTTGAAACAGTGACATTTTGGTTAGTTACGTCATGGTTTGGTTATAAGAACAGCTGTTTAGATGAACTGAAAACATTCCCTTTAGACATATCCATGATATAACTTATTTTCCACAGGAAGTATATTCTGTACAAACATTTTTTAAGCATTTCGATCATTAAACATAATTTTAACCGAAAAGTAATACTATAACTGTTTGGCTAATGAGATTCACGTTTTATTCCTGTGGCATCGTAAAAAGTTAACTAAGAAAACCTAATCGAATGATTTGGAGATCTCAGAAAAGCCTAATTAAATTTTCAACACCCCAGGAAAAAAATAAACTCAACCTCAAAATCATCACTAATATGACTTATTAAGGATCATTCCTCTTGAGCATAGTCCTAGCTTGGTAAAATAACATTTTGCAACTTCCAAGACTCAATTCACCTTCATCTAGAACAACTTTAACCAGTAGACTACCTTTTGAATGGAGGGCACTCTAAATACTCTAATATACTAGGCTGTGTAGCCAAGCTTCAGTCGTAACCAGGAGAATAGAAAAATCGAAAGGAAAATGAAGCTTGTCATATAACGTTTTCTCACGTCATTGTTGATGTATTGACATGGCTGTTTAAGTTAGATTTGATTGGATCATTGAAATAGCAACCATACAACAAGGTATTTTATGCCAAGTATGAATAAGGATTGAGTGTAAGATACTTGTTACTGACTAAGGCTGACATGTTCCTTAGACAGTACTGTTAATTAATAGCCCAACAGCCGATGACAATTAATGGACCCACAGTTTAACGTGGAATCCGAACAACGGCCCTTGAATTACGAATTTGACTAACTATGAGGATGGTCTTCGCGGATTGACTATATATTCAATAGTGCGGACGTTAATCCACACAAGAGAACACTACAGCCACCGCCATCGCTCACAAATGTCCACAATTCGTGACATCCAAAAGTAGCTGGATTACAGGACTTCGCCACCGTCCCAGTCATCTAACCTGTTTCCCACACAGAAGTAAATTCATTTTTGAAGAACACTAGGATTTGGTATATTCTAATCTCTAGAACTTTAAGAACTTAAGCCACGCCGTTACATATTGTGCACGCAAGGCTAGTTCGTCAAATACAGTACGGTCAATCAATAATGTAAAACCTTGGAAGGAACATTTAGTTGTATTTTAAGTGAAATAGCGATCATACTACAAGGTAGGTATTTTAAGCCAAGTATGAATGAGGTTTGAGTGTAAGATGATTGTGGTGCAATCTTGTTGTCTTGTTACTGACTAAGGCTGACATGTTCCTTAGACAGGACTGTTAATTAATAGCCCAAACGCCGATGACAATTCATGGACCCCATTTTAACGTGGAATCCGAACAACGGCCCCTGAATTACGAATTTGTCTAACTATGTGGATTGTCTTTGTGGATTAACGTAGTATTCAATAGTGCAGACGTTAATCCACGCAAGGGAACCGTTCACAACTATCCACAATTCGTGACCTTCAAGTAGCTGGATTACAGGACTTCGCCACCGTCCCAGACATCTAACCCGTTTCCCACAGGGAAGTAAATTCAATATTTTTTTGAAGAACGCTAGGATTTTGTATATTCTAGTCTCTAGAACTTTAAGAGCTTAAGCCACGCCGTTACATATTGTGCACGCAAGGCTAGTTCGTCAAGTACAGTACGGTCAATCAATAATGTATAACCTTGGAAGGAACATTTAGTTGTATTTAGAGTGAAACATAAGGAAGGAAACGCCAACAATCAGACTTGAATTGAAAGGGTGAATAGTTCTAAACCTTCCCACACTCAATTTCAGTCCAGATGAAATTACGTGTCTCAACGTTCTTTAAGCTGCAAGTTTGGGCATCTACGGTTTAGTTTCAATGTCTAGGGTTCTATGTGTTCGGGCTCAATCTACAAATCTTGAGGAGTCTGGAACGTTTCCCATATAAGATTTGTGGGTCACGTGAAACAACGAGAAACATATCTTTGGCACTGAAAGGTCCAAAATACTCCCAAACACAAATTCATCCCGGTTATAAGAGTATTCGTTGCCCCAGTTATGAAAATAGAGAGAACGAAAACAGTTGGGTGAGGCATGCGATCTGGACATGCAACGACAGATGAGTCACCGCCTGCGCCGGACACGTGGATATTCTTGACATGAAGCCTTTCATTCAAAACATCATGAGTACTTCAAAATGACATACAGTCTTCACTTTCTCAATGGGATGTTACATTTTGAGGTATTTTGAGGCCCTAGCTCACTATAATGTTGTACAGACACCGGTGAGAAAATATTCGCAGGAATGAGATACGGTAGATAATAAGTCATGGACACTTTAATTAATTTTGGGAAAAAAACTTGGACCAATCCTGATGTAAGATTAGAATAGGTTATTGAAATGGTGACCCTACCACAAGGTAGGTATTTTAAGCCAATTATGAATGTCTATTGAGTTTAAGATGATTGTGTTCCTGACTAAGGCTGACATGTTCCTCATGACTTAAGGCTGACTAAGGGACCTACAGTTTAACGTGGAGTCTGAATCACTGCCTCATAATTACGAACTGGTCTAATTATGAGGATGGTCTTTGCAGATTAACGTAGTGTTCAATAGTGTGGACGTTAATCCACACAAGAGAACACTACATCGACCAACCATCGCTCACTACTATCCTCCTCAATTCGTGACCTCCAAGTAGCTGGATTACAGGACACACCACGGTCCCGGTCTAGGGTGCTCTCTCAGCACGCCATAAAAGAATCCATCCTATTGGACATCACTCCTATTGGAGGATAAAATAAATTACACACCCTTTAAGAATTTTGGTCGGTTTAGGCTCTTCGGAGGGTTGAGCCTCGAAGAAAGATGAAAAGGAATGAAGGTGAAAATTCAAATCTTCTTACATAGCCTAAGGACCAAGCAGTATTGTGATAGCTTCTTTTAAATATGCCAATTTTGTACCCATCGAATTAAAGAGCTTGAAGTGCGCTCCAACTCTAGCGGGTGGCAACGATGTAAGGATATGATACGATGTACTTCTAATACATTAAAGCAATGAATATTCACTCGAAAACATGAAGGAGTTCCATTCGAAAGCAGTTAAGCTACAAATCAATGAGTATATTAATTTGGCAATTAAAATCTTTTACAATTTATTGTAACCCAGCAGAATTTTAACACAAAAAACACTGAGGAATTGGAGACTCAACGTCTAAATTGGAAGACAATTTGGTTCAAATCCCAGCAATATGGCAGCCTTTCAAGTTATCTCTGAATTACATCGACAATGGTACGTCGTGCTAGCCAAGTCTAAGCTATTACTACAAACTCAATTTAGGACTATGTTATGCAAAATACTCTTTGTCATTTCATACCAGTTCATTGCATCAAAAGAAATTTACATATTTTAACTAAACAAATGTGGAAAATTCTCAACTAATATCATGTATTACAATGTAAATTTTATATTTTTTTAAATTTTGTGTTTTTTAGTTTTGATGCAGCCTAAAGGTATCAAGACAATTATAGGTAGACTGGGGCCGTGGCGTGTCCTGTAATCCAGCTACTTGGAAGTCACGAATGGTGGATTAGTGTGAGCAATTGTCGGTGGGTGTAGTGTTCTCTTGTGTGGATTAACGTCTGTACTATTGAATAGTACGTTAATCCGCAAAGTCCATCCTCATAACTTGACCGTTTCATAATTCAGAGGCAGTGGTTCGGACTCCAGGTTAAACTGTAGGTCACTTAGAAGGACCATAGAACATTTCAGCCTTAGTCAGTAACAAAACTAAAAGATTCATTCATCTACACTCATTTCTCACACCCATCGTAGTAACTAACTAACTAATTCCAATTTACAAAACTCCAAACTCCATCAAGCCATTACTGACTACAAACAAAACATTTTAAGGGATTAGACGGCTAACGTGGTATAAAAGGTAAGGAAGTGATGCTATCAGCCCGGAGACGATAAATATTCAAGATCGCCGCTAGGTAGCGTGTCGGTCGAGCGTGACCTGGTCACCTTTTACCGGCTCAAACAGGTTTCCCCTGGCTACTTGCACCCCACACCCTGTATGTGAAAACCTTGCCGAAATAGCACAAATCGTTACAAAGGAATTTAATGAAAAATTTCATTCTGTAGGAAACTCATTACCGGGGAAATAAATAGCGTTTGGTTTTATAAGGGATTTGAAAAACCACAAAAATTTCCTTCATACCCAAACACCTGAGTAATGGACTGACACATACATTCTCTCTTAAGTAAATTTTGTAACTTAAAAAAATATATTCTTAAATATTTATTTTATTATGAATTTAAAAATTTATTTTTCGAAATTAATTACTCAATTTCCTTAACTAACAAAATGAGAAAATATGTTTAAATATTAGTTAGAACTTTATGGGAACATAATACCCGTCCTCCCCACTAATATCAAATTTTTTGAACGGATTTTGCTGGGGGAGTACATGAAGAAAACTTGTTGGCAAAATTTTCAAGGGTTTTTAGGGGTAAACTACCCATAAAAATGGTCTAGAGATATAGGGAAAGTGAATCCGTGCACCTAATTTCATAACATCGTACAACCAGTATGGGAAAGTAAGATCAGTAAGTCTCGAGGTCTGTACACAGACAACCAGACATGAGTACAAAAACTACTTTTTGGGATTGGAATGGATATTTCCACTCTCAAATCAAATTCGAAAATTTCCTCGTAAACTAATACTGACACTGAACATTTTTTGTAGCTAAACAAACGCTTAATTGTAATGTAACCCTGGGGAGGTTCAGTTCTAGAAAACAACGAGTTTGATTCCATATTTTCAAAAACACAAATTTACCACGGTAATACAGGGGTAACACTCAGGTCCAGTAAGTCAAAGGTTGTTGATTCGAAACCAGAGGCTGATGACTTCTGTCAGATCATAAACGGTCACCTCTGGCTAGCCCATGCGATTCAATAAATCTCTAACTCTATATATAAAATTGAATGTATGTATGTCTGTCCGTATGTCCTTTATGCGTTGCCAAACTACTCATCCGATCGCCATGAAATTTTAGGGAGTTGCTCTATATGTGTCCGGGAAGGTTTTAGTGAAAAAATATTTTCGAAAACCCCATAAGTTTCCATTTTATGGCGTTTTAAATTTCCAATGTTAACCTTATGGAGAGTAAGTTTATTCTTAGCTACAGCTGATTGGTTTACTTTCCATTAGCAATATGCTTTACTATCCAATGCCATCTGAATCATTCATTAATGTAAAACTATGAAGTAAATGTGTACTGTAAAAAATGAACAGCTTTATTCACCACGTTAATAGTTTACGGTTTTGGGGGATTATGTATTTATATTTTTATTTTCTGTATGATTAAAATCACGTGTTTATATGATAATTAAAATGTTTATATTATTACGTTTATTATAATAATCAGCTGTTTTATATCTTTCCTATAAGTTAAGCTTGGTTTGGGTTTAGATTCGATTTGAAAATTGTGAATTAATCCACTCAGATTTATTTGTTTTATAGGAATGTTATTAATATGTCTTATCGTTTCTCTATGCCGCGACCCAGGATATATAACCTTTCACAATGAAGCCGTATTGCTATTTGACTTCAGAACATGGCCAAACTTAAAGTTAACATGTATTTACTGTCAGGCGTTACGAAGTTCGCCGGGTCAGCTAGTAATAAATAAATAATGTAAATTAACTTAATTCATTGCACGAAACCTGTGTTTTTTAAACACAGGTGTCCTTAAAACTATGTTCTTATAAAAAATAAAGTTAACCGTTCTTACTATTTAAAATTGCTATTCCGAACCAAAACTCTAAAATTTAATGTACAAAATAGATCGAAATATATCTAATCCTTACAGTAAAATTCCACATCTGTCACAATATCGCATTAAAGTTAGTTTGTCCAATTGGGATGCTGCTATCAAATATAACGGTTCCTAGAACATTTCGTTTGATATGACAAAGCCACCATTGGGAAATCATCGTATTATTAACTTTGGTCCTTGGTTATTGCTATGCGGCGTTGTTGGGAGCTAATGACATTATTTTGAAAAAAAACATCCTTTTTGGACATCAAGATTTAAACGTAATATTTATAGTATCATCTAGTATCAAATTGATGTAATATGAAATAGAAAATGAAGAAAAAACATATTTAAATCCAATTTGTTTAAAATACTTTAAAATTTACTTAGTAAGAAGAGGTATTTCAATTCTTTTAGAACGTTTAGGGCTTCGTTTTTAATTAAGTAGGCATTTTTTTGTAATTTTACAGAGTACACGTGCTATGAGGACGACTACAAAAAATAGCAAGCGAGGCCCCAAGCAATATCAATTTGTAATCAAAATTTTGTTTGATTGAAATTGGTTTTGTTAGAAAAAGGTTTGAGCTATTTATGGGAAATTTGGATTGTTCACGTTCCTAAGTGGTTTTACTCTTTCAACCGGCTTTTTAAAGATTTTCATTCTTAAGGGGTCAATAAAAATCCAAGAAAATTAAAAAAAAACACCGGAAGATACTGTAGATATACCAGGTGTCTCACCTAAAGTGAACCGATAGCTACATTTTATCCTGAGCATATGACAGCAAACTTCTTATGGGGGACTCCCATAAAATATAAGTTGTTCTTTTAGATATTTTCAAGTTGACGGCCATATTGGAAAATGGCGCCCATATTTCCCTCATAAGAGGTTTGCTGCCATATGCATATAGTATAAAAGTTAGCTATTGGTTCACTTTAGATGAGACACCCTGTATACATACATAATAAATCTTATAAGAATTTTATCTGAACTAAACGGTTTCAGTAGACCGACGGTGTGTTCTACATATCCGTACACACACAAAGAGTCATTTCGGAAATCCCTCTTTTGCGTTTATGCCCTAAAACAGATGTCTCCACTAAAAACAAAAATTAGAAATTTCTGACGAAAACAATATTTTTTCTAGTTGTTGTATAGGCGTGAAAAAGTAAAAACTAATAGTGAGTTTTAAGTTTTATTCAATTAAATACACTGTAAAGGTGTTTAATCTTTTCACGTAACATAATTTTAACGTAGGCTCTAATACATATATTTTTTATTATTAATGCAGCCTAGAAGCCTAATTAATTAATATCCACAGTAATTGGACAAAACATTGACAAATTGAATATTTGGGACTGAAAACCAGTCGTCATTGACTCTACATTGGTATTAGAAAAAGGTAAACACATGCTGCATTCCTTTGGCATTTACTATGATATTAATAAATATTTCTACAAAATAAATTATCATTTAATCTCTTGTTTAACAATAAATATGGTTAACACTAGACAAAAATAAATACATGCAGTGAATTGTATTTTGAACGTGCAAATCATTATGACATTTGACATATTTTTAAAAGACAATTTAGAATAGACCATATATAGAATGGACCAGTATTTAGAATAAACCTTAAGGGTAGATTCTAACGAATATGTGTCCACAATAACGAGTTATCAGGGAGGTAAACGACATAAAGTAACGGTTCCAAAACCGCATCTGTTACTCTCTCTACAGGAATTCCAGCTCCAACACAACGACATCTGGCGTTTATTAAACTTTCATTCCAACGTCATTCGGACGAATCCAGTATTTAAAACCCCTCACACAATGTGATTAAACAGAATATTCAACTTCACTTCAACCGTTTGAAAAAGATCAAAAGTAAAGTTTCCGTCAAACTCATACGAAAACTGGTGTACATACATCCTTTAAACGAAAAAGTACCTCTTTTAGGGGAGATATACTCCTATTTATGAATAAAGAAATATTTTTTACTATTGAAGATGAATCTTTAATGTTTTCTTGATAATTTGTACATAAGTATTTGAAGTCAGGAAGTAATTTTTTCTGTAATCAGTGTTTACTTCTCTTTATAAAATAACTTAGATCATGAATATGTCTAAAGGGGTTGTTTTCAACTATCATAAACAGCTATTTATAACCTTATGACGTCACTTTTGATTTAAATTTTAGTCTCAGGAATTTCCAATACCTCCCCTCCCAGAGCTAAGAAATATGAAAAAAATGTACATGAGTAAAGTATGGCGACGTCCTGTAATCCAGCTACTTGGAGGTCACGAATTGTGGATAGTTGTGAGAGATGGTTGGTGGATGTAATGTTCTCTTGTGTGGATTAACGTCCGCACTATTAAATACTACGTTAATCCACAAAGACCATCCTCATAATTAGACCAATTCGTAATTCAGAGGCCGTGGTTCGGATTCCACGTTAAACTGTAGGTCCATTAGTTGCCATCGGCTGTTGGGCTATTAATTTACAGACCTGTCTAAGGAGCATGTCAGCCTTAGTCAGTAACAAGACTACAAGATCGCGCCACATTCATTCCTCATTCATACTTGGCTTAAAATACCTACCTGGGTAGGTCGCCATTTCAGTTAAAAGTATATAAAGTATAAAGTATGAAATTTTTATCACGAAAAAATACAATCATAATAGAAAATTAGCTATATAAGAACAAACAGAATTAAAAGTGATTTTTGACAAAAAATTCCATTTTTTATTTATTTAAAATTAACATCCCCTCCTCTTTAAGAAAATGTATAGTAATACATGTATTTTTCGTATGTTGCATTATAAAAATAATTAAGTCACTCTTTTTAGTTTTTATTTATTATTTCCTAAAATGATGTTTTTTAAAACAAGTTTTAAAATGTGTACTTTAAATCTAATACCTTCGTCACACAATTTGATCTCCTAGAAAATCGTTACATTAGGCACTAATGATAAAATGCATCGAACCAAACCAATTAGATCTAAAATTGAAATCATGTTCCGGAGAACTGTAATTACTTTTACAAAACCAACGTCGATCAATTGGACATGCCAATGTAATGAACCAAATCAAATTCTGATTTTACATTCTCCGTTCAGTTTATAATACAATATTAAGCCATAGTTTTTGTGTCATCCTTGATTTTTCTTCCCAGTTCATCCCCTGACTGATACAAAACGTCATAAAAGAATACACCAAATCAAACAAAATCATCTTTTACAATACGATAAAAAATTTAATTTAAAAAACTTACACAATGCTTTGTACATCTAATTCAGTCCATGGAAACACCAAAATTACCTGTAAACACACATTAGTATTACATTTTTTTAATACAAATTTTTTAGAAAAATTTCAACGAATACTATAATTAGAACTTCTCATATTAATCCAAAAGGGGGAGAGATGTTATTGTTTGACTGAAATACGCATCTGAAGCACAGTGTTAAGTCTAAAGGGCTTCTTTGAGGTACTGTAAAAAAATTAAAACACCTGAAGATAGTAAAAAAGTACATTCTTGGACCAAATTAAAAAAGAGACCATTGGTGTAATCTTAAGGTCAAAACGCAGTTAGGTTGAAAGAAAGACTAAAGTTAATTAAGGCATTCTTTAATTAATTATTCAATATATTTTATTGGATTTTTACCACCCGTCTGAATTTTTAACAACACAACGTTTCTGGAGATGGAAAAACTCCTCCTATTTTCAAGTGATTGAGAAACATTTTGTAGTTAATAACATAGACGCGTTGGAAAAGTCCAATAAAAGATATTTAATAGTATTTTAAATTTAAGCAACCTCAATACGTATATTTCAACTATCTGCTCAAATCCAAAAACTTTTGCAAAGAATTCCTCCTTATACTTTAGGAGCAAAAAATAAAAAAATCGAAATGTGTGGTCAGACAAAGTTCAGCCGGAGGTTGTGGTTGCCCGCAACAGCTACGGCCCTAAACCACGACCCGGGAAACTTCATAAATGATTAAGGTTCCATTTCAAAACTCCACTTTTACTGAACAGCTCGTAAAATTATAGTAATTTAAACTTGTGAGTTTTATTTACACTATAAAAACCCTAAATAGTTTAAAATAATACAAACAATGTGATTCTGAATGCTCTTTGAACCGTTGTTACCAGTTAATAATTCCAAAATTTAACGTTAAAAATTAATTAGAGTAAACTGCACGAAAGTAGTCCGATGAGAGTCAGTGCGGTGTTGCCAAATCGCCTTATTCTATTATATCATATGGATACGTCAGCAGGCTCAATGAAAAATGGCAACACTGCTGGGTAAGAGGAGGTGAGGGGGGAACCAGCTGTCCAAGACTACTTTCGTGCGGTTTACTCTAGTAGCATGTTTCGGTTCATATTCATGCAACACCGACAAAAACACTCGATGAATCTACCCAAAAGTTATTTACCTACTCATCCAACAACAGCTGTCTTACTGTGGTTATTAAACCCCTCAAATAACTCACCCCTACATAAGCTTAGATAACACTTAGGAAACATATTACGACCGAGCAGATAGCATCAAAGCACACAAGGACACAGACACCGGCAACTTGGAAGCTACCTGTTAGTTAATTATTGAATAGCAAACAAGGGGCGGTTTTGTAAACAGGGGTGATTACATCGGGGGGAGGGGGAGGGGCAAACAGAACTGATTGAAGCATTAATAACAAAACTGAGACTTCGGTAATACTTTCATCCTGGAAAATTAATTATTTAAGTATCCGAGTCAGGTTTCGGTTTCGAGCACTAGGGTGTTTTTATTAAAAAAATCTTTTTCCTTTTTTCCTTCTTCAGTTGGTTTTATAATTTAGTATTTAAAAAAATGTTTGCAACAAAACCATAGCTTAATTGATTACAAAAACTTGAATTGACAATGAAAATTGTTTAGATGTGTTAGGGTGCCAACTGGTTTACAGAAGAACTAGTTCACCATTTCCGTATCTTTCAATAAAAAAATGTATTTTGGATTCGACCCACTAGTCAGTAGCGCTACAAGGAAAATTCAACTCCGATGCCTTATTGAATAAATTTAGTATTTACATGTTTTGAGGAATAAACTGTCACAATCATAATTAGGAATATAAAAATACGAAGTGTCTTTTGGCAAGTTCAAATATAAATACTGATTTTCGGGTTAGGTTAGGTTCTTTAAATAATTTATAAAAAATACTATTTACTGTTTCAGCAAACTGTTGGATAGAGTTTTCTTGAAAAACGTTTGTTTTTTAAAAATAGGTTAGATTTTTATGAAATAAAAATGGGTTAGATGCAGATGTCTATTGGGGCATGTTTAACTGTCAGTTAAAAAACACTTAAAAAAAGTGGTCATATTTTATATGAAAATGTAATATTTAGGTCCAAGTATTCAAATTTTTAATTATGAATATACAAAGTTTAAAATTATGGGATTTCCAAAAAAAAATAAAAATATATTTTAAACTTAGTTTTAGTTTAACAAATATTGATAATTATATTTGTATTTATTTCAATAAAAAAATAATTCTTCTATGAAAATTAGTTCTTAAACCATTTGACAATTGTAGTTAACACAATTATTTATTGCATCTATTAATATTTGTTTATGAATATTAATTTATTTATAATTTAAAACTGATAAACACATCTTGTTTTATCCTGTTTTCTTAAACATATCTACCTGTTGGTAGTTTAAACATCAATATGAAACTCTGTAGTATTTTGTTTTTAATAAAACCTTTACGATATTAAAAGATAATTCCATTCCAAGTGTGAGCCCGACTGAGCCGTCTAAAAACAATTTCTTACATTTTATTTAAAACACACATCTTGGTATTTTCTATGGAAATTACATGTTTCCATCTCATCACAACACTGTGTCTAAGACAATCTATGTCAAACATATTTACTCTGTGAACAGGTTAGATCATGGATACGTCTAAAGGAAATGTTTCCAGTTCATCGAAACAGCTGATCTAAGCAAAATTTCAATACAATAGCTCTGGTCGTTTCTATGGAAACGGGATCGAAACACTTCCGCTGCAGTTTTTGCGTTACACAAATCTGGTAACTCCCCCAGACATATTAGCTTAGACATATCCATTTTGAAAACGCGTGGTTTTTGACGTCTTGTGGGACGGACGTTTGCGGTAACGTCGCGCGTCGTCTGCCATAAAAATAACCTTAAAAAAGCCTGCTACAACAATTTTACAAAAGTTTTCCAAATTAAAAAAAAACTGTAAAAGTCGTCCTTGTGTTAGTCTCCCTTCCAGCAATCGTGTATAAAGTGAGAAAAGTTAAAATTAAAACCACTTATTTAATTCTATCCGAAAGTTTTTGGTTGTTTCCGTCTTTCCAGTCGATTTGCACAATGAAATAAGTATCCAAATGTGGTTTAATTACTGAGTTGGAAGAGCCACCGAGAATTAGGAGTTAATTGACAGATGGATTGGAGCTGTCTCCGACACAACGTTCCTGCATATACGGCTTATGCTCTCACCGCTCCCTTTATAGTTATCGCTATAGTAGTTTCACACAGCTTATTTTCGGAAATTGGGCGATTATTTTTCAAAAATACCCCCGTCGCAGCAGTCCTGCGCACTCAGCGAATTTCCAAATCATTAATATGGCAATCACGTGACAAGATTGATCAATCAATACCTGTTGATAAATTAGAGTATTTGCCTATTCCCTGTAACATTAACATGGGAAAGAGTATGCAGGTTTGCTGCTTTGAGGAACACTAAAAGTAGGCATTTTTACCATAAACTATTTTTATACTGACCATATACCAAGTTTTATCATTATCTGGACATAAATAAAGGAGTTTGCCGATTCTCCTTAAGATTCACATGGGAAAGAGTATGCAGGTTTGCTGCTGTGAGAAACATATGAACTATGATTTCTTAGCATAAACGTATGGACCCCAACCACATGAAGCTAAATAGGAAATTTCATCCAAGACAATTAATTGGTTAGAGGGAAATATTAATTTTTTCTTATCCTCCGTAAGATTAGCATTGGAGCCCTTAAATACAACGTACTGTGTTTAGATTTTTCAATATCTCGGTAACCGTTGGAGAGAGAGCAAAACTTTACGGAACTAAGTTATGTAATTTTTGAGCTAATTCTAATCTTGAGAGATCAAATTTGAAAACTTTAAAAATTACATGGAAAAAACGTGGAAAACCTATTTTTGGGGTACAAAACCCCCCCAAACTACATGTTCCGATTGACCGGTGCTGGGTTACGAACTCGTCTGAGCAAATGTTATCATGTTCACAGACATACACATATATCAATTTTAACGACTATTGTTTTTGGTCTCTGGGCACCTAAAGACAAAAAATAACATGGTCCCGGGCCATGGTCTTGCCATGAAACCTACGGTAATAGCTTCTTCCATGTGGGACATTCGCTAAAATTAATTATTCATTGATATTTAGATAAACTTTAAAGGATAGTTTTATTTAAGACTAGTTGACCCGGCGATTTTGGAACGCCCTACAGAAAATAAGTGTTAACTTTAAGATTGGCCACGTTCAGAAATCGAATATCATTACGGCTTCGTTGTGAAAGATTCGATATTTTGGGTCGCGGGCTAGTTAATAACAATACCGAAACGATAAGACATACTATTCACAAAACACATAATCCTGAGTGGATTGATACACAGTTTTCTACTCCAACCTAAACCTAAATCAAACCTAACTGTAATACGGCTTTTATAGGAAAGATATACAACAGCTGATTATTATAGTAAACGTAATATGTATAAACATTGTACTCATTTTTTATTTGGCCAACATATAAACACGTCACTTTTAATAAGACAGAAAATAAAAATAAAAATCCATAATCCCCAAAAACCGTAAACTATTAACGTGACAAATAAAGCTGTTCATTTCACACAGTATTTATTTACTTAATAGTTATACATTAATGAATGATTCAGATGGCATTGGATAATAAAGCATATTGCTAATGGAAAGTAAACCAATCAGCTGTAGCTTATAAATCAAATGTTTTCATTGTAGACATTTTGTAAACAAACTTACTCTCCATAAGGTTAACATTAGAAATTTAAAACGCCATAAAATGGAATCTCATGGGGTTTTCGAAAATATTTTTTCGCTAAAACCTTCCCGGACACATGTAGAGCAACTTCCTAAAATTTCATGGCGATCGGATGAGTAGTTTGGCAACGCATAAAGGACATACATACAGACAGACATACATTCAATTTTATATATAGAGATTGTCGTTTTCATATTCGCTTATGGGAGAAAGTATGTGTCAGTCCACTGATACCGATTGTTGTTATAAAGTAGTTGTAATCTATAATATTATAAAGAAGAGGTGGTTTCTGTATGTTTGTGGGTTTGTTGTGGCAAGTAAACGCAAAAAATACTGAACCGACCGGTTTGAAATTTTACAGAAAGGTAGATCTTAAACTCATGCAACACATAGGCATATTAGTTCCCTTAAAATTCCCTCGGGCTACGCCCCATGAACGTCCTAAGTTTCAATGTTTACATTTTCAAAGAATGAAAACACAAAATTACTTGAATGTCAACAGCTGCGAACACTAAAATTTGGCAGTTCGGGAAGAAGAAGAAGAAAGAGCTGTCGTGACCGTCCTAGGTTTCAATTTTCTAATGACAACATCCGTTTGCACTATATTTTGACAGTTCGGGAAGAAGAAGAAATAAAGGTGATTTTTCAGATAAACTGCTGGATCGAAATAAGTGAATTATTCGAACTAGTGGAATGGTAGATTTTAAGTTTTTTTCCGATGACTGTCTCTATTACGTTAATCCTTATCCTCTCCCAATATTTGACAGATGTTACTTGTCATGTTGTAGACACTCGTCATTTTGGAGCCTACACTTCTCAGCCTTTTTAACCCGTGCGAAGAACGGGTACTTTGGCTAGTCGAAATTAAAGCAAATCCTACATATGTTTTCAGCATCGTATTTACCCAATCTCGGCCATGTTTTTCCACGGATCCAATGTTGATTCGCTATGCAGCCAGCGGCCCGGAGCCCCGTGCTGAGTTATGTGTTGTAATTATGAAGGGCTGTTACCGCCGCAGCCCGGGGAATACCAATGTCCCTGTCCCTGTCCCTATCCGTCCCTCGCCCTTCAGCCGGCTTTGATTTGACTCTGTACTGCCGATTTTTCTTGATCGCATTTTGATACGAATGAAGGTCGTGATCTGACTAAGTTATGCCACTTTGGGAAATTTTCGACGTGATTTTGAAGAAAAAAAATATTCCTCACTTGTGTGCAAAAAATCACCTTACGTAAAACACACCTGGTCAATGCTGTGAATACGAAAACATATTTTACTTATATTATACTAAAATACCCCCGTCGCAGCAGACCTGCATACTCAGCGAATTTCCAAATCAATAACATAATAATTATAATAATATATGACATTATATGTCAATAAATATGAGTATTATTTGCCTACTCTCCATAAGATTAACATTGGAAAGACTATGCAGGTTTGCTGCTGTGAGGAACGCTGAAAGTAGGTGTTTCTAGCGTAAACAATTTATATTTTGACCATTTATATCAAGTTTCATCAACATCTGTCCACAAATAAAGGAGTTTACCTAAACTCTATACGATCAACATAGGAACCACATGAAGCTAAATATCAAGTTTAGTCCAAAATTATACATTGATAAGTGAAACAGAATAGTTTTAGAATTAAAGATTCCAAGACTTGATAGAGTTTTAAGTATTAAATTCGACGAATGCTACGTAAAAACTTAATACAATTTCTCCAATAAAGTTACTTTATAAAAAAGCTTGGATAAATTATAAACATATTGGAAAAATAAAAGTTTTTTTCACTTTCAAGTTGATCGTTTGGTTCAACAATAATAATTAAAATTCAAGTAC
This sequence comes from Nephotettix cincticeps, assembly GCA_023375725.1. Taxonomy (NCBI): domain Eukaryota; kingdom Metazoa; phylum Arthropoda; class Insecta; order Hemiptera; family Cicadellidae; genus Nephotettix; species Nephotettix cincticeps. The sequence goes on along the minus strand of CM041787.1, from coordinate 5,569,767 downwards.
GACTTTCATTGCAACAATATTCATTGTAACAATATAGTTTTGTGTTTTATTTTCTATTGTCAAAAAGAATTTCGTCATCAAAATGGAGAATAATTTATACAAATCAAATACCAATGACGGAAAATTAAAAATTAACGCAATATTCCGTTATTGACCAAACATAGTTTTATTAATGTTAAAATCCTTTCGTACTCAACGTAAAATAAAAAGATCTGCAATTTCCGGTCCTTTTAATAACGCCACCTAAATGACGACACAGGCACGTTTGATGACGTCATATCCGAGGGATTGATTTCCGCTATCAGTTTACCGCCCCATAAAACGTCATCCCTGGCTCATAGGGGAGGTGGAGGGGGTTGTTCGGGGGAGGGGGCGCATGGGGGGGGCGAAGGCACTTTACTGAACAACTCGTAAAATAATAACACCTTCTCCTATCTGAACACCAGACGGGGCCTATCTTTATGGGTTCGGCGTCAAGTCCTTTATGCCTAAAACATGATTTCCTTGGGATGTGCCAAGATTAGAAAAGAATAGGCCTACTCTCCAGTTACTTAAACGGTATTTCCCTAGAGGAAAAGCAATATTACTATCTAAGCAATCTAAAATCTCCGTACACATCCATCCGAACTATCTTTTTAAATTTATTGTGAACAAATTGCGTAATCTATACAGGGTACCCATTTAAAAAACGTTTCAGGACTTCAGTGAGTGATTGGGTACATTAAAAGGAAGAAAAAAGGTTCCAATGGAGGTTTGGCTTGAAACGCTTTGTTTCTCATATATCCGCCATTTTGTATTTTCACAAAATATTTTTTAATTTAAAAATTTTTTGACGGATTATTATGAATTTTGGTATGTGTTTTACACCAGTAGACTACTATTATTAAAAAAATAATAGTAACAAAAACTAGCATGATCCGAGCTCAAAATCCAAAATGGCGGCCATTTAAAATTTTAAAACTAAAATACAATGGTAACGGTAAAACTTAACATGGCCGCCATTTTGGATTTTGAGCTTGGATCATGCTAAATTTTTAAATAATACTACTCTACTAGTGCAAAACATATGCCAAATTTGAAAATAATCCGTTAAAAAATGTTCAAATAATATTTTGTGAAAAAAACAAAATGGCGGATATCTGAGAAAATAAGCGTTTTAGGCCATACCTCCAATGGAACTTATTTCTTTCTTTTAATGTACCTAATCACTCGCCGAAGTCCAGAAACGTTTTTCATGGACATCCTGCATACAAGTTGGTATTTATTTATGTTTCTATCAGACTATTATGAATTTTGTATTTTCTTCATCTTTAACCAGAACTGTTAATTAATAGCCCAACAGTCAATTCCATATCTAAGGGAACTACAGTTTAACGTGGAGTCCAAATCACTGCCTCAGAAATACGAAGTGGTCTAATTATGAGGATGTTTTTTACGAATTAACGTAGTATACAATAGTGCGGACGTTAATCCACACAAGAGAACACTACATCCACCGACTATCGCTCACAATTATCCACAATTCGTGACCTCCAAGTAGCTGGATTACTTAGGTGGTTAGATGAAAGGGAAAAATCATATCTGCCTTGTAATGTATCTGGGTAGAAGTTTATATTACGTATTCTTGACTTTGCAGATATAAAAGGAGACAACAGTGAGAATTAGTAGGTGATTAAGTGATCTTTGCAGCTTAAAAAATAACCAACCATTATTTTGATTAATTAATTTCTAAAACCAATAACAACTTTTTCGTCATACCACTTCAAAAACAGCTGCTTTAGATACATGTGTTGAAGAGCTAAAAGCTATTTTCCTTTCTAACACTAAACCTATTTTTATGATGATTTTTTTAGTTTAGGCTGCAAAAAATCATTGTTAATGACTTTTTTGACTCGAGGTATGCATTCGATTGTAAATAATCAAAGAAGTAACTGCAACAATCACTATCGATTTCTTTGTGTATTTCGAACGTTCCGGAAATACTAGAGATTGTAAAACTGGTATTTGAATATTAAATCGAACTATCGAATCGCTGAGATGGAACTATCGATAATAATAACTAACACTGACATGACGTAAACAACAAAGAAAGGACCTCCTAATAAGAGTAGTATATAAGATATTATTACTATTTTTAAAGGCAAAACGACAAAAAAAAATATTTAATTTAATTTATGTTTTGTTGTCAATAAACATGAGAGATTGCAAAACTCTTCGCTGCGTTATTAAATTAAAGTAAAGCCAAATTTATAGATTTAAATATTTAATTCACAACGCTTTATTAATTCATAATTATAACATAATAATTATTCACCTTTGTCTATAGTCCGTCAAATCTTACTCCTAATAAGTGATCTGTATTGATGAAAAATGTCGACAACTATGATACAAATCAAAATTTATTATACTTTTACATTTATTTGTATATAACAATCTTATAAAAAGTCAACCGATTTATAGCCAATTTCCGCATTTTGATTCAATTCGAGGTATATCTTTACACCTATGCGCATTACTCACCGCAACTTGAGCCTCTTCGCTGCTCATCTGTTTACCTGGGACCAAGTGCCTACACTGTAATTGATCACGTACGTTATTAAATTTACACAATTTATAATCCCCATAACTTTTCACACGAGAAGCTCAGTGGCAACCTTATAGTCCAAGAGTGGCCGGTATAATTTTCAGGTACTTTTTCACCTTGGTCATATCAGTCAAATCTCTACTCCATACTGCATAATTATCTGGTATTTTGACAACACTCACTATTCTTCTGTTAACTTATTATCACTCACACTTCTGATGTGGTCCCTGATTGTAGGTATCCGTCAATCGTCAGCAAAACAATCTATTTTAGCAACTACAAGTTCGATACCATAATCTCATAGCCAACCCTCTAAAAGGTGCATTAATTGATGTAGACGTCATTGAGCCAACTGAATTTATTTTCCATGATGTCTGCACCGATATCGTCCACATAGACGAATGTAATACTACTTATATGATTACGAATGTATTTTGAGTGATAGTCATAGGATGTAGTGTTCTCTTGTGTGGATTAACGTCTGCACTATTGAATACTACGTTAATCCGTGAAAAAATCCTCATAAATAGACGACTTGCCAACGACTGTTGGGCTATTAATTAACATTTCTGTCTAAGGAACATGTCAGCCTTAGTCAGTAACAAGAATACCGCACCACAATTATCTTACACTCATTTCCCATTCATACTTGGCTTGAAATACATTTTCCTGGAGAGATTACAATTTCAGTAACTAATTATCTTTGAACAGTTCCTAATGACCAAAACGTTTCAGGGCTGGTATAGTCTTGTAATATGAGGGCCACTGGTTCAGCTTTGCACAAAGTCACATTTTGACATGGATATGTCTTAGTTCTGGGGGAGGGGGAATTGACAAACCGTCAGACCAAAATTTGAAACGGAAGTAACGTCATATAGTTATAAAGACAACTGTTTAGAGAAACTAAAAAAGGGAAGTAAACACATTTTAGTACGATTTAAAAATTGTTTGATATTGTTGTGTTGATATATCTGGGTTGTTAGCTCCAAGCAAATGTAAATATTAGTGAATAAAAATGAAAACATGTTTTCTAACCTGAGAGTGAATAATTTTCATCGTTTAAACGTCATTCTAATAACTAACTAATAAAACACGTATTACTGTATTTAATAGTCAGAAATAAGTTAATTAAGTATTTATTTAAAATTCAAACAAAATCCTACAAACGAGTGAGTAAATAACTGTAAATTTTCAGTAACAATATTTTTACAGCACGAAGAAATCAAGTCAAAAAGAAAAGTAAGATGGAAGAACTGGCTTGGAATAATGTTGAGAAAAGGAGTGGCTTGAAATGTTGATTAACCTGCGGTGGTTTACCTGAGAACATTCAGATTCAGAATTTATGATGAAGGCCCTGGCCCCGGACGAAAAACTTGTTTTCATATCTTCGTCAATAAAAATACTCAATGTTTATATGTAGTCGTAAGAGATTTAAAAAAAATCAAACCATTTAGTTGTATTATATTGCTTTTTAATACATTTAATTTTTTTAACAGATTCATCTCTAAGAACTTAATTCGTCATGATATAACTAAAAAAATCGAATACGAATTTAATGCATGTTTTATTTATTTAGCTTATACTACATAGGATAGTATTAAATTTGAAGTTTGTAGTCACTGGGACGGTGGCGACGTCCTGTAATCCAGCTACTTGGAGGTCACGAATTGTGGATAGTTGTGAGAGATGGTCGGTGGGTGTGGTGTTCTCTTCTGTGGATTAACGTCCGCACTATTGAATACTGCGTTAATCTGCAAAGGCCATCCTCATAATTAGACCAATTCGTAATTCAGAGGCCGTGGTTCGGATTCCACGTTAAAACTGTAGGTCTATTAGTTGTCATCGGCTTTTGGGCTATTAATTAACAGTCCTGTCTAAGGAACATGTCAGCCTTAGTCAGTAACAAGACTACAAGATCGCGCCACAATCATTCTACATTAATTTCTCATTCATACTTGGCTTAAAATACCTACCTGGGTAGGTCGCCATTTCAATTAAAAGTATAAAGCAAAGGTCTATCTATAAGGTCTCGGTAACCATTGGAGATAGAGTAAAACTTTTAAGCATTAAATTGTGTAGTTTTTGAGCTGGTTCGAATTATTAGAAAAGATAAAATGTAAAATATTAAAAAAATTACACATAAAAACGCAAAACCCCAATTTTGGGATACTAAAACTCCCCCAAACTATCCCTTCCAATTGACTGATATATCTGGATCATGAATTCGTCCGAGTAAATGTAGAAATACACATCTTTAAAAATTATTTTTGATCGGACCATTTTTACGAGAGTTATCGTGTTCATAGACGCACACACACACACACACACTATTTTTTATCTCTAGACACCTCAAAACGAAAGAGAAACATGATCCCGGGCTTAGATCTTCCTATGAGACCTACAGTATTAGCTTCTTTCTAATAGGAAATTTGCTAAAATTAAGTCATATTATTTAATAATTTATTTCCACAATCTTCTTGAGTTATCTTTGAGTCTCCGTGACGAGTGGACGTGTTTGGTTTATTTTGTGTGTAATGGTTTGTTTGTAAGTTTTTGACTGCTTTAAACGTTTTTATTTTCAGCTTTATACCAGCTTAATCAGGATTATGTGTTCATTGTGTCATGTTTTAGATATTAGTTCACCTGAGGACGGGATCAGATTCCAGATCCCGAAACGTCGTGAAACTTTGTTTTACATAAAAATCGTGATGGAAAATTTCCGCAATAAAAATCTAAATAACGTAAATCCACCATCACCAATAATGAATTTTAAACAAAGAACCTTCTGTCTTGAATTTTTTATAAATGGTACTTTTTATTGAATTTGTTCTGTTAGTGCTGAGAGTAGTGTGCGTATAAATTTTGATTGTGAATACCACGTCTCCTATTGGTAGGAAAGTTTAATTTAATTCGTATCCAAAATTTTTTTATTGGAATATAAAGATGAAATTTCAAATATATCCTATATGAATCTGGAAGGGCAGGAACGCTATGTATAAGGTATTCTGTATTGGCAGGTGGAAGTCGCAGTAAGCTGTGAGCTGTGAAGACGACGAGGGCCCGAACGACATCTTAACTCAAAAGAAATCCCTTCCTCGTTTTGCTGACCCTCGAAATGGCCGTCTGATTCCGCATGCAGATTCCCTACGAAGGTTTGAGTAAAAGGAAAGTTTAACTGTCCCGCTCCTCATACTTCGCTTCCCAGCAGATTTTATCAATTCAATCTGAGATTTTCCAGTTTCTTCCAAACACGATGTGTATAACCTCAACCATTTTACCGGTGACGATAGTGAATTGGGGATTATTCAATTATTTAATCAAGCTTTAAATGCTTAATTCCTTAAAACAGTTTATTGGGAGGTGGTTTTGACGTGGATGTGTCATACCTTTGGGGGGTATTGGTGATTTGTAAGATGGAAAATATGTAACAGGTTTCCATAGAAACTACCAGAGGTATTGTATTGAATTTTTAATATAAAAGAATAAGAACAGCTGTTTAGATGAACTGAAAACATTCTCTTTAGACATATCCATGATCCAACCTATTTCCCACAGGGAAGTAAATGCAAACCTTTTTTGTATTTTACATTAAATTATTTCATAAGAAGTTTGTAAATTATCATTTGTACGTTCCTAAAAAACTAAAATATTATAATGAAAACACCCTAAAAAAAAGACATTTAACTTAAAACTAAGTTTTCCTTTTTTTTAATTCTTCAACGTAGTAAATAAAAAAATTTAACTCTCGTCATAATTCGACATGTTTTATAAGTGTTTCTAAATCATTAAATTGAAAAAATAATTTTTTTGTTAGCAACAAATAGCATCAGTTTTATAACTTCTCAACATTATAAATTCAAAATTTATCAGTGAATTTACGTCTCTTTTTCAGTAAACAATTAACTCATAGAACATTGAAATAATATAGAGCTCGGGAGGGGGGGGTGGATTTGCAAAATGACTCATATAACACAGTGACGTTGAAAACATCAGACATTATAAATATTTGGAATTATATTAATAGTATTAGAAAATTTAAAAATGATCTAGCTGTTTGTAAAACAACAATTTAATACAAAAAAATTTATATTTATTTGTGTAAATTAAAACTTATTGATAAAAATATTTTGATTTATAGGACAGGTGATTAGGAAAATATCTAAAAGATGTTATTTTTAACAGTTTAATATAAAAATAAAATTAATTTTAATTGCAAAAAATAATTTTTTTGAACACAAAACCAAACTTAACACAATGGGTTGGAAAGGTATATGGTTAAAAAAAGGAAGTAACGAAACAATCGTTTTCAAAGAGAAGTTTAACAAGCAAATGGGGATATAACATGCGAATGAACGTCGTATTAACTCCATGATCTAAACAGTTACTATAAAAAATGATTTTGATTAATGATATAGAACAATATTGTAAAAATAAATCGAATACTATATTAAAAACTATTTCAAACTATAAATATTATATGTGTTAATAACAATTTAAATAATTAAAATAATAATGTAAGTTTATTTTCTTTGTATAAACAGGTAGGTTAAATGGATGATATTTTCACTTCATTTCATATAGCTGTTCTTTTATACTAAAAATTCAATAGCTCTGGTAGTTTCTATGGAAACCTGTTTCATCTTTTCAATCTTACAAATCACCAACACTCCCCCCCAGAGCTAAGACATATCCATGTCAAAATGTTTAATAGGCTTCCATTAGAAATAACACAAATTATTTCCATCTCTGTTTCTAAAATTTTCTAGTGTAAATCTATCATATTGTAAATAGATCAATTATATCTAATTGTTTAACATATTTATATCTAGATTGGTCTGAATTATTTAAATCAGTGTCACATGTATGATTTAATGCAGTTTTATGCAGTTAAAATTAACTTTGTCTACTGTCTATATGACCAAATGGCAAAACACGTTTTATTATTTTTATTTTAAATAAATTTATACTTTGTTTCCCAAATTTTTTACTTGAAACTATATACGCTACTTAATAAGACTAATCAAAATATCCAACAATTATTTTTGGTATAACATGTAAAACTCCTACACTCATTTTTGTTATTAAACATTTTTAAATTGTAGGGGTGTAAAAACATTATATAAACAGCCCATACATTTTTGAAAAATACTATTATGTGTTTTGTTACTGGAAATTATATGATTTGTTATTTTTAGACTGAGAAATCTGCTATATGGCTAGCCTGACACTTTTGGACTTCGGTTCAAAGGGCCCCAGTTTGGTGAGATCCATTATCAAAACGATAGACAAACGATTTTTTATAGAAAATGTAAAAACAATGATCGAAATGTTTAAAAAAAATATTGAATTCAAAAAGATAGGCTCAAAGTCGTATTTTTAAGACAGAGGCAGCATCTGTAAATCAACATTGGAACTGTCGACGAAAGCAAACTGAAATTACTTTGGAAGTTGAAGAATTTATATACGCCCAGTTGTCAAATTATCATCTAATCTGAAACCGTTTTCAGATTACTATCGATGTGACAGTTTATTCAAACAAAAAATTCAACACAAAAATAAATTTAAAAAAAGAAATTCAAACAAAAATAAAAGTTTACATGAATGTAAAGATAAACTCTATTAAACGTCAAATCATATTTATTAAAGTCAAAACTTTAATCATGAGCTTCAGTTAAATAAACGAGTATATAGGCTAAGTGAAATTTCTGTCAATTCTAAGAAAAGAAAATTTGGAGACGAAAACATAAAATATTGTACATAGGCTATATAAGGACGAAATCTTTTATTTTGGACCGTAAGCATAATTAATGAGGAAAATAATAAATATTAAGTCCATCAGTCTTCCTTATGAAAGACATTCTGTAGATATACTCTTAAAATGTTAAATGAAATGTCCCTTTATGAAATTTTAAGTATGTGACGCCTAAAAATATCTTACTTTTTTTTCTTAAACTATATACTTTTAACTGAAATGGCAACCTACCAGGTAGGTATTTTAAGCCAAAAGTATGAATGAGAAATTAGTGAAGGATAATTGTAGAGCAAACTTGTAGTCTTGTTACTGACTAAGGCTGACACGTTCCTTAGACAGTACTGTTGTTAATTAATAGCCCAACAGTCAATGGCATATCTAAGGGATATAAAGTTTAACATGGAGTCCGAACCACTTCCTCTGAATTACGAACTGGTCTAATTATGAGGATGGACTTTTAGTCAACACCATTTAAAATGAATGAGGCGATAAAATACTTTTTAGTTTTAAAAGACTAAAACCGGCACAAATCCCGCTATCTTATGAATGGGATTTTAATTAATGACCCTAACAAAAGAATCAGCTGTTCTTTGTTAGCAGCAAAGCTACATTCGACATCTCACTTCACTCTTATTTTACCTACCGTTATTTGTAACCGAGACGTTTTGTTTTACATAATATTTTTTAGATTGGATTAGATTGCCATTTGAAATGGCGACCTACCAAGACTCTTATATTATATCTTACTTGTCAGGTTGATATTTTATTTACAGTCGATCGTTTTAAAATTAGTATTTTGAGACTCTATGCAAAGAGTAAAACGTTTTGTGACTACTTGCGAAAATCAACCTCAATATGTAACCGAATCTATAGTTGGTTAGTTTCTGAGATGGCAACCTGTTCAGAACCAGGTATTTTAAGCCAAATTTGAATTTGAAATGAGTGTAAGATGATTGTGGCACGATCTAGTAATCACGAACTGGTCTAACTATGATGATGGTCTTTACGGATTAACGTAGTATTCAATAGTGCGGACGTTAATCCACACAAGAGAACACTACATCCACCGACCATCGCTCACAACTATCCACAATTCGAGACTTCCAAGTAGCTGGATTACAGAAGTATCGAATGGAAAAAACCTATTTGGAACGAGTAGTGGCATCATAAACCAAAGTTGGATTTTCGTATCGGTGAAAATATTTGCTTGACATGTATAACGCGGGATATGGAAGCTGGGCAAAGCGAAAACATCCATTTGGCTGCGGCCCAGGCTACGTGCCCAGCCACCGATGAAAGCGCTGCAAACTCCATGACCTCGGGAAATTTTCGTTTCAGAGACAAAAACCTGAAAGCATAACGCGGTGTTTTCATCCAAAGGAACGTTCTAATTGGATTTAGTGCACAAAAGGTTTGAGCAAACAAACAATCACATTTAACTTTTAGGTTCTTTTTGAATTTATTTACATAAATCACCAAACAGTGCTACATTATTCGTTTAACAATTCGTATTCCTTATCACGCTTTTTACAAAAATTAGATAAAGTAAACTAAAGAGACTTTAATATGGCTTGACTTGGGGTTAGTATTTTCGTTACTTGCTCAAATCAAATCTCACAAAGAGGCTTGTTTGTGAAACTTGAATACGCACGAAAAGTACCAAAGACAAAGTTGTGGTTCAGATCCAACGTTAATCTGTAGATCTCTTAGACACAATCGGCTGTTGGGGTATTAATTAACTTTCTAAGAAACATGTCAGCCTTAGTTGGTACAAGACTACAAGACCACGCCAGAATCATCTTACACTCGTTACTTATTCACACTTGGCTTAAGATAACTTCCTGGATAGGTTACTATTTCAGAAAGGTAAAGTTAATATCATTTTCTACTTTTGTATAAAGTAGAACAAGTGAAAAGTGAAGGAGTAAAAGTTAGTAGAAGTAGTATATAGTGAGTATTGTATCAACAAGACCCTAAACTGGGACGGTGGCGTCGTCCTGTAAACCAGCTCCTTAAATGTCAATAATTGTGGATAGTTGTGAGCGATGGTCGGTAGGTGTAGTGTTCTCTTGTGTGAATTAACATCCACACTATCGAATACTACATTAATCCACAAAGACTATACCAAAGACAAAGACTATCAATATAATTAGACCAGTTCGTAATTCAGAGGTAGTGGTTCGGAATCCACGTCAAACCGTCGATCCTTAGTTTTCATCGGCTGTTGGGCCGATTAATTAACTGTCCTGTCTAAGGAACATGTCAGCCTTAGTCAGTAACAAGACTACAAGATCGCGCCACAATCATCTTACACTCAATTCTCATTCATACTTGGCTTAAATTACCTACCTTGTGGTAGAGTCACCTTTTCAATAATCTAATCTAATTCTATAAGTATACCATTAGCACATTTTACATGAGAAATTAATCAGATCCCCCAATCCTAACGACGAGAATAATTTGCCAGAGTTGTCACACCTGTAGTAGAACGCAATAAGCACCAGGTTGCGCTAGTGTCCCATGTCAGGTAAATTTGTCGTCAGATACATCCTAATACATTTACCCTTCACACTCATGTGTTTTACGACAGAACCACCGGCTAGACCAACCCATCCTTTATCGACCCTCGTGCCAATGACGTCATATTCATAATTTACCTCGCTTACACGGTCAGCCGCCCCACACATGTTGTACACAGGACACCGGCTCCAGCCATGTTCATAACTCCAACCCCTGATAATATACGACCCTTTGTTGTCCGCGGACAGGGGGTGGTGGGGTGGAGGAGGGTAGGGGAGGATCATCAGATGATGGCTTATTTGTCGGTGTTAACAGTAATGCGGATTGGATATGTTATAAACATTAATAGGCTTAAGCGATGTTGATGACGCTGCTCGACTTGAAATTATTGTTTATATCAAACTGGTTAAACATTTCATGGGGGTTTGGCAAGCGCTAGAGGGGTTTAGCTATTTGTGAAACTCAAAAAGTGTTACGGAATTTATGTCATTTATCACGTGACCATATATTTTGACATGTATATGTCTTAGCTCTGGAGGAGTGTTAGCAATTTGCGCGACCGAAATTTGAAACAGTGACGTCATTTGGTTAGTTCCGTCATAGTTTGGAAATAAGAATAGGTGTATAGATGAATTGAAAATATCTCTTTAGACCTATCCATGATCTAACTTATTTCCCACAGGGAAGTAAACATAATTAGTATTAAAGTTGAGAAACTACAATGCGGAAAAAGTATCTAATTTATTTTTAGATTTTGTAAACTTTAAGCGATTACTAGTGTCTAACGAAAAGTCGTCTATAGAATGTGTGAAAAGGTTCTGTGCATGTCGATGAGAGAGAAGCCATCAAGAGTGAACTGAATTCTTCATAACTGCTGCGTTTTCTTCTGGTACTACAGAAGCTGAGATGTGTGCATGTACCGCAGAAAAATAGAAAGGAAAGGTACAGAAAAAGAAGACGGATACCAATAATAGAAACATAAGGTACCAACTAGATTAGATTAGATTATTGACCATACTATAAGGTAGGTATTTTAAGCAAGTATGAATGAGAATCGAGTGTAAGATGATTGTGGCGCGATCTTGTAGTCTTGTTACTGACTAAGGCTGACATGTTCCTTAGACAGGACTGTTAATTAATAGCCCAACAGCCGATGGCAACTAAGGGACCTACAGTTTCACGTGGAATCCGAACCATGGCCTTTGAATTACGAATTGGTCTAATTATGTGGATGGTCTTTGCGGATTAACGCAGTTATCAATATTGCGGACGTTAATCCACACAAGAGAACACTACATCCACCGACCATCGCTCACAACTATCCACAATTCGTGACCTCCAAGTAGACATATTCCGTTTAAACTTAAATACGTCTTTGGTTGGAGAGGGGGTTAGCAATTAACAAGACGTAAAGATGTGACGGAAGTGACAAACAATTTTTGGACGGGCAGTTTGGGAATTTTCGATATTAAATAGTTTTTTAAAGACGTATACTAGTTTATATATTACAATAACTTTAATACAAAAACAAATCAAAATTGATTTATAATTTACAAAATTTGGAGGACACTGTTGAACGGATACGTACTTCTTGTCAAAGAAGCCAAATAAATCATTGGTAAAACGTAGTTTAGAATAATTTGGAGTACCTTGGTATGATGAAGGTACTTTGTATGATGTCTTTCGTAAAAGTCTTCATTTGCGTGCCTACAAATTACAAGTCTTGCACAGATAAAATCTGGCGACAAAGAAAAATGGCTTCAGTTTTGCGTTGATTCCTTGAACAGAATTGATGAAAATGAAAACTTTCTGTTAAGTATCATATTTTTGACGAGGCGACGTTTCACACAAATGGAACTGTGAACAGACATAACTGCAGGCGGCCCGATTGGCCACCCCTCTGCACCTTTTCTTTTTGGAATACGTGAACATTTTTTAATATAGTATTGAAATTTGTGACAGAAACCATTTACAGCAAAGGGGTGACTACCGCACCTCGACTATGTTGGCGAATACCTCGCGAGAAATGGCGCATCGTCTCAATATTTGTAGAACGACCATTGGTGGGCATTTACAAAATATAATATTTAGCATATTTCATCCATAAAAACGGCTTTTCAAATTAAGAGCTATTTTTCAAACACCCTCTATTAATAATATAGAGGTAATTATAGTATTGTTTCAAATATTTACAAAGAACAACCGTTATAAAAGTAGGATGTTTATAACAAAGTAAGTACTGGGCAACTGGAAGTATCCATTATTTACAGAGGCAATTGGGGAAACTAGTTGTAACATTCCGTCGTGCGCTCGCCAACATTCTATTACAAGAGTTTGACTCAAACAATGTCCTCAGTTCTCCAGCTAATCTTATCAAATGTTGCAAGAAATTCCAAACACAAATTGTCAACCTTACCTTTCCTTTCTCCGCACGTTTAACAACATTCTTCCAGTGTGTAACCCACGTTTGATATTGTTATAAATAGCTAAAATTGGGAGTACGATATTTAAAAAAATACTAACTAGAAACTATATTTCTTTAACTTTTTTGTTTGACACCCAACAGTGTTTTGTGTTTGATGTAGATTAGATTTCACATTTTAAATGGCAACCTACCAAGGCAGGTATTTTAAGCCGAGGATGAATGAGAAATTATTGTATGATGATTGTGGCGCGATCTTATAATCTTGTTACTAAGGCTGGCAAATTCCTTAGACAGAACCACTGCCTCTGAATTACGAACTGATCTAATAATGATGATGGTCCTTTGCGGGTTAACGTAGTATTCAATAGTGTAGACGTTAATCCACACAAGAGAACACTACACCACCGTCCATCGCTCCCAACTATCCACAATTAAATAGAAGACATTTTGAAAATTTTCTTTTAGGATTAGTTACAGAAATAAAATGTATAAAGGTAACGTAAAGTTTTAAGCTTAAATGCAAACTTTTGTACAGAATAATATAATAAATTGCGTAAAATTAAACTAACTCAAAAACCTTGATAAGACATTTTTAGAATTTTAGAACTTTCCCACATTGAAAACATGTCTCCTAATTTATAACTGTTATGTTTACGCCATTTTGCCATTCTTGTCTTTCCTCGTAACGCCAAAACTACCTTATTATTATATTTTTGAAAAGGTGACCTATCCAGGTAGGTATTTTAAGCAAAGAATGAATGAGACATGAGTGTAAGATGATTGTGGTGCGATCTTGTAGTCTAGTTACTGACTAAGGAGTGTTAATTACTAGCCCAATAGCCGATACCATCTAAGGAGCGTAAATAACGTTTGAACAAAAATAGTTTAATGTACAATCCGTACCACTTTTGTCTCTGAATTACGAACTGGTCTAATTATGAGAATGGTCTTTCCGGATGAACGTAGTGTTCAGTAGTGCAGACGTTAATCCACACCAAAGACTATCCCATCCTCTGACTACCGCTCTCATAACTACCCTCAATTCGTGACTGTAGCTTGATTACAGGACACGCCACCGTCCCAGTCACAAAATGTCAACAACAAAGAAAATTCTGTGCAATGAAAATACTTCCTCCCGCTTGTTTTTAGAGGTCACTTAATGAAATTAAATTGAATATGAAATCGTTTATGACCACTTTTCCTGGTTTACTTCCGCTAGGAAACATAGAAATGAAATCAGTAAAGGGAAGACGCAGACCGGTGTTTGAATTGTTGATGGGGCGGTTTTACTCGAAAACTTCCCTGTTTAAGTTTGGAACAAAGTGGCGGAAAAGTTGTATTTGTTAACATTTATACCTGTATAATATTCCATATGCATTGTATGATATTTCTCGCTTATGAAAGATACTTCCATAGACTATACGAAAATGCTATATGTACAAGAATGTCGGGAACAAAAGAAATGTATTTTAATTATTTAAATTATTGTAACTAAAATATAAAAAATGAACACATAATAAAATATATTTTAAGTTTACAACTATGTAATGTAATTTTAATACGTACAATTATTGGTACAAGGAAAAAGATTCCAACAAAAAGGTGCACAAACAGTAAGATATTTATCTTGTATAGTGATAGAAACTTGTATAGTTTTTCCAGATATTTTTAGTTTTTTAACAAAAATTAATGTGCTATCAGTGAGGAAAAATTTAGGTTTTAATAAACATAAAAACCTACAACCAGTTTTAACACGAACAAAATTGTTTTAGTATGTTAGATTTATAATCAAAATCATTTTGGTATAGCGTATGGACCAATAATTATATCATCAATTAATTTAAAAATTAAAAAGAACTGCACATATTTCTTGAGAACCTTCCAAATTTAATTAATAGTCAGACAATCATTACATTAATAATATAAATAAGTCATAAAAGGTTTCCATATCAACATTTTTTACAAATGTATTATTTTCGTACTTAAAGCTTGGGATAAACAAAGAAAATTCACACAGTTCTTGTGTGTGTGTTTGTATTTGTGTTTTATGCTTTCTGTTGTCGTTTCAGGACTTCGATGAGTGATTAGGTACATTAAAAGAAAGAAAAATGTTCCAATTGAGGTATAGCCTAAAACGCTTATTTTCTCAGATATCCGCCATTTTATATTTTTCCCAAACCCCAAACGGCGGCCATTGTATGAATTTTGAGCTTTGATCATGCTAGTTATTTTTTTAATGATAGTAGTCTACCAGTGTAAAACATAAACAAAATTGAAAAAAAATCCATTAGAAAATGTTTTAAATAAAAAATATTTTGTAAAAAATACAAAATGGCAGATATCTGAGAAAATAAGCGTTTTAGGCCATTCTTCCATTGGAACTTATTTCTTCCTTTTAATGTACCTAATCACTCAACGAAGTCCTGAAACGTTTTTCATGGACACCCTGTATACATTAGTTAATTTGACATATAACATTGGGTCAAAATCGATTATATCATGCTCAAAATATGCCGATTGGTTCTCCAGACTATGCAATCCCATATATACCCCAAGCAGTGACCTCCCCCTATGTCTAGAGCCCTTGTGTATTGCGGCACTAATCTCCCCCACCCCCTCTACAATACAGAAATTTCCCACATTGGAGACACACATTGTACCGTTGCTTTAAAATTTGATTGAACTTTCGATCAGTCATATAAAGTGTACAAATTCATTCACTAATGAAATACAACTATATACTAAACTAGCCAAAGTACCCGTTCTTCGTACGGGTTGAAAAGGCTGAAAGGTTTAGGCTCTACTGATACATTTAAGTTATTGTTAATTATTTCTTCATTGTTTACAAAATGACAAAACACGAGTGTCTACAACATTTCAAAGTAACATCTGTCAAATATTAGGAGAGGATAAGGATTAATGTAATAGAGACAGTCGTCGGAAAAAAACTTAAAATCTACCATTCCACTATTTCAAATAATTCACTAATTTCGATCCAGCAGTTTATCTGAAAAATCAACTTTATTTCTTCTTCTTCCCGAACTGTCAAAATATAGTGCAAACGGATGTTGTCATTAGAAAAAGTAAACATTGAAACCTAGGACGGTCACGGCAGCTCTTTCTTCTTCTTCTTCCCGAACTGTCAAATTTTAGTGTTCACAGCTGTTGACATTCAAGTAATTTTATGTTTTCATTCTCTAAAATGTAAACATTGAAACTTAGGACGTTCACAGGGCGTAGCCTGAAAGGATTTTAAGGAAATGCGTACGCCTATGTGTTGCATGAGTTTAACATCTACCTTTGTGTAAAATTTCAAACTGTTTGGTTCAGTATTTTTTGCGTTTACTTGCCACAACAAACCCACAAACAAACATACAGAAACCACCTCTTCTTTATAATATTATAGATTAAAAAATCTAAAACTTGACAATGTTGTCTTTGAAATACTATAATTTATAGTCATTTAATTGAAGTTTGAGAGGTTTTCCATCATACAGAAATGACTTTGTGAAATAAGAATTTAATGTATAGCTGATAGAATAATACAGTATATACATATTTTAGTAAAAATATTTAGTTCCATCCATGAATGACAATTATTAACCTTAGATGGTGTGATAAATTAATTGAAGCATTTTTGACCTAAAGCATAAACGATTTAAAAACAATTTATTTAGGTCACATTACTGGGTGGTAGAGTGGTTAGTGTTCATTTTCGAAACTCAAGGTTGCCGTATCGAATCCCGAAAGGGTCGAATCTGGAACCAGTTACCGTTTTTCATTGGGTTATTAATGGATAATTAATGGTGCTTTGCTAACAACAGTTCGACGTTGGTGTGAGTCATAGCTGAGTGGGTAGCGTACTGGCCTTCCACCCAAAAGATCTGGGTTTTATACCCGGTCATGACATATGAAATTTAATTTCCCAGACTGGCATTGTGCTTTGGAAAGCGCGTTAAGCTTTTGGTCCCAGCTACATAAATAGTCGTTAGGTCACTTTAGAGGCATTAGTGCGTCCTGGAAACTCTAACAAAAGACCTTGGGCAGAAGGTTACATGGGTAAAAGGTCAAGGTTAGGTAGTAAATAAACCGGGGTTTGGGCCGTTCCCCACCAAAACGTTAAAAATGCCGAAAAGTATCCAGCTACTTAGAGGTCACGAATTGAGAATAGATGTGAACGATGGTCGGTGGGTGTAGCGTTCCCTTGTGTGGATTAACGTCCGCACTATTGAATACTACGTTAATCTACTAAGACCCTCCTCATAATTAGACCTACGGTAAACTGTAGGTCCCTTAGATATACCATTGGCTGTTGGGCTACTAATTAACAGTCCTGTCTAAGGAACGCGCCAACTTTCAAGAGACTACAAGATCGCGCCACAATCATCTTACACTCATTTCTCATTCATACTTGGCTTAAAATACCTACCTGGGTAGGTCGAAAAGTATAAAGCATATCCAGAGTGATGAACCACTGGGCGGATTATTTAACTATTAAATCCGCAAATAGCCCACACGTGACGCGCCTCCAAGTAAATCAGCTGAAACTGATCTCAATATACATCACGTCCGATCGTATATCGCCGCGCGTGATTCGCCTGATATCCGGATATCAATAACACGGATTGATATTGATATTGATATTGTGCACAGCAGTGACGCGGCGAGAGAATATTCTGATTTTGTACACTCCGTAAGCAAAATACTAAAATCTCTCTCGATGAATAGATTTGATTTGTTCATTGTTGAATAGATTTGCGTCAATTAGAGAATTCTTAGTTTTTTTAGGAGGGTATTATAAGAATATCATTTACATTTTACATTAACTTAATGATTTATAGTAAAAAGCTCCAAACTAATCATGAGTATATACTATTACTAATTATGATAATGTGTATTTAGTAAAATAGTTTTAAAATAGTAAAATTTATTTTTTTCATAGAAAATTATACTTTATACTTTTTAACTGAAACGGCGACCTACCCAGGTAGGTATTTTAAGCCAAGTATGAATGAGGAATGAATGTAGGATGATTGTGGCGCGATCTTGTAGTCGTGTTACTGACTAAGGCTGACATTTTCCTTAGACAGGACTGTTAATTAATAGCCCAACAGCCGATGGCAACTAAGGGACCTACAGTTTAACGTGGAATCCGAACCACGGCCTCTGAATTACGAATTGGTCTAATCAGGAGGATGGTCTTTGCGGATTAACGTAGTATTCAATAGTGCGGACGTTAATCCACACAAGAGAACACCACATCCACCGACCATCGCTCACAACTATCCACAATTCATGACCTCCAAGTAGCTGGATTACAGGATGACGCCACCATCCCAGTCCCCACAACAAATAGCTAAAGCACTGAATCCACATTGATCTAAGATTGATCATAAAATGCGAAACCACTTTTTTCTTGCAATTTCAAACAAACAGCTGATTCAGATTTATTAATGAACTAAACATAGGTGATTCCTTGCTCGTCCAAAGTCGGAAAATAAGTCTTTCCATCGTTCTTCAATCATTTATGGGAAATAACTGTTTTCCAAGAAGCATGATGAAATACGAGTAGTATATTTCATTACAGGTACCGAATGTAGGATTTTCCGGTGCGCACTCACGTTTACAAATTTCACGTGCGATGTGAATATAGTGCCTATTGAATCGAAAAAAAAATACATGGTTTTTGTCCATTTATAATGTGCAGAAAGATCAGAAAGACGAGACTATTTATTAAATGAAATTTGGTATGTATCCACGGTATCTAGGAGCATTTTTTATTTTTTTTGAATTTTTGAATTCCAAGGGTATCTCACCCCTATTGCCCCCCAAAAAACAAGTAAAATAAATAATTCTCAAAAACTGCTCTAACGATTTTGATTAAAATTATATGGCTTATAGAACTTGATATGATAGTTTTATTAAAGATTTTCTTTTTTAATTGACCTAAGGAAGGAAGTATGTATCCACTGATAGAGTTTTTTTAATTGAAATCAGCTGTAGTGAAAAATAGCTAATACCTATGAGGTATGATGAAAAGTATATTTTATCCTGAATGGATAATAATGTTTTAATTAAACCAGTGATGAAAGCACGCCCTCGTGCCCAACTACCCCTACACCAACCCCATGACGCCACGCGTGGCACCATCGCCCACGTATCTGCCATATATACTCCGCAACCCCAACCCTCTTAATGGCGACACATTTTTGGACTCTTATTAAATGTTTTGGAGACATGTGCCAACTCAATGGGTGAAATTGAGGCATCACAGCAGGCCTACAATAAGCTAATTTGAGAACGTCTTATTAATACTAACCGAAATTCACTAGATGAAAACCTTTTATATTTTTAGGAATCAGATTTTTGCTAGGAACCAGCAAAGAGCTGGGACAAAGAGCTATACGTATTTTGTAAGCAAAAATAAATAATTCTTTTGGTCAAAATATCTAATAACATTTTAAAGTATTCCCTTGTTTTGACCTAATTTTTTAAAAGTTATAAACAGCTATGAAAGTCGACTAATAAATATACACGATGTATCTGAAATACACAGAAACCATTGGTTATTGTTTCTGAGGTCAAAACAAACAAAAAATGTCCTGTGAAAATATGGCCTGTCTCAAATGGAACGAGATAGGCTGCAGATGTTTACTAGCCTTTTTTGTTTATTATTTATAATAAACAAGAGATAATATAAGAGAAAGCAAAATTAATTAATGAACAAATAAATTTTGATTCTGCAAGAACGTATAAAAATCTGTTTCCGGAACTCAGCCAGCCAATAAATGCTACCTACGACGCCATGACAGGAACTTCCGGTAGCCAATAGTATTTAAGCAGGGACGCCATCTTGTTTCTTTCAGTCTCCGTTTGGACCTGGTGATGCCCGTTGTGACTGGACGAAATCGATCGCCATTATAAATCGAAAATAAATTATTTGATTGATTGATTGAAATTGTAAAATTGATTCGCCTTGCCACAAAGAAATAATATCAAGATCAAGTTGTTCCAGAAAATTATTGTAAGAACAAAGTATAAAATTAATATAGAGTACAATAATTTAAATGTATGCTAAATAAATATCTAAAATTGCAAAAATGAACGTAAACCCTTACGTATCATACTATGAGTTTAACAAATGTAAAACTGACATAAGATCAACTAGAGCAAATGCATACAAATATATATATAATTATTTAATGACATTGGACTCTTATAAATAGAATTTTTGCCTTTTATAGTGAAATAAATATAGTCTTTAGAAATTATTATATAAATCAAAAATTTTATTTTTTTATAATGTACATTTAAAAAATATTTTGTAATTCAATAAATATATTTTTGAAAAACAAAATTAATTTTTTCAATTAAGTTAAAAGAGAAATATAAGTTATAAAAAATATTTATAAAAAAATGTTTTTTTTATTCAAAATTAAACAAAAAATGTCTGTGATTTATATTGTTAAGATAGAGAAATTAGAACAATATATTTTTTTTTGCAAGAAATATAAAAAAAATTTTTTCAAAAATAAGTGACGTAAAAAAAATTGAAACCTACGCCATGACAGGATCACTAGTCTTTTGAAATGTGACATTTGGAATCAAATAAATTTATTGATGATTATTTTAAATTGATTGCAGAAAAAAAAAAAAAAAATTAAATTATCAAATTATAAAATTTTAAATATGTTTTATCTAAAAAGAAAAAATAACAGTTACTTATTCATATAACATACTGGTTTCATAAGATCAAAAATGATAGATATTAGATTAAGAAATCATAGCTTATGGATGATAGATTATGGACCTATCATATATTCATGGAAAAAATACAAAAAACTTTTGGATTTCGAATACGTGATATAGCAGGAGAATCTTCTCACAAACTTTGGCTGTAGAAAATTCCAAAACCTCTTTATTGCTGCCGTGAATGAGAAAGAAAGTAATACGGTAAATAAACTCGATGTTAAGAGTTTTATGTTGAAATAAAGCCAAAGAGCCTTACCTTCCAGTGTAAATGCGAGTTTATGAGGATCGTAAGGTGGTAGCAGCAGCAGCAGCGAACCAGCAACGCGTTCCTAGCGATGTTGCTATCTTGGGATATCAGCTTTCCGCTCATAAGCTCCCCCTCCACGCAAAAAATCGACAAACGTAAAAACATTTAATGACCAGAGAGTTTGTATTCGCGCCCCTGAAGATAAGTAGTTTTAGTGGCATAGCTAGTTAAAATCTCATCTTTACTCTTTTAAGATTAATATTTTTCACATTTTAAAAAATAAACTAGTTTTATGTTAAATATATATTCACGATACGATTAAGTCTGAACGCTGTCTGTTATTTTTATTTTGGTTATTTTTTAGTGAAGGAACCCCCGAACAGGCTTGCCTTGGGGCCCTACATTTTCTCCCAAATTTTTTGATTTTTTTGTTTTTATGCATTTCACAGATACATTTACTTTTACTTTGTATACATACATGAAGACATACATTCTTTGTACTTTACATTTTAGAGTAGCAGTCAGTCTGACACAAAGGACAATTATGGACATTTTAATGTTTGTTTTCATTTTGTGGATTTTTGTATTGTGTTAACAATGGGAGAAAATAAAAATATTCTTATTCTTATCCTTATTAAGTCATTATCTATCAAATCAAATTCTTTATTGCCGTAAGACATAGTAACACGTATGGCATCATCAACTCTACACGCTTACATGGAACACATGATAAATAACTTATTGTAATATCAATTCTGACGGTGATTGCAGTACATTATAAATTCATTGACATTATACACACTTAGATCTACCAACAATGATTTTAACTTAATTTTAAATTTCTTATCATCTAGACATTTTATTTCTTCTGGTAACATATTATAAATTTTCTTACCCAATTCAAAGGTTGATTTTATGGTTGTTTGGAAGTTACATTGTCTAATTCTTAGAAAATTACTCTGTCTGGTAAAATACTTATATAAGAAACTATAAGTATCTCAGTGATATTTCAAAAGTGAATTTAAGGAACACACATTTTCTAGTACTTTCGATGGTTTCAAATAATGTCAAGGATTAAAGAAGACTATATTCTGTCTTCAAAAAGTAGTTTTCAATTACAAAACTTCGATGAGAAAAGTTCTTAAACTCTTCTAAATCTAATCACTCAAGTTACTCAAGTTATTGGATTGTGAACTAGTGTATATGCTGTAATTATATGAATTCATCTATTGTCTATGGCTCATTAATAATAAAATGAACATTTTGTTTGATTTGTATTTTTGTGTTTGTGGTGTTTGTTTGTGTTTGTCATGAACGATATGACCAAAAACAGTTTGAAATTTTTAACAAAACAGATTAACATATGAAAATAGGTATCATTTACTTAAAATCCTTGGTACGCCCTGTGAACGTTGTTTTCAATGTTACATTTTAGAAAATGACATAAAATTATTGAATATCAACAGCTGAAACTTTTGACAGTTAAAGCAAAAGACATTTTGCTGTAAATAATAATGTTTCAGTTTTTAAATGTCAACAATTTTATTTACATTTGACATTTTAAAAAGAAGAAATATTTGATTTTTCAGAAACTGCTATCGAAATTAGTGAATTTTTAAATATACATAAAGATTAAGTTTTTTCGACGACTGTCTCTAAATTATCATTCTATATTTACTATGTTACATTAAATGTTGTAGACTATCGTGTTTTGATTTTTAAAGAAGTTAATACAATAACTAAATGACTACTACACCTTTGTTTTAATAAAATATGAGTTAATAATAAATGACTTAGTTTATTGACGCATTAAATGCAATCAACATATGATTCACAATAGTAAATGAAAACAGTACTCCAATAAATTATGTTTATATTTACTTCCCTGTGGTGAATTGGTTAGGTTATATCATGGATATGACTAAAGGGAATGTTTTAAGTTCATCTAAACAGCTGTTCTTATAACCATATGACGGCACTTAGGTTAAACACTTCCGCTGCACTTTTTGCGTTGCACAATTCTGTTAACATCCCCCCCCAAGCTTAGACATATCCATTTCAAAAATGTTTGTATTTAATTCCATGTGGGAAATAGGTTAGATCATAAATATGACTAAACGGAGTGTTTTCAGTTCATCTAAACAGCTGTTCTTATTCTTTTATATTAAAAATTGAATACAATAAATATTTTCCATCTTAAAAGTCCCCAACAACCCCTCCAAAGCTAAGACATATCTATGTCAAAAAATTATTTCAACTCCACTGAAATCTTATGAACCCACATGTCTAACACTCTAAAACACACAGTTTTAGGACCCCGGTGGTATTCTATCTGCCATTTATTAGTCTAGGTACGTTTTGGAATGTTGTTACGACTGGCGGTTAATACAATAGCCTTTCTAAAAGAGCGACCTACCCAGAAAGGGCTTTTTAAGCCAAGTATGATTGAGATATGAGAGTAAGATGATTGTGGCGCGATCTTGTAGTCTTGTTACTGACATTTTCCTTAGACAGAACTGTTAATTAACAGCCCAACATTCGTTAACATTTAAGGAACGTAAATAACGTTTTTAGAATAATAGTTTAACGTAGGATCCGAACAACTTTTGTCTCTGAATTACGAACTACAGTATTCAATAGTGTGGACGTTGAACCACCCCAGGGAATATTACAGCTGACCACCGCTCACTACTATCCACAATATGTGACCATTGCTGGATTACAGGACATGCCACCCTCCCAGTCACAATATTCCAACAATAAAGGAAATTCTGTGCAGTCAAAATATTTCCTCGTTGAATTAGTTTTTAGGGGTCACTATAATGAAGTTTTTAGAACACTTTTCCTGTTTTACTTCCACTAGGAAACATAGTAATCAGAGAAGAGACAACTTAGAGCTGTGTTTGAGTTGTTAATGGGGCGGTCGTACTCAGGAACTTCCTTTAACTTGTTCCTTAGTCAGGACTGTTAATTATTAGCCCAACAGCCAATGGTATCAAAGCGAACTACAGTTTAACTTGGGATCAAATACAACAAATTTACGTCTGAGGTAAAAAGTGGTCAAGTTATGGGGAGGGTTCTTGTGGATGAACGTAGGATTCTCCACACCAGAGATTATCCCATCCACCGACCATCACTTATAATTTAGACTGGGACGGTGCCGTCGTTCTGTAATCCAGCTACTTGGAGGTCACGAACTGTGGATAGTTGTGAGCGATGGTCGGTGGGTGTAGTATTCTCTTATGTGGATTAACGTCCGCACTAATGAATACTACGTTATTCCACTAAGACCATCGTCATAATTAAACCAGTTCGTAATTCAGAGGAAGTGGTTCAGATTCCACGTTAAACTGGAGGTCCTTTAGATATGCCACTGGCTGTTGGGCTATTAATTAACAGTCCTGTCTAAGGAACCTGTCAGCCTAGTCAGTAACAAGACTACAAGATCGCGCCACAATCATCTTACACTCAATCCTCATTCATCCTTGGCTTCAAATACCCATCATGTGGTGTGGTCGCCATTTCAATAATTTCATCTAATCTAACTATCCACAATTGGTTAGTTCTGTTACATACCTTGTTCTTAAAGATAACACTTATATATTTCTATTATATATATGATTTTGAGTAACCCCCAAAAGGTGTTCAGGAGGCACTTAATCTCCAAAAAAAATAATATAGGTATTATTCAAATACACTACCACAACAAAACATTCTGTTTTCGGCGTGCGCTCCTCCCCCACCCCATTAGTCAATGAACGGCTGTAATTATATTACCACCAACTATCGCGCATTAACATTCATAGGTTACACTTTACATGTTAAATACCGTCCAGGGGTGCGAGTTGGCGCGCAATGTATAATGCAGCCAATCAGGGGCCAGTTGCGCGGTCGGCGATTTACATAAAATTTCAATTTGTTTTAACACCCCTAAAATTTAGTTAATAATCATTGTCACGCATACGCGTAGGTAAACGCAATTTTATACTATAAATATGTTTAAATTTTTACATATTATGTTTAATAGCAGAGTTGAAAATTTTGCTAACGGAAAAATATAAGAAAAATTTAATTTCTGGTCTTTTTCCAAAGAGTTTTAGTTGAAAACCCTAGATATTATCATCTCAATGCCTGATTCAAATTATTTTTTAAATATCATTAAAATATATTTAGGTTTTAGTGACATTAGTATTAAGTAGAGAATCATGACCATGTAAGTGTTTATGTAAGGTTGAGTTGGCTTGTTTGACACCTAGGGGCATCGATCCACTTAATTTAAGAATTAATATTAATAAATAGACTGAAATATCAGTTCTTAAATATTTTGGTAATAATGATAACTATTCCTTATCAAGTTTTTAAACGTTCCTATAAAATAGCTTAAAACGCATACTTTTGCTAGTAGGTGTACCATTTCTAAATAATTATAAATTGTAAGAATATGTATTTCAAAACGTAATCACTCATACAGATTTATTTAAAATACCGACAACCATAATGTTGTTTTCAAAACTTAACTGTTCTATTTATCATCGTTTCCAAAATAGTAAAAAATTAGGAAATAAAAAGAGGCTAAACTTTACACAGATAATCGTTAGAGAAATATTTAGTTGAGGAATTGAAAAAGTTATACATTTTACTACCGGTACTGGCGAATGTAAAAGAAAAACTTTCTCATAAATCACAAGTCTTCTGTGACTGAGGTATTATGTGCCAAACAATTAATTACTCCAGGACTTGAACGTTTGGGAAGATTGGTTTTCTGAGAAGTGAAATCAAATTTAAGGGTTCCATATAAATTATATCACAGCTATTTACGATCCTAATGAACCGATCTACAGCTTCTAGGATCATGTGTTTGAAAACTTAATGAAAATGAGTGTTAAACAATTTTTATATGGCTTCTGGTTCTAACCAAGTTAGTACAAAAGATAGTTTAAGTTTTCTCTTCTATTGCTCGAAACAAAATATTAATTTTTATTTTTTTACAGCCTAAATATCGTCATCTAACTAAAACAATATTGTAATTATAAGAGTAGTGTGTGTGAATTCTTTCTGACCATTTTATCAATGAAAACCATTTTTCAACCTTCAAACACCAAATAAACACTCTAATCGATGTACAAAAACAACTAAAAAACAAAATACAAGTTTCAATGTATTAGAAATTAACAAAGTTCTAAATAAAATTTTTCAGAACTAAAAACAAAATTATACGTGTTCAAAAGGAAATTACACAGTGATTAATTAGATTAGATAACCTTTTGAAATGGCGACCTACCCAGGTAGGTATTTTAAGCCAAGTATGAATGAGAAATGAGTGTAGGATGATTGTGGCGCGATCTTGTAGTCTTGTTACTGACTAAGGCTGAAGTATTCCTTAGGCGGGACTGTTAATAAATAGCCCAGGTTTTAACAGGTTAACGCGGGATCCGAACGACTTTTACCTCTGAATTACGAACTGGTCTAATTATGAGGATAGTCGTTGCGGATGAACGTAGTGTCAATAGTGCGGACGTTAATCCACATTAGAAAATATCAAGTGTAACAACACTCATAACTATCGACATTTCGTGACTTCCAAGAAGCTGGATTACAGGAGTCATCCAGCATGGTTTAACCGGAAATCCACTCCTATCTCTTTCCGCCTTTATAACGAGTATAATTCGTCTTAAAATTGTTAGTCCAACACAAATGTTTATCCGCTACGCCCGTAGTGTCCACAATGCGCAAGGAGATAATTGATTATGCTTTCGCCAATGTCACTCCCCAAGATTCCGTGTGCTAATGGATTAGTCCACCACGACCAGACCGGTCTGGCTGGACCTCAAGACTGTAATTCTCACGAGCCCTCCCCACTTCGTTAACTCCCCTTCTTCTTCTTCCTCTTGGATCCCGAGTTTGTTTTCCTCTACGCAGTAAATACTCGAGATATATTGAATGGGGCTGTATTTTTATTACGAGTCTCATCGTGTAAAAATTGTAATTTATTTCTTATTTGTTTTTACAATGAATTTTTAATGCGTTTTTATACGTTTTCATTAATTTAGTTTAATCTAATATATTATTCTAAAGTTTCCCATTCGATTGAACTACAACAAAATAACTTATTGACTCGGATCTCATGTTATTTTCTTCATTGTGTGTAACTTGTCCAAATCGTTTCCTAATTTCTTCAAACATTTCAAAAAACAATTTATCAAGAGTCTGCATCAGTGGTAGCCATCTTGAATTTTAGTCCCGTAAGAGCAATGTTAAAATTCTGGCGGAACATACCTTCACTTTGGCGTCTGTAGTGGCGTTAATTATCAAAGTATCAATGTAAAACTTTGGAAGTACATTGATAAGATGTGGCTAAAGGGCGTGACCTTTTAATATGTTCAAAAATCTAACTTGATATAAAACAAAAATCCAGGAATATTTTACAAAATCAATAATTATTATTTTTTTATTGAGAGCGAAAATAAGAAGTTCTGTAAGGTGGTGCCCTGGAGGACTGTAATACCTTTAATTTGACACCTCTTCCGTTAATTTATGACAATAGGTCAAGGAGATATAGGCGCCAGAATTTAACATTGCTCTTACGGGACTAAAATCCAAGATGGCTACCACTGATGCAGACTCTTAAGTAATTATTTTTGACAGAGTATATTATATTGATCCATGAATCTAAATAGGAATAAAATTTAATATACGTTGATACATTATAAACTCATCTAGGATGATTAACTAGAAGTATAATAGAAAAACTATAAATTGAATGTAAATTGTAAATAAAGCAGTCCTCCAAAACAAATAAAATTACTTAGACTTACGTAAGGAATGGCACGGCATCACTTAGCACTGTACCTGAAAAAGAAATTATAATCTGTAAATTTCCATTTCATTATTGATTACCTTGTTGACAATAACAGTGATTGTAATGCATAAGAGATAGGAAATCTAACCTAACATAATTGAAACTAATATGGGATTTAAAATTAAGATGATACTATCAATATCTGAAATTGATTTAGTAATTAAAATGAGGGAACAGGGCAAAAGCAAATGGCGCATATTAATCAATGTTAGTGCAAAATTTGGTTGGGTAGCTCTGACACTGTCTTAAATGGATTTCAAACCAATGGTTCGGTCGATAAAATCTAACCTGAATATATACCCATAGCTTGAATAAATTACTAAACTAACCTATATGAATTGAATGAAGCTATTTGAAGGTATTAATAAATGATTAATCTACTTATATCTGTCAGATGATTAATTTGAAACGGGTTCATTAAACCATTCTTTATGTTTAGTAATAATTTAGAGTCTATCCTAAATCGGCTTATGACTAGAACGGTGGCCTCGTCCTGTAATCCAGCTACTTGGAGGTCACGAATTGTGGATAGTTTTGTGAAATCGTCGATGGGTGTAGTGTTCTCTTGTGTAGATTAATGTCCGCACTATTGAATACTACGATAACCAGCAAAGATCATTCTCATAATTAGACCAATTCGTAATTCAGAGGCCTTGGTTCGGATTCCACGTTAAACTGTAGGGTCCTTAGTTGCCATCGACTGTTGGGCTATTAATTAAAAGTCCTGTCTAAGGAACATGAGCCTTAGTCAGTAACAAGACTACAAGATCGTGCCACAATCATCTCACACTCAATCCTCAATTCATACTTGGCTTAAAATACCTACCTTTTAGTATGGTCGCCTTTCAATAGTCTAATCTAACCTAATCTAATCGTGTTCTGAAATCGAATAGCATTACGGCTTCGTTGTTAAAGATTAGATATTCTGGGCCGCGGGCTAGTTAATAACAATACTAAACCATACCTTCAATTGAACTATAATATGGGTACAAACTTTTAAAATACTTAAAAGAAATACTTAAAATACTGAAAAATATCAGTTTTCAAAATGTGAGTTAAATATTTTTCCCCTAAGTTACCGGTATGCGTACTTGTTCAGAAGTACCTTTTTGATGAGCTAATTCTGCGCAATCGGGGAAATAAATAGTTTGGGATAAATAGTTGCAGTTGGGATAAATAGTTGCAGTTGGGATAAATAGTTGCAGTTGGGATAAATAGTTGCAGTTGGGATAAATAGTTGCAGTTGGGATAAATAGTTGCAGTTGGGATAAATAGTTGCAGTTGGGATAAATAGTTGCGGTTGGGATAAATAGTTGCGGTTGGGATAAATAGTTGCGGTTGGGATAAATAGTTGCGGTTGGGATAAATAGTTGCGGTTGGGATAAATAGTTGCAGTTGGGATAAATAGTTGCAGTTGGGATAAATAGTTGCGGTTGGGATAAATAGTTGCAGTTGGGATAAATAGTTGCGGTTGGGATAAATAGTTGCAGTTGGGATAAATAGTTGCAGTTGGGATAAATAGTTGCAGTTGGGATAAATAGTTGCAGTTGTAGTAGTTCCAATACCGGGAGCAAAACGAAGTTAACTCCCTCTCAGACGGACGTTTATTGTGTTTGCCGAGGACGATCGTACCAATCAACTCGGCCGAGTGGTAGCCACTACTGACCAGAACAAATATGATCTGAAGGAATAACATGGAGGGAGGGTAACGAAGAAGGAACTCGAGCGATGTCACCGAAATGTACGATCTGATACTATCCTGTTATTCAATATATTTTTTTCACTTTCCCAAAGCGTCTGTGTTTTTAACTACACAACATTTTTTGGGATAGATAGCTATTTTATCTCAATGTATTCCTAAGTTTTATATGCCTGTCAAATTCTACGGATCTGAAAGAAGAAGCATGTGAGCATGATGATAAGTGTAGTTATAATAGTACGAGTGTGTGTGTGTGCGTGCGTACGTACGAGTGTGTGTGTTTAGGGTGTGTGCGTGTGTTTACGCTTACGTATGTAGGTGTACTCACACCTGTGGATGTTGGGTGATTTCAGGTGATTGTGAATCTAGGTAGAGTCAGGGCTAGAGTGTCATAATGAATGAATGAATGAAACAGAAATTTATTCCTCAACAAAATAGATAATACAATTATTTTAGACACAATTGACACAATCTTATCTTACACATAATGAAATAAATATTCAACAAAAATAACTATGGAATAAGCCTACGTGGGCAATAATGCCTGTGCGTAGGCTCAGGTGGAGTCATAAAAAAATATGATGGAAACGATTATAAAATAATTGTATCAAGAATGAAAACGTTGATTCTTACAGACCAAATTCTCTTACTATTCATTTATAATATTTCAAGTACAAAAAATAAACCACTTAATGGAGCTCAGATGAAATGGTTCTTCTCTATTGTTTTTTATTTCTTCAAATCATTTTAACCATATTTCTGTGGTGGCTTGTAGTCTTATGTGGGGAGTGTTTTGCATCCGTGTAAATGCAATTATTATGAATTTAGTCGTTGAAATTTTGTAATAGCCTAAGCCTGAATAGAACTCATTCCCCACGCACAGATTCACCTCTGTGGAGAATATTTCCAATGAGTGTATAATGCTGTGGAAATACACCTATTCAATCATTCATTCATTCAGGTGGAGAAACGCCTCCCGTTTTCATGTAATTACCTAATAATTCCAATTAAAAATTGAATGTTTAAGTTAGATAAGATAAGGTGATGGATGAGCATTGTATTATTGACAACATGATATAATGAATATCATTAACTTAATAATATCTTAAAGAGTTCTGAGGTGGAAACTCAGATGGAAGAAGACCCCCGGGTCGGCCAAAAAAGATGGAGGGACGAAGTCTGTAATTGATATGAGGAGAATGGTGAGGATGCAGAAGACAAGAATAGTTGGAGGCATGAAGTTGGCGAGGCCAAATACCATATAGGGTATAAATGGCCATGGGAGTAAGTAATTAAGTAACTTAATACTGTATATGTAACTAAAAAATAATCAACCCTAATATTCATCATATTATTAGCAGACATGAACAATTTCCAATTCAGGTTTTGTGTAAGTACAGAATTTAGGAGTTAGAGGAGTTGAAAAATTGGACCAAATCAAATGTATTCTATTCATCATCTCAATTATTAGACATATCAAGTATGAGTTTCGATTTCAAACATTTTCGACTCAAAATAATTTTTGACTTTGTGAAGAAAACGTAAAGCAACAAAGGACGAAGAGAATGCAAGGAAATGTTAGAAGGAGATTGCGTGAAAATGTAAGTGGATATTATTTTAAAGGGGCATATTGTGGGGGTTGTTATGAGGCAGGGAGGGACTGTAGACTGTTCACTGTAGGCTATACACGGTGAAGAGGTTGTTACCTCCGTGGGATGTTAACTCTTGCTTTGATGCCATCCGCTACGTCTTGTGTCTGAGTTTTCAAAATGCCCACGTCTTCAAATATTACATATTTATTTTTCTGATTCACGACCTAAATGTTATTCAAAGTATAAAAAATTGCTGTTAAAAACGTAGTGGACTGTAATATTGATGCTTTGA
The DNA here is from genome assembly GCA_023375725.1 of Nephotettix cincticeps. Classification (NCBI taxonomy): domain Eukaryota; kingdom Metazoa; phylum Arthropoda; class Insecta; order Hemiptera; family Cicadellidae; genus Nephotettix; species Nephotettix cincticeps. Next base: position 5,538,045 of record CM041787.1, on the reverse strand, counting down.
TGACTGTTTATAATATTGTCTTTCAAAACAATTCAAAACTTTCAAACTTTAAAAACTTTGAAATAGAGTTTAAAAATTAATTCAACAGTTTAAACATAAAAAATTATTTTTTTTTTAATATGGTTTCGAAAATATATATAAGTTAGTGTTCTATCCAGGAAGTATTTGAAAATTAAATTATTACCTTTATGACAAGGTGACCCATCCAGATAGGTATTTTAAGCCGAGTATGAATGAGGATTGAGTGTAAGATGATTGTGGCGCGATCTTGTAGTCGTGTTACTAACTAGTCTGACCTGTTCCTTAGACAGGACTGTTAATTAATAGCCCAACAACCGATGGCAACTAAGGGACCTACAGTTTAACGTGGAATCCGAATGCCATCCGAAGGAATGCCTTTATGGATTTAACGTAGTATTCAATAGTGCGGACGTTAATCCACACAAGAGAACTCTAAACCCACCGACCAATGCTAGCAATTATTCACAATTCGTGACCTCCAAGTAGCTGGATTACAGGACACGGAAACATTTTTTGTATCATTACGCCAGTGTCATTTATAAAATTCTGATAGGTCAAAACCTAGTTTTCTTACTACCAAAAATCTATCTTTCGTTAGAAAGACGATTCAAAATATTAAATTATAGATGTAGTTCTTGTTCTTGTGTGCCTCATGGAGGTGAAACCATCTTTCACATTAGTCTTAAAATCATAGTTTTACAGAGAATAATTAAGACACGGCCTGTCGAGGCCAGCTGGTCAACCGTGTCGTAGTGGTTCTTATGGCAAAGAATATCGAATAGATTATTTGCTTAGGGTATATGCAAACCACTGAACGAAGACTTTGGTCACTCATTTATTCGATCATTCGATTACACAACAATAGACGTTTAAGCGAACATGTTCTATAAAATAATCTATGAACACAAAAAGATTATTATGATTTAAAAAAATAAATTTTACACTTAGGATTAAATACAAATTATGATGGAAGGTATGAACTATAATATTGCTTGATTGCACATATCGTACAAAGAAAATATCGCATTGGTTTGAAAATCCTCCACCACATGGCCTCAAACATACCGTTCAATAAACACGTAGTATTGCAATGTTCTACAGCTGAGAATATTGCCATAAAGGTAAGATATAAAGTCATATGATTTATAACCCATTGAGACGCAGTTGGAACAGTAAGGTCAATTTTGTTTCTTTCCACAACTTCAAAACTTTATCCTGGCATTATAACTGTTCCTGGGTGATCGCCAGACAGGATCTTGAAGAAGGAACAGGATACACACCCTCATAAAATCCTTCTCCTGTATTTCAACGTATTTTTGATTTATAATTTGAGGAATAATTTACGCTGTCCCAATTTTCTCTTGTTTTCCTTTTTTAATTTTCTTTTCTGTTCAAGTATATTAATAGAAGTGCTGAAACTCATAACTCTGTAACGTACGTTGCAATGTCCAAGACGTTTTAACGCCAGAACTTTCGCATTTCCCAGTACATAATTACACAATGTTCAAACAAGCCTCACTGTTATAGTTAAACGCTGAGAATGCATTGTTTCCAGGCAGCGTTATTTCCCGAGACGAGGAAAAAAGTCGCAGGGACTTTTTGCCATGGGAAAAAACAAAAATTTTAATTTTGATCAACCGGAACCATCCCAGCTCTAAAACAACGAATTAATACTTTATACTTTTAACTGAAATGACGACCTACCCAGGTAGGTATTTTAAACCAAGTATGAATGAGGAATGAATGTAGGATGATTGTGGCGCGATCTTGTAGTCTTGTTACTGACTAAGGCTGACATGTTCCTTAGACAGGACTGTTAAGCCCAACAGCCGATGGCAACTAATGGACCTGCAGTTTAACGTTGCATCCTAACCACGGCCTCTGAATTACGAATTGGTCTAATTATGAGGATGGTCTTTGCGGATTAACGTAGTATTCAATAGTGCGGACGTTAATCCACACAAGAGAACACTACACACACCGACCATCTCTCACAACTATCCACAATTCGTGACCTCCAAGTAGCTGGATTACAGGACCTCGCCACATTCCCAGTCTATGCGGGACTATACTACGCGGGACATTTCGGAAAAACAAGGAAGTGTTAGTAATTATTTACTTAATTAAATCTTCCCTTTTCACTGACTAACCCTGTACTAATATATAGTATCCATTTATACATTTGCATTAATCGTCATAAAATATCGCATACCACAACAGGGGGGGATGCTCCTAGCGGGTAATTGTTAGTTTCAGCTTTTAGCCGTACACAACTGCATCCCCCGGCTGCCATGCAGTAATCACCCTTTGTGCTGCCCCGGGGGACCGCCCCCCAGCAGGCACGCCGAAAGCATAAATCCTCCACCGCGGGGACGCTTTTGAAGTGGTTCCCCCTTCCCCGCAGAATGAAAGTATACGGCAACAATGCACCTAGAACCACGGGACGAATCACGTTAGGGAAACATTCTTTGTCTCCAGCCACATGTGGGGGTTGCTCTTTGATTATTATGATTTGGAAAAAAAATACTTCTGTCAAACTGTGATCTTGGGTTTTAGCAATCCTAGAGAGATCAGCATTTCTTCTTAATATAAACTAATTCTTGAGAATCATTATGCCTAAATATTTTTAAAATTAATAAATAATAATGAATAAAATGAAGAGTTCTGAAATGAAAAAGGACGTTCCCTATGTGTGTGATTTCCTAATAAAAGGGTAAAATAGCTGCATTTAAGGAGTTGGTCTATCCTAGCCAAACAACAGTCAAAACGTTTTGAATAGTGAAGTTATAGATATCATGAATTGGATTAGAAATTTGCATTAATCTAAGTTTGAGAGAGGATGGAAAATTTACTCATGCTGGTGTATTTTGTTTAAATATTAAGGACGAGGAATTAAAATTTAAATACCCTAATTGACAATACTGTTTTTACATGGATATGTCTTATGCTCTATAGGGGGTATTGACAATCCGTCTAAGACTAAAATTTGAAAAGGAATTGACGTCATATGGTTATATGAACAGCTGTTTAGAAGAACTGACAACATTCCCTTTAAACATATCCATGATATAAGCTATTTCCCAAAGGGAAGTAAATAAATTATGATCCACCCGTAGTCTGTACTCGATTTTTTTTATTAAAACAGGATATCAACAAGAGTACGATTTTATATCCTCAACATTACATTCTTAACATTCAACGTTCTATTTCTCTATTTTAGCATTGTTTTATTAAATATTTTTGCCAACAACTTCCATTACAATATTAGTTAACAAAGTTTTGTGACGTTTCGGGATTTAAAATCCAAACCGTCATCAGGTGAACTGGGAAAAAAGGAAGTGAAACTTTGTATTACTGATCCTGATTAAATATTTCCACGAGAATTATTTTTATTCAACATAAATTCACCGTCACAATTAAGGACTTTAAAACAAAGAATTTTATGAGTTAATTCGTAGCGCAAAGGTAGATTTTCTCCGAGCTGTGGACCACACATTAAGCGTAACGTCCACAATAGAAAAATATACATAGTTCAGTTACAAAGGCGTTGTTCCCTCTGCACAATACCATTACCACGTGACATTTCCTTAAAACAAAAACAACCCCAGACACACCAGACCGATAAGAAGCATGACTCAAGGGTGCGGAGGTCTAGACAGTAAGGGAGGCGGAGGGGAAGGGTCTCCGCGACGCCATCTTTTAATCAAGACAGGATTTAATTTCAATGCAGTCCTGTGTGGATAGTTATTGTCCAGATTCACCTTACTCATTATTTGGCAACGGTCCCTGTTTTACTAGTAAACATTTTTGTTTGTTATAGAGGTATTACAATAATAGGTTGGTGTAAGTCTTTTCCCACACACAGATAAAAATTTCTGCCCATGACGTAAAAATTTCAATTTTTTCAAAGAGTATTGTGCATTATTTGTAATTAATTTTTGATTTAAAAAATGATACAAAAAATAAAAGGTCATCATTTCAACAGTTAATTTTTTTTATAACATTGATATATCATAGCTCTAGGGGGTGTTGACAATTTGCACGACCAAAATTTGAAACATTTAGTGATGTCATATAGTTAGTGAAGTACTTGTTTATAAGAACAGCTGTTTAGATGAGCTGAAAACATTCCATTCAGACACATCCATGATCTAAACTATTTATCACAGGGAAATAAATACAAACATTTTTATTGAAGGTTATGATTATTTTTATAGTATAGCTCTGATAGTTTAAAAATATTTATTCGAAAAATACACTATGAATATACCCACTGTGTGTTCCTCAGACCTAGCTTCTATCTGATATCTCCAACCACTAAGGAGAGGTCATCACGTATAAACGAGTCGTTCCATCCTCGGAACGACCCCATTTCACATATCTTCGGTGATGTTGGCAGTCTCTGAGAACTTTCCTTTTCGTCCAGATAAAACCTTTCACGATCTTAAGGTCTAATTTAATTGTTATATCGTTTGGGAAAAAGTGTAATTCAAAAACTAATATAAAGCCAAAATGCCATACGTGTATTTCTGCGTCGCTTTAGAAGAAAGTTCGATTCAGAAGTGTAAAAACTATTTCATGTTCAGCATTTGTTTACATATTTACTCAGATTGAGTATTTCGATGGTTTTATATTGAACGTAATAACATGGACGTGAAATAATAAGACTTAAGTGAAGTCTAAATTGAAAACACTTGAATCCAAACCAGTATCTTTTGAACCAGACGATTATGGAATTGTTTAGAAGTGTAACAATGAACATTTATTTACACTGGATATAGAATTTAACCGGTTACCTGCGGCTTATGCGGTAAAAACTATAAAGTAGGTTTATCATTAAGAATACTTTATTATTTTGCTAGAACAAAAAAGACGAAGTCAAAAAGATATTTCTACAAGAGACCTTTTAGTCTGAATAGGTTTTGGGTAGCTATGTTCTGGCCCTTAAGAATGATAACTATTATATTGCTGTTGACAAAATAAAATTTGCATAGCAAGTGTGAAAATACAAAAGTTACGACTTTATACATTTAATTACAATAACATTTTAAATAAAAGAAAAAATATTAAACTAATACCAGCCGGGTTTCATTTAAAAAAAGGTGATATAAAAAACTCAGATCTCAAGCCGGTGTTTCCCCTGAAAATGGATTATAAATTCGTCCACCGAGTAAAACATGTGCTACACTAAAAAGTGTCTTAAATTGGATTAGATTTTGGTTCTGAATTTTCAACACTGATGCTCTCCGGGATCCTATTTAGTATAGAAACGCCCGCCATTGTTGGAAGGCGCTCCATGGCTGCCAACCTATGCTGAGCAGTCCTAAATACGTTTCTAGATCATGTGTTATAATTGTGAACGATAAATAAATAAAGGTAGGCCCTTAGTAAATAAAAAAGGTACTTTACCTAGTAGATTATTTAAAGGGTGCAAGGGTGAATTTACTTTACTGGCTCGCTTTCAACCTAATGAAGCCGTTTTTGCGTTCATCTCTCTTCGGGAAGGCTGATTTCATCCTCTCTGGTGATTGTCGGGACTTTGAGCAATTTACATCAGATTTACTAGCTTGAGGTTTTTGTCAGCTTTGTAGGGATTGAAAAAGTGGCTCGTTTGATGATGGAGAAAAAGACATTTTAGATTGATTTAGTGTTAACTAAAACTTGGTTTTGTTAAAATTATTATAATTAATTATTTATTATTGTTTTTTAAATAAATATATGACTTTCAAAACTTAAGTTATATTCCTACGTACATTGTATTTAGATAAAAGAAGGGTTATACAGGGTTACAATGAAAACGGTTTCAGGACTTGGGTAAGTGATTGGGTACATAAAACGGAAGAAAAAAGTTCCTAAAACGCTTATTTTGAAAAATACAAAATGGCAGATATTGTTTTTCATGGACACCCTGTATATTCGTAGTAAGTTTCAAGTATATTTGTCCCAGCTTATTTGGCAATAAAAATACAGTAAGTTGCAAATTATATACAACATTAGTAAAAGTTTTTAATCATACTTAAATATATTTATGCTATCAACTGTTTTTTTTGTGTCAACTGTTTTATTTTTGTATTAGTTTTAGACACCATTAGGAGAGGTAGGCTTTCGTATATTTATTACTTTTTGCCGTTAATTCAGCCAAAATTATTACATTCCCAAAGGGGGCTTGGTAAGAAATTTTCGAAAGTTTTAAAATTTTCTATTCATCTATTTTGTAGAGCGTCAATGCGAACATTTAGATATATAATAATCGATTGTCTGTATAATATTTTTATTAGTAATAAATATTTTTTAAAGGCCCACATGTTAAAATCAGATGTTGAATTGATCATCTGATCTCCTACTTTTTCCGAACATTATTTTTTTTTTACTTTTTGCACACTTTTCTCAGGAATTAATAAAGATGATGAAATGAATGAAATGTCTTCACCTTCTGTTTCCACAGTTACTGAAGGATATTTTAATACGGGATTTTCGACATGGATATGTCTTAGCTCTAGGAGGGGTGTTGGCGATTTGTAAGATGGAAAACATGTAACAGGTTTCCATAGAAACTACTAGAGCTACCAGTATGTTATTGAATTTTAATGTAAAAGAATAATAACAGCTGTTTATATGAACTGAAACCATTCCCATTAGATATATCCATGATCTAACCTATTTCCCATAGGGAAGTAAATACAAACATTTTTTATTATGAGCCTTATCTTTTTTTAATTTAAGAAAAATATAACATCGAAAAAACGTACTTTAAAAAATATTACAACTCTAGAAAAGAATATAAACGTAAAATGTGTTAAAGTGTGCTTCAAAAGTGTGCTTCAGCATCCTCAAAAAATTTCATTAACTGATCTTTATTATTTTCTGAGATAAGCGTACACCAAATTAATGGAGTTATCATGCGTGGTACAGGACTTACCCGGTCCCCTTAAATGCTTTTCAAAATGCGATTGATAAATAAATTTAGTTTTACTATGCAAAAAGATTACTACCATTTTGGCACAGATTACTGAACTAATATATACATATTTCTTTGTTATTTACAAAGAATTATAATAAAGTATAGTTTTTAAAATCTTCTCACATAGTTTCTGACTTTTCATCGGGTTTCAAGACCTGACTACTTGCCTTGACTAGCGAATAAAAATAAAAGAATTCAATTTTCGGACTCTGCGGAGAATTTGAGGGCCGATGAAGAGATATCTGATTGGCAGATAGATCACGCCGCCTTTATATACTTTTTGTGGAAACTCTCAAGCAACTATTGAGTGGGAGAAAGTCTTTCTCTTTCTTTTCTCTTCGACAGTTTATTTTAAAAATTTGTATTGAGAAAATTTTTCTGCATTGTTTATGAACTTAAAGGCGACCGCCACGATCTTTAATTTTTTTGAAATTTAGGAATTAATCGACCAATTGCAAAAGCTAAGATTACAAGTAAGATTTTGGTGCATGTAAACCGTAGTAACCTGATAAATAAAGGCATTGGAGAGCTTAATTTCAATAATGCTGGCGTAAATGAAAAAGTAGATAGTTAAAATTTATAATTAAATATGTTTACATTGAGAAACCTATGCACAAAAATCTTCTCGATATAATAAAGAATATCTGATTAAAATTGTGTTACATTAGGTGCAGTACTTATAAATTTATTTAAAATTGCTTATTTCAAATATGATAAAACTCAAATTGGAAAAAAACTGTTTGCAAAGTTTCAAAAGTCTTTTTTCACATTTAAAAGCTATGAAAACCTAGAACAGGAAAAACATATTTTCCTTAAAATTTGTTATTATAATCAGATTGCCAAAAATATACAAAGTCTTATTCAGAATAAAGTGCTTTATAAAAACATATTTTCAAACAATAGTAACAAAAATGTTTACCCTATAGTTATAAGTTATTTTTTTAAATTATATCATGGTTAAAAACTATTTCATTTTATTTTCGTATTCCCAATGTCAGTGTTTCCACTGAACGCCTAGATATAAAACTTTCAAAATACCTACTTATACTGGACTTATACTACCTCGTGTCCTCAAGGATGATAATACAGAGTCCAAATAGTGGCTGACCTAGTACTGATATTTCATTGTTCATTGCAATTGAGAATTTTAAAGTGAGAAGTCAAACATGGATATGTTTAGGGATTTTAAAGTAAATAATTAACCTTATTATTTTAGCGTATACAAAGGCTTAATCGTCGTGGATAAATACCTTTCTGTTATTGTACAAAACGTAATATAAATTATGATTTAGTATGAATAATAATAATAGTTTTATCACTTAAACCTAAGACACCGACCCACTTTGAAGTAAGAAATTTATTGATTAGTAAACTCCTTAAAATAACATTGAGCGCTCTAAAGCAAAGTACTGCGTTTACCGCAGACAATAATCTAAACTTCCTCTGGAACATTTAGGCGTAGAATAACAATAATTAATATTACTCCTGCTTAGATTTTAAGTTTGTTTTATTTAATGGTTATAGTCAAATTATTTTATTAAATTATCGTTAAAAAATAAAAAAAATATTTTGTTCGCAATATTATAATTAAGAGCTCGTAACTTCTGAACCTTAGTTTTAAACATACGGGACCTTGATAAAAATCATAAAAAACATGAAACATTAAAAAAATTTTGTAAAGCATCAAATTTTAATCAATATTGTTACGAAAAGTTTTAAAAAAACTTTTAAAATGAAGTGTTTTATTCATAAAAATCCTACATCAGTGAAGTCTCGGAGTCTTTACACATACTGACAGATAAAAAAACACTTTTTTGGATTCCGTGAGCCTCAAAACGGATATATCCACTTTCAACACAAATTCTAAAATTTTGACGAAAACAATACATCCTTATACTATGTGTAAGAGGTGAAAGTAAACGGCTTTCAAGTTTCAAAATGAACCCAAAATTAAAAAAGGCTTAAAGAAGGCGCCTTTTGCAAGTGTTTAGAAGCTGAGCAATCAAAATGGAACCTTTGTTGGTCTAGAAAGGCAATCAGAGACAGAAGTCTTGCACCACAAAGATCTAAAACAGAAACAATTCAAACTCAGAAGCGCCCCCTGAGGGCGCCCTGACGACTCTCCATGGTCTCACTAATTAGCTAAAAAATGTAAAATGTCACTCCGTTGTTTAGGTAACTTTCACGTCTAATGTAAACTTTAAGTAGGACGATCCATTTACGTTATTTAGATTTTTATTGCGAACATTTTCCATCACGACTTTAAGTAAAACAAAGTTTCACGACGTTTCGGGATCTGGAATCTGATCCCGTCCTCAGGCGAACTAATTAAAAGGTCTAAAACATAACACAATAAATACATAATCTGGACTACGCCGGTATAAATCTGAAAACAAAAAAGTTTACAGCTGTCAAAAAACCTTACAAACGAACCATTCACTAAGCATTACACTCATATTTCATGGTTCGTAAACTTTTTTGTTTTCAGCTTTATAACGGCTTAGTCCGGATTATATGTTAATTGTGTTTTACATATTAGTTCACCTGAGGACGGGATCAGATTCCAGATCCCGAAACGTCGTGAAACTTTCGTGATAGAAAATGTCCGCAATAAAAATCTAAATAACATAAATCCACCATCATCAATAATGAATTTCAAACAAAGGATCCATTTATTACCTTTCATCATTTATATTTTTTAGGATAATAGAATTATTAAAATAATATTACTCTTTTATAATTATTTGAGAGCAAATTAGTCACATCTCGACAGCTTCACTAATAACGGTTTAAAAAATTACAGGAAACAGGTATAGGGAAAAGTATTTAGGTTGTTTTCGTAAGTTCCTATTGTCATAATCAATTCGATAACTTCAAAGCCTTAAAAGAGCCAACGTCAAAGATAAATCAGGTGTACTGTACGTATACAGGGTGTTCATTATAGTAGGGGACAAACTTCAAGGGATACTTATCGAAATAAAAAAATCCAATAACCATATGTCGAAAAATCCCTCGTTTAGGTGCTAGCCGCCATTTTGTATTTGTTTCGAAAATCATCGTATCTCAAGAACCATTTAAGCTACAGAAACCAAACTTTGCACACATATTTATTGGCAAAGATAAAACTATTTTCAAAGTGTTATTTGTTTTCTTTTATATTTTAATAATGGACAGTAATGGGCCAGGTTTGTTCCCCACTACTAACTATGGAACCTACTCATATGATAAATTTAAATGCCTAGATCAATTAATAAACAAAAAACAAATGTTTTTGAGTCCGGTATCAAATTATCACATATTGACATGGATATATCTTAGCTCTTGGGGGGGTGTTTTTGTGATTTTTAAGATGGAAAACATGTAACAGGTTTCCATAGAAACTACTACAACTATTGTATTGAATTTTAAATATAAAAGAATAAGAAACTTCTTAGATCAGAATTTTTAAATATAAATTAAGGTCAATTTTAACGGACTGGGTTAATAATATTACAGAGTGGAAACAGCAAAAATTGGCAGAGGGTTAATTTATTTTCATTCAGCTTTGAAAGTATCCGCGTCAAAGGGCCTGACTCTTTGGTTAGCCTGATATGCAAAACACCGCGAGAGCGTCCGGCGCAAGCAGGCTCAGGTTGCTGATTCCACGTTTTTGTGCGTCCTCTGTAAATATCAATTTTCCAAAGTCATAAAAGGTTTTTCCACGTACTGCTGAAAAACAACAGTTTTTATTTATTAGATTAGATTATTTAAATGGCGACCATACCACAAGGTAGGTATTTTAAGCCAAGTATGAATGAGGGTTGATTGTAAGATAATTGTGGCGCGATCTTGTAGTCTTGTTACTGACTAAAGCTGACACGTTCCTTAGACAGATCTGTTAATTAATAGGCCAACAGCCGATGGCAACTAAGGGACCTACAGTTAAACGTGGAATCCGAACCACAGCCTTTGAATTACGAATTGGTCTAATCATGAGGATGGTCTTTGCGGATTAACGTAGTTTTCAATAGTGCGGACGGAAATCCACACAAGAGAACACTACACCCACCGACCATTGCTCACAACTATCCACAATTCGTGACCTCCAAGTAGCTGGATTACAGGATGACGCCACCATCCCAGTCAATTATAGATATAATCATATTGGGATTTGAGGGGTATTTCTTACCATACAGTGTCACAAAAATCTTAGTGTGCTTTGTTGTACCGAATTCTACATACAAAATTATGTCGAAAACGTACTTAGCAATATATTCGGATTTGGTAAAGTTTAGCCGCAATCCGCCATTTGTTGTTTATAGAAAAAATTAATTTCACATCTCAGTCATTTTTTCAATCGATTGTTAAGAAACTTGGCACGCGTCTTTAAATAGTAAAGATCCAATTTAGAATAATATATCAACGCGGTTTATTATTTTAAAAACTATTGGAGGTAAGAGGTTAGTTAAAAATTTTTCACTATTGAAGGATTGATGCTAAGTTTTAAAATAATCGGTTAAAACCATTGATATATATTTTGAAAAAAATACAAGATGACCGATATCTGGATAAGTATGCATTATAGGACATACTCCCAAAGGTACCTACCCCAATAAACCACTTAAAGAAGTTTGGGTGAAGTAATAATTAGAAATAACAATATATTTCTAGGTATTCTACTATACACTGCAAATTCTATTGATTATACTTAGTTACTATAATGATAACCTAGATTAGGACAAAAAACTATTGGATTGTAAGGTAGGCTAAACTATTGTCATTAAGATAATTACTAACTGTTGGGCTATTAATTAACAGTCCTGTCTAAGGAACATGTCAGCCTTAGTCAAAAACTAATCTAATCTAATCTAAACTATTGATTGTGATTTGGATTCAATGGTAAATTTTTGGTAGAAGCCGTTGGTTATTAGGCTAGTAATTATCAGTCCCGTTTAAGCAAAATTCCAGCCGTATTCAGTAACAAGACTACAAGATCGTGCCTCAATCATCTTACAATCATTTCTCATTCGTACTTGGCTTATAATACCTACCTGGGTAGTTCTCGATTTCAGAAAAATAGTAAGGTAATAATAAGATTGTGACTAAGATAAGACGCTCTGAAATTTTGTCAGAATTTCACTCTGAAAAGGTTAGATCATAAATATGTCTTAAGGAAATGTTTCCAGTTCATATAAACAGCTGTTCTCATAACCAAGCTATGACGTTACTAAAGATATGAAATCAGTAATCAAATGACGCCTCTGTTTCAAAATGGGGAGGTGTTGGCACAAACTACTAACCTCCCCCCAAGAGCTAAAACATATCCACATAATTTTTTTTGTATTTACTTCCTTGTGAGAAATAGGTTAGATCATAGATATGTGTAAAGGGTCTAAGGTTTCAGTTTATATAAATAGCTTTTCTTATTATTTTATATAAAAAAATCAATACAATAGTGTCTATGGAAACCTGTTACGTATTTTCCATCTTAAAAATCACCAACTCCCCCCCAGAGCCAAAACATATCCATGTAAAAAAATTTTAAAATGTACAATGTATACTGCTGCCCTAGAGGAAATAGATTTGATAATCGATATGTCTGAAGGGAATGTTTTCAGTTCTTTTTAACAGCTGTTTTTAAAACCTTATAACATCCATTCCATTACCCTTTTACGTCCCGCTAATTGATTACACCCCCCTCGAGCCTAGACATACCCTTATCACAATGTCACTAATTTCGGCATAACTGTATTTAACCCTAGCAATATAATCATATGAAAACATGTATGATGCCATAAAACAATTCAATTAGTGAAAAACTATTATTAATTATGAGCTCTTGATTAAAATATAGCCAACACCATTTTAAATGGAAGAGGCGATTAAAATACTTTTTAGTTTTAAAAGAGTAAAACCGGCACAAATCCCGCTATCTTGTGAATGGGATTTTAATTAATGACCCTAACAAAAGAATCAGCTGTTCTTTGTTAGCAGCAAAGCTACATTCGACATCTCACTTCACTCTTATTTTACCTACCGTTATTTGTAACCGAGACGTTTTGTTTTACGTAATATTTTTTAGATTAGATTAGATTACCATTTGAAATGGCGACCTACCGAGATAGGTATTTTAAGCCAAATTTGAATGAGAAATGAGTGTAAGATGATTGTAGCACTTCCAGTAGTCTTGTTACTGACTAAGGCTGACATGTTCCTTAGAGAGAATTGTTAATTAATAGCCAAACATCCCTAGGCATCTAAAGGACCTACAGTTTAACGTGGAAAACCACCACTTTTGCCTCAGAAATACGAACTGGTCTAATTATGATGATGGTCTTTGCGGATTAACGTAGTATTCAATAGTGCAGACGTTAATCCACACAAGAGAACACTCATCCACCGACCATCGCTCGCAACTATCCACACCTCCAAGTAGCTCGTTTATAGGACGATATGACCGTCCCAGTCTAATTAAAGTAATGAAATGTCTCATTATGTTTTCGAAAAACGTAATAATTTTAAATGGGAAATGTTTTTCTATATAGAAAAATCTTTCCTGGGAAAATTGCACATGCTAAACATAAATCTACTTGTTTACCGTTGCATCGATCAGGGAGGAGGTCGGATAGCGTATAGCGGATAGCAATATCTCAGCGGGGTAGGTTATGTATGACGTACAGGGGTGGGGGGGAGGGGGTGGGGTGTAAACTGCACATAAACATATCTGTGAAATAGCAGCACTTCCGCCAAACGCGCTATGGTACCTTCGGTTACTTTCCTTGCAACTTTAAGCCCCTTTGGTTTTTAACCTGATTTTTCACCAAGAACATTTCGGAATTATTGCATTTTTATTTCAATTTACAATGCTCTTCTCTAATTCAAAGACATTAAAAACCTAGTCTTAGCTCTGGGGGGGGGGTTTAGCAATTAATTGGCAAGACCAAAATTTGAAACAGTGACGTAATTTGTTTAGTGACGTCCTATGCTTAGTGTCATAGTTTTGTTATACGAACAGCTGTTTAGAAGAGCTGAAAACATTCCCTTTACACATACATATACATGATATAATTTCCTATTACTATGAAAAGTGTTTATAGGATTTTTATACAGTATTTTTTTATATTTTTGGATAATGTGTGGTAATTGTTATATGTTTTGTTAATTGAAATATTTTGAGGTTCAAACACCCCCCAAAAAACTACTTGATCTCATTTATCGATGCCAGGATTAACATATTGTCTGAGAAAATTTAAAAATACACCATTTTCACGAGGAGTTATCGTGTTCACGGACACACACACATGTATATATTATTTTTAACCTTCTTGGGCCCCTAGGCACCTCTAAACGAACAAGTAACATGCTACCAGGCTCAAGTACTGTCCTATTATCAATATTTTTGGATGAAACTTTATATTTAGTTTCATTAGACTGGTAGCCATACATTTGTTCTATAAAATATTTATTCTATAAAATCATAGTTTATTTGTTTATCATGGCAGCTATCCTGCATACTTTTTTCCCATGTCAATCAAATTTTTTAGGATATCTGTAGAGCATTTTTGACATCGTTTTGAAAATATATGCGTATTTACAAATCTTACAATATTTAATTTAAATCCATATTAGGTGGGATTAGCTAATCATGGATTTTTTACTTCATTTTCTCACAAATGTTTCAATAGTGCGACAGAACCGTGTTTCCAAAATACGTTACATTTGAATGTTGCAATACTGGAGATATAACAAAAGCAAGGGCATCACAGGAGAACCTTATTTCATGTCGACTTAGGAAAGACAGACCCTTAGGGACAGCAGAGTGTTTACCTTAACGTTGCCTTCTGCCTCTAACTGTTTACGATGCTGTGCTCTTTGGTCCTGTTTATTTGATCTGTATAAGGTATTGGTTTATTTGACAGGATGTATTTAAAACTATATTATTGTATTATTTGAACAGTAATGATATTCGTACAGCTTATACTATTAGTGTACACGTTCTTTGTAAGGATTTTATGACTTAGTGTTAAGAAGATAAGTTAATTTTGGTTATGCATTCACCTAAAATCAAAATAAGTAAAAAATGAATACAAAAATTAAAAGGAAAACTAACATCTCAGATAATTTATTTAATTTTTTATTATATAAATTATTGGTTTCATTTGGAAAAAAATATTAAGATTATGGACAAGTCTCAAGGGAATGTTTTCAGTTCCCCTGAACACCTGTCCTTTATAATCAATGAAGTCACTTACCATATGACGTCACTGTTGCAAAATTTGGTCTCGAAAATTGTCAAAAAGTATGTAATCAGTTTTATAAGATTAACATTGGAGCCCAAAAATACAACGTACTGTATTTAGATGTTTTAATATCTTGGTAACCGTTGAAGATAGAGGAAAACTTTAGGTTACTAAACTGTGTAACATTTTGAGCTAATTTTAATGCTAAAACATCATCGTATGAAAAACGCATAGAACACATTTTGGGGGTACAACCCCACCCCCAAACTACCTGATCTGATTTACCGATATCAGGATTACCATATCGTCTGAGTAAAATTTATGAATACACGTCTCTACCAAATTTGGTCTTGATCAGACGGACACAAACACACACATATATAACATTTTTAACGACTATTTTTTTGTCCTCAAGGCACCTCAAAACGAAAAAATAACATGCTCCCAGGCTCAAGTCTTGCCATGAAACCTACGGTCAAAGCTTCTTTCCAATGGGAAATTCGCTAAAAGGAGCCTGCCTAACGACCTGTTGTATTTCCCTAACCTTAGCAATGCTATTTCGTGACGGATTTCGAAGTAGAACACCACATCACATCTTACCAATCTCCTAAAATTTCCGAGATCCCAGGATACGAACCTATAACCTGTTACAGTAATGTTTCAGACGCTTACAGCTCAGCTGTCACAACCGGCTCTATCTCTATATATTTTCCATTGCAAAATCAGATAAATAATTACAAAAGGTTATAAACGAGCCTATAAATTACCGACCCATTTCACTCCATCCCCGGAGAGCCCATTCTGCAGTAGCGATAAAGTTTATGTAAATGTATACAACTGGTTAGCGATAGAGATGCTGGGAATAAGTAGCCGTTCTCTCCTGTTCCACTCTCGATGTGAAACTTTTATACGAGCTTCTCTACAGGAATACATCTGCTCACGTCACTGTTCCGGTTTATTAAGCTTATAAAACGTTTTGCAAAACCACTCCATCCTTTATCTCAGTTACTGCTGTGAGGTAAATATTCAAAGCCATTCGTTGAACTTTATCTAGAATACTAAATGAAAGATCAATCGTAAAGAATAACTTTCTATTTTAAAATGGATGTACAGTAGTTAAATACACCCGTCACAGCAGACCTGCATCTTCAGTAAATTTCCATTTGTTATACGATAAACTACCTAATAAAGGTTTATTAAAAAATTTAGAAAAAATTGAGAAAATTCCATGAAATTTTTAAAATACTACTTCTAGGTACTAGGTTGAAATAAAAGCTTTATAAGCTAAGTTTCCTTATACTGGATAGGGAATTTACATTTAAAAGTTTAGATTCGCCCAAAAACCCGATTTAGGAGCAGGTGCATGTAGCAGGTGAGCAGAATAAAGCAAATACTAGTTTTTCATTACATTGCAGTGTGCAATGTTGTTTGATCACCTCGCTCGTAGTAAAACCAGTGTGAAGGAAACCTATATCTTATAAAATATACTACAGTATCTGTAAAATGCATAAAACCCAACTTTATTTTAGAATACAAAACGCCCTTTAGACTTTCCTGGTTTTCAAACGTTAAACCACAATTTTTCCTTTCGTCTATGAACCAATTTTTTGATCGACCATTTTTACGAGAGTTATCGTATCTTCAGTGATATATAATTAAATTTCGAACAAATTGTGTTTTTTACAAAAGATTCGGTCCCATGTCTAGGGTCTTACCATAACAATGACGGTAATAGCTCATTTTCCCACAGTAAAATCACTAAAAAAAGTTCAAAATGTATAATCTTATGTAGTTATAGTTATATTAGCTTCAACCTAAATTCGTTAGAATGAACCTTATATGTATTTTTAATTTTCCAACATTGCTTTTTTTAATGTCAATTTGTATCTTATCTTTATTTTTAATTCATCTACGCAAAACGGTAATCTAAAAGAGGTTATTAACGATACAATTAAAAGACAGTTACAAAAGGTTGAACTTTGAAACTTTGGAACTTGAGCAAGTTCTACATTTCTCTGAATTCAAGACAATTATCACCTTTCTGTGGAAACGGTTCCATGTTTTAGCTTTTTGAGGAATAAAAATTAAAAATTTGGAGATAAAAACATATTCCTAACACCATTAAATTTGTATTATTTTTCAATAAATTAAACTGTAAGAATTGTTTGATTTGTAACAATAGAACCTTGAATAAACTAAAGTTAATCACGTATACAATTAAGCTTAATGTATATAATTTCTCTTTAGACAATTTAAAATTTTTTATTTGGAGTATAAAAACTACCCTTGTAATAATTTTAAATTTTTCGGCAGGGGTCGTTCCAAACTCTGGTTTGAATCGACCTCATAGACCAGTATTAAATTAAAAACTAAATATAAAACGGTATATGGGTCAAAAAATAGTTTTGTTCTTCGATATATGATATGGCTTTAAGGTTGGGTTTAATCCCAAATTACAAAACTGTCCCTTTAAAAAAGAGGAAGTTGAATATCTTCTAGAAAAAATAACATCTGGAATAGGAGAAACCGCTATTAAATTATTTGTCACAGAAAAACTCTGAAAAGGTTCTGAACTAAAATGTATTTACACAAATATTGCTGGAACTAAAACACATGTTGCGTCAATTACTTATGTTTTGTGGTGACATACGTTATTTTTACACTCTATAAACAATACAAAATTAACATAAACCTTTTAAAAATTAGTAATAAATAGTGAAAACAAGTTATCGTCCAGTAATTATAACCTGTATGTTTATAGAAAAATAACATTTGTAATACATTCACTCCATTTCTCCCACGTTCCAATCGGGTGAATATGTAAATATATTTGTTTTCATATTATTCACATTTATAGATATGACACTAACAAACCTTTGTGGGTATTTTGACGTGAGTTTGAGTGATGATTTATTGTCATCATACCATCATCATCATTTGGTGGCTTTGATACTGCCAGAGACCACCTCATTAATTAATAGCAGAATGAAATTTTAATTACTGCGTGTGGGAAAGAGCCTATACTAGCTTTCAGTTCCTCTACAGCTGTTCTCATAACCATATGACGTCACTTCCACTATCATTTTTGCGTCTCTATAATTGTTAACACCCAGCCAGACCTTAGACATATCCCTCTCTAAAAATCGTAATTTACTTCCCTTTGGTAAATAGCTTAGATCATGGATATGTCTAAAGTAAATTGTTTCAGTCACTCTAAACAGCTGTTCTTATCACAATTTGACGTTACTAACCATTTAACGAAGAAACTTCCGTTACAAATTTTGATCTGACGGTTTGGCAATAAACCCCTTTACTAAAGCAAAGGGATTAATGTAAAAAGGAAACTGAAACAAATATTGAAACATTATAAAATGTTGAAATTTGGTTCAGTGATTTGATTATAATCACTGAAGCGACCAGTCATGTTTTTAATTTTTTAGCTATTCGGGTGAACTTTGGAGGTATTTTTGGAGGTAACACGAAGTCAAAGAATAATCGAGAGACGACGTGTTTCAGAAACAGAGCGGCTACTGATGTGGCCCGACCCTTTGAATACTTTAAACACTTTTGTGCCACCTCACGTCCCCTACTTAGTAAGGTTAGAACTACTTCGTTGAATAATAAATATAATCATCTTAATTAAAAATTAAAAAATAGTCTACGATTCACAATCACAAGCATTACGGTTTGGAATTCCAAATGTTAACACGACTTTCTTTCAATCTTGAGTTTTGTTTTCCAACTCACTATGAAAATATATATTCCTTGTTAAACGTTTAAAATGACAAGGAATAGATGAAAACATGAAACACGGAAGTTCATCTCATTTCCGGGTACGTGTATCCATCTGATCACAACATCGCAGTTATTACGTGTAACATGATATTTGCTTAAACAAATTGGTTTCCGCACAATCATAGCTTTACAAACTTTAAATATACTTATTCAACTGTATAACTAATTGTAAAAATTAAATATTTATTTTAACTTTCAGTACAGTGTATGTTCTAATTCAATAACAACAAAAGAATACAAAATAGTCTTTTTCTATAGACTAGTCGTACAAAAACATCTGTTGATAGTAATTATAAGTTGTATGTAGAAGATTATTTTTTCCTTAAACGCATTGTTTACCAAATTTGAAACATCTTCGTCATCAAATAAAGCTGAATTTAAGATTACATCACCCTAACACGTATAAAATAGTGGGATAAATACATCAACACCAACTTATAAACTGTATAACTAAAAACATGTTGACGTTATGAAATGATGTGAACATATTTAAGTACATTATTCCTTAAGAAAAATGTTTATACAGTTTCCAGTTGCGTAGAATACATTACGATTCATTCAGTTACTGTAAACAATACGATCCGAACAGAGAGTGAAATTAAATTTAGAGAAATCTTCTTCTGAGCCTCAACGCGTCACCCCGACTCCGAGTAAAACATTGCCACCGCTACCCCTGAACGCGTTTCATCCCTTATCCTGGCACTCGCACCTACCTGAACTGTCCAAGGGTCGTAGACGACACAGCTCGTAGACACGTAGAGACGGAGACACGCGGTGTACGAGTACAGAGGTACAGAGGTGTGGTATGATAAACAGAAGCTGCAGACACAGCTGCGCGCGCACCCGCACGCTCGCACACGCGCACACGCGCACGCGCACTAAGCCGCACGCTGATCGATAGTCACGTAAGACGAGGACTGCTGGCTGCTGGCTGCTGCTACGTGAGCGCGTCTCAGCGCCAGCTACACGTAGTCCGTATAAGTACATTTTTCTGTACTCACTCCTTTTTAATTTCTCTCCTTTAAAAGTATTGATTTCTGCAAAATTTTCGAATTTGAGTTAACAATGGATATATCCATTTAGAGGTTCTCTGAATCCACAATACCCCTAGATTATATTAGATTTTTGAAATGGCGACCATACTACAAGGTAGGTATTTTAAGCCAAGTATGAATAAGGATTGAGTGTAAGATGATTGTGGCGCGATCTTGTAGTCTTGTTTCTGTCTAAGGCTGACATGATCTTTAGACAAAACTATTAATTGATAGCCCAACAGCCAATGGCAAGTAAGGGACCTACAGTTTGATCTGGAATCTGAATTACGAATTGGTCTAATTATGAGAATGGTCTTTGCGGATTATTAGTATTCAATAGTACGGACGTTTATCCACACAAGAGAACACAACACCCACCGACCATCTCTCAACCTAATCCACGATTCGTAACCTCCAAGTAGCTGGATTACAGGACGACGCCACCGTCCCAGTCACAGCAGACCTGCGTACTCAGTAGATAATGCATGACTAGTTTAATCAATATCTGACGATAAATATGAGAGTTATCTATTTTCCATGAGAATAGGATTAACATGGGAAATAGTATGCAGGTTTGCTGCTGTGAGGATCACAGAAAGTAGGCATTCATAGCCTAATCAATATTTACTTTGACCATTTACACCAAGTTTCATCAAGATCACGATAGGAGTTTGACTATTCTCCATATGATTAACATAGGGAAGGAATATGCAAGTTAGCTGCCATGATAAACACATAAACTATGGCTTTAACTATAAATGTTTGGATCTTAAGCACATGAAGCTAAATACCCAAATTTCAACAAAGAATATTGATTATTAATTTTACTTAGCTTCCGTAAGATTAGCATTAGAGCCCCAAAATACAACGTACTGTGTTTAGATTTTGACATGGATATGTCTTAGCTCTGGGAGGGTTTTTGGCGACGAAAACTTGTTTGGCTAATGACGTCATAGTTTGGTTATTAGAACAGCTGTTTAGATGAACTGAAAACATTCCTTTTAAACATATCCATGATGAAACTTAAGAACTAAATTTTCTAATAATAAAAGATAAAACTTTTTGAAATTACATAAGAAAAACGCAAAAACTCTTGGCCCCCAAAACTACGACTGACCAATATGTCTGGATTACGAATTACGAATATGTAGGAATAAACGTCTCTACCAAATTTGGTCTTGAATTTGTCTATGTGCAGGCACCGAGATCGTCCGATTTTTATAAATTTAAGATTTATTTATTACTTAGTTAGACTAGGAAGTTAAGCACACGAGTGCACTTTGGTTCAGATTTTTTTATTTATTGAATTTACTACTTTTCAAGACGGTTTACCCCTAAAAGTCCTTCAAAATGTAAAAATTACAAATATTTCAATATTCACTCTAAATATTTTTATTAAAACAGCATGATCTATATTTTAATAGAGTATGACAACCAAGTAATATGACAACTCCCCTCGTATGTATGTGAAAATTAAGTTTGAAATGCAATGAGCTTTTAAATGTCAAAAATATATTTTTTTGGATTTTCAGGCGACACAAAAATTCATAAAATAATTTGAATATCTCCATCAGAACTATATAAAAAACTAAAAAGTAGTATTATGAATGATTAGTCTAGGACTAATGATTCCAGAGAAATATTAGAATTTACTGACCGTAGAAAACGCAGTACATTGTCTGATTTCGCCCAATGTTACTCTTATGGAGATTATTGTAAAAATTTCATCCATTTTTATATTTAATTTTCTTCAAGTTTGTTTTCCATTTTGATGTCTATGACAGTTAAAAACATTTTACAAGAAAGACACCGTGTGAGGAATTCTTCTTTGAGAGTTTTAAGGAAACACGGCGCGATTAGCGGTGAAATAGCTACAGCCGTGTACTGCGGGTATTGCAGCTAACATTTTAGGCGCTTCTCGTTAAACTCCATAAGACAAAATCTAATAAATAATTTTACTTATACGTATAAGTGAATTTGTGAACGATTATAAATTTAATGAAATAGATAAATATTCACATTACATATCCATTTTCATGACAAATAAATCAGCTGGTCTTATACGTCACCCTTTTACACGAATTACTCCTCCCTTCAATCATACTCACAATTCACACTTTTCTTTGATTCTGGCACGTTGGACGACTACTTACTTTAATTTATACATTTAACTGAAATGGCAACCTACCCTGGTAGGTATTTTAAGCCAAGTATGAATGAGAAATGTGTGTATAATGATAGTGGCGCGATCTTGTAGTCTTGTTACTGACTAAGGCTGGTATGTTCCTTAGACAGAACTGTTACTTAATAGCCCAACAGTCCATGGCATATCTAAGGGACCTACAGTTTAACGTGGAGTCCGAATCACAGAATATGAAAGACAAACCAGTCCAATTATAAGTAAGGTCTTTGCGGATTAACGTAGTATTCAATAGTGTGGACTTTAATCCACACAAGAGAACACTACACCCACCGACCATCGCTCACAACTATCCACAATTCGTGACCTCCAAGTAGCTGGATTGCGAGATGATTACGGCACTACTGATCTTCCCAGATAAGTGTCATATTTTAGTACATGAAAACCTTTCTCCAAAATCTTTTACTTTGTAAGTAATTTTGCGATGTTTTATATTTAGTGACAACGCACCTGTATTTTATTCAATTAATGTCATTCATGAAACAAGATAAGAGATTTTTTATTAACCTTTACTTTTTCAACCCTATATAGCAATCGACGCAAAATCACTCACCCGCCCAATTTCATGGGCGCTACTTCAGTGTCAATAGTGAAAACCAAAGCAATATATTATTTATTGTCTTAAAATGAAATTTGTTTTACATTTAGCTTTTGCACCGTCGTTTTCCGATGTTTTCTCATACATGCACATAATAAAACATTCAGTACATCACTCGAATCCCATTTTTGGAGATTCTTAGAGCACTAAAACGGATAAATCCAATAATGTTTTGACAAACTCAGTACTTTAGGCTTCTAACACAGTGTAGTCAAAATCCACCCAAATACGAATGTATATTAAATTTTTCTTTTCGTAAATACAACTGTGGACTGGGTTGTCTCCGGGACAGCTGTGCAGCGATCTGTTACTACAGACTGATAATATTTCAACACATATTGACGGATGAGCTGATCATTCAGACACTTCTTACATCTGCGTTTCCCGCCCTCGGCGTTTCACATCCTCTGCATTTTTACTTTCATCCCCTGTACGTTATACTTAGAGAAAATATATAACAAGATTTATTTATCTTTATTATGGCTTATGGTTTCGAAATCATGTTAGGCCAATGCAAGATGGCATTTAAACTATTTAAGTGTCACCACTCGATTTCAATTTTGATAACTCATTGTAAAAAGAATTTCTTGTTTCCCTGAAAACTGATGTACAAGACAGTATAACATGGTCAAGTGTAGCTATATCGTTTCCACAATTAAAATTTTCTTCGTTTACACCAAACAGTCGAAATAGGTTTGATTTATCTTTTAAATAAACGAATAAATTCTCTGCTAATTTTATAATTTTGATACCAAAACTGAGTAAAAGCTCAGTTAGTCCAATTATCTTGCAATGAATAATTTTCTTTGTCCTTAAGACAGTTTTTTTAACTTACAGAACGTAGAAACGTAGATATTTTGAATAATGTTAGCCTTCTTGGCAGCTATGGATTCCACGTTAAACTGTAGGTCCATTAGTTGTCATCGACGGCTATTAATTAACAGTCCTGTCTAAGGAACATGTCAGCCTTAGTCAGTAACAAGACTACAAGATCGCGCCACAATCATCCTACATTCATTCCTCATTCATACTTGGCTTAAAATACCTACCTGGGTAGGTCGCCATTTCAGTTAAAAGTATAAAGTATGTCCGCATTCTCGTTTCCTTTGACTCCAATATACGCGGGTAACCAAATAAAAACCCCACCTCAACACCGTTAGCTTAAGGCTCAAAATTGACCACTCCTCTATCACGTAATTGGCTTCTTGCAGCCCTTCTATTTGGTTAGGTCTTTGTCACAAATATCTCTATATATAAAATTTAATGTATGTATGTATGTATGTATGTATGTCCTTTATGCGTTGCCAAACTACTCATCCGATCGCCATGAAATTTTAGGAAGTTGCTCTATATGTGTCCGGGAAGGTTTTAGTGAAAAAATATTTTCGAAAACCCCATAAGTTTCCATTTTATGGAGTTTTAAATTTCTAATGTTAACCTTATGGAGAGTAAGTTTGTTTACAAATTGTCTACAATGAAAACATTTGATTTCTTAGCTACAGCTGATTGGTTTACTTTCCATTAGCAATATGCTTTACTATCCAATGCCATCTGAATCATTCATTAATGTAAAACTATGAAGTAAATATGTGCTGTACAAAATGAACGCTTTATTCGCCACGTTAACAGTTTACGGTTTTGGGGGATTATATATTTGATTTTTATTTTCTGTCTGATTAAAAGTCACGTGTTTATATGTTGGCCAAATAATAAAATAAGTACAATGTTTATACATATTACGTTTATTATAACAATCAGCTGTTGTATATCTTTCCCATAAAGTCAGTATTACAGTTAGGTTTAGTTTGAGTTTGGATTGGATTTGAAAATTGTGAATTAATCCTCAGATTTATTCGTTTTATGGGAATGTTATTAATAATACTTATCGTTTCAGTATTCTTATTCACTATGCCGCGACCCAGAATATATAACCTTTCACAATAAAGCCGTAATGCTATTCTACCTCAGAACATGACCACTCTTAAAGTTAACCTGTATTTACTGACAGGCGTTACAAAGTTCGCCGCTAGTAAGATATAAAACTTTAAAATTCAAACATAAAGTTGTGACATCTCTCTGTCCATTTCAAAAAGCAAACTTCGAAAAATTCAGGGTTTATTAAAAAAGTAGAGTAGTAAGAATATCCTTAAACTTACCATGCTCCACTTTTCATCCGTAATAAAACATTTATGGTGAATTCGAGATTAATACAATCATTGAGTTTCTAACGAAAAGCGAAAGTAAATTTGTCAACAACATGGGTCTTTTAATCGGCGCACCAACTGCCAACAGGCTACTTAACATGAGACTTGTTAGACATAAGTCTGGGACCGTGGCGACGTCCTGTAATCCAACTTGGAGGTCACGAATCGTGGATAGTTGTGAGCGATAGTCGGTAGGTAAAGTGTTCTCTTGTGTGGATTAGCGTCCGCACTATTAAATACGTTAATTCGCAAAGACTATCCTCATAATTAGACCAGTTCGTAATTCAGAGGCAGTGGTTCGGATTCCACGTTAAACTGTAGGTTCCTTAGATGTAATTGACTTCAGTAAGACAACAAGGCTACAAGAACACGTCACAATCATCTTACACTCATTTTTCATTCATACTTGGCTTGAAATACCTAACTGGGTAGGTCACCATTTCAAATAGTAATCTAATCAAATCTAATCTCTTCCAGGACCGCCTAGTACAGTGATATTAAATAACATTTATTTCATCACATTGTGAAGAAATAAATGTTATTTAAGAAACCAATAGTTCCAGGGTGAATCCGAATGGAATGATGCCGAGAGTCTTTTCAGTGGTATTTAATTAATAAGTTACGAATTCTGTGTATAAAACCAATTAATGTATTGATCCAGACAAATGAAGAACTAAAAAACAAAAAACAAAAAATTCTTAAATTGGTTAAAAAGATTACCACCTTAACAAAAGTATTTATCAGTTTAAAACAGCAAGAGGATTCGGGCCGTCATATCGACGTAAGGCCGTGCTTTTCACAAATTACGTGATTTATACTGTTTACCTTCTGAGAGGCCCAGCAGGGGTGAGATTGGGGGTTAAACACGTTTATATCAGACAATAGCCTAATCGACAATACCATCGAAGAGTAAAACAAGAATTTAAACTTCTAAACCAACTTACGGACATCACCAGCCTAGAAAACTCTTACAGTTCAGTTTTGTCATGTGTATAGTGACAAACGTGTATTTAATAACACCTAAGTGCAGAAAATATTCTTTTGGATTTAGGTAAAAAACACACAATTTAGTAACTTGAGTCATGACTCTAGGTAAATTGGTTACTGAAATATTCAAAATAATACACCCGGTACATTGTTTAATTTTAATCCTATCGAGAATTCCTAAAAACTCACTGGTATCTATTTAAGTTTTAAAAACTACTAATTTAATTTTTATTTTTTATTTTGTGTATTTCTACGCCAATTTTTAAGTGATAACGGTCCAAATCTTGTTACATAATGTTGTTAGCATCATTAATTAGTAATGACAAAATACTATTTTGCGGGATTCGATCATTCATTTTGAATATTATAACCTAAGTACAAAACTATTATTCCAACATCAAACCTATGATACTTGCTATAAATTGGAGTTATGATGGCATTTGGTGAGTTGATAATGTAGATATTTCTGCTTGCATTACTATTCAATTGCTATGATGCATTTAAGTTCTATGAAATTCGCTCCTGTTACGCCAGTGTAGTATTTACTGCTTCCGATCTGGTTGTCATATTTAGAGTGGTGGGTGTGGACTAAAAATAGCCTTCTACCCACTCGTACATATCTTAACAGAGAATACACAAGTAGACTGATCACAAGTAGACCTGTCAACTACGGTGTCATTCAGGGTAATACACTTGGTCCCACTTCTTAACTGATGAAGTTTTAAGCTGAGTTTTAGTTTATGTAGTTATGTTTATGTAGTTTAATAGGAGAAACGGCTTTCATTTCATCTAATATGAGTTTTATTTTTACAAACTATTATTAAGTAAAACTCTCCCCTTTTTATGTTATGGGGGCAGAGTTGTTTTTATTCGGGAATTTTTCAACTTTTAACGAATTTAAAATATATTGCCGTGAATGCACGTAAAACAAATCGCTAAAACCTATAAAAGGGGAAATTTGGTTCAAAAAGCTCGACATCAGAATCAATTTTGTCACAGCTCATTCGGAACGAAAGTGCAGTAAATGTTTTTTCAGTGCCAAAATGTATTTTAAAACGACAAATTTACAAAAGAGTATATTTAACGAATTTTAAAAAGGGGAGTGAGAAAAAATATTTTACACGTAGAAATTAACTACTTGATGTTACATAAATATATTTTATTGTAAATATGCATAAAAAATTATATCGAAAAGACTTTGTTTGAAAGGGAAATAAAACTAAAGAAGAGCGAAATTCGTTTGATAATGTATTTCGGCAGTTGTACATATCATGAAATGTCAGTAGGTTGACAGATTCTTTCATCCTTAAGTAAATTAAAAACTACAAACTTGAATAAAACTAGCATATTCTTTAATACTTTCATTCAAAAATAATATTAAAATTTTTAGAACTAACAACAAATAAAAATAATTGTTCGAACATTTTGGGGACATAAACCCTCCATTTATTTTCAGAGGGCGTGCGTCAGTTTACGATTTTAGTCAAAAACCTTCCCCAATAGGTATGGAATAATTAAAATAAGTTTCATTATTTTGGATGCTCTAATTCACGGAGAAGCTTAAAAAACCTAGTTTAGCGTTCCACAGACTCAAAGTTGAGATTTGAGATATCACCTGTTTCGGCTCTTTAGGGATATGAAACATATCAAACAATATACGGACAAAACTGTGATATTCTTTATATATTAATGATTAAGGTTATTTTGTACAATAAACCTATTTTTCCTAAATCGATTCAAATCTCGCTTAGTACTCAGGTCTGCTACTACAGGGAACTTCTAAACAGGTCGATACCACCGCCGGAAATCTGAGTGATCTGTTAGCATGTCCGCATCCGCTTTTCTCCGCGGAAGCGGATAACCCCGCACCGTAGATCCATCAATGTGTGACATTACGCAGATGAAAAGCCCGCCTCCAGCTAGACTTGCCGTGCGGTGACGAGGGTGTGTGGGTGAGGGGGAGGGGAGGATATTGATGGGTTGACAGCGCTCCAACCTTCAGGTTGGTGTCTGTGTCCCCATACGAGCTGTGGGGAATACGAGAATTTCCTCAAACCGAGACGATTTGGTCCAAACATATATTTTCCAAAATATGGTTGTTTAATTTTTATTACAGTATTAAAAACATGGATACTTCCGTTTTGAAAATATTTTTTTGTTTAAATTGTTTATGGACAATTTTATATTGCTACGAGTATATTTGGTAGTGGACACCTTTTCCGTTCATTGGCTTGGATATACGTCATATTTATAGACTTTAGAAATACTATATTTCTTAGCAACCAAACATATTCTTCAGCAGGCGTGTTAGATTAGATTAAATTATTAAAATAACAACCATACACAATGTAGGTTTTTAAAGCCGATCTTGTAGTCTTGCTACTGACTAAGGCTCACAAGTTCCTTAGACAGAACTGTTACTTAATAGGCCAATAGTCCATGACATGTCTAAGGGACCTACAGTTTAACGTGGAGTCCGAACCACGGCCTCTGAATTACGAATCGGTCTATTAATGAGGATGGTCTTTGCGGATTAACGTAGTATTCTATAGTGCATACGTTAATCCACACAAAAGAACACTACATCCACTGACCATCTCTCACAACTATCTACAATTCGTGACCTCCAAGTAGCTGGATTACAGGACGTCGCCACCATCCCAGTTAGGCACTGTAGGTCAGTGGTAGTTTTGTAAAATTTTGAACGCCCTTGTTGGGGAAATATAAACGTTTTATCCTTCAGATTATATGATTTTTGATACTTTTAAAGGTAAAGAATTGGTTTAAAAATCTGTGGAAAGTTTTTTATGTATACAAATTTTTAGAATAAAATGTCAACTTTTATTACAGCTTAAAATTAACTTTGATTAATTTAAAATATGCAAAAAGGAACATCTTTTAATATGTAAAACACATTTAATTTCTTTTAGAATACCATAATTAATATTAAGTTTTAATTGTGAAAATTAAAATCCCTTTTGTATCTCTAACAGTTCAAATCAAGAGATACAGTAATAGATAACAATACGAAACACTTGTATGTTAGTTGAAGTTGGAGAGTAATCAAAATTTTAGTAATTTTGGAAAAAAGAAAACAAACCAATTGTAACTCGTACTTCAATAACTATTTTGAACATATTATTAAACTAAACTCAATCACAATTTTTAGAATTTTATTACTATACATAAATACTTATTTTACTCTATGATCTAAAATAATCCACCATATAATTATAAAAACGTGCCTTGCATGTAAATAACTTCAACATTATGGACTGAGAGGCACTAATTAGAATCAAATCCACCCAAGGGAAAGTTCAATCTTAACTTAAACTTAAGTTACTCGACTTCTAGTCTTTAATGAGTTTTACCAGTGAACTACATAAATTAATAAAATATTAATAAAGGTTTTTAAGCAAGACGTTATAGTACTCTGGATGAATAAAAAATTTAAGTTTTGTGAACATAAAATCATTTATTTGAAACATAAAAAACAGTTATAGCAGTACGTTTTCCGTCAGATTTTGAATGGAAAGCAGTTCTGACTGCCAAGATTCAAGAGTTACGACATGTAACTCCCCCTTTAATAGTGAAAGGCACTCCCACGATGGTTCTAAATTGATTCAGACTAAAAATTAAAGTTAAAAAAGAATTCCTTTCTCTTTAATTTGATTTAATTTGTTTTTTGATCAGAATCTAAAAATACAGTCTACATGTTAATCCTCCCACGTTTAAGACATATTTTTCCTGTGCTCTAACACCCATTTAAGAAATACACATGTTTTCGTAGTCCTCAATATATGGAGCAACGAAGGTTTTGAGACAACATTCAATTTTGATGCTCCGCGACTTTCGTCCCAGGACAATCTCGTTTCCACGTTTGTAAGAAACAGCTGCGATTGAGCTTAAATGTTTAAAATCCCGTTTGGTAGGAAACTTTGTACCATTAAAGATTAAACCAAGCGTATAATAAACGATAGACCCGAACATATTGAAATATATTTTACGCTTAAGATTTTTAATATTTACCGGTAATTATATTTCTATAGATTAAACGTATGAAAATCTTTTGTACGTGTGTTTGTAACTCCTTCTAAGCGACTGGACCGATTCTGCTAAAACATGTTGTGTGTATTCAAGGGGGGTTGGTTCCAAATTCACAATCCGTGCAAATTCGTCCAAAGTGCTCCACCCCACAGGGTATAAAATGATGCAGTGTCAAGTTTTATAAATTTAGTATTCACGAAATAAACAGCTGTAATTAAATAAGTTGAAAGTTTCTTTTACCTGTCATTTGTTCAAAAGTAAACTATTAGCAGTATGCTTTACTAACCAATGCCATTTGAATAGTTCGTTGATGAAAAACTATAAAGTAAGTACTATGTGTACTGTAAAAAATGAAAAATTTTATTCAGTTTTTATATATTTTAAGTTGGTGAAATTCAAACGTAATTACAATGTTTATGCATATTTTGTTAATTACAATAAACAGCTTATGTATATTTTTATATTTATTTTTGACATGGATATGTCTTAGCTCTGGGAGGGGTGTTGGTGATTTTTAAGATGGAAAACACGTAACAGGTTTCCATAGTAACTATTGTATTGAATTTTAAATATAAAAGAATAAGAACGGCTGTTTAGATAAACTTAAAACATTCACTTTAGACATATCCATGATCTAACCTATTTCCCACAGGGAAATAAATACAAACATTTTTCTTTCGGCATTTGAAATGTATAAAAGGTCAAGGCTGCAATGTATGAAGTAGATATATAGTTTTAATACACAATTTATGACTAATGTGTGGCCATAAGTAGTAATTGTTAAAAATAAAATTGTTGTATATAGTTTAGACTGGGATAGTGGCGTCGTCCTGTAATCCAGTTACTTAGAGATCACGAATTGTGGATGGTGAGCGATGGACGGTGGGTGTAGTGTTCTCTTGTGTGGATTAATCCATCCTCATTATTAGACCAATTCGTAATTCATATTCAATATCAAACTGTAGGTCCCTAGTTGCCATCGACTGTTGAGCTATTAATAAACAGTGCTGTCTAAGGAACATGTCAGCCTTAGTCAGTAACAAGACTACAAGATCGCGCCACAATCATCTTACACTCAGCCCTCATTCATACCACCTACCTTGTGGTATGGTCGCCATTTCCATAATCTAATCTAATCTAATCATAGATTTTAAACTTAACACACCACTGATGAATATTCTCAAGTAATTAACCGCCGTGTATTAATTTACTCACCTTGACGTTTGATAAAGATCGAAGTGTTAGCAAGACCTTTTCACAATGTTTACCAAAGGAACGAAAATAACTTCTAAAACGATGCTCAGGTTAATCTAAGGATTGGACGTGGGCGCCAACGCAGGCGTCGTGGTGACGTAGACAGACCACCTGCTGACGTCATGTCGGAAACCCACTTCCTCCGAGGTGTTTGTCTAAGTTTTCGTCCTCTTATTTACACTGTTCCCAGTCTGTGTTTTACTGGTAAAGGTGATGAGTGGCAATAAATGTTTACTAATTAATTTAGAAAATACTTCACTACATATTCAAAGTGAGTATTCGCACGTGAAAATATAGAAATTAATACCCGGGTTAAGTTAGGTTCTTTGTACATGTATAAAGGACACCATCAATAATTTGTACAAACGATAAATCTATACTGTTCCTAGATACTAGTTTCTCTAAGAAAAACTGAAACTGGAACGTACTTTGACGTCATGCTGAACGGACGTGTGTGGTCATTAAAAAACTTATAAGGCTGGGGTCCAACTTACGCTAAATCATCTTTGGTACAGAACTTCGCTTAGACTTAAAAATTTTTTGAACTCAAATAAATATACAAAATTATGAATGACAGTTTTCGAAATGTAATGAACATTATGATTAATATTTTATTTACCTGCAATCCCAATAAATCTTCAAAAACTTATACCTGAAACAAAAAATAAATATGTAGGTGGTTTGTACATTCACAGATCCCATTCACATTAATGAGTAAATTAACCCCAAAGTTTTAAATTAATAAAATGTTAGTAAACTAACTTAAAGTACCATTTCTATTCTATATAACAAATATGATCGATTTACGTTTGCTTAAAATTATTTTGAAGTATATAACCGTTGTTTAACGAAAAGTTATTCATAAAATAATTAGGAAAATATAAATAATAGTGGAAAATAATTCTAGTTTTATGTAGCGGGTGAGAAAAATCATTAGAAAGAGCAACCGTACCTTGTATGAACGATGCAAATTAAAATCTCGATACGTATTATGAGATTTAGAATACGCAAAATTGACCGATGTTAATACGTTTAAATCAGATAGTCCTCATGTTATTTAGATTTTTAAAAAACAGAGCAAAAAACACATTATTTTTACAACTTTGTATTTAAACCAAAAATCTAATGCCCCTTACGAGCTTTACTACGAGTTGGCATACCATGAGAATTTTGCTTCGGATTTATATGAATATCATTTACAGATACTTTATCCTTTATCTTCATCGAAGCATAATTCTCATGGTATGCTAACTCGTAATAAAGCTCGTAAGAGGCATTAGATTTTTGTTTTAAGTATAACATTGTAAAAATAACGTGTTTTTTTGCTCTGTAAAGTTAACTTTGCACTGCAATATTTCATGTATATTAGGAAGGATTTATATTTGAATTAAAAATAAAAATAATAATAATAATTAAATTTGTTAGACATAATTCGCCTGGATTTCAGGTTTTTGCTGCGGCCATTTTGTTTCCGGTTCCGGTGGGACACGCCCACTCCTTTCAGTTGTCTTTAAGAGTCTGCATCAGTGGTAGCCATCTTGAATTTTAGTCCCGTAAGAGCAATGCCGTAAGATGCAATTCTGGCGGAACATACCTTCACTTTGGCGTCTGTAGTGGCGTTAATTATCAAAGTATCAATGTAAAACTTTGGAAGTACATTGATGAGATGTGGCTCAAGGGCATGACCTTTTAATATGTTTCAAAAATTTAACTTGATATAAAAACAAAAATCCAGGAATATTTTACAAAATAAATCATTATTATTTTTTATTGAGAGCGAAAATAAGAAGTTCTGTAAGGTGGTGCCCGGGAGGACTGTAATACCTTTAATTTGACACCTCTTCCGTTAATTTATGACAATAGGTCAAGGAGATATAGGCGCCAGAATTTAACATTGCTCTTACGGGACTAAAATCCAAGATGGCTACCACTGATGCAGACTCTTAAGTCTCCGTGACGAGTGGACGTGTTTGGTTTCTTATGTGTGTAATGTTTAGTGAATGGTTTGTTTGTAAGTTTTTTGACTGCTTTAAACTTTTATGTTTTCAGCTTCATACCAGTTTGGTCCGGATTATGTGTTAATTGTGTTATGTTTTAGATATTAGTTCACCTGAGGACGGGATCAGATTCCAGATCCCGAAACGTCGTGAAACATTGTTTTACATAAAATCGTTATGGAAAATGTCCGCAATAAAAATCTAAATAACATAAATCCACCATCACCAATAATGAATTCCAAACAAAGAGTCCTCATGTATCAGTACATACATGCGAGCATAATATTCATGCACTAATTAAATGGAAAACCATTTTCCCTTCACATTTTGTATTTTACAAATACTCTATATAAAAGTATCACATTTTTGTTAAATCGGAGTAAATAATTAATTGACATGCCCGACAATATGATACGGAATTAAGTGTTGAACCACTGAGCAACTAAAACATTAGCATAGATATTTTTAACAGTGCATTTTATTGGGGCTCCCTACATTGAATTGTACATTGTAGCTAAGTTTCCATCCAGGAGGGTTGTAGGATTGTTCAACCGCCCATCTGCTGGTCATTTTACTCTGAAATGCCGGCTAATGTTTGACCACTTTTCAGGTTTTGTTTAAAACCTCATAAGTATTGTTGATACCAGGCTACAAGAAAATCATTGAAATGGTAATTTCAAGCTGGAGGGTTAAAGTTGTAAAATTTCACACAGAAATTGTTGGGTTTTCTTTTACACGTAGCTGTTTTACAGACAGGTGAATTTTACGTTGGGTCCAACCAAAAACTATTTCCTTCCAAAACTTTTCTACAGTTCACGAGTACTAAGTAAAACATAATAATACTGAATGGGTTGAAAAAGTTATACGTCGAGGACAACTGAATCTAAAGCGTAAAGTTTTTGTGTATTTTAAATCTAAAAAAATGGATAACAACAGTGAATACGAATTTCCCCAAGTAGAAAAACAATAGCTTTTCTTGAACACTATTGTGACAGAGGTGCGGTCGCAGATAAGAACAATAACTCAAGCCATATATTGATGGAGGCGACATCGTTACAGTTTTCCTGACATCGAGGTTCTTCTTCTTCTCCCCTCATATCCTTCCGCTTCTTCATTTCACCGAGAAAGAAATCATTTGTGTGTAAAATGTTTCGGGCCGAGGTACAAAATTAAAAAGTTTACGTCACGCCGAGGAACTCAAATACTATTTTGTAAAGCATCCACGCATCTTTCTGTGCTGAAAGATAATTTTACACGATTTTAAGTTGTATACAGTATATAAAAAAGAGAGTTGAAGAGTAAAATATTTAGAAATCTTAATGAATGTCATTTAGAATCCAGATGTATCCAGATCGTCTCAAGGACGGGTAAGAAAAGAATAACATGTTTGACTTGGACGGTGGCGTCGTCCTGTAATCCAGCTACTTAGTGGTCACGAATTGTGGATAGTTTGAGCAATGGTCGGTGAATGTGATATTCTCTCTAGTGTGGATTAACGTCCGCACTGTTGAATAGTACGTTAATCCGCAAAGACCATCCTCATAATTAGACCAGTTCGTAATTCAGAGGCAGTGGTTCGGACTGCCGCGTTAAACTGTAGGTCCCTTAGACATGTATGTTTGGCTATTAATAACAGTCTGTCTAAGACATGCCTTAGTCAGTAAGACACTACAAATCGACAATTTTTTAATATTTCTAATCATAATTCAATCATAAGAAAAAAATGGTGTAATAATAATATGTTTCTGATAAACAAAATAAAATCAAGTAACAAACACACACTCGAAAAATAAAAATTATATTATTTTACAATTACATGCGAGTCTTTTTATCTCATATTTAAAAAGAAAAAATGTTTTTTTATAAAAATCTATTAAAGTAAGATAACAAAAATAAATTTTTGAGCGCTAAAAATCAATTTTAAAAAGTAAGATAACAATATTTTCATTTATAAATAAGGATTGTGTGAAAGTTTAATACCAGAATGTAACAATATAGATTCCTTTGGTCATTAATGTTGTAGTTCATATTTAAATATTTTGATTTAATAAATACTTTTCCATCATTCAATATGATAAAATGTCCGAAAATATTTTTTATTTATACGTCACGAGCGCGACATCCTCAAATTTGAATTTTAACCAGTTTTCTTTAAACTGCCCTTATGAAATTGTAATTGTTGGGCTATTAATTAACAGTCCTGCCTAAGGCCTTAGTCAGTAAGACTACAAGATTGCGCCACAATCATCTTACATTCACTCATACTTGGCTAAAAATAACTATCCGGGTAGGTTGCTATTCCAGTAACTAGCTAACTAAAAAAATGTATAAAGCAGTCAAAAACGAAACATGCAACTAAGAAAAATATCAAGTAACAAAGATCACACACACAAAAGAGCACAAAGGCAGCACTTATGTAGTTTATTTAGTTAATATAACATATTAATATACTGTATTTTCAAATTCGCCAAGGACCTTTTCGCTCAAAATAAGTCAAATACTCAACCTCTTTCCACACATATTCAATTCCAAGCTGCCTCTTGCCCTTGTATTATAACTTGATAAATGTGATTTTTGTATTATAATACAGTTTCGTTGGTGACTAGTCCAAGTATTGTGGATATTGAAGGTGTTACACGTATGTTAGTCGTCACAGGGGAAG
The DNA here is from genome assembly GCA_023375725.1 of Nephotettix cincticeps. Taxonomy (NCBI): domain Eukaryota; kingdom Metazoa; phylum Arthropoda; class Insecta; order Hemiptera; family Cicadellidae; genus Nephotettix; species Nephotettix cincticeps. The sequence goes on along the minus strand of CM041787.1, from coordinate 5,502,066 downwards.
CTGTTAGGGCAGGGTGGGGTGTGGTGGAGGGAGGGAGGGGTGTGCAGGTGACACAGTTGTTGGATTGGGTTCAATTTTGATGGAACGTGTCCCTCTGGGGCCTCCTCGCATCTCTCTCTTGCAACTCGAAATAGTTACCCTTCACTTACACATCACGTAGGTTTTTATTACGAATATTTCCATCACGTTTTTAAGAAGAACAAAGTTTCACGACGTCTCGGAATGTGCGATCTGAACCCGTCCTCAGGTGAGGACGGGTTTTTATAACAAGTGTGGAATAATTATAACAACTGTTATAATTTGTTTGCTTTCAACTTCAAACCGACTTAGTCCTGATTATGAATTAATCGTGTTGTGTTTTAGGTTCTAGCTCATCTGGGGACGAGATCAGATCTCAGATCCCGCCAATCTAACAATCTAACATAATAAAAATCTAACACCATAAACATAACTTAAACCCACCATCTCTTTCAACGAATTTAAAATTCAATAGAATTGATCATATTTTTGCATTCTAAAAGTTCATCTTGTTAAAAATGTATTATAGCAGTGTATATCGGTAGAAAGTTTTGGGTTTCTTGCTAGTTTAGCTCTTAAGAGTCTGCATCAGTGGTAACCATCTTGAATTTTAGTCCCGTAAGAGCAATGTTAAATTCTGGCGGAACATACCTTCACTTTGGCGTCTGTAGTGGCGTTAATTATCAAAGTATCAATGTAAAACTTTGGAAGTACATTGATGAGATGTGGCTCAAGGACCTTTTAATATGTTTCAAAAATTTAACTTGATATAAAAACAAAAATCCAGGAATATTTTACAAAATAAATCATTATTATTTTTTTATTGAGAGCGAAAATAAGAAGTTCTGTAAGGTGGTGCCCTGGAGGACTGTAATACCTTTAATTTGACACCTCTTCCGTTAATTTATGACAATAGGTCAAGAAGATATAGGCACCAGAATTTAACATTGCTCTTACGGGACTAAAATCCAAGATGGCTACCACTGATGCAGACTCTTAAAGTATAATATAACTTTAGGGAGTTTAAAAAATCTACGATAAAACACGATGTTAAATTCTCTTAAACATAACTGATCATACTTATCGATTAAAATTAACTCCAATATTTTGAAACTGATTACACACGTGAAACGGTAACTAACTCACCCTTCCATAATTTCGTTTGCAATGATTACTCAATTTTAGGCTACGAAAATAAAATATTCCCATCGTAATTCCACCCGCAGGTCTTTAATGATCGGATAGGAATTATCAGGTGAATCCAGTCGGCAAATGAAGAGCGATGGAGCCAGGAGGCATGTAGATGACAATTATTTCCACCCCCGAGTTAAGGGAGGGTCGGGTTAACCGCGGATGGTGGCCCGGGGGTGAGGGCGAGGAGGGTGGCGATTGGTGACGTGACGGGGCAGAGCCGAGGGAGTCGAGTTGCCGTGGTAGCAGCTCACGTAACCCGAACTAGAGGGTCACGGGTTCGAATCTGGTCCTAGTTGTATTAACCATTGGGCCAGTGGTTGCTAAACTGTGGGTCGCGACTTGAGTCCAAGAGTACATTTTAAATTTAAAGACCCCCGTCGCAGCAGACCTGCATACTCAGCGAATTTCCAAATCAATAATACTGTATAGTAATAATATATGACAAGTTTCAGCAAATTCTGTCGATAAACATATAGATATATAAATTTTAACGACTATTGTTTTTGGTCTCTGAGCACCTAAAAATAACATTGTTCCGGGCTTAAGTCATGCCATGAGACCTACGGTAATAGCTTCTTCCCAATGGGAAATTCACTTAAACAAAAGTTTTCCTTTTATTTTACAGTAACTCTCTGGAAAAGTCCGGTTGAATTAAAAAAATAATTTTAAATAAAAAAGAATATTAGCTGGAAATTAAGATAACGTCGCGTCGAACCGACCGGTTCTGTCACAGCTTGGTAAAGCGGTGACTAAGCAAAAGTACATACCGTACTATCCTGTACAATCCTGATCTTGCTAAGGTTGCAATTAAGTTTTTGATGGTGTTTAGTATCACATACCTGAGTCAGCAACCATTTTAAAATTGGTGTTTTAAAAAACAAATACAGAAATCAACGGGCAGAGGAAGATGACTTGAAACTAAAAATATCCTCATTCAATCATGACATTGAATCTCTCGTTGAGGAAAAACAGTGCTATAAATCACATTATCAGACGACTCTTTCAAGCGATTACTTTGTACCTAAAAGGTATTTTACTCTTGATATAATAAATAACTCAGTTTGCCTAATGATATTTCATTATACAGGGTGTTTCAGAATTCCCTACCAATACTCTAGGGCATTGTTCCTGGGTAAGAAACATATCTAAATATCATATTTAAATTGTCCGGAAGTCCTTAGTTACTCACACAGCCTCCATTTTGTTTTTTTCACTTATAACATTTTTTCTGAATAATGGTTAAACGTACGGAATTGAAACTTTGATTCTTTTGTAGCTTTGTCTATTTGCTATAAATTTTTGTGCAAAGTTTCAATTCCGTAAGTTTAACTATTATTCAGAAAAAATATTATAAGTTAAAAAAACAAAATGGAGGCTGTGTGAGTAACTAAGGACTTCCGGACAGTTTAAATATGATATTTAGATATGTTTCTTACCCAGGAACAATGCCCTAGAGTATTGGTAGGGAATTCTGAAACACTCTGTATATTATGTGTAAATACTAAACAACAAAAGTATACCATACGATCATTTTTTAGTGAAATTTTACTATTAGATATATTTTATTGAAATCAAAGTAACAGTTAAAACACGTGGAAATATTTTAGTTTTATCAAACCTTTAAGAGGTTTATTTGGTGTTTGGAAATATCTTAAATATTAATGGTTCGCGAAATAATTTCCAATAAAAGAAGTCCAATAAAAGATATTGAATAATTAATAACCAATATTATTGCAAAATTTAAAGATTCTCTAAATGGTGTTTTTTCAAAATGTTTAAATCAAATTGCCCCAAACTTCTTGTTTCATTATGATTATTATGTAGGTAAAAGGCAATCAAAACTTATGTTTACTCTAATAATAATGGTTATATTTCATTCAAATAGTTTTATAAACAAATCTTCCTATTGAGATTCTCTTCGTATTTTAAATTTGTAAATACATAAGTTACTGTTTTAAAAACGATATTTACATAAATCACAAAAAATTACCCAGAAGCGCACGTTATTACATATTTAACATTGGTAGCAGTAAGAGATAACACACTACATAAACATTTGCACAAACCCGCGCAACCCCAACATGTACCTAAATATAAGAATTTTATGGATCCCAATGTTTTTAAAACGTTTAGCAGAAATATGCATTGGTTGTTTCATTTGCTTTACTGAAAGGTCATGCTTATTATGTGCAAATTATTCACGATAAATGAACTGTCGAAATAAATTATCAAAAGTGAATTATTTTGTCTTCTCTATTGCAGAGAATAGAGAAGACTTAAAACAGTTAGCGGAAACTCTATTAATAGAAGCCAGTAAAGTTGGACTGGTAGTAAACGAAGATAAAACTCAGTATATGAAGATATGTAGGGAAGAGGTGAATGAAGCAACACCATTAAAAGTGCTGAACTATAGCTTTAATTTAACCAAAGAATTTAAATATTTAGGAGTAACAATAGTTAGTAGTAATAGGGAAGAAAATGAAATTCTTAATAGAATAAAAACAGCTGACAGGTGCTATTGGGGTTTGAACAAACTGCTGAGCAGCAAACTACTAAGTAAGACGACAAAAATCAGAATTTATAAGACCATATTACAACCAATAATTCTGTATGGCTGTGAAGCTTGGGCACTTGCAAAATCTTCAGAAAAAAGCTTATAACTTTTGAAAATAAAGTTCTAAGAAAAATATTTGGACCCATTTATGAAGCAGAAGTTTGGAGAATCAGGAAAAATAGAGAACTAAGAGAGAGCTATCATGAGCCGGACATAGTTGCGTTAGTAAAAAGCAAGCGCCTAAGGTGGCTGGGCCACATACTGAGAAGAGACAACTCCAGCTTGATAAAACAGGTTTACAACGGCAGGCCCGATGGTAAAAGACCTCTTGGAAGACCGAGACTGCGGTGGAGAGATCAAGTGTTAAAGGACACAAGATTTTTGGGAGCAACAGTGGAATTGGCAGAAGATAGAGAAGAATGGAGGCGAGTCGTTGGCGAGGCTAAAAACCATCTTGGGTTTACATGGCCACAGGAGTAAGAGTAAGTTAAGTTCATAGCTTCATGTTATGAGGTTCCAACACTCAAATTGTAACTAATATTTAATGATGAGTTCGAAAATAATGTCATAAACATTAACAACGTTTGGACTTACCAAACATTTTAACGTATCACTATTTTATACTTCATGCACGAATTATTGACCTGCATACATATAGATAGATTGAGTCAACTATTAAAAATTAAACAACCAATTATGCAATTAGAGTCAATTACCGAGGTAAAACTAATAGCCAATGTCAATTACTACATTTCGATGGGAAATAAGTCAATTATCTGTAAGCGAATAAGGTTTCGTCTCTCGACGTCACATGACGTTGATGAAGAGTCAATGAAACTGCCAACTCAGAGTAGACACAATCACAGTTGTTTATCAAGCTCTGTGGACTGAGGCGAGGCGACGGACGTGCTGAGCTTCGCAAAAGCACAGAGCGGCTGATCACCAAAAACAGCTGTTCTCAAACATTGCGTCGCTGGACTTAAGTAGTTCATAATAATCAGCTGATACACAAGTAGTCAACAATGAATCAAAACTTCAAAATCATAATCAAAATTATAAGTTGACCCGGCGAACTTCGTAACGCCTGACAGTAAACACAATGTTAACTTTAAGATTGGCCATGTTCTGAAGTCGAATAGCACGGCTTCATTGTGAAAGGTTATATATTCTGGGTCGCGGCATAGTGAATAACAATACTGAAACGATAAGACATATTAATAACATTCCCATAAAACAAATAAATCTGAGTGGATTGATTCACAATTTTCAAATCCAATCCAAAACTCAAACCAAACCTAATTGTAATACGGCTTTTATAGGAAAGATATACACCAGCTGATTATTATAATAAACGTAATATATATAAACATTGTAATTATTTTTATTTGGCCAACATGTAAACACGTGACTTTTAATCAGACAGAAAATATAAATATAAACACATAATCCCCCAAAACCGTAAACTATTAACGTGGCGAATAAAGCTGTTCATTTTGTACAGCACATATTTACTTCATAGTCTTACATTAATGAATGATTCAGATGGCATTGGATAGTAAAGCATATTGCTAATGGAAAGTAAACCAATCAGCTGTAGCTAAGAAATCATATGTTTTCATTGTAGAAAATTTGTAAACAAACTTACTCTCCATAAGGTTAACATTAGAAATTTAAAACGCCATAAAATGGAAACTTATAGGGTTTTCGAAAATATTTTTTCACTAAAACCTTCCCGGACACATATAGAGCAACTTCCTAAAATTTCATGGCGATCGGATGAGTAGTTTGGCAACGCATAAAGGACATACATACATAAATACACATATTCAATTTCATATAGAGATAGACTCTAATTGACTACAATTACCGATCATTTCTTCTCGTATTTTACTAATAAATCGTCCACAATGTTGGACAAATAAACTATGTGACTCCACAAATGCTATAGCCAAACAAAAACACAAACAAAACAGCACAAACACAAACTTAACAAACAATTGGATAAAGTTAAAAGACAAATACTTTTAGCTTAAAATACCTACCTTGTGGTATGGTCGCCATTTCAATAATCTAATCTAATCAAACTGATTTTGAGAGATAAACGAAGTTTGGCTTTGACGTCACAATAGGGGATAGAATCTGGATCTTGTCCAGAAATCAGGGCTAATATCTGCCCTCTAGCGTTACGGAGGACAGTAACTGCTCGGTGTCTCTCATATTGGGCGGTATTAGGGTAGAAGAAAAGATTATATAAGTGAACAAATCTACACAAAATTTAATTCACCAAATATTTTTGCAACTAGATATTTTTCACTTTTTCCAACCCTATATTATTGAATATAGGATATTGAATATAATTGATAATATTGAATATATTGAATATTGCCGTTGTTACTGGTCTCTACAAAACATCCTAAAAAGCAAAATACTCTCCAAGAAAACTAAAATCAAAGTCTATAAAACTATAATATTACCTGTAGTTACATATGGCTCAGAAACCTGGGTATTGTCCAAACAAGATGAAAAGAAATTAATAATTTTTGAAAACAAAATACTTAGAAGAATTATGGGACCAATAGTGGAAGATGGAATATGGAGGATAAGAACAAACAAAGAATTAAGAGACATTTATAAGGACCCAGACATTATAGCCTTAATTAAAAGCCAAAGACTAAGATGGGCAGGACACGTCTATAGAAGACCTAGAGAGTCAAACTTAAGAGAGGTTTTAGACGCAGTGCCTGCAGGCAGGCGACCACTGGGAAGACCGAGATTACGATGGTGGGATCAAGTCCGAAAAGATATGAGAAGAATTGGTGCTACAGAAGAGTGGATGGAAGACCGAGAAAGATGGCGCAAAGCTGTTGGCGAGGCCAAAAACCTACCTAGGTTTGAATGGCCAACTAGGTAAGGTAAGGTATATTATTGAATAATTCATATCAAATTCAACCCCATATTCATTGACACAAAATCACAAATTTGAATTATTACAGTGAAGAATACACAATTTAAAGATTTTGTCTATTAAACTATATTTACACATCAAACATTTTTTTAATAATAAGCTTAGGTTATTAACCGTGTAATGCCGCCTTAAAATAACATTTTTGAAAACACTCTATGTTTTTTTTTTCAAAAAATATTCCCACGAGTCTTTCTTAATCTCATTCTAATTCTTATTTCTAATGAACAAATCTAAAAATCAATTTTTGGCTACCGGATAAAAGCTTTGTAACAACACATTAATTGATGAAATTGGTCCAGTGGAGCTCTAAATATATATTTGTCCAAAGATTTTTAAGACTGAGTTTTTACAAGAATAAAAAAATAGTTAGAAATCAGAAAAAATAAGTATTAGAATCAGAATAAGAAAGACACGTGGGATTTTTTTAATGTACTAGTGTACACACTATCCAAAAATGTTGAGGACCCCTGAATCCAAAAAATTGTTTTTTTACTAATTAAAGTCTGTCTGTGTACAAACCCGACACCATACTGAACGTCCAACTTTTATAAAATTTGGCATTGCCAAAAATGTGGTGAAAATCCAAAATCCAAAAATGTTGACAAAGAGAAAAAGAATATATTTTCGTATCAATAGAATAAAATTTTACTACAGTAAAACTATTGTTGCCAGCATAGCTAACTATAACAGTAACTCTGATTGGAAGATTGGAAGAAGGGAAGCATTGACAAACTGCCAATCTGAACAAAAGTACTTCAAGAAAAAGGTTTAATTGGTCCAAGAATTCCAATCAGGAATTGGAAAGATTCCAGACTGAGTCAATTGCTGGAAGTGCGGATATTAAATGAGATTCTCTTTTGAACTGGGAGAATCAAATCACCAGTGTGTACTGAACCATATTTTGGTGAAAATTAGTGAAGAGAGTGTTTGTTATAACACGTACCATAGCACCTATTATAATTCACTTTATAACAATGTGTGTATGAGTGTGAGTGAAAGTGTCTGAAATACACTTTCATTCACACACACACAAATTTGGTAACCACACAAACATAAAATGGACTTCACAAAGACATATAAACAGTAAAACTATCATACTCTTTTACATATCATTTAAAAATTAAATTTTCATAAATAATAATCAAATTTCTGAGACTAACAAGAAAAAAACAAGTTAAATTAATATATAGAATTTTTCTAAACCCCTCTCCCCCATGGTAATACTGAACCCCTTTTTGAGTATTATTGGGTGTTTTGACCTTACACTGCATAGCGAGTTTCATAGAAAACGGTTTGAAATACCCCCGTTGCAGCAGACCTGCGTACTCAGCGAATTTCCGAATCAATAACATAATATTAATAATAATATATCACAAGTTTTATCATTATCTGTCGATAAATATGAGTATTATTTGCCTACTCTCCATAAGATTAATATGGAAAGGAATATGCAGGTTTGCTGCTGTGAGAAACGCTGAAAATGTGTGTTTCTAGCGTAAACAATTTATATTTTTACCATTTATATCAAGTTTCATCAACATCTGTCGACAAATAAAGGAGTTTACCCAAACTCTATATGATTAACATTGGAAAGAGTATGCAGGTTAGCTGCTATGATAAACACATAAACTATAATGTTTAAGCATAAATGTATGGATCTCAACCACATGAAGCTAAATATCAAGTTTCATCCAAAAATATTTAGATAATAAGTGAAACATTAATTTTTCCTTATCCTCCATAAGATTAACATTGGAGCCCCAAAAGACAACGTACTGTTTTTAGAATTTTTAATATCTCGGTAACCGTTGGAGGTAACCTGTTTTAACCTGGCTCTAATGTCAGTATTCAAATTATTTTTAAAAACATTTTTTGCTTTACCGATAAGTTAAAATAATATATTTTTGACATTTAAAATCCCATAACTTTGGAATATCTCGTGAGGTAGTCTGGTTAACTTGACAATCTGTAACCCTGCAGAGAGGACGCGACGCCACATTGACAGCTTGACGTAGCCATCCGTCAATGGACGTCAACGTCACTCTGACGTCACTCTGTAAAACACCGCATCCCACCTTGTAATAGCTTTCTGCCAACCTGTAATCCATTAACGTGTTCAAAAATTCAGTAAATTTTACCTCAACTCTTCTCATCCCAGAATTACCTATACACTCAGACCTTGTACACATTTCGTCCTAGACCTACCGAGCTGTTGAATTCCTAAAGTGAGAATTAGTGATTGGTAGGATTTGAACCTGGGTTCTCAAGAATGTAAGTCCCACTCAGATGGTCTAATGGAAGTTCCCCGCGCTACCTCATTCATATAACTATATTTAAGACATAAAAATAATTGGTCTTCAATACAAAACAATTAAAAAATGTCCTTAGCCTTTGTTTATGAATTTTTACACCTATTAAATTGGCAATAAAAGTTATGCTTTTTAACATGGTGAATAAAGATAAACATAGTAATAACAGATTCTGGTCTAGTTAGTAAAGTATCGACCTACCAAGGAAGGTATTTTAAGCCAAGTATGAATGAGACATGAGTGTAGGATGATTGTGGCGCGATCTTGTAGTCTTGTTACTGACTAAGGCTAACAAGTTCCTTAAACATAACTGTTAATTAATAGCCCAACAGCCAATGGTATATCTAAAAGACCTAAAGTTAACATGGAGTCCGAACCACTGCCGCTGAATAACGAACTGGTCTTATTATGAGGTTGTTCTTTGTTGATTAACGCAGTATTCAAAAGTGTAGACATTAATCCTCAAAAAAAGAACACACATACAACCTATGGAAGCTGATGGTTCTTTGGGTCAAAAATTATGTAGAACTTAGAGCCCTAGTTCCCCTCCTTTTCCCTCCTCCAAAAGGTATGAAATTATAAAAAATAAGTTTCAAAACTAAGGATCATCTCGTATTCAAGGAGAATCGTTGCGAAAATGTCTTGTTTTGCGGTACAGGAGGACAGAAATTGAGATAAGACCCTTTTCGGCTTTTTTGGGGTATAAAACGTAAAAATGACAAAACACGATAACAAATTTATTAAAATTTCAAATTTCTAAATAACCCAAAATTCCAAATTAATATTCCAAGTTTATTGTTCGGAAAAAGTATTAGTTAGACAATATAATTCTTACACGATTTGCACAATCTGCATTACAATTATTTATGAAAAACCATCTGTACAATAATGTAAAATAATTTAAATTTATATATTACAATATTCTTTGTGTTTTAACATTTCCCATTGGTGAAAATATGTAAAATTTAAATAAAATTTTCTTATAGATATATTAGATTTTACTGTTACTGAAAACACACCAAAGAAAATACTGATAAACGTCGTCCACTAAAAAAATGTTTTTATTTATTTCCCTGTGGGAAATAGGTTAGATCATAGATATGTCTAAAGGGAATGTATTCAGTTCATCTAAACAGCTGTTCTTCTTATTTTATATTAAAAATTTAATACAATATCTCCGGTAGTGTCTATGGAAACCTGTTACATATTTACCATCTTACTAATCGCCAACACCCTCTTCCCCCAAGAGCTAAGACATATTTATGTTAAAAATCAGTGGTCCGGAGGCTACATGGGTCAGACATCAGCCCCCGCTCTCCACAGCTGGCTACCAATGAGGCAGCAGAGGGATGGATCAGGAAGCGTCTCGCAGTACGACATACCACACACATCGCCGACGACGACCTCGTCAGCTCGTGAGACAGATATAGAAGGCTCGTGGAAGCCGAACAACTGACAGTAGAGGGAAGCCGGTGACACAGGCGGCTGGGAAACTGCAAGCTAAGGCTATACTGCGAAACTCAAGTTAACGATTAAAATTGTGCTGCAGCAATTTAAAGACGGAATATTAGATACATCATTTACTATTAATTGATTAGTCTTTTCCAAAGGCGTCTTGAGTTTTAAACACTCAAACCTACACAACGTTTCTGGAATCAATTAAACACCTACCGTTTTCAAGTGATGTTTAAGTCTATATTGTACTGTATACTCTATAGAGGTAGGTATTTTAATCCAACTATGCGCGATCTTGTAGTCTTGTTACTGACTAATGCTGTTCCTTAGACAGAACTCTTAATTAATGGCCCAACAGTCAATGCAAATCTAAGGGACCTACAGGTTAACGTGGAGTCCGAACCACTGCCTCTGAACTACAAACTGGCCTAATTATGAGGATGGTCTTTATGGATTAACGCAGTATTCAATTGTGCGGAAGTTAATCCACACAAGAGAACACTACACCCACCAAACATCACTCACAACTATCCACAATTCGTAACCTTCAAGTAGCTGGATTACAGGACACACCACGTCGCCAGTCTATTAAAAGGACGTGCATCAGAAAAGTCAACGTTCATCAGAAATGTATACAAGTAAAAAAATACATACAAATAAACAGTATCAGTGGAGTGACACATACTTTCTGCCTTAAGTAGATTTAAAAACAATCTGTAAGACACCTATCATATTCTTAAAAGTTTATCTAAAAATCACTTCATAATTTATTGTTTCAAAACTAATCACCCGATTTTTGAAAATAACAACAAGAGACGCAAAATTAAATTTATTGTTAGAATTTCACGGGAGGGACTAACCTCCTCCCCCGTAATACCAAGCTTTTTTGAGTGGTTTTGTTAGATGATGTGACCTTACGCTATATACCAGGTTTTATGGAAAACGGTTGGGAAATACGGAAGAAATTTATTTTTTAATATTCTCTATAAGAATTACATTGGGCTCTCCAACAATATACAACGTTTATCATGGACAGTAAATTTAACTTTTCTCTCGAATCAATAGTTCAAAATACCAATTTTTTGGTTTTATTTTAACCGGTTTTAATTATAGTAGTCTAATTAATAGTTTCCCTTTGTTGTTTTCGCGGAAAGTTGAAAAAATATATATTCTTAAATTTAAAAGCTCAGGGGATCCCAAAACGGATACATCCACTCTCAACTCAAAATTGAATATTTTAACGAAAACAATACTTTCTCCACATACTGTCGTGGTTGAGAAAGTAAAAATACATATAACATAAGCATAATTGTAATTACCAAATAAAATAAAATTAACTTAACCTAAAATTACACCAAAACACGGTTAAGTTACAGCGATACAACAATGATACAGAAATGTTACACTCCACTTCCGATCTAGAAAGGCGGGAACCAGCTAGCAAACACGCGTAAATGAATTATTATTACTACTGTACTTCTGTTGTGAAATGGCGACCTACCCAGGTGGATAATTTATAAAATATATACCTGTGTTTATACTATATTTATTTATATATTTTTATAAGTTATTTTATACGCGAAGTACCCATGTGCAATGAGTGGCGCGATCTTGTACTCTTGTTACTGACTAAGGCTGACATGTTCCTTAGACAGGACTGTTAATTTATAACCCGTAACAGTTATGGCATCAAAAAGACCCACAGTTTAAACGTGGGGTCCGAACCACAATTTTGAATCTGAATTTAGAACTAGTCTAATAATTACGAGGATGGGCTTTGTGGATGAACTTAGTATTCAATAGGAAATATCACATCCACCGACTATCGCTCGTAACTATCCACAATTCGTGAATACGTGTATGTAATTTTATAAGTTTCAATTTAGTTATAGAAAATCATGGTTCGATAATTTTGTCCCCTAAAACGATGAATTTTTTTAATACAAGGGGTGAGGTATGATATAAGTGGTGTTAAAAACACTGTTACATATAAGAACTCTTGTTTTCTTACCTAAATATTCACAACAAAAAAATACTTTATACTTTTACTTTTAACTGAAATGGTGACCTACCCAGGTAGGTATTTTAAGCCAAGTATGAATGAGGAATGAATGTAGGATGATTGTGGCGCGATCTTGTAGTCTTGTTACTGACTAAGGCTGACATGTTCCTTAGACAGGACTGTTAATTTATAGCACAACAGCCGATGGCAACTAATGGACCTACAGTTTAACGTGGAATCCGAACCACGGCCTCTGAATTACGAATTGGTCTAATTATGAGGATGGTCTTAGTGGATTAACTTAGTATTAAATAGTGCAATGGATAGTCAAAGATAGTGCGGACGTTAATCCACACAAGAGAACACTACATCCACCGACCATCTCTCACAACTATCCACAATTCGTGACTTCCAAGTAGCTGGATTACAGGACGTCGCCACCGTCCCAGTCTATCATAATAAAGTCTTAACCATAAAAATTCACTTACAAACATTTTACCCGTCCCTTTAAAATATCTTACCCAAACGCCAACGTATACCTTAAAGGTTTTCGATCAACAAACAAGAGAGCCGTGAATTTATTCCAGTATTTTCTCGACTGAGTATAACAAAGTGGTCAGTTTTATTCAACCGAGGTCGGCCTCTCTCAAAATGAGATTGAGCTTAGGGAAATGCATGCAATCATGAGCAGAGCTGCGCGCCTCCACCACTACAATCTCATGTTTATGACCCCTGAATCTCAGACGCTCCCAGCTCTTTGTTTGAAATGCGAGCATTTGTTTAAAGCCCCCAGGTCCAGATTGAAATAGATTCTTTGGTCTATTATTGGATATTTAAATAAGATAAGATTTCCTGGGACAATACTTAGTCACTACTTAGGGACAATATTTAGTCACTACTTATATACTATGGGATATTTTATTATAAGAATATTCTTTGAAACGATTTATTAAAATTTAGTTGAGCATTTGATCAGTATTTTTTTCTAGTTTAAGTAAACAAACTGAGAACAAGAACAACATCCTTACTTATTATCAAAAAGTCAAAACAAGTTCTAACAATGACGTTATTTCGTTTTACTTTAAATTCACTACTAACACTTTCTGGTTATATAAGAATTACTGTATTTAATTATCAGACAGAGAGAGAGTTAGTAACTTAGTAGGCATATGTAAGTAAATCAATTATATTGATCGGCCAGTCGTCCATCGATAAGTCAGTCAGTCGTTTATTGGTATTTCAGGTAGCTTAATTACTTACTCATCGGTATAAGTCATACAATCATCAGTAAGTCAGCCAGTCATTGGAAGGTCATCAGACTTTCGTCAGTAAGTCAGTCATTCATTGGAAGGTTATCAGACTTTCATCAGTAAGTCAGCCATTCATTGAAAAGTTATCAGACATTCATCATTAGTCAGCTATTCTTTGGAAGGTGATCAAATATTCATCAGTAAGTCAGCATATCATTGGAAGGTCATCACACATTCATCAGTAAGTCAGCTATTCATTTAAAGGTCATCAGACATTCATCAGTAAGTCAGCCATTCCTTGGAAGGTCATCAGACATTCATCAGTAAGTCAGCTATTCATTTAAAGCTCATCAGAAATTCCTCGGTTAGTCAGACTTTCATTGGAATGTCATCAGACATTCATCAGTAAGTAGCCTTAATTGGCCTCGTTAATCTGTAAGAATTAATAAATTCAGAAATAAATCATTTCGTCAAGTAACTAGTCAGTCAGTCATTGTCAGTCAGTAAAAGGTTCAAGTAAAAAATTAAATTCTTCAACAATCAGTGTCATTAAATATTTGGGATGATAGAAGAATGTTTTATGATAACTACGAGTATTAGATAATAAAGTAATCATTTATAATCTTCTCAATTAGTTATCTAGGCGTATCTGTAGCAATTCAATTTACTCGTTTATTTATAAACGTGAAAAACGGACAAAACGAATCACCAGGATGGTTCGTACGAAAAATAAAATATGTATTCAAAAAGTAGCCTTCGAGAGGGAAACTTCATTACACTTTAAATATTAACTGCTCTCGCCGGCTGTCTGAACGGACTGCTTTATTTTTTACAGGCCCTCTGTTCTTCAGTTGGGGGATAAATTGCTTTGGAGGTCGAATTAATTATAGTTCATACCAAAAGCAAGCACATAAATATTTAACTGTAACAATTTTTAATAGTTGTTTTACACTTCAGTTACAATTACAGTTCCCCACTAATTATTAATTAAGACGGATTCCCTTAAATTGTGTTATATATTCATTTCTGAGAGTATTTTACCTATCAGATTGATACTTTATTTACAGTCGATCGTTTTAAACTTAGTATTTTGAGATTCTATACAAAGAGTAAAAAGTTTGGTGACTACTTCTTCGAAAAATAGTTAGTGAAATGGCAACCGCCAGGACCAGGTATTTAAGCCTAGTATGAATGAGAAATGAGTGAAGGATGATTGTGGCAAGATCTTGTAGTCTTGTTACTGACTAAGACTGACGTGTTGCTTAGACACAACTGTTAATTAATAGCCCAACAGTCATTGGCATATCTAAGGGACCTACAGTTTAACGTGGAGTCCAAACTACTGCCTCTGAATTACGAATTTGTCTAATTATGAGGATGGTCTTTGCGGATTAACGTAGTATTCAATAGAGCGGACGTTAATCCACACGAAAGAACACTACATCCACCGACCATCCATAGTGGATTGGATCGTGGAGAGTTGTGAGCTGAAAAAGTATTCAGTAACTAATCAAAAGCTACTTCTCAAGATACTTGCTACTTAAATCCTAATACACTTACATCGTTACTAATATCGATAATACCGCTTATATCGTTTTTTTAACATAGGTAATATAATATTGCGCAAGAGGCAAACTGCCAGGAGTCAAAACGAAATCTTTTAAAAAACTCGTTAAGTAAAATGGAACACCTCCAACCGCACTTTAAAAAATTTAAAAAAATCTTATCAAATGGATCTTGTTTGTATTTTAAGTCCGTAAATCAGTTTGCTACCTTTTTCGAATAATTTTTTGTATTTTTATGGGTTTCATCAGCACCGCCATATTGGAGTTTAGTCACATACAATGTTAAATTATGTTTTCTATTACTTCTCAAATATCGATTGAGAAGATTCTAGCGGCGTTGCTTCGAACTACGGCACAATCTTACCAGTGCTGCGACCTTGCGGACATTCAAGGAACTAACCATTGATTATCACAGTACAAGCGCCTTTTCTTCGACATTTAAATCCCAATAGTATTGAAAAAATACATTAATTCAAAAACTATAAAAGTAAACAAATTTTAATCAAACGGAAGGGTATGATCCTAAATGAAATATATTATACAAAATATTTTAACATGATAAGTACAGTTTTTTATTATATACCTAATAATAGTTACCGTAGAAAAAATCTGTATGCATTCATATCAATAAAGATCCTAATCAGATTTTGAAAGACTAAGTAAGAAAAACAGTCTCGAGCTGCGGTTTAAAAAAATTTCCGTAAGAACAATTTCAAATTCAAACAATCCCTGTTGCATTGTTTTGAACTAGAAAATCTAAAGTTGGCAAAATTAAGTATGGTATATATTTGATCAAAGTTTACTATATTAATAAATATAATGACCTACCTGATTACAATATTGATTTTTCCTTTACTCAATCATGGATACATAAACGTCTAAGACTATTGCAAAAATCCAGCTGCAAAAAATTATTGCCTTAATCCAAAAAGGTTTATTAATATTCGATTGCAAAGACCATTAATCTCTACGATAAACATATTCTGACTCTAAAGTAATATGTTTTAATTTAAAATTTCGTGTTTGAAGAGAAACATGTTTCAGAATTGACATTGATTTTGCGGGACTATAAATCCAAGTTTGCAGGTATTGCAGATTGTTAATATTATTAAAAGGAAAAGGCCATTAGACTTACTTGAACCAATGAAATGGCAAGACATTCTAAGTTTGAGGATAATGGACCACTGGAGGTAACAGTAAGAAAGAAAATCACCTCAACCCTCCCACAGATCTTTTTATTTTCTGTACCACCTTCTCATCCCAGGACTTAGTCGCCCCTCTAGATCATTGCCTGTAACCGATTTACATATTACTTCAGGCTAAACCTAGTGGGTTGCGACATTATCAAAGATGCCCGCTCTACCCCTAGACCACGCCCCCTACCACAGGCAATGAAACATATTTTTATGTGAGTTAGATGTGACCGTAAGCTGCATACCAAGTTTCATGAAAAAGGTTTGAGAAATAAGGAAGAAATTGATTTTTTAATATTTCCCATAATAATAACATCGGGCGCTCTCAGTAATTTAACTTAAATTTTTTCTGTAACCATTAACTGTCTAAAAATCTAAAGAAAAAATTTAAAACCCCATAGCTTTTGAACCGAAATTTCTACGGACATTCGGGAGGTGTTATACTATGAAATCTGCAGTCCTCCCTTATTTTATTTGGGATCCAAGCAGTATACACCACAACAATTGTTGTTGAAATCTCAATCAAAATCATTCGAGCCGTTTTGAGTTTAAGATAAGTTTGGATTTTTCATGGGTTTTAACATCAACTAACTTTATAAATATTCAAAAATGCCTGAAGATAAGGGGGGACATTTACATACAATGCATTTTTATACCAACGGTATAGGCTATGGCTCTAATATACGTAGACAGACATCACTGATATCTACTGAGGACTCAAATTAAAAATGTTTGACGATAACCATACTTTCGCCATACATAAGTGGGAAAAAGATATACAGGGTGTCCATGAAAAACGTTTCAGGACTCCGGTGAGTGATTGGGTACATTAAAAGGAAGAACAAATTTCCATTAGAGGTACGGCCTAAAACGCTTATTTTTCTCAGATATCCGCCATTTTGTATTTTTCACAAAATATCTTTTAATTCAAATATTTTTTAACGGATTGTTTTGAAATTTGGTATGTGTTTTACACTAGTAGATTAGTATTATTAAAAAAATAACTAGCATGATCCAAGCTTAAAATCCGAAATGGCGGCCATTTTAAATTTTACCGTTAACAAAGGATTTAAGTTTTAAAATTTTTAATTGCCACCATTTTGGATTTTGAGCTTGGATCATGCTAGTTATATTTTTACTTATAGTAGTCTACTAGTTTAAAAAATAAACTAAATTTCAAAATAATCCGTTAAAAAATGTTTGAAATAAAAATATTTTGTGAAAATACAAAATGGCGGATATCTGAGAAAAAACAGCGTTTTAGGCCATACCTCTATTGGAACATTTTTCTCCCTTTTAATGTACCTAATCACTCACCGGAGTCCTGAAACGTTTTTTATGGACACCCTGTATAAATATAAATATGTTTTTAGGCCTCAAATTTGAATATGAACAACTCTTCTCTCTTAGTAAAATTAAATTAAATTGCATATCTTCGGCGTGCTTCAACAACGAGTATATAATTTTGCTCAATTTAGTGTTTCCATAATCGTTATTGACTAATAAAATAAAACAAGGCTACGTACCTTTTAGTCAAGTTCTAAAAAATAGCAGGTACTTTTTATATGTTTCGGAGCTGGAACTCCATTCTCAAGTTCGAAGTTGTTAGTAGAAATTAAGCACACATGTTAACTCTTATGCCATCATATACCATATTATGCTCCAGTTGTAGTTTTTTATGAAATATAAATTTTGATGTAAATAAAATTACTACAAATACTTTTACTATTTACAGTTCCTTACAATTATTATATATAGATTAGATTAGATCGTTGAAATGGCAACCATACTACAATGTAGGTATTTTAAGCCAAGTATGGATGAGAAATGAGGTGAAGATGATTGTGGCACGATCTTGTATTCAGTAACAAGACTATAAGAGAAAAAATATATAAAATTGAACGTAGTGTTCAATAATCCACACCAGAGAATATCACTTCCACTGTTAATCGCTCATAACTATCCACAATTCGTGACCTCCAAGTAGAACCATCCAACGTGTTCCTTAATTACACACACGAGGCTAGTTTAAATACTGTATGTGCAAAGGATTTTACAAAACCAATCTATAGTTTTTTCCACAAAACATTTAATCCCTGAATTATGTACAATACCTAAATATAAAATATGCAACAATGAAATAAATAGCAATAAATTAATTGTCCTTAGAAGGAAAAGGTCATTTTAAGTGTATTTATATTCCCCTGATGAACTATTGCTCGGATAAAGGATCATTAAGTACATACATACGGTAGTTGCGAAAAAGGTGGAAATGTAGGCTTTTATGTAGCGCCTTCAACTCTAAGCGGTGAAACATTACACACACCTCGCTTGGAAATGTATTGACAGAATTGCAGGCGCACCTTGAAAGTTTCTTAGGAGCTAGCGTGAAAGTTTTACATCGTTAGTTACAGATATTTGTTTACAATGTTAGTACGGCAAATTTCAATAATAAAATGGTTTATTTTAACCTGTTATGTATTTGTTTAACCGTTTTATCGAATTCCCTATAAGGAAGAAGCTATTACCGTAGGTCTCATGGCAAGAATTAAGCCATGTTTTTTGAGGTACCCAGAGGCCAAAAACAATAACCGTTAAAAATTATATACATATTGTTTATGCTAGAAATACTTAGTTTCAATGTTTCTCACAGCAGCAAACCTGCATACTCTTTCCGATGCTAATCTTATGGAGAATAGGCAAATAACTCTCATATTTATCAACAGATATTGATAAAACTTGTCATATATTCTTATTATTATTAGAGAATTCTCCCCAGAACGGAAGACGTTTAACAAAAAAATCTTTCAAATTTCCTTTGAGTTCTTCTTGCTCTTCCAATAAGCTTCTTTCTTTCCTAAAAGACGTGTTTGTTTACACTCATCCGATCATTTTGGTCTATACTGTTTTTGTTTTGGTTGGTTAGATTAGATCATTGAAATGGTAAACATACCACAATGTAGGTATTTTAAGCCAAGTATGAATGAGGATTGAGTGTAAAATGATTGTGGCGCGACCTTGTAGTCTTTTTACTGACTAAGGCTGACATGTTACTTAGACAGGACTGTTAATTAATAGCCCAACAATCAATGGCATATCTATGGGACCTACAGTTTAACCTGGAGTCCGAACCACTGCCTCTGAATTACGAACTGGTTAAATTATGAGGATGGTCTTTGTGGATTAACTTAGTTCTCAATAGTGCGGAAGTTAATCCACACGGTAATCCACCAACCATCTCTCACAACTATCCACAATTCGTGACCTCCAAGTAGCTGGATTACAGGACGTCGCCACCGTTAGGGAAGTAGGCCCTAAATACAATTTTCATTTCCTCCAACTTGTAGAATCAGCTCTCGAAGTTTATACATAAACTCATGAATACAGCAAGATCGCTGGTACACGGAGTACGACTACAACCTGTTCTACTACTGGCCGCTCGTACGTCTCGTGCGCCATCTGTACCTCGGTTGACGAACTAGATTTCACTTTCGTTCAGCGAGAACCTACTACTGTAGCCGCGGGCGACTTTCTCAAGCTTGCCGCGCTCGTTTCTAGATGTGAGAAACTCTTCTCTGTATTTTGGACATTTCTAAGTCTTTAGTGTTTTAAAAAGCAAATTATTGATCTTAAAAATAATATAGGGTAAATTTTCCATCGCAATCAGTAAAACAAAGATTTATGCGGTTTTGGGATTTGGAATTTGATCCTGTCCTCAGGATAGCACGCACCTAAAAAATATTAGTACATAACTTAGACTAAGCCGGTACAAAGCTGGAAACAAAAATGTTTACAGCAGTACCAATTTCATTTAGGCAAATTTCACACAAACACAAAAAGAGTAAAAAACATTGCTCGACAACACGCCAGGGGATCTTCATCAGCTCTGATGTTTTACCACGTATTTATAGTAACATTATGTTACGTGTTGGAGTAGTGTATAACTATATTTAAATACAGTATTTAAAAATTTATGAATAAGAGATTTGTTAATTTATGATTATAAGATTGAAATGTGAAAATATATTTCTGAACTGGTTGGACAATGACACGATTTTAAAATGTTTCGTTAGGCAATAAGACAAAATTAACATAATAACTTTGAGCCAACATATTTTTTATAATTTCCCAATTTTAAATTTAATAAACATTTATCACTGTTTTTCCACGAAGACCAAACCCCATAATCTATCATTCCAGAGTTCCTGGAACTCTCTGTTTTAACGAACTCCACGGTTAAACTCTACGATAAAAAACATTGTAGGATGTAAATAAATAAAACCGTTTCATCAATACCTACGACCCATATTTTATATTTACAGTTTGTATGTAAAGAACAAACAGTGTAAATGTAAACAATTGTTGATGGTCGGAGGGTATAGTGTTTCATTGAGTAGATTAACGTCCGCACTATTGGATACTACGTTAATACGCAAATATCATCAGTGGTTCAGATTCCACGTTAAAATTTAGGTACTTTATTTACCATCAGCTGTTGGGTTATCAATTAACAGTCCTGTCTAAGGAACATGTCAGCCTTAGTCAGTAACAAGACTACAAGATCGCGCCACAATCATCTGACACTCAATCCTCATTCACACTTGGCTTAAAATACAAAAAATTCTTCTCTCCAATCTTAAGCATAGCAAATACATAGAAAAAGTGATAAAATCGCCACACTTAAAATATCTGCAGTCACACGTGAAGACAAACAGCTGTCACTTCATAGGAATTTAAATCTCCTCCTTGGACGATGCATCACAGGAGTCTACTCAGCTAACGCATAGCCAAGAGAGATCGAGGCACTTTGTATAATATACGGCCTTATTGTCCCGTACCGACCGTGGTCACTAGTGCCTCCGTACCTTCATCTATCACAGCTTTTTACAACCGCCGTTGAAATATTACATTGAATTACAGCTTATTTACTTATAGTCAACTGTTACGAGCAAAAGAACTGAAGTAAAAACTAGATAATAACGTCAATAACGTTGGTTCATCGATCCAGAATGGAAAGATGATACAGTACGCAGATGACACGACCATCTGCGTAAGAGCTCCAACAAAACAAGAGCTGGAAGTAAAATCATTCATCGATCTCAATTTATGCATTCAAAATTTTCTGGAAATCAATTTGAAAACAACTCCAATTCCAATGTCATTTCATTTTGCCTCAGACAGCAGGAACAAGACCTGCCACCTGCTGTCATGGTGGATGATGTCCTCTTAGAGGAAGCAGACTCCTCTATGTTCCTGGGAATGCACCTGGATAGAGGGCTGACTTGGGAACAGCACGTCAACCACATTTGTGCCAGGGTTGCTTCCGGTATTTATGCCTTACGCAACCTTGCCAAGTTTTGTCCCAAAGACGTGCTTTTGATGGCCTACTTTGGCCTAGTCTACCCCCATTTTGCCTATGGAATAAGGCTTTGGGGTAGTTGTGCAAAATCGAGGCTAGATAGAGTCTTTATACTGCAAAAAAGGCAGTTAGAATCATTTCCAAATTGCAACCAAGAGAGTCTTGCAGGAACGCTTTCAGGGAGCTTGGACTGCTAACATTACCCAGCCTCTATGTCCTGGAGGCGGCACTGTACTGCAGGTTTAAATGCTCACTTGTACAGGGCAGTCAGTTGCACCAGTACAATACCAGGGGCAGGGACACTTATCGACTCGGACAACACAGAACTGTGGCGTTTGAGCATTTGCCGTCACAGGCTGGAGTCAAGTTCCTAAATAAGCTCCCTGACAGCGTCAAGCAGTCTCAAAACGAAAATCAATTCAAAACTCGACTGAAACGCCTCTTGGTGTCTAAAGTTCTGTACTCGGTTGATGAGTTCATGATGAGCCGCTGGGATATCTAAATTCTAGGAGTTTACGCAAAAATAAAAATTTGGCACTGAAGAAAATACCTAGTTCTATAAAAACGAACTCTTATATTACATGACCTTTGCAATGCAATGTATATTGTTCTATTGCAATATAGACATTTATTATTTATAGATCGCACGCAGCACGCTGGCGTGAGTAGAACGAATTTCATAGAACTTATATTATTCCCATCACAATAATATAATAATACTGAGTATGCAGGTTTGCTGCAATAAGGGTTGGTTCACATGATAATGTGCTTAGGCGGCAGTCTACTAAGTAAAAACACATACAACTGTTTATCAAATTAGATCGATAATTAAGCGAGTTATACTAATTTATCTATTCTCCGGGACAATGAATTCGTTGGTTTGCGGCCATAAGAAACATTAAATTCGGGCTTTTTATGGATGTATTAATAAATCTTAATTAGATTGACTTGCATACAAAATTTTGGAAAAATATTTAAGTAAATAAGTGAGTTATTGATTTGTAGCTATCTTCTTAAGAGTCTGCATCAGTGGTAGCCATCTTGAATTTTAGTCCCGTAAGAGCAATGTTAAATTCTGGCGGAACATACCTTCACTTTGGCGTCTGTAGTGGCGTTAATTATCAAAGTATCAATGTAAAACTTTGGAAGTACATTGATGAGATGTGGCTCAAGGGCATGACCATGTTCAAAAATTTAACTTGATATAAAAACAAAAATCCAGGAATATTTTACATAATAAATCATTATTATTTTTTTATTGAGAGCGAAAATAAGAAGTTCTGTAAGGTGGTGCCCTGGAGGACTGTAATACCTTTAATTTGACACCTCTTCCGTTAATTTATGACAATAGGTCAAGGAGATATAGGCGCCAGAATTTAACATTGCTCTTACGGGACTTAAATCCAAGATGGCTACCACTGATGCAGACTCTTAAGATTGACATTGTACGATGTACTGTTTCCAATTTTTACAATAGTTCCTTTTAGCATTTTTAAAAATAATCATGCGATTTATAAGCGATGAAGCTACAGCGGTAAAGAGTATACAACATGAAACTTAAACCCAACGTAAACTAAACATTGAACAAAGATGCAAGTTGGCTGTTTGAATAGAACAACCAGCTTTAAACATTGTGTAGACAACGAACTTTACTCAACTTTAGAGTTAAGTTTTAAGGATAATACAAGTGAATTTAACTATTCTGATTGTTTATTTTCTAATTTTGAATAATAAAATACTTACAAAGCGAGAAGCTTAGCGCGGACATCAAAATTGTTGAATCCAAATGTGTTCTCTCGTGACGTACCTAAAACAAAAAAATATGTTGTTGAGTTTTACTTACTGAAAAAAGGCCACCAAAAAAGAAGAGCTTTAAAAAATTCAAATATCATGCAGAATATAATTTCCCCGTTAAGTAAATTTAAAAACTACAATCCGCAATAAAACTATCACATTCATTAAAGTTTATCTAAATGTCATTGAGTGAGTTTTGTTGGGTTATGTGACTTTACGCTGCATAACAAGTTTCATGAAAATCTTTGGGAAAAAAGGAATAAATTGTTTTTTCCCCTTAACAATAACATTGTGCGCTCTCTGACAAGTTTCGTGTTTATCATGGATAGTAAATTTAACTTTTCTCTGGAACCGTTAGTCATAGACAAATAATTAAAAAATACTGATTTGTTTAGTTTTTAAGCTGGTTTTAATTATACGTTGCCATTATTGTTTTCACGGGAAACCTTAAAAGAATTATACGCAATATAAACTACTAAATTTTAATAAAAATCGTTAGACGTTTTTGAGAAATTTGAATTTTTTACGTTTTTAAGAGCTCATAGTGGTAAATTACACTTAAAACTAAAAAAATAAACACCTGGAGAAACAGTGAATATACATACATACCAAATTTCATCTAAATGGAACCATTGGGGTAGGATGTGGCTTTATACACATCCAGACACACGCACACACTCACACACAAACACAGACATCAAGTCGAAACACACTTTTTTGGATTCAAGGGACCCCAAAACGGACGTATCCACTCTCAAATCAACTTCGAAAGTTTTGACGAAAGCAATACCTTTAACATATACCATGTACAAACGGGAAAAAGTAAAAATTTCAACTACTTTATTCACTATTTTATGCAGTATGAATTTGAGAAAAATGCTACTTGCAAGCGCTAAATGAGTTTCTATACGAATTTTCCCAAATATAACCCTGGAGATTTTGACTTCTCCGTCGTCTTGAAGGCAGTCTGATTACTCTCTTTCTATAATCATCCATTTTGTCCCCAAAGTAACCCGTCATTTGCATTTGCGTTTATTCTTCTAAGAATATTATAACTTCAACACAACTTGATACTTGATACTTGATAAAATCTAGGGGAAAGATTGCACCGCGACCTATGAGATCTATTGTGCCCCCCAGACTAGTCTCTAGTTCTTGCCTAGAGAACCCCCTCTAGTCCTAATGCCTTAATAAAGTTTAGTATAACGAGGGGTTCTAACTTTGGAAAATCCTCCACCGCCACCTGGTGTGTTCCCAAGCTTCTGGCTCTCTTCTGACCTATCGCGTCACACTCAGCCAATAGGTGTCTAGGTGTTTCCTCCCCAGATTGGCAGAAGCGGCATTCACCCTCTTGGACAATGCCCATCTTGCTCAGATGACCCCTGAGCCTACAGTGTCCGGTTAGAAATCCCGTCAGTATCCTTAGATCGTTTTTCTTAAGCCTGATCATGGTCTCAGACCTTCTTATATTATGCACTCCGAGCATTTCCTTAGCCTGTCGGCATCCTGAATGAACAGTCCAGGCTTTCCCTCTGGCTTCCTTCTCTTCCTCCTTTAATTTCTTTTTGAAAAAGGAGTCCTCCAGTGCACAACCTGGCTCCGGTCCAACAAAGGGGGTGGCTGCCCCTACCCTAGCCAGTTTGTCTGCTACTTCATTCCCCTGGACACCTTGGTGCCCAGGTACCCAAAGTAGTGACAACTTGTTGCTCTTCCCCAATTGATCTAGACTGCTCCGACAGTCCCAGACCATCTTGGATCTGAAGGCTGCTGAGCTCAAGGCTCCAATGGCAGCCTGGCTATCTGAGAGGATCACAATCTCCCTTTTCATGTATCCTCTGCTTAGGTTGAAGTGTGCACACCTTTCTATGGCAACTTCAACACAAACTCGATTTGCTCAATTCACATAAAACCCGAGCCTTAATATGATAAAGTAGAATATTCCCTCAGTAAAGTAAGGTTTTAACCGATCTTGTCGAAATGAGAGGAAGGGTTTCGGCTAATCTGCTTAAGGGTTTATTGGTATCGGTTTCATGTCGTACCCTTGTAAGCATAACAGTTCATGCTGTCGACACCCTTCGCTAAGGGTGAAATGCGATGTTTTAAGAGTCTGCATCAGTGGTAGCCATCTTGGATTTTAGACCCATTAGAGCAATGTTAAATTCTGGCGGAACATACCTTCACTTTGGCGTCTGTAGTGGCGTTAATTATCAAAGTATCAATGTAAAACTTTGGAAGTGGCTCAAGGGCCATGACCTTTTAATATGTTCAAAAATTTAACTTGATATAAAAACAAAAGTCCAGGAATATTTTACAAAATAAATCATTATTATTTTTTTATTGAGAGCGAAAATAAGAAGTGAGCATGTATAGGTGCAATTTCTTTGTTGCCTCTAACCAGAACATTGATATTTCACATTTAATTAAATTCGATTAGATTATTGAAATGGCGACCATACCACAAGGAAGGTATTTTAAGCCAAGTATGAATGAGGGTTGAGTGTAAGATGATTGTGGCGCGATCTTGTAGTCTTGTTACCTGTTACTGTAATGCCGATTTGTTCCGTAGACAGAACTGTTAATTAATAGCCAACAGCCGATGGCAACTAAGGGACCTACAGTTTAACGTGGAATCCGAACCACGGCCTCTGAATTACGAATTGGTCTAATTATGAGGATGGTCTTTACGGATTAACGTAATATTCAATAGTGCGGACGTTAATCCACACAAGAGAACACTACACCCACCGACCATCTCTCACAACTATCCACAATTCGTGACCTCCAAGTAGCTGGATTACAGGACGTCGCTACCGTCCCAGTTAAGAACAAAAACCAGTCGTTTCATTCGAACAATCGTATTGCATCACTGTATCGTTAACTTTTTGCTACCTATAAAATAGCAGCTCCGATTTTAAAGTGCCATTAAATAACACGATACCCCGTAGTAACTGATATGTCGAAACCTGTTGCATGATTGCAGCTGTTTTCCCACGTCAATTACAGACGAGCAACAACATCTATTGTGATTCCTTCATGACAATAGACCATAACTGAATAGATCTGACACATGCAACCCCACACGCAACTCTTTCCTTGATATTGAATTATTTAAACTGTTAACGTTGATATCCTTCATGTATTTTTATTTGTTTTAGGTATAAGCTTATTTATTTTTTATGTATAATATTGATTTATAATTTAATTTATTCTCTACTTATAATTCGTAAAGACTACGTGAATATAAAAATAATTTGACCATAGTATTAAACACTACTCATATTTTATATAGCCTTTTCTGTTGGTTCTATCAGTTTGTAATATTTTTTTGTTTTGGAGTTTTTTAATGGCTAATAAAAACCATATTAGTTAGTTACAGTATTGAAATGTCGACCTACCCAGGTAGGTATTAATGAGAAATGAGTGTAAGATGATTGTGGCGCGACATTATAGTTCTTAGTTATGAATGTTCCTTAGAGATAACTGTTAATTTATGACCCAACGGTCAATGGCATACCTAAGGGACCTACAGTTTAACGTGGTCCGAACCACTGCCTCTGAATTACGAACTGGTCTATTTAAGAGTATGGTCTTTGCGGATTACACTGAAAACATTCCCTTTACACATATCCATGATCTAAGCTATTACCCAAAGGGAAGTAAATGCATGATTTGTTTTGGTCCGTTGAACCATTGGTGTTGCTCATAAGTAAATTTGTATGTGTTCGGCCAAACGCTGTAATGTTAAAGTTAAAGTATACTTAAAATAATTTTGTAATTCTAAATTTGTGGCATGAAAACATATTAATAGTAATTTATCCATCCTGAAGGTTAGAATGTTAAAAGATTAAATTACACGACACGCTTTTAAACGAAGATGTTTTAAAAGATTTAAAGGGAATTTTCCATCTCAATTAGATTATAAATGTTTCACTAGAGTACTCTCCATTAAGAACACATTTCCTTTCTAAAATCGCTATAAAAGCGTCGTTCGTTCTCATTTGTGGTATGAGAAACTAGATAACAAGATCTCCGAGAGAAACTTGGAGGAACCTGACGTGTTCGACGGTGGTCCACCTTTTGTTCAGAGTTTACTTTTAAACCTTCGTAAGTGTACTTTATTATTCTTTCGAAGATAAGATAAACTCACAGTTTCCAATCATTTTAACAGTAAACATTTTTGACATGAATATGTTTTAGCTCTAGGAAAGTGTTGGTGATTTTTAAGATGGGAAATATGTAACAGGTTTCCATAGAAACTACTAGAGCTATTTTATTGAATTTTTAGTATAAAATAATAAAAACCGCTGGTTTAATGACCTTTGATTTTTCGGATTCGCCCACCGGGAATAAATACAAACTTTTTTTCATCGTGGATAGTTATCTTTGAAGACAAAATTTGTTTAAAACACCTACTGTCCAGGATCCATTGACAAAACATGTTTTTAATTGACCATATATTTTTAACATTATTGATAAAATTTAGCAAATTAAAAAAATTAAAATGAATATTTAGCTGTAGTTGATGTATTTGATATATTTTATTCGTTATAGGTCCCAAAAAGCCAAAAACACAATTATACCATGCATTAATGTAAGAGCGTGTGTTTATGTAAACACAATATTATGTCATGTAAAACATGTTCAACACAGTGTTAAATTCCATCTTATAAACATAAAACATTACGATTTTTTAAACCATTTAATGATCATTAAGTAAAACCTTTTGTATTGTGGATACATTTGGATATTGGAAAATTTTTTAAAAAGCGATTGACAGAATGTATTTAAAATAATGTAAATTTTAAATACTTTTTAGTTTGTTAGTTTAAGTTGATAATTCTATACAATGACTGATTCAATGCTTGTTAAAGTTTCTGAAATAAATTATTTGATTTGATTTGATTTGAACATCTCCTCTTTGGGAAATTTTTTACACATCTTGTATTTAAAGTGCATTTATTCGATAAAGTTAGATTATGTAGGTTGGTCCAAAATAAACAGTGTTTTACCCCAAAAGCGGGGGTTTGTGTATTTTCAAATGCATTTTGACTTAGCTCTGAGGGGGATTGGCAATCCATCAGACCAAAATCAGAAACGGAAGTGACGTCATAGAGTTACAAAGACAAAGAGAGATGTTTATAGGAACTGGAAACAATCCCTTTATACATATAAACCATCTAAGCTATTTACCAATGAAAATACTTTTTCTCCTAGGACTAAACCTATAATTATTATTATTTTTGAGCTAGGCCGCAATAGATCATTGTTGATAATACTTTTGATTCCAGGTTATCATTCGATTGTAAATAATCGATAAAGTAACTACAACGATCTCTATCGATTTTTTATGTATTTCAAACGTTCCGGATATTGAATGTAAAACTGGTAATCGATTATTTAATCGAACTATTGAATTGTTAAGATTGAACTATCGATAATAATAACAACCAACACTGACAACCTAAGCAACCAATAGGGAATCGAGAAATGAATGTTCAACGTAAGTAACACAACAGCTGATTAGTTAAAGTGACAAAATGGCCGACAACTCTATTGAAACTCTAAATCAGGTTTGTTTCATTTTATTTGCAGAATGACGAAAAATATAGTTCACCACACGGCCCTAATGATAATATTTCCAATATTATTATCAAACATAAGTAGATTGACATTACACTAAAGAAAACTTGTATAGAATTCCTTCGCTTATTTAACGTATAACCTAGCTTAACTTAGTTTGTTGAAATGCGCTGAGAAATCAGATCTAATAGTGCGGGGTTAATCGAGCCGCAAAGCGAAAAGGCGTATCGGTACACAAAACATTTCTCTCCACCCATTACGAATACTTTACCTTGAAAGCTCGCGAGAATTGGCGGGAAATATCGTATCGAAACCGCGGGAAATGTTACAAGGCTGCTTATAATATTCCTACTGCGTGTTTGCATCTCAGAACCATTGAAATATTACGAAAATAAATCTCTCGAAAATTTAATTTAAATAAAAATAAATCCTTTCATCTCCAAACTTATGCATCGATGAAGTCGAGCTATCCTATTGGGCGATTACAACTCTTCCTTAAACTTTTAATTGCCTTTATCCAGGAAGACAGTTAAGTCTTAGACCTTGTAACTTTAAAACGAAAATATATATCACAACCAAATTTGGAACATCATTACTGGAAAACTACCTTTTTGGGTACATGGTGGTCGGATTTATTATCGCCTATGGGGGCAGGCCATGGGGTGTGATTTGAAAATCAAATTAAAGTTCTTAATTCATAGAAAACCATGCCGCAATCCTGATCTGAATATGATGATTCAAAACCAAATAGCAGTGAAAATTAAAGGCTATCAATTTCAAAACGCTGTTTTGACATGGATATGTCTTAGCTCTGGGGGTGGGTGTTAGTGATTTTTAAGATGGAAAACATGTAACAGGTTTCCATAGAAACTACTTGAACTATTGTATTGAATATTAAATATAAAAGAGTTAGAACAGCTGTTTAGATAAACTTAAAATATTCCCTTTAGACATATCCATGATCTAACCTATTTCCCACAGGGAAGTAAATACAAACATTTTTTGACATGGATATGTCTTAGCTCTGGGGGGGGGTGTTGGTGATTTTTAAGATGGATAATATGTAACAGGTTTCCATAGAAACTACCAGAGCAATTGTATTGAATTTTTAATATAAAAGAATAAGAACAGCTGTTTACATGAACTGAAATATTTCCTTTAGACATATCCATGATCTAACCTATTTCCCACAGGGAAGTAAATACAAATATTTTAATTAAGCTTTGACATTCGGTTACAGATATTGTATTCTAATTCCAAGTACATACAATTCAATACCAAATTTCACTCATATTGCTAAATTAAGAATGTCCTTTAACATTTTACTATAACTTTATATTGACTGGAACGGTGGCGATGTCCTGTTATCCAACTACTTGGAGGTCACGAATTGTGGATAGTTGTGAGCGATGGTCAGTGGATGTAGTGTTCTCTTGTGTGGATTAACGTCCGCACTATTGAAGATCATTTCGTGTTAAACTGTAGGTCCCTTAGTTGCCATCGACTGTTGGGCTTTTAATTAACAGTCCTGTCTAAGGAACATGTCAGCCTTAGTCAGTAACAAGACTACAAGATCGCGCCACAATCATCCTACACTCATTTCTCATTAATACTTGGCTTAAAATACCTACATGGGTAGGTTGCCATTTCAATAATCTAATCTAATATAATCGACAATAAGTCAATTTAGTTTTATGTACATACCTTTCTATGCTTGCCTTTAATATTTTATACTTACTGCCCAAGGTAGCTTATTATTACCAGTAATGTCAAATTTGGTTGTAATTTATTTTTCGTTTTAAAGTTATAAAGTCACCCTGTATAATTTACACATGTAGTTATTGCATTTAAACATTATCCAAAGAGATATGGTACTTTAATCAGATAAACGGACACCCTTAACTACATATCCTTGATTGTTGTTCTGAAGGCTATTCAAACAATTGTCTGAATAGGACGTAGTTATGAATATCAAGATGAACATCCTCAATCACTATATTCAACTGACGGTAGTATTTTCCTACACAATAACATCTAAAACGGTCCATCTAAAGCTAGCTTTAAACTAAAACTATTTCCAATAAAATATTAATAAAGAAATCCAAATTCAAATTTCTAAAGACATTGTAAAATAATTTCCTCTAAAAGTGTGTAACATTGAATTGTGAGAGTTCGAGTCGAAGCAAGGTGACTGAGAAATAAATAGCATATTTGTTAAGAGTCTGCATCAGTGGTAGCCATCTTAGATTTTAGTCCCGTAAGAGCAATGTTAAATTCTAGCGCCTTTATCTCCTTGACCTATTGTCATAAAATAACGGAAGAGGTGTCAAATTAAAGGTATTACAGTCCTCCAGGGCACCACCTTACAGAACTTCTTATTTTCGCTCTCAATAAAAAAATAATAATGATTTGTTCTGAAAAATATTCCTGGATTTTTGTTTTTATATCAAGTTAAATTTTTGAACATATTAAAAGGTCATGCCCTTGAGCCACATCTCATCAATGTACTTCAAAAGTTTGACATTGATACTTTGATAATTAACGCCACTACAGACGCCAAAGTGAAGGTATGTTCCGCCAGAATTTAACATTGCTCTTACGGGACTAAAATTCAAGATGGCTACCACTGATGCAGACTCTTAAATAGCTGTTGATCAAAAGCCAATTTTGGGTACACTTTGCATCTTGCGTTAGTTTTCTATTCTTTTTCAACAATTGCTTCTCTTTGGGTAGTATTTCTTTGAAACGCCAATTTTATTTAGTTTATGTTCTAAGGACTTGACTTCCAAAGAGCAATAAAGGGCAAAGCCACCTAACGATCTCCTCCGCCAGAACGCACCCCTACAAAGAGGGCATCAGCCGTGGTAATTGTGCAGTCGTTTCCTTTGTAAAACTATAAATCAAATATTATTCTCACATTTTTCATCTTGAAAACGTACAAAAATTAGAGTAATAAGTACACAAAGAAGTAATTTCAGTTTTCTGAATAAAACTTGATTTTTAGTATACGAAGCTTCTAGAAATATTATTTGAAAAAAGTATTTGATTTGTGGTTTGGTCATTTTAGCTGTTATAGTTTACTATATATTTTCACTGAAATTTTGTACCTATAGTTGAAAATTATTAAGAAAGTTCAGTTATGTAAAACTAATTTACCATAAGATAAACGTATAGTTTGATAAAGGTGAGTGATTAGGTACATTAAAAGGAAGAAAAAAGTTCCAATAGAGGCATGGCCTAAAACGCTTATTTTTCTCAGATATCCGCCATT
Source organism: Nephotettix cincticeps (assembly GCA_023375725.1). Taxonomy (NCBI): domain Eukaryota; kingdom Metazoa; phylum Arthropoda; class Insecta; order Hemiptera; family Cicadellidae; genus Nephotettix; species Nephotettix cincticeps. The sequence continues at coordinate 5,469,557 of CM041787.1, read as the reverse complement.
TTGTATTTTCCGCAAAATATTTTTATTTCAAACAATTTTTTAACGGATTATTTTGAAATTTGCTACGTGTTTTAAACTAATAGACTAATATTAGTAAAAAAATAACTAGCATGATCCAAGCTCAAAATCCAAAATGGCGGCCATTTAAACTTTTAAAACTTAAATACTTTGTTAACGGCTAACGGAAGCCATTTTGAATTTTGAGATTTGATTATGTTGGTTATTATTTTAATAATAGTAGTCTACTAGTGTAAAACACATACCGAATTTGAGAATAATCCGTTCAAAACTGTTTATATTTTGAGAAAAATACAAAATGGCGGATATCTGAGAAAATAAGCGTTTTAGGCCATACCTCTACTGGTACTTTTTTACTCCTTTTAATATACCCAATCACTCACCGATGTTCTGAAACGTTTTTCATGGACACCATGTATAGATAATGTAATAAAACCTTCTTTTCCCATCCCACGTCTCAAAAACTCCATTTCCGTTCCTCGCTCCGATGAGGAACCATTGCTAATCCTCCAATTCATTCCGCAGACCACTCCCGAGGCAGTGACAAATCCAATTATAAAATAATTAAGAGGTGGCGGAGGCGGCGGTGGCGCGGCGGGGGCGGGGGCCTGGGGGCGGCGCACCTGACGCTCGTGGCTTTCTAGCGTGTCGAAACCCTCCAAAACGAGTCCGGACCAGGAGCGCCGCGGGCGTCACGACCACAAGGCCGTTTTTTACCGGATCAAGGAGCACGAGTCTGAAATTTGAGTCATCTCCGCCAAATTATATTAATCAGGAGCAGAAGCCCGTCGCTCCCGATGAGGTGTTCAATTTTCTCCTTCCATCTTGCAAGACCTCCACGAAACCTAGGTTTAAAGATTTTTTAATCGAAATAATAAATAATGAAAGTCAGGAGGTAACCCATATTTGTATTGGCAACCATACTACAATGTTGGTATTTTAAGCCAAGTATGAATGAGGATTGAGTGTAAGATGATTGTGGCGCGATCTTGTAGTCTTGTTAATAAGACTGACATGTTCCTTAGACAGGACTGTTAATTAATTGCCCAACATCCAATGGCAACTAATGGACCTACAGTTTAACGTGAAATCCGAACCACGGCCTCTGAATTACGAATTGGTCTAGTTATGAGGATGGAGGATGGTCATAGCGGATTAAAGCAGTACTCAATAGTTCTGACATTAATCCACACAAGAGAACACTACATCCTCCGACCGTCTCTCCCTACTATCCACAATTCGTGACCTCCAAGTAGCTGGATTACAGGACGTCGCCACCGTCCCAGTTATTGGAAAAGTAAATCAGTAAACAGATAAAGTAATTGTCATTCAATTACGATTAATATTTGAACTTTCTCCCATTAACATAGTATATTGAGAAAGTATCGTTTTGTCAAAATTTTCGATTTTGAGTTCAAAGTTATCAATTTCTGTCTGTCTGTGTACAAATCCCCAGAACACACGCATCGTCCGATTTTTATGAAATAAGGTACAATGGTGCACTTTGACCAAATCATCAAACCAATCATCTTCAAACCATTTTTTTTATTCCTAAGGGTAGTTTACCCCTAAAAACTCTCAAAAAATGTTGGAAAGTAATCCAAATCCACTCTAACTATTTTGTAATCTCTCTAAAATTAGTCTGCAACGGATGTAAACGCAGTACGTTGTCTGAAAGCGTCCAATGTTATTATTTTAGAGAATATTAAAAAATCAATTTCCTCCTTATTTCGCAACCGTTTCCCATGAAAATTGGTATGAATTTTAAGGTCACATCATCTAACAAAACCCATTAAAAATTAATTATTTTGTATCACTTAGATGGGGAAGGCCTAAAAACACTTAGTTTAATTAAGAAATTCGTTTATTATTTTTCAACGAATAAATTTTTAAATGATATTTAGCTAAACTTTAAGGAATATGATTGATTTATTAAAGGCTGTAGTGTTCTAATTTACTCAAGGGAGAAAGTATGTGTCAGTCCACTGATACCGTTTATTTTCAATTATTTAAAACTTAAATTAATACTAACAAATTAGACAAAAATAAATAAGTAATATGTCTTAGGATGTCTAGGAAACACAGAACTGTAATGTTAGTATGCAAATATTAATGTATCATAAGACAACCCTTGTAACCCAGAAACTTGGTACACCTTCTCCCTGAGGCATAGATTTAGGCAAAACAGCGGTTTCCACTTAGGGGAAGTAGACAGAGCTTTCATCCCACCAACTGAGTCATGTTATTTTTTGCAAACGTTTATTTTGTTTACTAAGAGGATACAGATCGATTATGACAATTATTATATTATAACAAATTTAAATTTTCTTGATGACAAATTGCTCGCACCTGTAGTTATGTGACTTCAATTTACATCTATAACTCAATGGCGTAAACATATTAATTTTTATTTTTTATATTTTCAATAATGTGTACTTTATGAAAGAAAGAAAACAGTCTATAGTCGTAAATATAATATTTGAAGTAAAACAAATCGAATATATTTCACTCATTTTCTCAAAATTTTCGAATTTAAGTTGAGAGTGGATATATCCGTTTTGGGGTTCCCTGAATAAAAAAAATATGTTTCCAGGTGATGTCTCTCCGTCCGTATGTGTGTCTGTGTCTGGATGTGTACAGAGCCACAGCCTACCCCGTTGGTCGGATTAAGATGAAATTTGGCAATATATTCACCGTATCTCCAACCGTTTTTTTCATTTTTTAAATTTCTGATTTTTAAGTTAGTAGGTAGTTCGCCCCTAAAACCCCTAAAAACATAAAATTCAAAATTTCTCAAATATGACTTTAACACCTTAACCATTTTGATTAAAATTTGATCGTTTATAGTGCATAGAGTACTAAGTAATATGACACCACCCGCATGTATGAAAAAATTACGTTTCAAAAAGTTATGGGCTTTTAAAAGTAGAAAAAATTAATTATTTTATTTTTAGCGAAAACAGCTAAGGTAAGTACAATTTGACTATCACCATTGAAGCCAGCTTTAAAAAACTAAATAAATAAGTATTTTGAATTATTTTTTGTATTGTAAGACTAACGGTTCCAGAGAAAAGTTAATTTTACTGTTCGTGATAAACGCAGTACGTTGTCTGAGAGCGCCCAATGTTATTTTTATGGAGAATATCAAACAATTAATTTCTTCCTTATTTTCCAAACCGTTTTCCATGAAACTTCGTATAATCGTAAGATAAAATCACCCAACGAAACGCACTAAAAAAAGCTTGGTATTACCGAGGTGTAGGTTCCCCCCATAAAATTCCAACAATTAATTTAACTTTGTTTCTCTTGTTCGAATTTCAGAAAAAATGAATTATTGGAAACAAAGGAATGTTTATATTTAGATCTTTTTAGGTAGAGTCATAAACAATAGTCGTTTTTAAAAATATATATAAAATAAATATATAGTGTTCGATAATTTAAAAATGGTCCGATCGAGACCAAATTTAGTAGAGACGTGTATTCCTACAAATGCTCGGACGAGTTCGTAAACCAGACATATCGTCAATGGGAAACGGGTAGTTTTTGTTACCCCAAAATGGGGTTGTTTTGCGTTTTCACATGTAATTTTAAAAAAATTTAATTTTATATTTACACCATTGGAATCACCTTAAAAAAACTACACAATTAAGTTCCTTAAAGTTTTTCTCTATCTCAAACGGTTACCGAGATATTAAAAAATCTAAACACAGTACGTTGTATTGTGGGGCTCCAAAATAATCTTATGGAGGATAGGGAAAAATTAATATTTCCCAAATTAATCTATTTTTTTTTATGAGACGTGATATTTAGCTTCATGTGATTAAGAACTAACATTTTAAGCAAAAAAATCATAATTATGTGTTTATCATGGCAGCAAACCTGCATATTCTTTTCCCATATTAATCATAAAGGGAATTGCAAATTTATTTATGGACAGATTGATGAAAGTTGTATAAATGTTAGAAAAAAATATTATGGTAAAATGACTTCTTTTAGTGTTCCTCACAGCAGCTAACCTGCACACTCTTTATATTAATCTTAATAAAAAGGCAAATAATTCTCATGTTTATGGACATATTTTTATAAAACTTGTCATATATTATAATTGATTTGGAAATTGTAGTACGCAGGTCTGCTGCGACTATTATATTTTTAGAAATTTTATTTGTGAACAATAAATTATTAAATGATATTTAGATTAACTTTAAAGAATATAATAGTTCCATTACAGATTGTCGTTTTTAAATTTACTTAAGGGAGAAAGTATGTGTCGGTCCACTGATACCGTTTATTTAAAAGTCATGTGTCAAGGCTTTGTATAAACTGACTCATAGAGACTGTGTTACAAATAATATTTCTGAAGGTCAAACCAATTACAGGCCAGATTGTGTTGCAAGTTACGAAATAATTTGCACCATTAGTCACAGTCTCTTTGCACAGTGTGATATTTGTTGTAATAACACAACAATATAAGTAACAATTAAGGTTACATTGTCACCTGCGGGTGAGGTATCGAGGGTTGCCAACATAATCGATGTGACAGCATACGTGTCGGGGTTGGTACCCCTGTCGGGTCAGAACAGCTGATAAATAATGACGTTGCGCCACCATTAATCTCCCTCGCGCGGGTGAATGGGCCATGAGTTTACAGTGTGTCCAAAGGCCATGTTCGCAGAGAGTTCATCAGAATACCATTAGCCTTCGAGGAACTACTGGACAACCAACGGCTCCTAATTTAATTACCAACACATTGAGCATTTCTCGGTGTATTAAATTAAATATATAAAACACTTTTTAAATATTTTATTTAGTTAATCAAATTAAGTCGACGCACTACTCTAAGGTACGACGAAAAGTCTTACTAAGGTGGCGTAATGTACGTTGCAGATGTTAAAAATCCATCTTGGGTACTAAATTATTCATTTCTTTATCGCATTAGTTGTGTTTTTCTTTGCAAAAGTGTTAAGTAAGGAATATTGTAGGATGGAACAGAACTCATTTATCAATTAAAAATAAATGGAATCAGTGGACTGACACATACTTTGTCCCTAAGTAAATTTAAAAACGACAATTTGAAATAGTTGAAGTTTATCTAAATGTCATTTAAAAACGTATTGTTTCAAATTGTTAAAGTTTTATGGGAGGGAACTCCCCCCTCCCGTGATTTTTCGTTGCATGATACCAGCTGATCCATTTGTCAGGAACAAGGTATCTGAAAAAGTAAAGAGAAGTTTTTGTCCAGAACTAAAAACTTCCCTCAAAACATATAGTAGTTTGATACAAATCACGTCATAAATCTTTTACATCACCTTTACTTCTCATGGTTTTAGTTACCTAGGCTTGGATCATTATTTGTTATTCCTACGTACAGTTCCTGGGTCCAGCATTAACCATAATTCTTACGTTATAGCAGTAGAGTGTTAAAGAAATGAAAATAAAATTGAAATACCCCCGTCGCAGTAGACCTGCGTACTCAGCGAATTTCCAAATCAATAATGTAATAATATATGACAAGTTTTATAAAAATCTGTCCATAAACATGAGAATTATTTGCCTATTCTCCATAAGATTAACATAGGAAAGAGTGTGCAGGTTTGCTGCTGTGAGGATCACTGAAAGTAGGCATTTCTATCATAAACAATTTTTTTTTAACTTTCATAACCAATTTCATCCACATCTATACAAAACTGAGTTGCCATATATTATAATACATGGGAAAAGAGTATGCAGTTCTGCCATGATAACCCCAAAAACATGATTTTTAAGCATAAACGGGTGGTATCACAAAATGAAGGTAAATACCAAGTTTAATCCAAAAATATTGATTGATATGGGAAATATTAATTCTTCTTATCCTCCATAATAATACAATGCCCCAAAATACAACAACTGTGTTTAGATTTTGTAATATTTCAGTAACCGGTGAGATTAAAAATACTTTAATAGACTTATAATTGAGTATTTTTTTAAGCTGATTCTAATGTGAAGATACTTAAATTTTTTAAAATTACATGTAGAAAATGCCAAAAAATTAGTACAAACCCCCCCCAAACTATCCGTTCCATTGACCGATATGTCATTTTACGAACTCGTCCGAGCAAATGAGAATACACGTCTCAACCAAATTTTGGTCTCGATGGAATTTTTACGAGAGTTTGGTTCACAGATACATACATAAATATATATATATATATATATATAGTATATTTTATTTCTGGTAATTGTATACATTTCTGGTATAGGAAATTCATTTATAAAATAATTTTATATAAATATACTATTGTTTTTTGTCTCTAGGCAAAGAAGAAAAAATATCATGGTCCGGGTATAACGCCATGAGACCTACGGTAATAATCTTTTAAATTCGCTAAACTGTGTTAATTATCATTGATCACCTCGAATCCACATGAGTATTTCGGGGATATGAGGGAAGGTGAACAATCACTGGACTGTCCTGGAACGCTCGATACTAATCAAATTACTTTCGGGGATTTGACAAAGTCCTAACAGGTTTAGCGAAAGAAAAATTGTAAACTTCATTAATTAATTAACAGATCAACGTTTATATACAACAATCAATTAATTTTGGTACACTACGAAGATGGCACTGAAAACTTCAACACACATTTTACTTTTTACGATATGGGGAAAGTATCGTTTTCGTAATATATAATAACTTAATATAATATTATAAAGAAGAGGTGGTTTCTTTATGTTTGTGGGTTTGTTGTGGCAAGTAAACGCGAAAAATACTGAACTGACCGGTTTGAAATTTTACAGAAAGGTAGATCTTAAACTCATGCAACACATAGGCATATTAGTTCCCTTAAAATCGCCTCGGGCTAGCCCCATGAACGTCCTAAGTTTCAATATTAATTTTCAAATAATGAAAACATAAACTACTTGAATGTCAACATGTGAACACTAAAATTTGACTTTCGGGAATAAGAAGAAAATAAAGTTGAATTTTCAGATAAACTGCTGGATCGAAATTATGGATGAAATTATTTGTAGTAGAGTTTTATGTTGCGCCAATTATTGTTTTTAAGAAGTTTTTGATGACTCTCTTTTACGTTAATCCTTATCCTCTCCCAATATTTGACAGATGTTACTTTGTCATGTTGTAGACACTCGTGTTTTGTCATTTTGTAAACAATGAAGAATTAATTAACAATAACTTAAATTTATCAGTAGAGCCTACACCTCTCTGCCTTTTTTACCCGTGCGAAGAACGGGTACGTTGGCTAGTAACTTAATATAATAGCTTTTGAATACAAACTGAGAGTGAAAATATTAGTTTTGAGGCTTCTTGAAACAATGAAAAGTCATTTTCGAACTGATACCTGTCAGTCAATGCAGCAACGCCGAGTATCGAACTTTAATGAAATTTGGTTGAATGGTGTACTTTGGTGACATCTCCGAAAAGCTTTCATACCTTAAATGTTTATTCGTAACGGGTAATTTAACCTCCAAAGAAGAGGAATTTCTCAAAATGATTTTAATTAAAATTTAAACGTCTATAGGAGTTTTGTTTCTTACTTGAATGACATTTTTACAATATACGAGTATTATAGGAGATTAACAAATTTTTTTGATAAATTTAAACGTTGATCAACATTTTTGGATGGAATTATTTGACATAAAGCCCTTGAATTCCCGAAATTATCATTATGAATTGAATTAAACAAATCGTGTACTTATAATTTTTTTACCTAAGCACTACCCAATATCTAGTATTGGTTGAGAATTTACTCGCATTAAAATATACCGAGGTAAATTCTTCTCCAATAAGTAAAGGTTTTGAAGGAGTAGTAAGACTTTACGTTCACCTCCTTTAAGAGGGTTTCCCAAAATTTCAAAGTAATTTATAATCTATTTTATCATAGCAAATTAATTCAATTATTTATTTGGAATTCGTTGTTAGAGTTGTTAGCGTTGTATGTTATGTTTTTGGTGTTACATTGTTATTGTGGACATTTTCCATCACAGTTAGTAAAAAATTCATGACTTTTGGGATCTGGAATCAGATAAAAAATGTTTGTATTTACTTCCCTAAGGGAAATAGGTTAGATCATGGATATGTCTAAAGGGAATGTTTTCAGCTCCTATACAGCTGGTCTTGTGTTCCAAATTTTGGTCGGTAAAATTGTTAACCCCCCTCCCCACAGAGCTATGACATATCCATGTCAATTAGTAAATACTGTATTCTGAGCGAAAACAGTAAAAAGCTGAATAAATAACAGGTTACTAACCTTAATATCCGTCGATCCAAGTTTGATAGTGGTTAGTTTGATTGGTTAGTGGTAGTTTGATTGAGTTTGATGGTGGAAACCGGCCGGTAAACACAATACCAAATTAGTTAAATTTTAAAGTTTTAAATGTTTTAAATGTACTGTTTTGTCTAAATGTGTGTATGTTATGTATTGAAGAGGATATAACGACCTCCAATGGAGTGAACAATTGACATTAGTTTGAAAATGAACCACGAGTTCGAAACCCTGGGTCACAGACGATAGTGACAAATAGAATTGGATCGACGGATATTAAGATTAGTAACCTGTTATTTATTATCCACCAATTCAGGAGGCTTATAAATAAAAATTAATAAAAAGCTGAAACCAAATATTTTTTAAACAGTAAAAAAATTACGAAATATTTCAAGAAAAAAGTAAGTCTTTTAAATTTTAGACTGCTTTAAACATTTTTTGTTTCAGATTTTTACCTGCTTATTCCGGATTGTTTACCCTTCTTATGTTTCAGCCCACCTGAAACTTCGTGAAACTTTTACAAATTGAGATAAAAAATTACCGACGAGGCCTGGTAGAGGACAAAACGGATTTTGTATTACATTAAGGATCGAGGACCAAGTTTCTCTAAATTTCTTTAATGTACGATTGACAGAAGAGCTCCAGCAACAAGCACTTTCTCCGATCCAGCGTCCAATGTCGACGCAGACTTTCTCGCTATTCAATAGAGAAAAACGTCTCTAACAATGCCAATGAAAAGCTCCGTGACCTAGTGAACTGACTACAATAAAATCTGAATAATAAAGTCTACAATGCAGGTGAAGGGAGGAGAGGAGGAGAGTTCTTTAGCGTTTTCCTCCGCAAGTTGCAACTCAGTTTCACACTTCACTTCCATCTGTGAGGTTTGAGTTTAGACGAAGTTTGTTTTTTTAACAACAATACCTGTAAAATGTCCTGATTAAACATTTGAATCCAATTGTTATAAAAATGTATTTACCTCCCTGTGGGAAATAGGTTAGATCAAGAATCTGTCTAAAGGGAATGGTTTCAGTTCATATAACCAGCTGTTATATTCTTATACAGGGTGTATCTGAAATATACATAAAAAATTTCTGATATTGTTTCTTACTCTTCAACGTCTGACGCAGGAGGTTTGCTTCCTCACAGTCCATTTCTTTGTCAACACTATATAATAAATTGCGATGTATTTCCTCCTCTTTGAAATCTATATCAGCATGTAAAAGTCACTAAAACACTTGAATATCACTGGATAGAACAACAAATCCACACTAACGTCATGATTCGCGCAGGAAGAAATCCACAGGTGTACGCCGTAAACGGACAAATACTGACGCGCAGGAAAGAGGTGAAGTAGATTAGATTATTGAAATGGAAACCTACCCAGGTAGGTATTTTAAGGGAAATATGAATGAGAAATGAGTGTAGGATGATTGTGGCGTGATCTTGTAGTCTTGTTACTGACTAAGGCTGACATGTTCCAGGACAGGACTTTTGATTAATAGCCCAACTGTCGATGGCAACTAAGGGACCTACAGTTTAACGTGGAATCCGAACTACTGACTCTGAATTACGAACTGGCCTAATTATGAGGATGATCTTTGCGGATTAACGTAGTACTCAATAGTGCAGAGGTTAATCTACACAAGAGAACACTACACCCACCGACCATCGCTCACAACTATCCACAATTCGTGACCTCCAAGTAGCTGGATTACAGGACGACGCCACAGTCCATAGTCATGTGGTTAGTGTACAAGTTTATTTGAATGTTTACGAAGGAAGGAAGCTCGTGAGATTGACATTCCTAAGATATTAAACAAAAACAGACAACCCAGTGGAAAAGAGAGCGAAGCGATCCCTCACGCGGGATCCGAAACTCCACAAGATACCGGACAGTTCCAGCTGGACAGTTGTCCATTCAAGTGACTCCAGCGTTACTCACGGCTACTCTGTATGCAGAGAGCAGTGACCGCGGCAGGTTTCACAGCAGTTACTTCCCAAGGACGTTCCCTCGGCCCAAACAAGGCAAGGACTCCGCCGAGGTCGGCGTCCACTATGCTGAGCAATGTGTCTGTCAGTTAATCAGATACAGTACTACAATGTACTACAATGTGTCTGTCAGTAAGCTAATTCATCGTTACACTGTGTGTCAGTTCATCAGCTACTGAAATATGCTACAATGTGTCTGTCAGTTAATAGGCTACATAACTGTGCTACAATGTTTTTGTCAATTAATCAGCTACTCTACAATGTGTCTGTCAGTAAGCTAATTCATCGTTACACTGTGCGTCAGATAATCAGCTATTGAAATGTGCTACAATGTGTCTGTCAGTTAATCAACTACTAAAATGAGCTATATTGTGTCTGTCAGTTAATCGGCTACATAATTGTGCTACAATGTTTCTGTCAGTTCATCAGTTACTGAAATGTGCTACAATGTGTCTGTCAGTTAATCAACAACTAAAATGAGCTATATTGTGTCTGTAATCAGCTACTAAAATGTGCTAAAATGTGTCTCTGAATTACGAACTGGAGTAATTATAAGTATGGCCTTTGCGAATCCACACAAGAGAATATTACATTCTCAACAATTTTTCATAAGTAGCCTATTCACAGTTCGTGACCTCCAAGTAGCTGGGTTACAGGACGCCACCGCCCTAATCCTCTTCATCCGTAACATTACGAACTCCTCTAGGATGTTTTGAACCTCGATTATGCTTCAGCGGTATTGCTACTTCAACTGGTTGACTTTCAAGGGTTCCTTAAGTAGTTAGGAATCTATTAAATCCTACTATTCGACTCAAGATATTTCAAATTCCAAGATGATGATTCACCTCGCTGCCGTGTGCTACATCACCGTACAGCTATCTCGTTAGTTAGCCTCCACGCCGTAAAATGCACTACTCCAATTGGCTCGTCACTTTTTCCTCTCATCAGGCACGATTGGACGACCAATTAGATGTAGCGGACGCGCCTCTGGTGTCGCGTGTAACGCGCGGCTTCGTCGGTCTCCGATCACCGCTACCGCTTCATACGGTTACCGGACCGATTCATTTCCTGTAATTGTCTACAACAGCCACACTGTGAACCGGAATAGAAAAAAAGCTATAAAAAGTCTCCTGGAAATTCAAAATCCGTTACATGATATACCTACTAGTATGTTTAATAACCTCTGTCAGCAGGAGTGGCGGAATATTTCGTTTTAGCCCCATAACAAGTGTTAACTTAGTACTAGCATTACTGGTTACAAGATTGTCGTTAAAAATGGTTGGCTAACAAGTTAAAGGTCAAGTGATTAGATTAGATTGTTGAAATGGCGACCATACTATAAGGTAGGTATTTTAAGCCAAGTATGAGTGAGAATCGAGTGTAGGATGATTGTGGCGCGATCTTGTAGGCTTGTTACTGATTGTAGCGGAATATTTCGTTTTTGTGTTAATTTTGAAAAATCTTTACTGGTTACAAGATTGTCGTTAAAAAATGTTGGGCTGTCAAGTTAAGGATCAAGTGATTAGATTAGATTATTGAAATGGCAACAATACGATAAGGTAACTATTTTAAGCCAAATTTGAATAAGGATTTAGTGTAAGCTAATTGTGGCGCGATCTTGTAGTCTTGTTACTGACTAAGGCTGACATGTTCCTTAGCCAATTGCAACTAAGTGACCTACAGTTTAACGTGAAATCCGAACTACTTTTAGCGTCAAAATGACGAACTAGCCTAATTACGAGGATGTTCTTTGCGGATGAATGTAGCATTCAATAGTGTGGACGGTAATCTACACCAGAGAATATCACATCCACCAACAATCGCTTTTAGCTATCCAAAATTCGAGACCTTCAAGTAGCTGGATTACAGGACACGTCACCGTCCCTACTGCAGTCTCCTATTAATTAAATACCAATAAATAGTGACACCAATGTGTTTGTGCATAAATTAATATTATAACTATGTGTTAAAACGTTCCTTAGAATTCGAAAGAAGATGGGTATTTTATTATCATATTTGATACTTTAACTTTAAACGATATAGTTAGAATTACACGAATCAAAACTATAATTAATGAATTGAACTACTAAAATAAAGCAAACTAAATAAATGCATGTTAATGCTTTCATACTGAACTGTCAACTATTTAACTTCAAATGTAATAGTTTATTGTCATCAATAGGCATCGTCGGAACATTATTAAGTAGATAAAGTGCTCATTTCAGCACTTGAAATGTTTAAGTAGGTAACAATTTCAATAATTTCTCAGTCATATCTAAGGTATGCTTACCATTTAAGACATCAACAGTAATGCCTTTGAGCCTTCAATACCTCTGCCTCGGTCACTGAATCTAATCCATAAGCCGATTATCACAACCACTTGTAAACCAGTTTTAATTTATTTCCTCCAGTGGAACTAAAAACCAAGCTCTCCTACAAATTATCAAAATATCTCAATAAAAAGCTTAAGAATTATATATATATATATATATATATATATATAGATGTGAAATATACTATAATTAAAATATCTCAATAAAATCTTAAGAATTTTATATATATATATATATAAAGTAAGAAAAATTTAAAAACTCTAAACCATTATAATTTCTATTGGATATCCGCCATTTATTTGAATTTTTCACAAAAATTATTTTTCATCTAAAAAAAACTCATTAAGAATTAGTAGGAACGGCTTTTAGGTTCTGAATTTATAGCTATAAGCGATTGTTGGTGGATGTGATTCATCCGCAAAGACCATCCTCATAATTAGACCAGTTCGTCATTTTGAGGCTAAAAGTAGTTCGGATTTCACATTAAACTGTAGGTCACTTGGTTGCAATTGGCTGATTGGCTATTAATTAATTAACAGTCCTGTATAAAGGAACATGTCAGCATTAGTCAGTAAAAAGACTACAAGATCGCGCGATAATATATATTTTATATATACATTATTTAACTGTTAGTTTGAATATACAGGATGTAAATGAAAAACGTTTTAGGACTTCGGTGAGTGATTAGGTACATTAAAGCAAGAAAAAAATTTCCAATGCACGTATGGTCTAAACCGCTTATTTTCTCAGATATCCGCCATTTTGCATTTTTCACAAAATACTTTTTATTTCAAACATGTTTTAACGGATTCTTTTCAAATTTAGTAAGTGTTTTATACTAGTAGACTACTATTATTAAGAAAATAACTAGCATGATCCAAGCTCAAAATTCAAAATGGCGGCCATTTAAAATTTTAAAACTAAAATACTTTGAAAATGGTAAAAATACAATGGACGCCGTTTTGGATTTTGAGCTTGGATCATGGTAGTTATTCTACTAGTATAAAACACATACCAAATTTGAAAATTATTTGTTAAATAGTTTGAAATAAAAAATATTTTGTTAAAAATACAAAATAGCGGATACCTAAGAAAATAGGCCTTTTAGGCCACACCTCTATTGGAACTTTTTTCTTCCTTTTAATGTACCCAATCACTCACCGAAGTCCTGAAACGTTTTTCATAGACACCCTGTATAAATGTGTTTTAATTTTACCATTGATTACTGAAACAATTTAATGATGGGAATGAGCGAACAGGCTCGTGTAAACATACCTCTCGTATGTTCACACAAAATATTCCATAAAGATCACAATTGTAAAAATTTACATAAAGTCTTTGATTGCTTAGAAACAGCAAGTCTAGATGTGAGAAGAGTTTATGTAAGATCTAATGTCACTTCTAATAGTCCTTTCGTACAATGTTATTTTTTAATAAGATGCGTATCAACATTCTAAAAGGAAACAACTTCAAGTAAGTAAGAAGTAAGAACGGAATAAAAAAGGTTTATTTGGTAATATCCTTATGATAAAGTGACAGGTAAAAATCACTCTATACGTTCTCCTTTTCATAGGTAAAAGTTTTGTAGGCTAATCTGCGTATTGTAAACTAGCAGCATTGAATTTACATATTTAGTTATAAAAAAGCTCGTCCTTTATACGGGTCGTAGGATTCAGTTTAAAGAAGAAAGATTGTCATACCAAAATGTAAACCTGAAATCCTAAACAAATCAGTACAAAGAAAATAAATAAATACTTTATAATTAAATAGATTAGAACATTTTTATAATATTATTAAAATTATTTATACGCTAAAATAATTTTTGATACAGGTATTATTTCGAAATGGTTTTAAAATCAATTACCAATATAAACTAACCAATATTGATTTTGATTTGAGAGCTGTTTGTTTTTCTTTCTATTAAATCATTAAACTACAAAGACAACTGATTATTACCAGTAAGTGATTAATTGAATACTGAAAACAACATGTGACTAATATCGCGTAAAAAGTGGGTTTTTAAATGCTCGTTATTTACTTTTCAAGGGACGGCGGACAATTCCAAGCATTGAAAAACCTTCTCTGGAATGTAGAGAATGCATTAAATAAGTCTCATTGACATCAGCCCCGTTTTTATGGGGAAGACGGCGTAAAATGCCTCCTGGAGCGTCACAAACACAAATCATCGAGATAAGACTTGTTTTGGATTTTCTAACACACGAAACGTAAAAATAACTAAAAAATTAATAACTCTAAGCAAAGTAAAGACAAAAATTTAATTTTATTTATATAGATTTTAAAAAGTGAAATATTGTTCGTTCTAGTTAAACGTATTTGGCTTTAAAACAGGAACTGTAAGTCTGACTATCGGTAGCTATAAATACTGTATTTAACAACCGATTCATGTCGATATCGATTCGCAAATCTGTATCGAAATTCACGCCTCAGCGGAGGTGGATACTGGATATAGCTCAATGGAGCGGCCCGTTCTGCTTCTGGTTACAATCCCGCGCTCGCTCAGCCGTCACAGCTGACGTATAATCAGCTGACACAACAATCAGCTGATATAACATGTGTTCAGGTTTACAGTAAATTTCATACTATCTGTAATGCTTCAGTTGCTCGTCATAACGGCGACATTCGTAACTTCCTCTCAATGCGTTGTAGGATTGGAAAGTGTAGGATTGTAGGATTGACTTATCAGGAGTCAAAGGTTGCTGGATCGAAACCAGTAAAGACACACGGTATGTCCTCTGTGATTTAACTAACCGTACAGGTCCTAGGCACATATCGACGGGCAATTTGGCGTGTTAAATGAAAAAGATGAAAGTGAGGATTTTAAATTACATCAATTTTGTATTGACAAAACAACCTATTAAGTTTGGTTTTCAATTTGTACATGCTGTAATTAAGAAAAATATTTGTATTTCATTCCCTGTGGGAAATAGGTTAGATCATGGATATGTCTAAAGGGAATGTTTTCAGTCCATCTAAACAGCTGTTCTTATTCTTTTATATTAAAAATTCAATACAATAGCTCTTCTATCTTCTATGGAAACCTGTTACATATTTTCCATCTTACAAATCACCAACACCAACAAAATAAAATGGTAATAAGAATAAATAAATGTGTTGGTAAGAAAATAAATTTGCTAAGAATATATTGCAGCACTGACATTTGCCACAGTACGATTATGTTTATTTACCTTTAATTTTATTGGAATAATATTGTTACAAGAATAATAGCCTAACCACTGATATAATCTCACCACACAAAATTTGATATCCACCTGCTAACCTATCTTAAAATCATCTGAGGTCTTAACAAACTGGGATTAAACGTATTTGATAAATTGCATTCTAAAGTATTAATTGTAAATAACTAATATTACACTAATTTATAATATTTTCAATTTAATTTTAACTTATTTACATTTATGCTTATTTTCAACAGTAATTAACTGATTAACTTTTAACTTATATACATAACGGCCTTCATGTTATCTTTATTGAAACTATTATACAGTAGATTTGACCCAAGCCTTTTCTTACGTTTTACAATGAATATGTTACTACAGTTAGTGAACACAAAAAATTATTATTAAGTCGTTAATATAAAAAATAGGTGTTTCATTAAGTCGTTGAGAGTATTAAAATAAATTTATAAAAAAATGTCGAAACTTTCCATGTATAACTTGATGTTGATTATATGTTGACTGGGATGGTGGCGACATCCTGTAATCCAGCTACTTGGAGGTCACGAATTGTGGATAGTTGTGAGCGATGGTCGGTGGGTGTAGTGTTCTCTTGTGTGGATTAACGTCCGCACTATTGAATACTACGTAAATCCACAAAAGACTATCCTCATAATTAGACCAATTCGTAATTCAGAGGGTGTGGTTCGGATTCCACGTTAAACTGTAGGTCCCTTAGTTGCCATCGGCTGTTGGGCTATTAATTAACAGTCCTGTCTAAGGAACATGTCAGCCTTAGTCAGTAACAAGACTACAAGATCGCGTCACAATCATCTTACACTCAATCCTCATTCATACTTGGCTTAAAATACCTACCTTGTAGTATGGTCGCCATTTTAAATAATCTAATCTAATCTAATAGTCTAACCTCCATTCCATTTACCACAGTAAAATGTTCTACACACCACATAACCTTAAGTATATTAAAATAATTCAATTACAGTACTGTAAAACATGTTTAACAATTTGGAACCTAAAACATAAACCACTCAATTAATCTTCAAATAAATAATATACGAAATTGAAAGTACATCGCCCTCTACGGAAAATTGACAACAATGTGAAATCTGTCAGATTTGTACCACGTGTTAGACGTGTCTATTGTACAAGGTCTATTGTACGAGGTCTATTGTCCGGAGTCACGCAGAAAATGTAATTCCAGTTGGCCCAGACTATACTTGGCCTTTGTCCATTTTGCCCTACTCGTCAAATTGATTGAACTTTTAACATTCTTGTGAATGTCACGAAAACATTTTCCAGTGGACGAACTGGATGTTATAAATTGAAAATGCTACAGCGCGCTTTGGATGGAAAATCTGTTACATGTTTCTAGATATTCGGATGGGTATGGATTGTTTAATGGAAATAGAATGTAGCCTTTTTCGATTTTAACAAATAGAAACAATGCCAATTATTTTACAACTTGACCGTACTAATTATGAAACTGTTTCTCTTGAACTATTTACATAATTTTACAGCCTTTTAATAAGCATAAACATCATCATGTATCTGCTACTAAGTAGAACTTCGTTGTGAGCAATGTTTCGGTGGGTGTGATATTATCTAGTGTGGATTAACGTACGCATTATTGAATACTAAGTACATCCGCAAAGGCCATTCTCATAATTAGACCAGTTCGTAATTCAATGGAAAAACTATTGTGGTTAGGATCCCAAGTTTAACTGTAGGTCCTTAGATTAGATTATTGAAAAGGTAACCATACTAGAATGTAGGTATTTTAAGCGAATAAGGATTGAGTGTAAGATGATTTTGGCGCGAACTGTTAATTAATAGCCAAACTAAGAGACCTACAGTTTAACGTGGAGTCCAAACCACTGCCTTTGAATTACGAATTGGTCTATTTATGAGGATGGTCTTTGCGGATTAACGTAGTATTCAATAGTGCGGACGTTAATCCACACAAGAGAACACTACACCCACCGACTATCACTCATAACCATCCACAATTCGTGACCTCCAAGTAGCTGGATTACAGGACGTCGCCACCATCCCATTGGCTGTTGGGTTATTAATTATGTCAGCCTTAGTCAGTAACAAGACTACAATACCGTACCACAATCTTATTACACTCATTTCTTATTCACACTTGGGTTAAAATACCTAGCTGGGTAGTTCGCCATTTTATAAAGGTAACAAATACAGTAATAGAAAACCTGTCTGCTGTGCGTTACTAATAGAATCAATGTGTTCCAAAATTTGATTATTCCAAACCTTGTTATACGCTATCTCAGTTTGGGTTCACCAGTCCCTTTCCTATAGATTTCACTAAAACAGCAATGTAATGTAATTAGGGTAAAATTATTGTGACGCGATTTTGTAGTCTTGTTACTGACTTAGCTGACACGTTCCTAAAACAGGACTTTCAATTAATAGCCAAACAGTGAATTGTATCTAAGGGACCTACAGTTCAATGGGAAACGAACCAAAATTTTTCCTCTAAATTACAAACTAGTCTAATTATGAGGATTGTCTTTGTGGATGAACGTGAATCAGATCCACACCAGAGAATATCACATCCACCGACCATCGCTCATAAATATCCACAAATCCCCACTTCCAAATAGCTGGATCACAGGACACGCCACCGTCCCAGTCAATATTTGTGTGTAAGTACCGAGCGTTTTATACGCAAGCCACTGCAATGAGAACCCTACTCTAGCCATTTCTTCTCCGTGATTCATCCAGTGCAAATGCAGTATTTCCCGCACTCCCACATTCCCTCAAGGCGGACTACGCCCCTCGGGAGGTGTGGGCACGACCGCCAGGAGACCTTGGAAGGCCGTCATCACTTCCCACGCGCTATCTCCACCATCTACCTGCCGTGTTCCCATGGGTCTCCGCCCACTTGGCTCCGGAACTGCCTAATCCACCTGACAACGTTAACTTTCACACGGTTTTTACTTTCCGTTCGGAATTTGTTAGGAGCAGGCTTTGAACACGTGTATTGAATATGGAAGAGAAAGGTGTAATATTAAATGTTTTATTATCAACATAATGAATTATCAACATCGGTAGTATTTTTAGCCCTTTTAGTGAACAAGACAAACCCTTATCTTGTTTCGACTAAACTTAAACCTCTTGATGTATAAGTAGTTAATAACACAATAACGAATGGCGTCTTGGTCCGGATTCGAACAGGCGACCTTTGAATTACGAAGCGAACAAATTACCTAGCTATTAAACTTGAATTATTAGTATTATTTAATTAGATCCCTCAATCGAATACCTTTAATATTTTGCATTTTTAGCGAATTTTCCTTAGAGCAGAAGTTAAAAATCATAGTTTATGTGTTTATGGCAGATAACCTGCATACCTTTTTCCCATGTTAATCATATTGACAATGGACAAACTCCTTTATTTATGGACAGATATTGATAAAACTTGGTACACGGTCAAAATAAATATAGCTCATGGTAACAATTCCTACTTTTAGTGTTCCTCACAGCAGCAAACCTGCATCCTATTTCCCAAGTTAATCTTATTACACTCATCTCTCATTCACACTTGGCTTAAAATACCTGCCTTGGTAGGTCGCCATTTCAAATGGTAATGGTTTATGGACGGATATGATAAAACTTTTCATATGGTCAAAATAAAAATAGCTTATGGTAAAAATGCCTTCTTTCAGTGTTTTTCACAGCAGCAAACTTGCATACTCTTTCCGATGTTAATCTTATGCAGAATATGCACACTTTTTCGTTTATTGATGATATTTATCAAACGTGTTATATATTATTATTTGGAAATTCGCTGAGTACGCATGTGTGCTGCATCGGGGTATTATGTGATCCAATCTTCGTTATTTCTATGATCGAAATATTTTTAGAGTATTTATATAGGTCGACATATTTTTATTGCATCCATCAAATCTTCAATTCTACACTGAATTTTCAATTTATAAATTAAATAAATAATTTAATAAATGACTGGGACGGTGGCGACGTCCTGTAATCCAGCTACTTGGAGGTCACGAATTGTGGATAGTTGTAAGAGATAGTCAGTGGATGTAGTGTTATCTTGTGTGGATTAAAGTCCGCACTATTGAATACTACGTTAATCCACAAAAACCATCCTCTAATTAGACCAATTCGTAATTCAGAGGCCGTGGTTCGGATTCCACGTTAAACTGTAGGTCCATTAGTTTGCCATTAATTGGGCTATTAATTAACAGTCCTGTCTAAGGAACATGTCAGCCTTAGTCAGTAACAAGACTACAAGATCGCGCCACAATCATCCTATATTCATTCCTCATTCATACTTGGCTTAAAATACCTACCTGGGTAGGTCGCCATTTCAGTTAAAAGTATAAAAAGTAAAGTATAAAAGTATAAATTCACAATATTTAGCGTACAGATTTAAAATTGAAACCTTCCTCACTTTACATATTTTCAAACACATAAATCCCTTGATGAAATATGTGATTTCATTCTCTCATTTTATCTGCCCAAATAAAACTAACTGAAATGCTGCGTTATCAATTTTTGCATAAATTATAATTACTTTTAGGGTCGGCTGTAGTAAAATAACTCAATAAAAGTGGAATATTTCAATCGAAAGAGTTTATAACCTGTCAGGCTGAATCCGACTGTAAAGTCTGTCGTATAAAAGCCAACCCAGCAAGAGGTTGAACAGAATCGAACAAGGCAGACAGTGGATGTCAGACGAATTACATTATCTGATTCTTTAACTTATAAGAGAGAAGCGAAATTCTATCTTTTATTCTAACGTGGTGCTGAACCCTAAAAATCGTATAGTAAACCCTTTTTAAAGATCCATAATACCTAATACTTACACTGAAACTGTGATTTATATTTATTTCAAATATATCCAAGCTTGTTTTATTGTATTGAATAATTTATTAAAATCAAAACAACATGTACTTCATAAATAAAACTCACAATTTCACACTGTAAACAGAAAAAAATAAATATCTGATAACTGATTTAGCCTTGTCATGTGCTTGATAAACATTCATTTTTTTAATTGAGAATTTTTTACATGAAACTTGTTAACATAAAACCAATGTTAATTTTATAGGGGATAAGAAAAAATTAATATTTCACTTATTAACCTTTGATTTTAGTGCCTATGAGAATAAGCAAACTCTATTATTTGTTGTCAAATATTGATCAAGATTTTCATATATTACTACAGTAATATTATTGATATAGAAATTCACCGAGTACGCAGGTCTGCTGCGACGGTGGTTTTTGTTTTAAAAATGTATTTCTATTAACCATATAAACAAATTTGTAAAATTTATTTTGTAACAATTTTTTTTTATTTGTGACTACAGTGGAATTTGATTTCATATTCGTAAATATCTGCATATAAACTCAATGTTAACTTATCTCATAAACTACAGCATCAGATTAGATTAGATTATTGAAATGGTGACCTACACAAGTGGGTATTTTAAGCCAAGTATGAATTATAAATTAGTGTAAGATGATTGTGGCGCGATCTTGTAGTCTTGTTACTGACTAAGGCTGACATCTTCCTTAGACAGGACTGTTAATTAATGGCCCAACAGCCAATGACAACTAATGGACCTTTGAATTAATTATGAATTGATCTAATTATGAGGATGACCTTTGTGAATATATGTAGTATTCAATAGTGCGGATGTTAATCCGCACAAGTTAATCCTACACCCACCGACCATCACTCACAACTATCCACAATTCGTGACCTCCAAGTAGCTGGATTACAGGACATAGCCACCGCCCCGCCACAGCTTGTAGGTCATTTTATTCGTACACAAAATAAATTAGTTTTAAAATTTCAATCTAAAAGTGACGTGAGTTTCTGCAGGGTTCAACCTGTTATTTGCATGGGCGGGAGTTATTGTGGCAAGTTTTGTGAGCTCAATGGACCGAGCCACAGTTTTCATCTGCCGTTCGTTATTCAAAAGGTTTTACATTTGAAAAGGTGTGGAAAATGAGGGGTAAATCTCCGTTTCTCCTCTCGCGTGGAAATTCCCATTATTAGAGTAACCACCTTAAAAGTTTTCAACCCTTGTTCCAGACCCACTAGGGAAAATTCACAGTATTTCTGAAGCACTATAAAAAACTCGTTAGATTATTTCTGTTCCATAATAGTTGAATGTAGTCGGTAAAAATAAATCAACCTAGTTTTTCATCTGTAGGTTTGTTTGTGTTTTTTAACAAAATTTATTTTATATAAACCTTTAAGACTTCACACAATAGTAACCGTTAACACCCAAAAGTTTTTTTATAAATTTGAATTAAAATAAAAAATTTTCAATATTGTGACCGCTTAAACATTAAATACAAACTAAAACCCCCCAAAATATTATTGACATGGATATGTCTTAGCTCTGGGAGGTGAGAGTTGGCATATTTGCGAGACCATAATTTGAAACAGCGACTTCATAGTTAGTTTACAAGAACAGCTGTTTAGATGAACTGAAAAATTCTCTTTAGACATACCCATGATGTAACCTAATTCCCACAGTGAAGTAAATATAAACATTTTTATACAGTTTCTACAATTTTCAAACAAAAAACCAATCGTCGAAATAAATAAATAAGAGTTTATATAATATTATATTTTTAAAACGATTAAACATAAACTTTAAGTAACCAAAATAAATCAAATGAAAAAATGAATTGAATTTCCTTAATTTATATATTTATATTACAATTATTTATTTTAAGTGAATATCAAACTATATACATTACTAACACATTGGTAATGTTAATTCAGATCCAGTAACCTGCATTACAGTGAGACCAGATACTGACTATTCATTATCAAAATTTAAATATATTTTTTTTACTTGGATATGTCCTAGCTCTGGGGGGGGGGTGTTGGCGATTTGTAAGATGGAAAATATGTAACAGGTTTCCATAGAAACTACCAGAGCTATTGTATTGAATTTTTAATATAAAAGGATAAGAACAGCTGTTTAGATGAAGTGAAAACATTCCCTTTAGACGTATCCATGGTCTAACTTATTTCCCACAGGGAAGTAAATACAAACGTTTTTAACGCGGCAAGCCCTCTCATTTTGAATCATCCGTGTGTCTAAAATAAAATTAATCCGAAATTTCGGTTGACTTCAGAGATAGTTAGTTTTAGATATGTAAACCTATTTAATTAATAATACACAAGTTCTGTTACTAGAAATTCAGATAGACAGTTTAATGGTATTGTTACAATAACATTCAAATTATATCATCAGTAATCTTATTTATCTTAATTTAAAAACTACCAGTTAAAAAAAGACAAATCAAGAACAATATTGACCGGAAAGCTTCGCAAACAGATGAATTTCCTCTCCACAACATGGAGTAATATACCGGGTGTTCTGCTGTGTACACAGCTCTCATCTGCAGTAACTTATTGTTCTGCAGCACCGGTCAGGTTTGACGGCGAAACTCTTGTTACCTTACCAAACCATTCTCTCAGTAAAAATATATTTTAGTAAATAATAGTAACCATTGGACGGACACTCACTTTACCCCTAAAAAACTAAATCAATTTCAAACCTGCTACAAATAATACTCAAATGAAATGATTGGCCCGAAATTTAAGGTTGTACTGATGAAAGCTTGAGGTAGTGTGAGCGAAAAAATCGATTGTTAAAAAAACATAATTTTAATGTTATCATAAATATGCTTTGACACAATTTTTTCAAGTTTTTTGTGAAGTTACAGGGTGAATAATTCGGAAATTTTGCGTTTTCATGCAAAAACTGTGGGAAAACTACTCATGCTTTAGAGCTGAAATTTTGGAAACGTGAATGAATAGCAGACATTTTTTCACATAAATTATGTGAAATTTTGAAATAAGGAAACAAATTTTGCATACTACAGAAAAGGATTTTTAAAGCCTCATTATTTAGTCAATAATTTTATAAAATATGTCATTTTGGAGGTCTAAAAATATACAAAAAAAAGGATTGTCTAAAAAAAAGGAAAGGATTGTAACGAATACTCGACACTAGCGCCGACCTAGCGGATTTAAGTTGTCCCTAACGTCGCTCGTACCTCATTAAGTTGGTATACGCCTATCCTAGGAAAATTTCGATTCACAAAACTCACATAAGGGTTTTTTGACTGGGACGGTGGCGACGTCCTGTAATCCAGCTACTTGGAGGTCATGAATTGAGGATAGTTGTAAGAGATGGTCGGTGGATGTGGTGTTCTCCCTTGTGGATTTAAAGTCCGCACTATTGAATACTACATAAATCCTCATAATTAGACCAGTTCGTTATTCAGAGCTGTGGTTCGGATTCCACGTTAAACTGTAGGTCCATTAGTTGCCATCGGCTGTGATGCTATTAATTAACAGTCCTGTCTAAGGAACATGTCAGCCTTAGTCAGTAACAAGACTACAAGATCGCGCCACAATCATCTTACACTCAATCCTCATTCATACTTGGCTTAAAATATAAAGTATTATGGTTGCCATTTCAATTATCTAATCTAATATAATCTAATCATCAACTATTTTGTAATATCCATGATAGTATACGTAGCATATCCTATAAGTGTTCAAAAAGTTGCGTGGGGAACGCTTCCAGAAAAATGAATGATTTCGTTCAAAGCTAACTAATTTAATTGGAACAAAGAGATGTTCCAATAATAACGTTAAATCAGGCAACTAAACCACTTTAAGCGATTCCCCGTAATTCTGAACCTAAAATCACTAAAATGGATTTGATTTCCGTATGTTTTTTCATCTTTTCACACCCGTCCCTTAGCTTATTTTTTACTGAAGTTTACTTACTGAAGTAAATTACATATAAAGTTTCTGTTTATTTTGTTTAAGAGTGAATTCATTCTATATGTGACAGTTCAATAATAAAATGATTACCATAAAATGTATAACCCAACCTAAATAAAAATTGAACAAGTGATTTTATTTCTAATATTTTTCTGTTTTTAGGAGATTAGAAGATTTAAATTTTTAAATCTTATCTTATAATAATATTATAAAATACTGATGAAATTTTTATTAAAATAAGGATTGGTTGACTATTGGAAATGAAGTTTGGTTTATAGTTTGGCTAATCTTGAGTTTTAAACGTAAAATAGTTTGGCGATTAAAAAAATTAAAAAAAAACATTTAGTAAGATTTTTATTAAAACGATTCAATTTATTTTCGTGGTTATTTTCTTTGAATTCTTCTGACATGTTAAATTCACAATATTTTAGTGTATCCAACAATTTTCCATATATTTTTATTATTTAGTTTATATTCATTTTTGCAAACGAGTTTGAGTTCACCCTCAGAGATCATCGTATTAGAAATACACGTACGATTAGAAAAAAACTACTATTTTGTGATGAATTTTGTTTGCCATAGAAGAATTTGTGAAATGTGAATTTCATACGGTTACTACAGTACTGTACTTTATTCTTTTTTTGTGAATAGAGAGTTGTTATTATTAAGATAAAACCTTGAGAAGGTACTTCGGGTTATTACACATCTGCTTAATTTATCTATACATCAAATTGGTCATTAGACTTTGTATGGTTCAAGTTAAGTTTAATTGAATGGATAAAAGGTAGGGTTATTTTGGTGGGATATAGCTAGGGATTAAAACTTGCACAGCCAAGGGTTGATGGGGGCTGTAGCTTACAGACTTTGCTACCAACCCTAACATTAGGCTGAGTACGGAACATGTTCAACACTGGATTACGTTTATCAGTACATATCTGCTTATTCGTGTAAAATTTACCTCTAAGACTTACTGGTAACGTAAAATCGCTTCCCTTTACCTCCCTATACTGTACACAATAAATCGTAAAATAATAACTTTCTATATTAACTTATTATTAAATTTTGGACTTTTGTTCTTTTTTACAACTACACTAAAATTAATTTACGTATAGGACAAGGACTAGTTAACGTTTGTATAATAATTTTTAAAACATAAAAACTGTGTTAATGTACTGATAGACACTGTCTCCTCCAAACTAATTTGGAAAAACTGAAATCTTTGACAAAACTATTATTTCCTTTGATTTTTATCGAAATATAATTTAAAATATGTTGTTTCAAAAATTATTATTCAAGGAGAAAATACGAATGGGGTTTGTAGGATAATGTGACATGGAAAACGGTTGAGAAATAAGGAATAAATTAATTTTTCTAATATGCTCCATAAGAAAAATATTAGGTGCGCTCAGAAAACGTTCATTTGGCATTTCTAAAATTAGCATTTTCAAATACACGTTCGTGCATTTACCACGAACAGTAAATTTAACTTTTCACCAGACCCATTAGTTGTAGACTAATGATTCAAAACTATAATTTTGACAGACTGACATCAGTGTATAACAAACGTAGTATTTAACTGATTAGTAATAATAAACTATTGTTAATCAACGTCATATGGACTTGTAAAAATGTTTGCTACGGTCAAAATTTGCCCGACTCCAAAACTGAAGGTCACCAGATCGAATTCCGCAAGGGTCAAAACCTGATCCTGTAGCCATTTCATCATTGGGCTATTAATTAATGATGCTTCCAAATAACAGGTCGACGTTAGGAAGATAAAGACCGGGGTTTGGACCGTTCCCCATCAAAACGTAAAAATACCAAGAGGCGTAGAAAGGCACAAAACAAAACTATACCACACCAGTGATCAGATTTTTATGAAATTGGTGCACTTTGTCAATATCTCAATACATTTTCTTTCAGTTTTTTTACCTATGGTAATGAAAAATCAGGCATACTACAAAATATTTGTAGGAAATAACATGTAAGGTAAATTCCAGGTATATTTTTTTATAATTTTTAATGTACAAATCTAACTATCATACTGTAACTTTGTTTTCATAAAATTATTATATTTGAGTAATATTTTTTAGTTACTTTTGGGAGAGGATTATGTTTTAGTTCACCAATACAGTTTATTGGATTTTTAAATGAAAAACAATAGTTTTTATTTTAATACCGTATTTTATCCTGTAAAAGAACCGGTTCCTATGAATCAACTCTGGGTGGAGCTTCCCCTCGTGAGTAAGTAAACTGTCTCTCAGCTCTCCCTCTTCGAGGATCGCAGAGGATCTTCTACAGTTAGGTAGGTCCGAACTCAGACTCATTGTAGGTCTCATCACGGGACACGGACATATGAGGAAACATCTTGCTCGAATGGGACTCTTCCCCGGAGATCCAATCTGCAGGAAGTGTGGGCAGTCCGAGGAGACTGCTGATCATCTGCTGTATGACTGCACCGGACTTGCCGGGGTGAGAGCTGCCACTCTCATGGAGAGGGGTTGTCACCTTCCCCGGGAGGAGCTGGTGGGGAGACTACGGCAGTTCATCAGGTTTTTAAACTTGGAAGGTCCGTAAGACATTCAATCTACAGGGGTGCGCAAAAAGCCACATGGCTGACGTGCTACAGGAACTCTGTTCCGCACCTTTGTGTAATGTAATGTAATGAATCAACTCGAGTCCCACAATGACGGGATAACTCTAATTAAGAGGCTTGGTCCCGTGACGAAGGGAACAATAGGCCTTCGAAAAAACAATAGAGAATTTAGACTAATGTCAAATATTCACTATATTAACCTTCCTAGTGGTAATCCACACGCCCGTGCCGATGGCAGTGAAAAAAAGATTATTAGCGTCTATTTATCTCGATGATATTCGGCGATGCAAAGACCATCCTTATAATTAGACCAGTTCGTAATTCAGAGGCAGTGGTTCGCACTCCACGTTAAACTGTAGGTCCCTTTAGATATGCCATTGACTGTTGGGCTATTAATTAACGGTCCTGTCTTAGGAACATTTCAGCCTTAGTCAATAACAAGACTATAAGACCGCACCACAATAATATTACACTCATTTTTCATTCATTCTTGGATTAAAATACCTACCTGGTATAGGTCGCTGTTTGAAAATGTTATTCTTTTCTTTAATTATTAGTAATACTCTGTTGAAACTTTGTATATAGTTTAATTTAGTTTATGATACTAATTTATGCTGAAAATATTGTAGCACCTATCCACGCCTACACCAACACAATAATTCTGTGTTACTTACAGAGAATAAGTACATTTGTGTTTCTTCCTTATATTTAAACATACTTTCAAATATCTTAGTATGTGCAAAGAAGTAAAGCCAATAAATTCTAAATTCATTGAAAACTATCCTAGTAAGCAGGTTTGCTTCTACAGTGGTATTTATCTTAATATATAAAACAAAGTCGTGTTAGTTACACGCATTATAACTCGAGAACGGCTGGACCGATTTTAATGATCTTGATTTTTCGGCTTCGTCTCTGCTCCGGTCATGCTTTAGGCATATTCAGTTTCCATAGATTAAATTAGTTACCATTTTATAGCGTTTTCAATTTCCAATGTTAACCTTATGGGAAATAACTTTGTTTACAAATTATCTACAATCAGAACATTTGATTTCTAAAGCTACAGCTGTTGTTTTACTCTCCGTTAGCAATATGCTTTACTATCCAATGCCATCTGAATCATTCATTAATGTAAAATTATGAAGTAAATGCGCACTGTACAAAATGAACAGATTTATTCACCACGTTAATAGTTTACGGTCATTTGGGGATTATGCAGTTATATTTTTTATTTTCTGTCTGATTAAAGTCACGTGTTTATATGATAATTACAATGTTTATATCATTACGTTTATTATAATAATCAGCTGTTGTATATCTTTCCTATAAAAGCCGTATTACAGTTAGGTTTCGTTTGGGTTTGGATTGGATTTGAAAATTGTGAATCAATCCACTCAGATTTATTTGTTTTATGGGAATGTTATTAATATGTTTTATCGTTTCAGTATTGTTATTCACTATGCAGCGACCCAGAATATATAACCTTTCACAATGAAGCCGTATTGCTATTCGACTTCAGAACATGGCCAATCTTAAAGTTAACATGTGTTTACTGTGAGGCGTTACGAAGTTCGCCGGGTCAGCTAGTTTTAGATAAAATAAATACGTACCGTGTTTCAAAATTCCTGACTATAATCGAACCCTAAACCGTCCCTAAAAAATCATGATGTGGGTGTAAAAATCTACCCAGGTGAATGAAGCGTCTGAGAAAAATACAATAGCTTTGTCTCTTTACCGGGTCCCAGGTGCCTACCCACCTGTCCCCCCTTCACCCCCCCCCCTAGACCATCGCCGCAAATGTAATCCGAATCTTATCCCAAGATCTACAGACGATTCTCCCCAGGTATCTCGCCAGATGTCGCAGTTTCCTCTCGCGTTCCAAAATCCAACGTGCTGTAATTCCGTTTCCAACCCTCGAAAGGTTTACCGCCCGGTCGTCGAAGGTTTACCGTCGATCAATCGACGGTAGGTAAGCTTTTACAAAAAGCAATGTTGCGAATACATTCTCGGTTAAAACTACATTGAATATAGTATCGTTGTTTTCTACAGATCATACGCTTTCCGACGAGGTATGTTTCGTGTTGCTTACTCTATGCGTCAGAGTTCTGTGTTAGTTAAAACATCGGTCTTCAGTTGCGCGGTTATCGCTTTGTTTACAATGGTGGCGTTACACGTTCTCGTCGCGTTTAAATGGTGTTCTGATGTTACTTTCCCAATTTTAAAATGGCAGCAGTGACTTAAGTGTGTAAAACTATATATTTTTATTTTCCTTATGAAATTTTAAAAAACTTGGCTATCTTCAATTTTTGACTGGTATGCATTTGATGTGTTTTGTGGGGGAGAAAACTTTGAGAAATTGTTTGAAAATCTTTTTTATCAATTTCAATTGGATACACCCATCAAAAACCTAGTTAAAAATAAAACATATTACTATTATCTTATAGATAATTTAATGTAGATTAAAATATGGTATAATATGTCATAGTTACTAACTATATTGTTACTATTTTATATGAATTGTTTAGTAAAAGCCTGCAAAAGTGCCAAAAAGGGGTGAACCTCAAGGGGTCAAATAGTGAACCGTTGGGGGGTTAATTTAACTAGCCGACCCGGCCTAGGTTCCTAACTTCCTAACGCCTAACAGTAAATACGTGTTAACTTTAAGATTGGAAGACGAATAGCATTACGGCTTCGTTGTGAAATATCATATATTCTGGGTCGTGGCATAGTGAATAACAAAACTGATACAATAAGACATATTAATAACATTCCTACAAAACAAATAAATCTAAGTGGATGAATTCACAACTTTAGGAAAGATTACATTTTCTTAAAAATACTCCCGTAGCCTAACATTTATTTACTAACTATATTCGCACAACAATAAAATAACAACTAATAATTACACTGGGACAAACAAACCAACCGGTAATCTATACAATTTTTTTCAAACAATCACAAACTGAAAATGACGCACAAAAAATGACGTTAGCTGTCGACTGGTGAAAATAAAGCAACACAAAATCAAAAAAATGATCAAAATCAATCAAAATGATCAAAATGCATCACGTCTTTTCCTCATAAGCTTAACACATACACACTACACTCTACAGGTCAGTGGGGCGTAGCCCTAAGGTTAAATATAAAACTTTATTTAAAATTTGTATTTTTTCTTCTTCTTTTTTATATTTCTTATTCGAGTCAGGTGTACCTCCATCATCTTGGATTTTAGTCCCTTAGGAAAAATGTTTATTTTGTCTGAGCATTACTGATCGCTTTATTTTCGTAAAAATATGGTTAAGTTGACCCCTCAACCATATCAAAGGGTTAAAACGTTAATATCTAAAGAATTTTCCAAAAATTAATTTATTGTTAACTAACGGACATAATTTCGTGGTAAAACTATTTTCCCTTAAAATAAAATAAAAATGAATTAACCATCCTCACAAAATCAAACATACTCAACACATAAACTAAGCGAGTTTAAATTATCTATTCTCTAAATTTTTAAATGTATTTTAAAATTGACATAAAGATTAAATTTTTTTCTTTATTTATTGTACGAAAATTTGTAATTATGATTTGAATTAAAAAAACATTTTCCCAGTAAACGTATCGGAAACCTCACCCTCAACTTTTACGAACATTTCGCATGATCGCATGTCGCGTAATTTATTTATGTCCACATTCTGCCAAAATTGAATGATTATATTAGGTATGTTTGCTCTAACGGTGAAATCCACACAATAGAACAATACACCAACAGCTCATAACTATCCACAATTCGTGACCTCCAAGTAGCTGGATTACAGGACGTCGCCACCGTCCCAGTCAAAGTCAAAATAATTTTCATAGTGCGGACGTTAATCCACACAATAGAACACTACACCTACCGACCATCGCTCATAACTATCCACAATTCGTGACCTCCAAGTAGCTGGATTACAGGACGTCGCCACCGTCCCAGTCAAAGTCAAAATAATTTTCATATACTCCAAAAGTATTATTTC
Organism: Nephotettix cincticeps; assembly: GCA_023375725.1. Classification (NCBI taxonomy): domain Eukaryota; kingdom Metazoa; phylum Arthropoda; class Insecta; order Hemiptera; family Cicadellidae; genus Nephotettix; species Nephotettix cincticeps. The sequence goes on along the minus strand of CM041787.1, from coordinate 5,438,317 downwards.
TAAATAGATTAATTTAATGTATTTCGTGGCCATTACCGCATTGACTCAGAGCTAGGTCGAACCCTATTTATGTATCAATACATCGATCTAAGTTTTAAAACTTGTATATGTCGAAAAAAATTAAAACGAGATCCCACGCAGCACGCTGACGTGAGTAGAGCGAATTTTTCAGAACTAATACCATTCTCATCATAGAAATTGAATAGTACTAGTTCGGTTTGCTCAATAAGGGGATACACGTATGTTGGAAATATGTTAGATCATGGATATGTCTAAAAGGGATGTTTTCTGTTCATCTAAACAGCTGTTCTTATAACCAGACTATGACGTCACTAACCATATGATTTCTGGAAAATTGCAAACACCCCTTCCCTCCTCGGCTAAGACATAACAACGTCAAAACACACACAACATTTTATCAAATTACGTCAATAACTAATCGAGTTATACCCAATTTATATCTAATTTCCGTAATTATTGCAATGAATTTGTAGGTTTGCTGCCGTAAGAAACATTAAATTTAGAGCTTTTGTCAATGTATTGATGAAACCCAATTATCTACATTCGTGTGCTCTCACGACAGGCCAGCGTCCCAGTCAAACCGTATCGGATGACATCATCTCACGACACATCTACCGTCATACGCTTCTATGTCGCGTGTCGCGTGTGACCTTCCAGATCGCTTAATCGTTCCGGCAGTCTCCGTCACCAAACCATCCCTCATCTTATTTAGCTGACGATCCGTTCGCAAAGAAATGCATCTTTATTTCTTTTCGAATCATCAGACCCACAATTTTGTGTAATCAGAGCACCAACTCCAGATCTCTCTCTGCCATTAGCAAAACGTTCATACGCGAGAAACTACATTCAACAACGTCCACCTCCCCCATAGTAAACATGAGACAAAGACGCCGACTAGGACGTGGTACGATCAGCTGATATCCATCGTCGTAGCAGCCAGGATATAATCTCAGCTCTCAGTTCGGTCCGTTCACAGCCTCAGGCTACTACGGTGGCGAAACCCGTAAACGGGCGTAAACTGTACCGTACTGGAGCCGAGACGTGATGCACTGCTCGAACAGGCGTGTCTGTTCTCGTGTTAAGAGTCTGCATCAATGGTAGGCATCTTGAATTTTAGTCCCGTAAGGGCAATGTTAAATTCTGGCGGAACATACCTTCACTTTGGCGTCTGTAGTGGCGTTAATTATCAAAGTATCAATGTAAAACTTTGGAAGTGCATTGATAAGATGTTGCTCAAGGGCATGACCTTTTCAATATGTTCAAAAATTTAACTTGATATAAAAACAAAAATCCAGGAATATTTTACAAAATAAATCATTTTTTTTATTGAGAGCGAAAATAAGAAGTTCTGTAAGGTGGTGCCCTGGAGGACTGTAATACCTTTAATTTGACACCTCTTCCGTTAATTTATGACAATAGGTCAAGAAGATATAGGCGCCAGAATTTAACATTGCTCTTACGGGACTAAAATCCAAGATGGCTACCACTGATGCAGACTCTTAAAGCCTGGACAGCTCTTTGACTGGTTTCTGCTAATTCAATGTCAAAATTGGGTTAAGGGTAGACAGTACGTTTTGCGATACCAAGTAATACTTTCTTGGTACCTAAAATTTAGAAATGCTTACTCTGATGTGAATGAAATATTTGTGCTGTAGTATTAAAAACTAATATTTCTATAATGAGAAGCTATTACTGTAGGTCTCATGGCAAGACTTAAGCCTAGGACCATGTTATTTTTTTTGTTTTTGATTAATATACAGTATATGTGTGTCTGTAAACACGATAACTCTCGTAAAAATTTGGTCCGATCGAGGCCAATTTGGTAAAGACGTGTTTGCTCGGACGACTTCGTAAAACCAGACATATCGGTCAATCGGAACGGGTAGCTTGGGGGGTTGTACTAAAAAATTGCTTTTTTTTATTTTCATATGTAAATTTAAAAAAAACTTAAACACAGTACGTTGTATTTTGGGGCTCCAATGTAATCTTACGTGGGATAAAGAAAAATTAATATTTATTTCACTTATAAACCAATAATTTTTGGACTAAACTTAGTAAATACCTTCATGTGATCTAACCATTTATGCTTAAAAATCATAGTGTATGTGTTTATCGTGGCAGCTAACCTGCATAATATTTTCCCATGTTAATCATGTAGAGAATAGGCAAACAATTTAAACATAAAAATGGGACTTGCGACAGGCTCTTTTACTATTACTGTATTTGTATTAAATTTAGGTCCGGCAGGATGTGCCGGCTCTCGCGACGAAATTTTCGTGTTAAAATAGGATAGTTTGGTATCATTAGATCGTAAATTAAATATTAACAAAAGGCTTTCATTTTAAAGGATGAAAAACATATTCATAGTGTTTAAGAGAAAGAAATAGTTTGATACAATGATACGCCTTCACAGATATTTACTAAATAATAATAACTATATTTTTCTACCTAAACAAAAAATAAAACAATTAGGTTATAATATGTTAAGAACAGAATTATTTAAACCTGATACATCCAGTAATATTATTAAATTTCCCAACTCGTACAAACATTCTACAGTTTAAAAATTTTTGACCATTAATTTAGAAAATCGTTAAAATACTTAGTTTTATCTCCAAACGTATATTAAAGAGACGAAGCCCATCTACTCTAATATCTTGTATTAATTAAATCGATTAACTAAACCACGTAACTATCACACACGTATCGAGTTGTACATGGCCTCGATGATGCATCTGATCAATTTGTCCAGTCCTGATAACAGGATCAACCGGATGTTAACAGCATTACAGGCCGTTAATTCCGGATGAGGAAGCAGCTCGTTATCAATTATGTACCACCTCCGGCGACCGGCAGGGATGAAAATAGGGGAGGTCAGTACCTGGACGGGTTGGGAGGAAAGGGTGAGTTTGTTTCTCCTTCATAAGTAACTAACCTAGTTTCTCATCCCTCTCCGACACGAGCTGCTAACTCCATTACCGGTATTTTTGGGATTATTTTATCCCTAAAGGGATTAACGAGATTCTCTTGGTAACCATTTTCTTTAGAAATTTTATATTTCTGGGTATTTTTTTTAAATTTATCCCACCCAGAGAAACCCCGACAAAATTGTGTGACGTGGATTTTCAATACGATGGATTTTCTGGTAAATAAGTACCGGGATAAAACCGGATTTCTGGTTGGAGAGCATACAGAGCGGGATAAATTGGGATTTGCAGGAGTTCGGAGGGATAAAATGGAGTATGGGTTCCATTTATGACCAACAAAATGATAATTCGGTACAGTATATGTGTATTTTTATTTTATTTAACTTTTCTAGCACCGTTAGAGAAAGCTAAACCTTAACCTACTTATTATTTTGAATAATTTATACATATTTACCTACACATTATTTACAGAAATAAAACTCATAGTTTATGGAAGTTAGTAGAAAAATGTTTGCGTTGATTATTGTTCAAACAACTACTATTTTTGTTTTTTTTATTACAGGAAAGCAACTAACAACATCATGTTTTGTATATTTTTGTGTATATTTCCTTAAAATTGTCTTATTCTATCCGAGCAAAGCTCGGTTTCCAGGTACTTATTACCTAATCATAAGAGAGGCCGGTAACACTGGATCCAGTAATTTGACAGCTTCATTTTAACGTAATCAATTTCAATCTTTGAGAGCCAACAAGGGTTGTATTAGATTATTGAAATGGCAAGGCGACTCTATCACAAGATAGGTATTTCAAGCCAAGTATGAATGAGAAATGAGTGTAAGATGATTGTGGCGCGATCTTGTAGTCTTGATACTGACATGTTCCTTAGACATGACTGTTAATTAATAGCCCAACAGTCAATGGCATATCTAAGGGACCTAAAATTTAACGTGGAATCCGAACCACTGCCTCTGAATTACGAATAGTCTAATTATGAGGATGATATTTGCTGATTAACGTAGTATTCAATAGTGCGGACGTTAATCTACACAAGAAAACACTACACCCACCGACCATCGCTCACAACTATCCACAATACGTGACCTACAAGTAGCTGGATTACAAGACGTCGTCACCGTCCCAGTCTTTATGTGTTATACCAATATTAGTAATTTGTTTCACAAATCAACAATTGTATTTTTAAAACTCATAATAGCGGAGAATTTGTATTTATTTATTTAATTATTTAGACTTTTCCTTCCACTCAGTGTTTATTTACGTTTAGGTAAAGAAATTGTTATATATTATTATTATTACCTTAATTATTATCATTATTTTTTTAATGTAGGTTATGTAGAGTAATGTAGATTCTAACTAAGGTCACTTGATGACGGGAGGAGTTTCTTTACCTCCCGAAACGTAGTGTAGTTAATCACTTGACGCGGAAGGAAAAGTCTAAATAATTAAATAAATAAAAATCAACAATATTATGGGACAGGCTAACTATACGGTGGAGGGTGGAGGCTAGGCTGTCTTTTCCTCTTAAATGAACAGTAATAATGTCACAGGGCTACGTCTAACGTGACAGTAACACAGTCTCCAGCTGCCTCATCTGGATACAAACAGTAGATGTCAATTCAGTCCATCAGCCGTGTAATCAGCTCCGTCACCTCCCGTATAGTCTCCGTCTGCCCCGTCCCATCAATTGCCTCACTCCTCACTCCTCGCCTCCTCAGCTCGTTTATGGTCGATCACTCTTCACTCACAGTTACATTCCTCTGTGGCCCGGTTTCATCCGATAGGTCAAAGTCCTCTAACATCAACTTTTATCACAATTTTACCACCGGTTTTACCCGGAGAGGTAATTCACTGCCTGCTCCCACAACGGGTGACCCAAATAGAATCGTGTTAAAATTTGAATCAACTTTATCCTATCTAGGTGATATAACGAAATACCCCCGTCGCAGCAGACCTGCGTACTCAGTGAATTTTCAAATCAAAAATATATATATCATATTCTCCATTAGAATAACATGGGAAAGAGTATGCAGGTTTGCCGCTGTGAGGAACACTGGAAGTATACATTTCTAGCATAAACAATTTTTATTTTTACAATTTATACTAAGTTTCCTCAACATCTGTCCATAAATAAGTTTACAAAATGAAAAGATTTACAAGCAAGTACAAGATTACAATGAATTTAAACATGAGTATATTTTAAAATACCCCCGTAGCAGCAGACCTGCGTACTCAGCGATTTTCCAAATCAATCAAGTTTTATAAAAATATGTCCATAAACATGAGAATTATTTGCCTATCCTCCATAAGATTAACATGGGAAAGAGTATGCAGGTTTGCCGCTGTGAGGAAACACTGGAAAGTACATTTCTAGCATGAATAATTTTTATTAAATTTATACCAACTTTCATCAACATCTGTCCATAAATAAAGGAGTTTGCCTATTCTCCATATGATTAACATGGGAAAAGAGTATGCAGGTTAGCTGCTATGATAAACACGTAAACTATGATTTTTAAGCATCAATGTATGGATCTCAACCACAGCCTCTGGGCCCCTAAAAACGAAAAATTAACATGATCCCGAGCTTAAGTCTTGCCATGAAACCTACGGAAATAGCTTCTTCCCTATGGGAAATTCGCTAAAGAATAGTCTTCTCCAAAACTTTCGAATTTGAGCCACAATGGATGAATTAGTTTTAAGGTCTACGCAACAAAAACTATTGTTATGAATGAAATTTTAAAATGTAATTTGTAGTGTAATGGAGAGTATAACAAATTACTGTACATATCTTCCTTCTCTCTCAATATTTTTGCAATAAACTTTTCATGTACTAGCACAAACCCCCCAAAAACCCTTTCAAAATATTTTTACTGTTCTTTCCAGAAGAAAATGCAGCCTATTCTCTCCCCTTCCCCGTATAGTCAGCCTATCCCCTAATATTGTTGATTTGTGAAACAAATCAACAATATTAGTATAATGATTTTTAATATAAAATAAAATATGTTTTAACACAATCTCAACAGGATCTTGTTAGTGGTAGGCTGGTTGTAACACACAAAAATTCCTCAATTTCTGTAGTCCAAGACTAATTTCTAAACCCCACTCCGCCGTCAAAAGCACATTCCAGAACAGTTATTCAATTTTAAGCAGTCTCGTTGACACAGTATGACCTACAACGCACGAAACTTCGAGTCACGCTGCGGTCCGTGGTTCGGTATATCGCCGCCAGAGGGCACGCGTACTGCTAGACACACTGGCGCGTCATCTGCATGTAGAGAGCGGGAACTACTTGCAGAAAAGCGTTTACGCCTAGTCACCGCAGGAGAGCGCTAGGATCGTAAAGAGCTGCTTTAGGATCTCGATATATTCTCGAAATCTTAAAATTGTGTCCTCAAAAAAAACTTCAACTGTGTTATTCCATTTGGTTAATAAAAACAAATTCACAATCATAGAACCCCGGTACTTGTAGTTACCCGTATTTATTTTAACTTAATACAGTATGCCTATTTAACCACTTAACCTATAAAATTATAATTTAATATAATTATTGATTGGAATTATACCAAAATTATGTAATATCAAGTTAGAGGAGATAATGGTAATATGGACCCTGTATGTTATATGGCCCCCATCATATTTTAAAAACAATGTGCTAAAATCTAGTGGAGGACGCTGAAACTAATCTATTAATATGCCAATTGTGTGAGCACTGGAAGGCATAGGCTCAGTCGCTCAGTAGTTGTGAGGTGAAATGTGTATTTGCTGATTTTAAAACTTTAAAAGGTAAATTTCTTGATTTTCACCTACTTCTACTGATACATACTTAGTTTGAGGTGCCGTGCATATGATTTTGAGATTTAAAATTTTTTTCTCTCTGAAAATACATTGTTGCTCACCTATATAATCAAGAAGGTGGAGAAAATAAATAAAATATATTTAGGATTATTTTTACTGTCGGCTAAAACATGGAGGAATGACGAGAAAAATGCGGTCGCACGATTGTAATATCGCGTACATGAAGTCCTCCCACGGACTAGAAAGTTCTAGTTATTGCATTTTATAACGTTTAATCTCTTGTTTGTAACAGGATAATGTCTATAATATGGCCCCCTTAGGTGATGGTAATATGGACCCCTCCAGCAACATCCACGAGGCATTGTGGGTTCAATGCCTTATGTGGGCTCATAAAGAATGTGCTGGGGCAGAGAAGGAGGACTATGTTTGCGATATCTGTCGTCAGTCTTATAGTAGTATAATTTTTATACCTACCTATATTCATTCAATCATTTAATTAAATTCACTTACGTATAATAAACAGTTTTTGGTTAAAAAAAGTAATTTTAATAATTTTGTTCTCCAGTATTCCCTTACATTAGACTACTATTCGAAAATAACGGACAGTTATAACATTTAAAATGGATCCTTATACAAACTAAACATCAACGACCCGTTGATGTTTACTTAGTATCTGATTAAAGTATAAAAACAAATAAATATTGCTAGAAAATAAACGAAATTTCAATGATTTCATTCGTTTACTTTATGTAAGAATGGTTTTATTAAGTAAAATATGTAATTTCTAAAAGAAAAATTTACATACGGAATCAAATTATTGATCCAAGAAACTACGCCAAAAAAGTAAAAGAAGAATAAATATTAAGTTACAAATAATAAGCTGATAAGTTAATATTATTAAGTAGTAAGGTAATAGAAATATTAAGTTTGTCTCTCCGGAGTTACAGGACATTCTGTATTAATTTGTTTGAAATTCATTATTGGTGATGGTGGATTTATGTTATTTAGATTTTTATTGCGGACATTTTCCATCACGATTTTATGTAAAACAAAGTTTTAGAAAAATACCAGTGAAACTTTGTTTTACATAAAATCGTGATGTAAAATGTCCGCAATAAAAATCTAACTAAGACACTCTGTAAGTTTATAGCTTTGTCCCACATTCCCAAAACAAGATGGCGACCGGTTAGGTTTTAACGCAATCTACTACTGTAAATCACATTTTATTCTAGGAATTTATTGTTTAACACGGAATTTAAAGTAGACACGTCTATTTAAGTAAACCCCAACAAGAAATTTAGTTTAAAAACTTGAAAATGTGCAAGAAGATGTTTTTAGAACATAAAGTTGTAGGGGTTTTTCTTCAAACGCTGCCGAGCTCCGGTCGGGGCTGCATTTTTGATAACCTAATCAGGACCTCCTCGTTCCCCAAGCACTACCTCTATATTTTAAGGTGGAATTGAAATGCAAATACTGTAATCCCAGTCTGAAACCCATACATGCAGATGGTACCTGCATTCGTATTAAGAATTAATTATTTACTTATGCAAATAAATGTATATTGTTTTGAGTTTGTAATAGATTTTTTGAATTGCGGCTCATTTATTTTAGATTAATTTTTTTGACATGGATATGTCTTAGCTCTAGGGGGGGTTAGTAATTTGAACGACCAAAATTTGAAACAGTGCCGTAATTTGCATAGTGACTTCATTAATAGCTTGGTTTTAAGAACAGCTGTTTAGATGTACAGCAAACATTCCCTTTAACATATTCATGATCTAACATATTTCCCACAGGTTGGATTAGATTAGATCATTGAAATGGCAACCATACCACAAGGTAGGTATTTTAAGCCAAGTATGAATGAGGATTGAGTGTAGGATGATTGTGGCGCGATCTTCTGGTCTTGTCTAAGGCTGACATGTTCCTTAGACAGATCTGTTAATTAATATTCCAACAGCCAGTGGCACATCTAAGGAACCTACAGTTTAACGTGGAGTCCGAACCACTGCCTCTGAATTTACGAATAGTTCTAATTATGAGGATGGTCTTTGTGGATTAACGTATTATTCAATAGTGCGGACGTTAATTTACACAAGAGAATACAACTATCCACAGGACGAAAATTAATCTTCCTAGTAAATGAAGCAGCTGATATTTTGTCAGTAAAAAGCTATGTCATATAATCTATTACATTGAATACCCACACAGTTTGGGTCGGTATCCCAAAAAATAAAAATGTATTAATTTCATAACACCAACAAATTCAATATTCATTAAATTAACTCAAAAATGCATACTCATTAATTTTATTCGCCAAATACTTTTCACACGCGCTTTGCTTTAAGTAATGTAATTTTTCTATATAGGTCGACGTCACAAACTATTTAAAGACCATTAATTAAGGAACAGCCTGTATAACGCATCATCAATAGAAGCGATGCTCCAAGATGCACCGATGATTTCTCTGATCGCTGTTCTGTTATATTTAGACATCCACCAATCAGCTGACTAAAGCCTTATCACTACGTTATCATGTCGTCTATCTCGTCTCTATTAATGGTGACATTACGTTTCAACGCAATTCAGTTAAATTTCGTTCATTGATAACAATATAAGAAATAAACGTTATCAATAGACTGACACATACTTTCTCCCTGAACAATGCATGCTATATTTGTTGTATCTATTATTTGCTGATTAAGTTAAAAGTGTGTGTATTAATAGGCCTAAAGATCATTTGAGTTTATTCACCTGAACTCTAAAATCATTTAATACGCTAAAAACCGAACAAGTACAGTAGTTACGATTTTAAAATACTATTATTTTAAATATTTATACAGATAATTAAAAGCAATACAGAGATCATGGGAATGATTAGCTAAATTCATACAGACAACATTCGTAGAGTCAGAGAAATCGATTTAAATAATTAAAGTCTATTGTGAATGATAATGATGTTTAAATATAACGGTACAATGAAAATAGTGAAAGAAACAAGGTAGAATGTCCATTTAATAATTTAAATATCAAGAGATAAAAGATTGTACGAAATTTCACAGATAAAATGTAAGGAGTACGTTGTCTTCTAGGAAGTGTGTGGCCTTGCAGTTCCGGGAAACGGCGGCCATCACGTCGTAGCACGACCACCTTTATCAATGAACAATAACTGCATAATCTTTTAACACTCTTAGTTTTTTGTGAATCTTTAAAATTCATAAAGACGTTGCTTATTAATTATTCAATAAATTTTAATTGGTCTTTTCCAACGCGTCTGTGATTTTAACTATACAACGTTTCTGGTGTTGAAGAAACTCCTCCCGTTTTCAAGGGATTATCACTAATAATTTACATTACAAATTGAAACTTTAAGTGACAGATATTAATTATATCATGTTGGCAACAATACTATGCTTATCTATCATGCACAATACAAAAATATAGTGCTCCAACTCTCGTTCTGAGCGCAAACTAATCTTGTGTCGCCCCGCTAGCTCGGAGGCGGAGTGTTCTGGTTATTGGTTGCGTTATCAATATGGTTTTTTGGCTTTAACGATAATACGATTGTTACGGTACGATGGCTCCAAAAATATTACAACACGATTAGGTGTGAAGTTCCTTGGTCTGTTGCTTGATGAAAATCTCAACTACCACCAACACATCGAACATGTAAATAATAAGGTTTCAATAGGGATATTTGTTCTTCGAACGCTTAAACAGGTAGCGAGTCACGATGTTTTGTTGTCAGCATACTATGGTATAATTTTTCCATACCTAACTTATGCTGTGCCCGTCTGGGGAAGTGAATGTCAACGGACCCTGTATCTGTTCCGCCTGCAAAGAAAGGCTATTCGTCTAATATTCTCACTCCCAAAAACACAGTCATGTAAGGGAACCTTTATAACATTCAAAATACTAACTTTTCCGTCCATTTATATCTTTGAAACACTGTTGTTTGCAAAAAAAACCCTTTCGATGTTTCTTTTTCCTTCTTCCCTTAGGTATCCCTTCCGCAATTCTAGTAACATTTCCATTCCCAAGCATTCCACATCTTTTTACAAAAAACAGTACCAATACAACGCTATCAAACTTTACAACAGTCTTCCATTATACTTAAAGGCCGAACAAGATTTCGTTAAATTTAAGGGAGGATTAAAGAGGTTACTCTTAAATGAAGCTAACTACAGCGTCCGGGATTTTCTGAGTGGTAGTCGTTGAAGGTGTAATGGTATTTTCCTGTATTAAAATTTTCTTTTATAAGATCTTGCTCAGGTAGCGTTTAATTTTCATTGTTGACTTGGCTAATGCAATGTATATTTGTTAATTTGGCTGAATAAAGACTTATGACTTATTAGGAAGCCAACCAATGATATCCTACTATGGTTCCAATAATACTACTATGGATAAATACGATAGTGCTTAACGATTATATGGCTCCAAGGATATTACGATGGTTTCTGATGATGATGGTCTGATGTGTAAATCTAATACGGAAAAATCCATTGCAGTTGCAATTTTATTTATTTTAATAGTTGTATACAAGAGATAATAACAAATCATAGCATGCCTAATCAATTACGCAATTTTTGATGGAAGACTTTTTCACATTTCTTGTATGATATAGTAGATATGTTTGCACACCAAACATCCAGGACTCGATCATCCCTGACGCTTTCATCAAATACAGATGAGTGGTTTAAGGCGCCTTGGGAACATCGGAAACATGATGGATATTGTTTTACATACGTCAAATGGCAATAAAAATTATTGTTCGTTTAAATATTCGTTCCATGTTAATTTCATTTGTATAAAAGCGTGCCCATGTGATTTATTTTAATTATGTTAATACCTAAGGAATCAGAAGTATTAAAAAAGTAAATAAATATTTTCGTATGGTGATTTACTGTACTACTACAAATTGAAGATATGAGTTTTATTTAGCCTAAATACTCGGTACATTTTTTTTCATTTTCTTAGAGTTATAATATATTTTCTCATTAGTTTGGTCCTTTCCTAATCAGCTGTTATATATTACACTATAAAGCTAATCAGCTGATCGCTGCTATACATCTCTCTAATCAGCATCTTGTTCAGACAAGACGCTAGCTAATCAGCTGATCGATCACTATACTCGCATGTAATAACCTAATCGCTTAACCATCTGATCGCTCACCACACGTCTCTCTTATCAGCTGATCACTTACCACAAGTCTCAAATTAGCTTATCGCGTACTAAAGGTCTCTCTAATTATCTTATCGCTTACTACAAGTCTCTCTAATCAGCTGATCGCTTACCACCCTCACACATCACTAATCAGCTGATCAGTTACAACAATTCTCACCAATCAACTGATCGCTTACTAGCCAACTTCTAGACCAAATGACACATTATAATCAGCTGATCGCCCACCTGTTTGTTGAGGTCCAGACCGGCGCCGGCGTCCTCAAACCTCTCGAACTTGAAGCTGTTGCTGCGGTACAGCTCGTTGTCACTCTTCCTCCCGCACAACCTCCTCTTGGTGAACTCCATGACGGTCACCCACTCGGCACACGCGGGGCTGGGGATCACCCTCAGCAGTTTTCGGAACAGAACGTCCTCGGTGATGGCGCGATCAGCTGGCCGCCCCCTCCCCCGGCCCTTCCGCTCGCGAACTCGCTTCAACATCCGCTCCATGCCGCGGCCGAGGTGAATCTGACTGACTCACGAGATCGCCGCAACGGCCACCCAGCGCTGCCGTCGCATCGATCCGTCTGTCTGACACACTTGCCGCTGTCCGCTGATCGCTCCTTGCCCTAGGTCGTTGAGTGTCGCTGCCAATCATCATTTGCATAATCGCTTCAGCTTTCCTACATTCTGAATTGTGCTAGTATCTCACATGTGATCTTGAATATCCTATCTGTTACTCCATATTGAGTTTCGCTAGGCTCAAATGTAAATCAGTAGATTTACCTTTCAGAGTCAATTCGGATCTTATTACTGTATTTTTATTTACAATTATCTCACTAACAAGATGAGTTATTGTATCGCCAGTCTGATTTCCGTAAAATATTCTTCATCAAAAGAGCATTTAAATTCGAAACCATTAACTTTTATAGCTCAATTCATTATAACCAGTGGCTCACCAATGGGGATGCTTTTGACGTTAAAGTAGGGAACATTTTCCACTAGTATTTTTAAACCACTGTAAACATTCAACAAGTTATAATTTAAATACTAACCATCATTATATACACTACGAAATTATTTTAAAGTTTCTACACCTACATTTTTTCTTGATAAACCAATATTCTAAAAATTTCTGTCTGGTGATTTTGAGAGTTCAATTTCATCTACGGTATGGCGATCTATACGCCCGGGCGTAAAGAGTCAAATAAGTCGAGTTGGCCTGGAAGGATTTCAAAATTTATTTAGTCTATGGATTAGATTAGATTAGATCTACTACAGAAAGTCGAAGTATTTACATTCTACCACACGAATTGGAATATATTATTCAATTTATTGATTAAATAAATACATAGAACAAAAACGTCCTCATAATAATATATTACCGATTAGGCTCAGAGAATAAAGAGATGGATAACTTTAAAGGATACATTTCTAAATTGATTTAACACCTTATGAATCAAGTTTGTTCATTACTCAAGTACTTTAGTATTCTGCGACCTAATCTTTCGCCATCAGAATTGGGATTATTATTCTGGGTGGTTGAATCCCTCAGTCTAAAATCCCAGCTGCGCCACATTTCCATTAGTTAATTTCCCATGAGTAAGTTAATTGTTTGTCACATATAAAACGACAGAGCTCTGGAGCATTTAAGTGGAATATCTAAACTATACAAATGTGCAAATCAAAAACTTTAAAAAATATTATAAACACCAACATCTATCACAAACCAAATCCTTGAAAAGGTGAGAAAACTAAATTTATAAAAGATAAAGTACTACAAGATTTACCAAAATATGCCACAACACAAAATTATGAAAACATCTTAGTTATAAACTTTAAATATACGGAACAATAACGAGCGAAATATGAATTTTTTATAAAAAATATCACCAGAGAATATCACATCCACCGGTAATTGCTCATAACTGTCCACAATTCGTGACCTCCACATAGAACCATCCAACGTGTTCCTTCAATTACACACACCAGGGTAGTTTATGCGAATTTAATTGCTGTATGTGCAAAGGGTTTTACAAAACAAATCTATAGGGTTATCCACAAAAAAAATAATCCCTGAGTTATGTACAATACCTAAATATGAAATATGCAACAATGAAATAAATAGCAATAAATTGTCCTAAGAAGGAAAAATAGTTTATATGTTTATAATATGTGCACGTAGTCATTTTAAGTGTATTTATGAACAAATGCTTGGATACCAATACAGTAGTTGCAAAAAAGGTCGAAATGTAGGCTTTTAGGAGCGCCTTCAACTATAAGCGGTGAAACATTACACACAACTCGCTTGGAAAAGTATTGACAGAATTGCAGGCGCACCTTAAAAGTTTGATAAGAGCTAGCGTGAAAGTTTTATATTGTTAGTTACATATATTTATTTACAATGTTAGTTTGGTATTAAATAATAAAACTGTTTGTTTTAACCTTTTATGGATTTGTTTAACCCTTTTATCAAATTTCCTATGGGGAAGAAGTTATTACCGTAAAATATCACCAGAGAATATCACATCCGCCGGTAATTGCTCATAACTGTCCACAATTCGTGACCTCCACATAGAACCATCCAACGTGTTCCTTCAATTACACACACCAGGGTAGTTTATGCGAATTTAATTGCTGTATGTGCAAAGGGTTTTACAAAACAAATCTATAGTGTTTTCCACAAAAAAATTAATCCCTGAATTATGTACAATACCTAAATATGAAATATGCAACAATGAAATAAATAGCAATAAATTGTCCTAAGAAGGAAAAATAGTTTATATGTTTATAATATGTGCACGTAGTCATTTTAAGTGTATTTATATTCCCCTGATGAACAAATGCTTGGATACCAATACAGTAGTTGCAAAAAAGGTCGAAATGTAGGCTTTTAGGAGCGCCTTCAACTATAAGCGGTGAAACATTACACACAACTCGCTTGGAAATGTATTGACAGAATTGCAGGCGCACCTTAAAAGTTTGATAAGAGCTAGCGTGAAAGTTTAATATTGTTTGTTACATATATTTATTTACAATGTTAGTTTGGTATTAAATAATAAAACTGTTTGTTTTAACCTTTTATGGATTTGTTTAATTTCAAACCCTTTTATCAAATTTCCTATGGGGAAGAAGTTATTACCGTAGGTCATGGCAAGACTATAGCCATGTTTTTAGGTGCCCAGTGGCCAAAAACAATGACCGTAAAAAATTATATATATATTGTTTATGCTATAAATGCCTAGTTTAAATGTTCCTCACAGCAGCAAACCTGCATACTCTTTTCCATGTTAATCTTATGGAGAATAGGCAAATAAGTCTCATATTTATTAACAGATAAATACTTGACCTATATTATTATTATGAGCGAACTCCCTCCAGAACGGAAGCCGTTAAGCAAATAACTCTTACAATTTTCCTATGAGTTCTTCTTGTACTTCCAATTGGCTTTCATTCTTTCCAAAAAGGCGTGTTTTTGCGCACATCCGACCACTTTGGTCTATACTGTTTTTGTTTCGGTTACTCTGATATAACTTCACATATCGTAATAATATATCATATCATTATTGTATTATTGATTTGGAAATTCACTGAGTACACAGGTCTGCTGCGACGGGGTTGTATTTATCTTTCGTTTTTAAAAATAATGACTTTTTATGTAAGTAAAAAATTGCTTTGCGTCAAAGTCAATGTAATGTTAGTAAGGAAAAAAATGTCCTAATGGTATTTAGGCCCTGGTTTTCGGACTGATGTCTATTTGTCTGTTTGTCTGTCAGTCTACCAGTCTATCAATCTGTCCCTCTGTCTGTCTGTGACCAAATGCCGAGACCACACTGATCGTCCGATATGTACGAAATTTGGTACACGGGTGTACTTTGGCTATCTCCACACAACATTTTTTAGCCCTTTAAAATCCTTAAAAAAGCGAAACAAATTTCGTTAAATTAATCAAACGATTTTGATTAAAATTTCATGGTGTATTAAGTTTCCAAATAATATGACACCATCCGTATGTTTGTAAAATGGTTCAATAAGTACGGGCTTTTGAATACAAAAAAATCATTTTTCAAATTTTCTGCCAAAACAACAATTTTATTGTTATAATTGAAGCCTATAGCTGAAGCTCGGCCATGACCATCAAACCCGGCTTAAAAGACTAAACAAATTAGTATTTTGAATCATTAGTCTACGTCTAACGGTTTCAGAAAAAGTTGAATGTTATGTCAGTGGTGAACGCAGTACATTGTCTGACAGCGCCCAATGTTATTCTTATGGATAATATTTAAAATAAACGTATTTCTTATTTCTGAACCGTTTTCCATGAAACTTGGTATACAGTGTAGGGTCACATCGCCCAACAAACCCCCACTAAAAAGATAATTAGTTATTACCCGAGAAGGGGAAGGTTATGTCCCCATAATTTCTACTAAATATTTTGTTCTCTTCTTGTCAGTTTAAGAAATTTAATGGTAATGTTTGTAATAGTATATCTTTAAATGATATTTAAATTAACCTTAAAGAATATGATTAATAAGTTTTATTTATGACTAGCTGACCCGGCGATTTTCGTAATTAACGCATAACAGTAAATACGTGTTAACTTTAAGATTAGCCATGTTCTGAAGTCGAATAGCATTACGGCTTCATTGTGAAAGGTTAGTTCTTCTCGGTCGCGGGCATAGTTAATAACAATACTGAAACGAAAAGACATAACAATCCCACAAAACAAATAAATCTGAGTGGATTGTTTCACAATAATTTTCTAACCCAACCTACAACCAAACCAAACCTAACTGTAATACGGCTTTTAAAGGAAAGATATACAACAGCTGATAGTTATAATATACGTAATATGTATAAACATTTTAATTATTTTTTATTTGGCCATTATATAAACACCTGACTTAATCAGACAGAAATTAAAAAATTTAAATACATAATCCCCAAAAACCATAAACTACAGTATCAGCCAAAATAAACAGTACTGAAATGGTAATACTTTATTCTACGTATACAGTTTGGAATTTTGTATCCTGTAGGGAAAACCACCAATATTTTTGAACATTCTTCTCATTGACGTATTTCTAATATTCAGTTTAAGAGAAGTTCGCATTAAGCTTCCTTTCGGTGACTGTAACACTTTGCTGCAACACTCTTGCGTGGTTTTCATTTGTACAGACAGTAGTTGGGCGACCTGAAAAGCCCTTTCGCTGGGTCAAAACACTACCTGTTCATCGAAAATTTTCAACAACACTAAGAATCACAGCATTACTAGGTGGGTTTTTGTGGAGATGTTCCTGAAAGCGTAAAGCAGTGTGTGACAAGCTTGGACCACCCGCACGTCCATTTCCGTATGAGCGAAAATAATGCTCTACGATAAAAGTTTTTTCTACAGTTGTTAGCACCATGTTAACAAAAACTAACCTCAAATAAAAAAGAAGTAATGAACGCGAAGCCGTGGCAACAATCACCAATTGAATCAGCTGATCGAGAAGGCAACTACAGCTGATTCAGTTTCAGTACTGTTTATTTTGGCTGATACTGTATTAACGTCGCGAATAAATCTGTTAATTTTGTACAGCACGTATTTACTTCATAGTTTTACATTAACGAATGATTCAGATGGCATTGGACGGTAAAGCATATTGCTAATGGAAAGTAAACCAACAGCTGCAGCTTAAGAAATAAAATGTTTTGATTCTAGAAAATATGTAAACAAACTTAGTCCCTTGAAGGTTAACTTTAGAAATTTAAAACGCCATAAAATGGAAACTTATGGAGTTTTCAAAAACTTTTTTTCACTTAAACCTTCCCGGACATATAGAGCAACTTCCTAAAATGTCATGGCAATCGGATGAGTAGTTTGGCAACGTATAAAGTACATACATACATTCATTTTTATATAGAGAGATTGTAGTTTTTTCAATTTAATTAAGTAAGTAAGTATGTGTCCATTATATATAAGACCATTATTACCGTTTATTTAATTTTACAATATAGGATAGTTCACCTCAAGTCCCCTTAAAAACGTGGAATATAAAAATCTTTAAAAACCGGCTCAATCTGTGAAGCCAAGGGTTCGAAAATTACTTTATGGAACTTTAAAAAACAAAAAATGTTTTTAGGAAGCACCACTATATTAGGCGTGTGATGATCTTAAATTATTGTTGTCAAATCGTTCAATAACATAATATTTTATTCAATTTTAGGAGTTGACAATGATTAAGGATGAGAGGATACCAATGTAAGGAAACTTAATAGAACTTCCTAAAATAGAAAACATTGATTTACGATTTTCTTTTTCCTAAATTTTTAAAATAACCGTAGTTCGTTTGTAAAAGTAAAGACCTTTTAAAAACTATATTAAATACTGTGGTTTTATATTCGTTTTTAAGTAAATGTTTATTTCTATGTAATTTTAGGCTATATTGTGATAAAACTAGGAAATTAACTCCGTGCACCCCCCTTCGAAGTATAACCTCTAACTCCTCCCATTCTTGGCACAGATTTAGTATGCTTCAAAGGAAGTCAGTGAAGCAAGAAAGTAAGGTACCGGTAGAAAATTTTTCGGCAGTCGAAAATAGTGGTCGAAAGATGCATAAATTCGCCCTAGGTTGTATATAGTAGCTTAAAATGTCCTGTTATAATACACAGTAACAATAAATACAGTACTATACAGTACACTAAAGTTCATTTTGTATAACTAAATATACAAGTAACTATATAATAACACTTAGTAAATTCAGCCAAAGATTACACAAACATTTTTCAACTAAGCTAAACTTAGATGAAATAAACCAAAGAAATGCATATTTACGTTTTTAAACTGGCGTATAAATTTATGTATATGCCTAATATTCAAATGAATGAAAAGTAAGATCGTACTCTAATCAATATAATATATATATATACAATTAAAATCTTATAAACTGATTAGCATTAGATTAAAATGGAAAGAGTAGTAGTTGTTGGTAAAACACGAAATATTATAAAAATTTTATTTTTAACATTTATTCCAACTTTTATCAACATCTGTCCATAAATAAAATTTGTAATCTCATAAAACAAAAAATAATTAACTCCATGATAAACACATACTATGTTTTTCACAAATTATATTAACGACTGAACTATAAAATCAATTTATAAAAAATGATTAGATAATAAGTAAAAATTTACCTAATAATAAATACATTATAATACAACTACTTTTTTAATTTTTTTAAATCTCTAACCTTTTAAAATAAAAAAACTTTAAAACTTAATTGTGTATTTTTATTGATAATAAATATAAAGTTATCTTTAAAAAATTACATGTGAAAAACGAAATTAACCCCATGCAAACATCCCATTGGCACAGATATGTCTGGTTACGAACGTGAGCATAGAAATAAGGTTTACCAAATTTTTTCGAGATTTTTACGAATATCTCTCAGAACACATATATTGATAATATATAAAAAAAATGTATATAAAAAAATATATATACATATATTCATTTTATACATATTTAATAAATTATAAAAATTTTAACACTATTTTTTTCTCTCATAAAGAAAAAAAAATAACATTGTTAACCTTTAAGAGCCTACGTAATGTTTTTATAAATTCCTAAAAATTAGGTCGATCGTCAAATGAGTTACTCGGCTATACAAACTCATATTATGGTGGACCATTAAAACTCCATCTACGATAAAGTACGCATCATAGATAATACGAATAAGCATAAAGACAGATAGTAGGTATTCAGAGTTGGTTATACAGTACGAATATTGCAAACATCTATTCTAAAAATTAAATAGCATATACTTTCCAACCATTCCACCCAGTTTTTAACACATCATCAGACTTATATCATCTGAAAAGATAAGAAATGATTAACTTTGTCTCACCTTAAAATAGGTTCGGTGAATTAATTCATACACTCCATGATGTACGTATTAGAATTAGTTTTCACGAAAACTTTCCACAATTTATAATAAACGATATCACTGAACTGACACATAATATATCTCTTTAGGACATTAAAAAAATGATAAAACCAAACGCTAACACTTATAACACGTTCACTCCATAACATTACATAACTATCAAATTATATTCAATGTTTGAATACAATTTAAAAATTAATTGTTTCACAAATAATCATCTAATTTCTTAACCCCACTTTTTTATTCAGAGAGCCTCAAAACAGACATAACCATTCTCAGTCTCAACTCAAGTAAAAGTTGCTACCGACACCAACACGTCTAACAACAGATAAACCATTGAAGCAATACGTCAAAATAGTCATAATAATGTAACAGCTGACTTAAAATAATAATTAACCAGGTGCAACAATACAGATGAGGAAGTGAGCAGGCCGATACCAATAAACTTTTAGGGCCTAATTTGGTTGTGTTCAGCCGCACTAGCCAACCGCACAGGCTACCGACACCAACACGTCTAACAACAGATAAACCATTGAAGCAATACGTCAAAATAGTCATAATAATGTAACAGCTGACTTAAAATAATAATTAACCAGGTGCAACAATACAGATGAGGAAGTGAGCAGGCCGATACCAATACACTTTTAGGGCCTAATTTGGTTGTGTTCAGCCGCACTAGCCAACCGCACAGCCGCTTCGATAGGTTACTGGACATAAAAATGTGTAACTAACCAAAGCGGAAGTTAATTGTTGGACATTCGGTGGATTAACATTTACCCCTATGTTACTGACCCGATCCACCGGCGAGTACGAGTGAACTACGCAATTGAGCCGTGACCCTCATTGTCGTTTGTATTTTCATAGAGTAATGTCAAATTGAAGGGATAAAGTTCTATATCACTATTGTTTTTACTAGCCTTAGGGCTAAAGTGTAAACTGAATCTCCAATCAGTTAGACACAATACATTGTAAGGACCCTCTTCAATTGAGTTACCGGTAAATGCAATAATTTTTGAAACTCATTACGTAACGTCTAAGCTAATTTAGTACCAACTCGTATATTAGAGATAGTAAGAATTAAGCTTGTATCTTTGAGTACTCAAGACTTACTCGTGTTACTCAAGTCTTTGAGTAACCACTTTTCCAGCTCCCTCCTAAGTACTTCCCTTAACTTTCTTAGGTATCATAGCCTACATTATTACATATCTTTAATACTTTACTTCATCAACTAAAAGAACAAGTACAAAAATACAAGTACAAAACGTGTGTGTAATGAGTGTAACCCACAATATTTGAACACAACATTTTTAAATGTAAATATTTGTGTGATTAATTTCTACTGGCAATTTTAAACACTGATGATGGAGTATCAACTCAGATCATATAGGATAAAACATACCATACCTACAATAATTATTTTAGTACTGTCGTTATATGTACGTAATGTTTTTTATTTTATTAGTCAAACAAGTATTTTCATACTCTATGTAATAAATCGAGAGATGAAGGTAGATTGAATTTGTTTCCGTAAACATACCCGAAACTCAGTAAACTCTCTGATTGGTTAGTTTTTTAAACAACCTTCCTATTTGAAAAATTTACCGAATCAAACAAAGAGCTTCAACGTTGTTCGTTTATTGGCTGGCGAAGTTGGTTTGGGTTTGGTTGTGTAGTAGTAAGTAAAGGTAACGAAGTGAAGACGCTAACGTTTGGATTTGAGTCATCTTGAAGTGTTAACAATCTACATCAGGGACGAGTTGTCATTTTGAGAAACAAAATGATTAGAATTTTTACCATTCTTATGATATACGTTCTCTACAGTGTGGAATGTAAAAGAGAGGTTAGTACATCATATAATTTTCTAGTATATAGCCTAGTTTGCATGCATCTTGCTACCCACAGTACCGCCACTTAGTTATTATTCAAGGCTCAAAAATTAACAGATACTAGTGAATTCCATAATGGACAAGTTATAATTTTGTTAACTTTACACAGCTTGTCATCAATCAAATTTTTGGTCCTATAGATTAATTGCCTTACCCTACAACGGGCCATTTTCTAATTCAAGAAAATTTGGGCCTATATTACATAAAGTTTTTGTATTCAAATCTAGAAATGAACATTAACTGCTAAATTTATATGGGTGATGTATTTTTATAGCTTTTACCTTGTCCAGCTTGCAGCCCAGGCTATTAGGCCCAATTGTTTTATATAGGCCTAGGCCTTCTAGATGAATCTCTGTTTACAGGGACTTTGTTAAAAGTGATGAAGCTCAGTTACGATATTTTTATCATTAGGCCTAAACTTATATATTATTTTATTTTCACTCAGAAAATACAATCTATATCAAGACATGTAAAGTAGTATTTTCAAAACTACTCTAAGTTAATCTAATCTAATGTACAATAAGAAAATCCAACTTTTAATTATAGGCTACAGTTTGTTTACTTGTCGATTTCCTTGAAAATATTACTTTATGAACCTCATTATAGAACTTACTTTACTAAAAGACATCTAGGCTTACAGTAAAAAGATCGTAACTGACTGCAACATTGTTATTATGCTATAAATATATATAATCAAATTATATTTTCAATCTCCTACAGATTACTGCCAAGTTAAATCCTGGTTGTGAGCAAAATCCATCTTGCAAAGATGCTATCTTGGTACATGTCAAGGCAGTGGGAGAGAATGACACTCTTCATCATTTGTGGGACTTCACGAGGAAACCAACACTTCTACTTGCTCTTACTGACAAGAATTCAACTCTAAGCATCCAATGGTCCTCATATTTTGGTGGAAAAGAAAATTCTGTAAAGTTTGAGCACTCGCCCAAATACGTCTATGGTGTTGTACTTGACAAGGTAATAACAATTTTTTTGGGATTTCACATTTTATATATTAAACCTCAGCCCAGTTCCATATTGTGTTATAGGCTTTGATAAGTTTTTTTAGGCTGGGAATTTGTTGGCTAATTGTGGCTATTGCGTTTTAATACTAACTTGAAATGATTTTCTGTTTAAGGTTTTATGAATTTTATATTGTGGAAAACTTAAAAAAATATTGAGTTGGAAAACCCTCATACCTAACATATAGCCAAAAGCTAATGAATTTACTGTATTAAAATGAATGTTATGAAATAAACGTCACATTTTTTTCACAAGCAAATAAAAGATTTAAAAAATATGGGCATACAATGAATCCTTAACCCTCTAACTGACAATCGCCGGATTCCGGCGAGTGTATACATGGCCTAGGCTACCAATTGCCAGAATCCGGCAATAAAACCGGCGGGACTTAATCTACTCTTAGCTGCTCACAGTACATCGAAAATGTACTTTTATATACACCATTGTAAAGAAGAGGTTATAATCTATGACCCTAGTAGTATTTACAATTTTTATAGGTACTCTATGCATTACATTGTATTCGATTGCTTTTAGTTATGAGTGTTACAACGTTACGTGGAGTGTTACGAGAGTAAAATGACTGGCAACTGAAGGGTTAATAACCTACAATGAATCCTAGGCCTATTGTAAATATTTTACTAAACAATACTAGGCTTATAATCTTTGTTTTTGTTATTTATATCCTTTCTTTGTTTTACCAGATGATAGAATTCAATGATGATGCTGACACTGGACACCTGGACATCACAAATGTCAATTCGTCCTACGTTTCTCTTTTTGACACAAAAAATTTCAATTGGAAAGTGACTAACATGACTAATACCAGTGGTGATGCCACCCTATCTGTTCAAGCAACTCAGTACAAAGACAACCTAACCAAAGTCAACAAAAATGGAACCGTCAGCATTGTTGTAAGTTGTCTAAGCTATGAATTTAAATAAATTTAAGTTGTTTTCTTAATCCGGAGTAAAAAGATCCCTTTTTATGTTCGATGAAAATATCCTCTACATGCATTGAATTTTTACAGTATTGCCATATTGCAGTTTTGCCGGCAAAAACCGTAGACTGTTTAAGTGAAGTTTTGAAGTGGCTATAAGCCAACTAAATTAATTTTTTTAGGTATGTCGTACAAATGAGGGTAAACAGAGTATGTCCTACTACAAAATGATAGGCCTAATCAATATATTCCTGAAGGCCTAACTAGTTAGTTGTTGTTTTATAGGTGACAACTAAAATGTTTAAGTAGTGAAACATAGATCCCACAATCAATGTTAGGTAGTAAAAAACTTAAGGTCTCATTTGTTTATCAGACACACTAAAAAAACAACATAAATAAATGGTATCTGAGGTCTGACATATACTTTCTCCTTTAAAGTAAATAAAAAAATTACATTCTCTAATTAACACTATTATATTATTAAAATTTTATTTTAGATATGATTTAGATTTAATTATTCGTTTAAAATTCCCTTAACTAATACCCATAAAGAGAAAGCAAATATAACAAGAGTATTTGACATTTTTGGGGACAGAAAGAGGCTGATTTTTAATATTCTCCATAAGAATTAACATTGAATGCTCTCAGACAACATACTGCACTTACCATGGATATTAAATTTAATTTTTCTCTGTTACTGATAGTTGAGATAAGATTATTTGAGACCTTGGATACACTAGGAATACACCAGGAAGTTTTAACCAAAATCATTAGAGCCCATTTAGAGATATGTGTTTTTCACATTTTCTAGGGGTCCTATCCTAAACTATCCTTAAAAATTAGTCTGAAGATATGGCCAAAGTGGACCTGAGTACCAAATTTTGTAAAAATCGGATTATCAGTATAATCTCGGGGTTTGTAAACTTACAAAAATCAGTCTTTAGTCCAAAAACCATTTTGAGGATTCAGGGAACTTCAAAACGTATATATCTTAACTCAAACTTTTGATGAAAACAATACTTCCTCCATATAATATGTTTAAGGGAAGAAAGTAATACAATTTCAAAATTAAGAAATGTATAGGCCTAGTATATACTTTCCTGTGGGAAATGGGTAAGATCGTGGATATTTCTGAAAAAATGTATGTATTCCTTCCAAACAGCATTTCTGATACCATTTGTTGTCACTTCCGTAACACATTTTCATCCAGCAAAATGCTAACACCCCTCAAAGCCTAAGACATATTCATGTTAAAATCATAGGCCTAGTAATTGTCTACAATTCAACGTCTTCATCACTGTATTTATCAGGTGTCAGCATACGGAGCTGAGTCTCACGGCGAACCACTACCACATCTGCTACACTCCGGCAATGCCTCTCAGCTGGACATCACCCTGGATGGCCTCACCCCACAGTACAAGAGCTCCAGGTATGGCCTGAGTCTCATCACCGTCAGCTCGGATGCACCTAACTCCACCCTGCCTAAAATGAATGACAGGAAGACATTGGACGATGAACACGCTCCAGGAGTTTTTACTGTGAGTGCATATTGGAACATTTATCAGTTATTACTGGCTTTAAATAAATAACTCACTTGCCAGGAAATGTAAATTAGAAGTTATCCATGCATCGGTGTGATTATTGAAAAGTACTGATGTATAATGAGTGAATAATATATTTTACAACATGAGCGTATGGTAGCCTAGTGAGTGAGCGTGTATTCGTACAAACTAGTTTCCTTTTCACTTGCTGATCGTTACATAATACAAAGCTTGTAACATGTTTTTTTGCTCTAGTTTTTTTTAAATCAATAATTATAATAGTAAATAATAATATGTATTAGTATTATTAATAAGTATTTGCAGTCATCCGAAAGTCGTTTTCTGTTTATTACAGATGGTATCTGATTTTAAACTGGCCTGTTTCAACAATTAATGAATCAATTCAGTAGCTTTTCTGACCGGTTTACTAGCTTAGAAGTATTAAAGTATTATTAGGCCTATAACATTTTGTAACTTATTATGTGTTAATATCTTATAATATTTGATTTCATCAGACAGTGTAATATAAATACAAGATACAAAAATATCTATTTAATTATGATAACAAAATATTGGTTTGAGGAAAAGTTAATTTGTTTAAAATTCAGATTATCGAGTTGCTGACACCGACTGTAACCACTGGAGGTAGTGGCGGATACATGCAGTGGCGTCCCACCGTTTACACCTCGCCCTCTCGTGACATGACTGCCAGCACCGAGACGGCACAGTACGGTGTGGTCGCTCCGCAAGATCCTCTCTCAGCTGTCAACAATTCTCTGGTGTTCGCCACATTTGGACCTAATATTGCAGACATGCTTACCGTCACCACAAACGTTACATTTGGCATTGCGGGTGACGGATTCTATCAGAAGAACCAATTTATCGCTTGGTGGGTATCGTGAAAGATTATATTTATTTTTATATCCTGGAATTAGTTTAGATTGGTAGATTACCTTGAAAATTTTTAATATTCTAGTGCAGTTGAATTAGTTAATTTAAGACAGTAATCTAGTTTTTTAGTATCACTAAAGTTTAATGTTGTTAACCAGTTTTAACGTCTCTTTTAAAATCCCTAATGGTTTTTTAGAACCGGTGGTTTTAGTTGGGATCGCTGAAATCTGAAACATATTTAGGAGTCCAAGTCTTTGTGAGATTCGATATAATATTGATGGGTTTATTAACTTTTTTTATGTCAATAATGAGTAACCCAGAATGTCACACTACAAAATTGTTTTATGATGATATTCATTCATTGGTTCATTTTTTTACCCAATTCTATAAAATATGTTAAAAGCTAAATTTTTATTGCAGGGCTATGCTGATTGGTTACGGCCAGCCACCAGAGGAACAATTCTCAAAGTTGGTAACATTGGTGTTGCTTATCGGTCTCGGACTTCCAGCCATCTTGATTATCATTGGCACAGTTTGTATTGTCGTTCGTCGTCTGCAACGCAACAAGGATGCTCTCTTCCTTAGCCGATAATTTTATCCCTCTCTTAAGTCAGTGTTGCCTTGTCTTTCAGAGACCATCTGTTAATATTTAACATCTATATCCGGTTGAATTCCTTGCCTTTTCTGATCTCGTAAATTTTTTTACTATAGGTTGGATTGATAAAATTAAAATTCATCCGTTATATTATATACGTCATATTCCTCAAGTCAAAGAATTGAGTAATTTTAATTGCCCTTCAGCTATAAGACTGAAAATTTGTACTTAACTCTTGTATATGAACGTGCATTTAATAGAATAATTGAAGATAGACTTTGTTTATTTGGAATACAGAATAACTTTGTGATTGAAAAATAAATTTAACAAGCTATCAGTTTAATACATTAAGTTTTCCACGGTAGATTAGAAAAGTCAAGGAATAAATTTATATGGGTTTTGTGTCTACTCTATATACCAAAGGTAATTCCTACATTATTGAATTTAATTTTATTTAATTTTTATTTCATAGTTTAATTTTGATTTAGCTGTAAGACAACAGTTTCCCTGATTAGTTCTTAGCATTTATATCACATTCCATTGCCACTTAGATCTGAAACACTAAATGGATCATCGAGAGATGACAAACCATTATTTCAGCCATTACAGTGTTAAAGGCGGCTGTTTTATTTATTTCAACTGTTTTGTTGCTCATATGCAAAGTGATTTGTGTTTCAATACTGGCAGCAGTATATATTTTTTATCTTGCCATGTATTTTTAGCGTTTTAGTTTGTTAACTAGCGGTGCGTTTAATTTTCTGAAGCAATTGGTGTCACAAGTGTTATAACGAATGTCTGACACATCCATATGTTTACATTATGACACCACTTCAGCAATAACTTGTGGTTTTCCTGCCAAATGTAAATGGACCTTCAGAATTACATCCAACCATCATGAGAGCAATATTAAGCGGCATAGTTTAGTTATATTCAAATTTGTACAAGCACTAAAGCACATTTTAGTATTACTATTATTACAATTAGCTATGGAAATGTTGCTATAAATCAAAAGAGCACATTCCTAACAAATGTTAGGAGAAAGGTAGTCAAATATTAGGTAATTTAGAGTCTACCCCTTGTAAACGGTTTAAGGTTGTCCTAATATTTTTATACTTGAACCTCCAGACTAAAATTACAAATTTTCACAAATAATTCCAAGTATGATAATAAATCTTTAATTGGTTACTTTACGTTTTTAAAACTACCAGAAGTCACTAAGACATTTTTCCGTCCTAAGTCTGATTCACGAAAAACCAATACGACCCTAAACCAAATTTTAACCACTAAGCAAAGTCAATAGGATGGACCATTTTTGAGTTTAAATTAAAGTTATTTTCATGACTAATGCAAACAAGACATTCATTAAGTTAAATGTTTTGGGAATTCATTAAACAATTTTATTTATATGTCCTATAAAATCACTTCAGCTACCATTTTTTGGGATGACATGTTCTTTTGGTTTGTAGGGATGACTTTAGTTTACACTATTATGTCCCACTAAGTGTACAAGATTTTTTTATATTTGTTAATTCTATATTTAGGTTAGTTAGCTCTAGGAATTAAAGAGTGCTTATTATTTCCATTTAATATAACACAAAGTCAATTTATGGAGCACTCAAAAAAGTTGTTTAATTTTTTAACCAATATGAGTATTCATTTATACGTGTCTTGGCCTATGTTAAAGCAATTTTCTCTTCTTATGTGAACTGATATTGTGCAATGTATTTATTTCAATTGTCCAGCTTAGGTAGACTGAAAACTTATTCCTTGATCAAATCTCTAATTTGTTAACAAAAACGTTATTTAAACCTCATGATTATGCGAATCATAATATTTTATATAACTGATGATTTCACTGCTGTAGTTAAAGTTAATATTAGAGTAAATAGCTCACAACTTAACCTAGCAGTTGAAAAACTCAAAATGCTGTTAATTTACTTTATTGACTGGAGAGTTGTGTTTAGATTTGCTTTTTAGTGCCTATTCAAATTTGTAGAGTTAAAAATTAAATGTTCCTATCATATAGAGGCTCTTAAGGTTAAATTCTGTGTTGTTGGTCTCACAAGACAAGTTGCTTCTTGCACCTCACCTATTATATTTTATCACATTTGCTCAAATCGGTGTCTGCTCTGTTTTAAAGCTATCTTATTGTAGTTAAATGTAAAATAAATGTTGTCCTGTTTAAATGGTCAATGTCAAAATTGGTTGACTTTTATGTCTAAATTTTTTTAAACAGATTAGACTTCCAAGGTCTCTCAGGCTTACCCTTGGATTAGTGGACTACTTGCTAACAAATTAGAAATTATTTAATGTTTTTTATTGATCTCATACTGTGATCTCAAGTCAATTGAATTTACATATTCACAAAGACATGAAAACATAATTGCACAGTTAAAAACAGCTCAGAGTTTAGTCAATTAAATCAAAAAGGTTATTTTTGTAATTTTAACCATGACAATGACGCTTTTAACTTAGGCAATGTACATGTATCACTCAAGGCTGACTTTGTTACTAGATAGATTCAATAAAGAATTTCCTTCAAGTTTGCTGAGTTCTTGTTTACTCCTGTTTTGTTTGGCTACTAAAATGGTTAAGACTTATATTTGGTGGGAGGACAAGAGGGAATTAAGGTAAGTTTTTCCCGACCTACGGCAGGCAAAGACACTGATTAAACCGTTCAGGAAGGAGAGGGTAGAGCTGCTAAGGCTTTTCAAAGAAGACAGCCTATTCATGACTGGACATGGTCCTCTGAGGAAACGTCTCAAGAATTTCGGACTCACACAGACAAGGAAGATGCGAGTTTGCTACCCATTTCTGGCTTGACTACCCAGCACTGAGTCAGAGAACAGAAGATAGTACAGTCAAACCTTGATATAGTGAATCTCAAGGGACCAACCCGAAAATTCGTTACATTGAGTATTTCATTACACCGAGGTTCATTTAGATAAGTGCTACTACAAGAGGTTCACAGAACATCTCAGTCGGGTTTGATCTAGTTTTTTTCATCATTGTGAAATCAAATATTCAGTACTTTAAACATTATGAAAAATAAAATTTAAAACTCATAGAGGTTAAACAATGAGTTTATTTCAGAACATTTAAGCTACTCTACACAATAAAAAAGATTATAGGTAAACAATATATTTGAAAAATGTAAATAAAGCACGAGTATTACGGTGCAGTAATTAAAATTGCTTAATACAACTCAAATTGTGATACCATGTTAGTAACAAATGATTAAAAGGTTAAAAATCCAAATTTGTATTTTGTACTTAGTCATTGTTACGGTTACTAGCGGCCCGTTTGTTCGATAAAAATCAGTAATTGGGGTCTGCTTATGTGAATTAATGTAAATCCATAGAGCAATCCAATTCGGTTATAAATTTCACAACACAGTCACTCAAACCACCCAATTTTCCGTTTGGTCTCCACGCTTATATCACATAGTTTCTTTATGTTCGGAACATCCATCGCCCTTCAACTACACTTGGCAAGCACTGCACATGTCGTTACTTCCACGGCAACAGATAGCTTAAAAAACGTCTAGCAACACAGACAGAAAGAGTGAGTAAGCTTTCATGTCGAGAAATGATTATTTTTTGGTTACGTATGTTATATCGAGGTTTTCTCATTGGAGTTTTGTTATTATGGAGGTGAAATTCACTATAGAAAGGTTCGAACTACAAAAAATTGTTACATCGAGGGCGATTTATTTTTGACGATGTTATTGAAAATTCGTTATATTGAGGTTGTAAGAACGGGTTTTTCGTTTGAATAAGTGAAATTTACATTGGTTCTTGTTGAGAAATCTAGGGAATTAAAAAAATTTGTTATATCAAGGTTTGACTGTAGTCACAGCCTAGAGCTGTGGGAAAATCTATCACAAATTGTGGATGGTTGTGAGTGCAGGGGATGTGATGTTCCATGGTGTGAATCAACGTCCACACTATTGAAAACTACGTCATGCGCAAAGACCTTCCTTACATTTAGATATGTTCGTAATTCAGGGGCAAAAGTGGTTCGGATCCTAGGTTAAACTGTAGATTCCCTAGATACCATCGGCTGTTGGACTACTGTATTAATTAACAGTGCTATCAAAGGAACATGTTAGTAGTAAGATTACAAGATCATGCCACAACCATCTTACACTATCTGTCATTCCCAAGGTACTGTAACGTAGTTCCTGAGCCTGTTGAAACAAGAAAGTTTTATTCTATTTGTAGGGACAATTGCTTAAAATGTTATTTTATTTTATATATCTTGATGATTCAATAAATTGGTACAAGGTTTGTTACAATACAGAATACTGGAGTTTTCTACTTAGGAAATGAGTTTTATTTTATGCTTTATTTCAAACCATGGCCCAGTCCCATCATAGTCGGATAAGGGAGGTTTTACTACAGTCCTATTTAGCTACAGACCAGAGTGATGGATTATGCTTATTTAAATCATGTCTGCTTATTCATATATTGGTTCAGTCCATGTTGAAGCATCAAGTGTGGAATTATCAAAGGTTAATCCATTGGCTACGATAGGCACTGAAGTGAAGATAGAGGTGAAATATTTATAGATGAATTATAGATGAAGATAGAGGGGGGAAATATTTCCCCCCACTGTCTATTGCTGATTTAAATTTAATTTTTTTAAATTAAAATGATCTTTTTGGAACCTCTACACAGGCTGTGCCTTAAGAGTAATTATTTTCTTAGACAAGTTTCATTTTACACTTTTTTGTAAATATTAATTTATTAATAAGTTAACTTATTCTTTTTATTTGTAATTTTGTAATTTATTACATGATGCAGTTTTTATTTTTTGGTTATTAATTTTTTTTACAGTATCAAGATTTTCATTATTTTATTTGTATGTACATGTATGTATGTGTATTGTTATTGTCTAAGAGAATAAAATCAATTCTTATTCTTATTCTTATATTCTTAAGATGAGTTAAATGTTTCCAGCAGTGAAAGTGATGTAGAACCACCAAGTAGGCTAACCTTTAACAGTGGAACTGGACATCAAGTGATAATATTTAGAGAACAAAAGGTTTTGTGGGCCTATATAGTGTAAATAGCCAGTGAAAAAAATTTAAATACGTGTACTACTTCGTTAGAAAACATTCAGCTAAATGGGGAGTAAATATTTATTTTCTGTATGTTTATTGACTATTAGGCTTAAACCCTGATAAATTCTCATATAGTTCAGTACCGACATGCTTCATAATTGTAAATTTTTTCAGTAGCTAATGTGATAACTGTTTTTATTCAACACTTAAAACGAAACATCGGTCAAATTGACCAATCGGTAATTTTACTACGTAATAGAGGCTAAACTGCTTGACCTTGACGGCTGTCACCCCCAGTACCTTCCCCCAAACCCCTCTCCGAAATATTTCGTCATTTCCTACCAGATAGTGCGACGTGCGACGTTGTCGTATGTATTAGACACATTGTGTGAATACGGTCGGTCAGATTTACCGCATGTTTCGCTTACCGGCTGGCAATCGACGGTCAAATATACCTTGAATTTCGGTAAAAGGTTGTGGTGAAACGCAACAAACAAAAGAACACCTGCTAGAAATAAAATAACAGCTAGATTACCCGCTATGATTACCAGCTCTGGCCTTGGGCAACAATCCTATACAGATTTTTTCCCGAGGCCAGAGCTGGTCGTCTTGGAGCGTGAAGTTTGGATTTCATTTTTTCTGTCACATTATCTGGGTGTAATAAATATGATTTGCCATAAAATGTTGTAAAACATCATTTGTTACTCATGTGATTGCCAAGTGATACATAAAAACAATAATAAACACCAATAAAACCCAGTATCGGTCAAATTGACCTTATGTTTCTCTTAGCGTTTGGCCCTCTTCGCGGTCCAGTTCGCTTTTCTTCTCTAGAAGGACACCACGGGCGAACTGTGACGAACAACCCCAGTTTCCCTGCAATCCGGTAAACCGGTTTTGCCCATCCGATACAGGTACTACTTGAAATAACTGTTGCCTGTTAGAAACTAAGTGAGGAAGTAATCCACTTCGCCATGCCGCTGTTCCACCCACGGTTGGACCTGCTCTATGAGTCGCGCAGTCCATCGTCCTTGGGCGTCGTGCTCCCAGCTGTGTTGCCACTGCTGGAAGGTTCGGGAGCGCTCTTCAGATCTTGCAGCATCCTTGTCGATCCCGCCTTGCCTCTGATAAATCGCTTTCCTCTTCCCTGCCAAAAGTTTGACAGGAATGACTCCAGCGACCACCATAATGGCAGGCTCAGATACTGTCCGATATGCAGAACACACCCGGAGAGCAGCTTGACGCTGAACCCGGGCGAGTCGCAACCGGTAGATGTCCTTTGTGAGAGCGTCTGCCCACACCTCTGCCCCATAAAGGAGCACGGACTGGACTGCGAACATCAAGAGACGTCTTCTGCTCAACCAAGGACCCCCGACATTGGCCATCAGCTTACTAAGGTAAGAAGCCCTTTAAGAAGCACCTTAGAAGCCTTGTCCGCCGTACGGAAGATCTGGTCTCTCTAGCTTAGTTTGTTGACCACCATGACTCTGAGGTACTTGGCGGCACGCGTTGTCTGGACCACTTCCCTTCCTACTCACAGCGGTGTTGATTCTCTTTTTTGTGGGTATAACGATCTCTGTAGCTGCCAAGGGGGCAGGTTCCCAGCAGCTACCAAGGCAGAAGTTAGATGGGAGCGAATCAACTTTTCAAACAATTTTCCAGCCGTGTCCAACATACACAGAGGTCTGTGGGATGACGGCAGCTCTGGATCACCTTTTCCCTTACTGATAAGTACAAGCCTGGCATTTTTCCAGATTGTTGGGAACACCTCTTCAATCAAGCAGGCATTGTACATTCTCAGCAGCAGTCTGGGATTAAATGTGAAAATCTTCTTCAGAGCCTCGCTAGGAATCCCATCTGTGCCAGGAGCCTTGTTGCTCTTCAAGGAAAGAACAAAGGTCTCCAACTCCTCATTTGTGAAGAGCAGAATGCCCTCTACCTGTCCAAAGTCAACCAGCGGACGCTGCGCATGTCCAGGAACCAGGGCATGGATCCTCTAGGATCCTCTCCATGATGGAGGGTGGAGAGCGGGTGGTGAGCTTTTGGGTCACAACTTTGTAACCCAATCCCCACGGATCGGAATCGACGTCGTCCTGAAGTTTCCTCCAAATGTTCGCCTTGCTCCTGTTGATGGTCCGTAGGAGAGACTTTCTCACGGCCTTGTAGGCCTCCAACTTACAAACTATCAGCAGGAATTCTCGCTCTAGTGGCGGCTCCTTCAAGGCATTTTCTTTTGAGGTCCGCAATCTTTTCAGTCCACCAGTAGACGGGTTTTATAATCCTCCAATATCCTCCAGCCAGAGATCCTTGGAAGAAGCGACTCAGACGCAAAGGTTACGTCAGGGATCGTGCCT
Organism: Nephotettix cincticeps; assembly: GCA_023375725.1. Lineage (NCBI taxonomy): Eukaryota > Metazoa > Arthropoda > Insecta > Hemiptera > Cicadellidae > Nephotettix > Nephotettix cincticeps. Next base: position 5,404,169 of record CM041787.1, on the reverse strand, counting down.
CTCTCCCCGGGGCGCCAGAAAGTAGGCGTGTCATCCTGGTTAAGGATGACCAGCCCGGTCCTGGCAATGAAGTCCAAGATGTATTTTCCCCGGGAGTTGGTACAGGGCATTCCTCACTCGACGGCCGTTGAAATCGCCTCCAACAACGACGTGCCCAGTGGTGCCGAGCACACTCTCCTCCAGGGAGTAAATCTTGCTGCAGAAGTCCTGGATGGCCTCGTTGTGGGTGAGGTAGCAACTAAAGAGGGGAGTAAAAGGCAACATCGGAAGTAATAAAACTGACATAATAAGATATACATTTACAACATCTTTATGTTAAAGAAATTTGATCATCTTATAATAGAAATTTTTGATCATTTGTACAATTAATATCACTTGGAGACTAATCTGTAAATATAGTAATTTTAGAAGGAACTACTTTTAAAAAATCAGCATGATTAATTTGAATTTCTTAACTCAATGTGAGTAAAATGTAATACACAATCTGAACAAAATTATGGACTATACATAGAAAATTGACACACAATACTTTAAGAAAAGTTGACAACCAATAATACAAAAATATCAGTGAAAAATTAAGAGTCATCATTGGTGATGATTTTATCACATTTAAATGATTATAGTAAAATACACATTAGTGCTATATACCTATACAATTTTTTCAATCATAATTTTATACTAATCCTTGATAAAAATCAACACTCATAACAATACACATAATAAAAATATTCGCTGACACAGCCTTTAAAGATAATTTAATTACTATACTGATATAAAAATATAAAAATTACACATAATATAAATTAATTATACCAATCGGGATCTCATTCCTCCCCACTGTCAGATGCCAGTGAAGCTTCATCATCACCTCTATCTTCATCTTCAATATCGACAACAGACGTTGATACCTCTGACTGAGACAGGTTGAAGGACACATCACCGTCACTGGAGAACAGATCAAACAGCTGTTGCAACGTGATACAGTCGTCGGCCCACTGCTCCGCCCCACTGGCTGCCACCGCCGCCACAATCCGCTCCTCTATCGTATCTTGCACGATGAAACGATGGACCACGGTAGGCCTACAATGTTCATGAAAGACTCACACCTCAAATATTAAGTCATTTTTAAGTATTTTCTCAAAAGTGATCTATTTAGAAACAAGATTGTCGTCTATATCTTGTCATATTTTCATACTATCCAGATTTGGACTCTGTCACATTAATTCAGAAAAAACGGATTTATATACATGTATATATACTAGACCTAGCTGAAAAATATTTTACCACTTTACCACATTTCGATTATTCATTGTAGCAATTTAAACATCTGGGCAGGAAACCCAGATGGAAAAAGATCCCCGGGACGACCAAAAAAAGATGGACAAAGGAAAGGACAAAGTCGGTATTGATATGAGGAGAATGAGAATGAATGAGGAAGATGCGGAGACAGGCGCCTCAGACGAATACCATGAGTACCATCGACTGAAAAAGTGTTCAAGTGACTATATTTAAACTGTTTATCTAGTGGAAAAACTGAAAGTGAACGGACAGTGGTAAGACAATACAATAGAATTTGTAACACTATACAGTTATGTACCGTTTTATTTTAGATGTGTTGAATGATTTTTATTATCATTTAAGATACTCTTTGACTTTTGTCTATAACCTAATTATTGTGTTGATGACAATAAATAATTGAGTATTATTGAATAAACAGGGAACTCAGTGAGTTAGTTCCAGCACTAGCCCACAGGCAGCGGCATAGTTAGCTGAACAGCACAGCAACTTAAAAGTTCACTAAATTGACAACAGATACCACTACATGCTTGATCTTTGACCATCGCAAAAGCGACAGTCAGTGAGTTATACATAAAAATAATAATGAGAGGAAAGACTAGAGAACAAACCTAAAAAAATAAGATGGTAGATATGTTGAAGATTTGGGAAAAGAAATGTGAAAACTAAGGAAAACCAAAAGATGATCTAGAAAAATATTATGAATATTTCTAGATCATCATATTTCTATATTATCTAGGCAAGTAACACATGATGTTCATCCATGATCTAACATAGATTAGATTAGATCATTGAAATGGCAACCATACTACAATGTAGGTATTTTAAGCCATTTTTCCACCGACCATCTCTCACAACAATCCACAATTTGTGACCTCCAAGTAGGTGGATTGCAGGACGTCGCCACCATCCCTAATGTGTTCATCAGGGATGTGTGTGACTAGTTTTGTCCTTCACTAGAACATTCTAAAATTACAGCAGTACGTACCTTGTCTGCCCTATCCTATGTACTCTGCCAACAGCCTGCAGTTCATCAGCAGGGTTCAAGATGGGCTCCACCAAGAACACATGTGTGGCCTCCACCAGATTGAGGCCTTTGCCACCAGAGCGCAGCGGCAACAGCAGCACTGTCACCGGCTTCGTCTGTACCAAACCACACATGACTCAAAACACTTCCAAAGTAAACAACATTACAAAATACTACCATTTTAAATCTGACCTTGTGTTGTTATCTCCCGAATTATTCATTTCTACGAATGATGTGAAAAAATTGCATATAATAATAATTCTATAAGAAGCACCGTATTTAAAAACTGAAAGTGAACGGACAGTGGTAAGACAACAAAAATATAAGAGTAAATTTTTTGTGCAATATTTTGTATGTGGAGGTAAAAACCTAGGTGTTTGTCAACAGTCAGACCAATATACTTGACACTGATTCCAGAATGAGTTTTAGTACCGTATTACCAATCTACCCACTGAGAATATTATTATGCCTAGTCTCTTTTCACACTGAACAATGGAAAGCAAAATTATCTACCTTTTAATCATCAGTTAAAAATAAAAAACACCATAAAATAGAAATAAAATAATAACTTGTGGTCACCTTGAACTCTTTGATGGACTGACGACGGCTGACTTTGCCAGACTTCAATCGCCTAAACGAGATGTTGTTTTCTGTGAAAGCTTCAGCCAAAAGGTCTAGTACTTTTTCCCACTGAAAATATTAACAATGAATAATAATAGTGTAACTTACAACAGTAGGGTGAAACTTCAACAGTTCAATATCAGTGGACTACAGGCATAGTAAAGTATGTGGTGTGTTTTTAACACTTTGACTACGTGTGGGTAGCCGACGTCCCATTGTTGTCCCGCGAAGCACATGGCATCATGAGACGCCGGCTACCCACGAACTACGCAATGGCAATTATGACTCGAGCTAGGTGGTACACTGATGGCTCCAAGACCGAGGAGTGGACTGGTGTAGGGGTTTTTGGTCCCAGGATCAAATACAACGAATCACTGGGGCGTTCCCCCAGCATATTCCAAGCAGAGGTCAAGGCCATAGAAAGGTGTGCACACTTCAACCTAAGCAGAGGATACATGAAAAGGGAGATTGTGATCCTGTCAGATAGCCAGGCTGCCATTGGAGCCTTGAGCTCAGCAGCCTTCAGGTCCAAGATGGTCTGGGACTGTCGGAGCAGTCTAGATCAATTGGGGAAGAACAAGTTGTTACTACTTTGGGTACCTGGGCACCAAGGTGTCCAGGGGAATGAAGTAGCAGACATACTGGCTAGGGTAGGGGCAGCCACCCCCTTTGTTGGACCGGAGCCAGGTTGTGCACTGGAGGACTCCTTTTTCAAAAAGAAATTAAAGGAGGAAGAGAAGGAAGCCAGAGGGAAAGCCTGGACCGTTCATCCGGGATGCCGACAGGCTAAGGAAATGCTTGGAGTGCATAATATAAGAAGGTCTGAGACCATGATCAGGCTTAAGAAAAACGATCTAAGGATACTGACGGGATTTCTAACCGGACACTGTAGGCTCAGAGGTCATCTGAGCAAGATGGGCATTGTCCAAGAGGGTGAATGCCGCTTCTGCCAATCTGGGAGGAAACACCTAGACACCTATTGGCTGAGTGTGACGCGATAGGTCAGAAGAGAGCCAGAAGCTTGGGAACACACCAGGTGGCGGTGGAGGATTTTCCAAAGTTAGAACCCCTCGTTATACTAAACTTTATTAAGGCATTAGGACTAGAGGGGGTTCTCTAGGCAAGAACTAGAGACTAGTCTGGGGGCACAATAGATCTCATAGGTCGCGGTGCAATCTTTCCCCTAGATTTTATCAAGTATCAAGTAAGACTCGAGCTAGATTCAAAATTTTTAGAGTGTAGTAATTTTTCTTCTTTTTTTTGGAAACAAAGTGCATGGTAGACCACCGCATATGTCTTCGTCATTAGAGGTAAAATACATCCTCGGTGCTAATGACAAATAACACATAAGATAAATAAGACATTTATTGGTCATTAAACAGGTTTACAAAAGATGTATTAGACTTTGTCATGAACTAACTTAGGCTAGCATCACTTAGGCTAACTTAACATTCACATAAAAAACTTACAATTTGTCATAAAACACATTACCTGGCAAAGTTTGAAACACCTAAACAACTGTGATACTTCATTGGTTTAGACAATCTCAACCTCAACCTAGGTTGATCCAACCTATAATTTAATCTGATACAATGATAATGAACATGTTTTCTTATTGGCATCATCTGTAAATTATTTTTAACAAACATTAGTAGTTCAAATCTATAATGATTTACAATAATGAGGATACCAGAAGATACAAAAAGTGGCCTACAATTTGGCTTTTCAGATTCTGTCAGAATTTTGTTAACGTTTTTCTGTATAAGTAAAACTTTATGTATATGTACTCCATCCCCAAAATTCTTAAACCATTTCTGATGATGCTTTCGAAGAAATAAAAATATGCCCCATTATCAAATATTAATTTGAGACATGCTTCTTTAAATTTATTAATTTAATGATCAATTGGATGGGTGACCAGCATCGTCCCATACTTTGATGACGTCATTTCCCGGAAAGTAGTTGTTTTTATATAATTATTGTTGCGGTTTTAGTATGTTCTGTCCATATATATTGTGAATATCGTATTAAAAAATTTTCTATTTTCAAGCAGTCAAAGATTTAACCCTGCAACACGCCAGCCAAAAGCCGTCTGCAGTGTGGTTTGCCGTATAAGTCACGCACGAGTGTCGACCCATCATGTGCTGCCTCCCTCGGCAATGTATCAAACTATTTCGACTCTTTGACGCTTTCAGGACGTTTTGGACAGTACAATGAGGGATTTAAGCTGTTTTTATGTATTTACAAACAAAACTATAGAGACGGAGATAGTTTGAAGCGAGGCGTCAAATCACCTGTTGATTCGCAATGTCACTGTCATCCGCTCGAATTGTTATTGTTGTGTTTCGAGGTTATTTTGGTCATAAATAGAATGTAGTGATGAGAATAAATAGTGAATGCATTTAGTTTGACTGTTTTATTGTATTTGTGGTTACTCATTGGTACTTTTTATGTCTTATTTTTGCAACAATCTACCAGATATAGTTTTTGTTTTGTGTGTTTTTGTCATTTGTAAAATGCAGAACTCAAGTGGACTGTAACCTAGCCTAGCCTATAGTGTTACTATTACCTTTCAATTTACTGCAACAATCAGGTAAATAGGATGTCTCATAGTGAAGAAATATATTTTTTAGAAATTATTTGAACCAAAAGGTCGTGAGCGCCAAAAAATACTGCAATAGGGTTTGTTTGGTAAAAAAATGCCCCACATTGAAGGGTTAAGTAAGTGACATTTAGTTGTAAACACTAGTAGTTCAAACACATACCGCAATGAGCCTGTATGTCTGGTACAAGCATGCTTGCAGAACAACTGTGCTCAATTTGAGATTCCAAGCTAACATGTACAGTTCTAAGTTGTGGTTTCAAAATGTTAAAGATTATTGACTTAAATATTTCGGCTTCAATGGAATTGCAGTGGAGCAATCGTGTTTTCTTTTTTTACAATTGTATGGTTAGGGTGGCACGTTTTGCAATTGTTTATACTGATCATAGAGATTACATTAATTATACTGATTTATTTTAAGAAGAGCTCCATAATGAGTTTATCATACCATTAAGAATGAAACACAAGCTAGTTGAAGGGTTAAATGTCTTCATAGTAGACTTCATACAGTTAAAACTTATAACGAAACATAATTTTTAAAACGCTAAGAGAAACATAAGGTCAATTTGACCGTTACTGTGTTTTATTGGTGTTTATTGTGTTTATTATTGTGTCACTTGGCAATCACATGAGTAACAAATGATGTTTTACAACATTTTATGACAAATCATATTTATTACGCAAAAATTATGTGTCAGAAAAAAATGAAACACCAAACTTCATGCTCCAAGACGACCAGTTCTGGCCTCGGGAAAAAATCTGTATAGGATTGTTTCCCAAGGCCAGAGCTGGTGGTCTCATAGCGGTTAATCTAGCTGTTATTTTATTTCTAGCAGGTGTTCTTTTGTTTGTTGCGTTTCACCAGAACCTTTTACCGATTATACAAGGTATATACAAGATTATATAAGGTATAATACAAGGTATATTTGTCCAACGATTGCCAGCCGGTAAGCGAAACACGCGGTAAATCTGACCGTCCGTATTCACACAATGCGTCTAATACGTACGACAACGTCGCGCCAACTAGTTGGAAATGACCAAATATTACAGAGAGGGGTTTGGAGGGAAGGTACTGGGGGTGAAATTAACGATCGGTCAATTTGACCGATGTTTCGTTTTAAGTGTTAAACAATATAATAAATTATAATATATTGTTATTCTGTAGAATGTGACCAACCGACACAAAAGGAATAAATCACTAAGTCCAGACGTTTTTTAGACTATTAGAAGGAATCTACTGTACTAATAGGAACAATAAAAGTGAAGTATGAACAGATCAACGCATGATGAAAACACATTTCAACACTTACCGCAGAAAATATTAATATTTTGACATCAGGCTGCTGACACGTGAGGGCCAGAGTTTGTCCGATAATAGCCTCCACTTTGGTGGAGTGAGAACCCTTCACTGAGGTCGTAGTGGCAACACTTGAACTCTCTGTCTGGCTTGAGCTGGCAGTACCAGGTAAATTGTCAGTTTGACTTTGGGCAGCATCCGTACAATTCTCAGTCTGACTGGCATTGTCCGCTTGGCTTATAGCGGTAGCGCCAGATTCACTGTCAGTTTGGCTTTCTACATAAGAGACTTCAGCGACGCCGCACAGTTGGCGGCACTGCGGACACTGCAGATTCACCATAAGGGGCTTGACGATGAGCGAGAGGCAGTCGAGACACAGGCAATGTCCGCACTGCAGCACAGACCACTGAAACAAACTTAATTTCATGAGAAAATTTTTCAGAAACAAAAAGTTTAATCAAGAGAAAAAACCCAAAACAATGTAGGATCCTAATCACATGATGTTCCATACTAAAGTATGAAAGTAAAAGTATAAATACTTTTAACTGAAATGGCAAACTACCCAGGTAGGTATTTTAAGCCAAGTATGAATGAGAAATGAGTGTAGGATGATTGTGGCATGATCTTTTAGTCTCGTAACTGATTAAGCCTGACATGTTCCTTAGACAGAACTGTTAATTAATAGCCCAACAGCTGATAGCATATCTAAGGGACCTTCAGTTTAACGAGGTATCCGAACCACCGCCTCTGAATTACAAACTGATCTAACTATGAGGAATTTCTTTGCGTACCGTATTAACAAAGCATTTAATAGTGCGGACATTAATCCACACAAGAGAACACCACACCCACCGACAATCGCTCACAACTATCCACAATTCGTGACCTCCAAGTAGCTGGATTACAGGACACCACCTGTGTGCATAAAGCATTTTTCCATCTCTCCCTTTAAAAAAATAATACTTATTTATTTATATCTTTACAGAGATTTTTTGACATGCCAATGTATTTGTATGAAATATTTTATGGCTGAGTAAAATTTTTATTCTTATTCTAGTGGTGTAAGAGGTAGGTTGTGGGTTCAAATCACAGGGTGCTCATTATTCATACCAACCCAACTTACAAAAAATCATTTCACACATTCTAATCGTTCTAATAACTCTTACATTATTACATGCAGGTATGTTGGTCTCTTCTACGACTCACCTTTTCCGTCAGGTCGTTTCGGCAGACAGGACAGATGGCTGCTGGAGCGCCTTCTTTCTGCAGAGTCTCCAAGTAACACAATGTTCCGATCTTTTTCTTCAACTGGCTCTCGTATTGAGTTTTCTCCGTCTTCAATTTTTCCAGCTCTGGCTCAACCTATGGAGAACAAAATGATACAATTTACCCAGAAATTTTGTTCACATTAATAGAAATGATAAAGTCGTAATTTACGACGCATTTACATATTCAATAAGAATTGGCAGGTGGAGGCATCTGTCGTCAGTTTTGTGGAATTGTTAGACACTATCGCCTACGCGACCGTGTTTCCCTCTGGGGGCCAACAACCAATAAACTGCTCTTTTAGTACACGAGCCTGCCAGGGCATTCTATAACCAAGTAAGCGCTTTCTTTCCTAAGCATGATGGCCGAGGTGCTAACGCGTCTACGCTGACGAGCGTAACGTCTAGCCATTCTAGTGCTATGAATAACATGACAATCCCAATTTGGCTTTCAAATGTTTTTTAGCGGAGTGACCCACCTTAAAATAAACGTGACCGCTTGGGTGAAAGTTGACCATTTGTAGGCTTAATTGATTACAGTGGACACCTTTTTGCTATGGTTAGTGTTATAAATGTTTTTAAGCTTTTTTTGTTTAAACTTTGATATTTCAAGAAGATATTAGTAATTATTTTTATGTTACAGTTAAGAGTAAAAAGCTTATCACTTCTAGGGTTAATAAACAAGAGTTAGGTGACTGACCCATTGGCCTACCTATTTTACAGTACCCGTAGACACCTGGAAATTCCTATTATTTCGGTACTTTTGGAGACTTTTACTAAAAATGCTATAACTTCCTTATTTATCATCATATAGGCTTGAAACTTTCAAGAATTCATTATTAAAATGAGTTCTTGCTAAAATAACATTCATTCAAAGTGGCGGATTTCTCCCCTTCAGCCGCTGTTGTGCTTCTTGCGCACAACACAACAAAACTACTGAACTAGTGATTGTACGCCGGATGCTCGAGATTTCATTGACTTGTTCCTAATTCATCCCGGGGTACAAAATGGTTATCAATGTTTGAAAAATTCGTAACAGCAGGTTAGGAAATGTGGGGGATTTGTTATATAGGGGTTTATCACCTAGGAAATTCATAATAAAGGGGATTGTTGATACATTCCAAAGCTGCAAAAATTCGTTACAACAGTGTTATAAGAAAAATTCATATGTTATAAAGATAGAGATAGAGATTATCCAATACTATAATACGAGCAAGGTTTGTATATATATATATTTGCACACGGATCTCGAAAACGGCACTAAGGAATTTCTTTAAATTTTGGAAATAACTAATTTCCAAGTAGAAAATAAGTTCTAGATAGGTCTAATGTCCAGGAAAATTCGTGTTTTCTTGTAATATTAAGTTTAAAATCTAAAAATTTAACATTACGCTTATGGAGAATAAAATGTAAACAATACAAACCAAAACAGCTGTTTATAACCGTTTGACAGTTCTTGATTGAAGACGGCAAAGAACAATATGTGAATAGAGGTTTTTTATAAATATTTATTTTATGTATGTATGTAAAATGTAAAATTATCAGGTTACTAAACAATAAGAGTAACATGACAGTGCGAAATAAAAGCAGGAAAGAGTATTTCCAAAATCTTCCGTGTTTTGATAGAAAACGTATTTGTTGTATTGCTTGAAGCCACTATAACAAACCAATTAATATGTGTAAATTAAATTTCTCTTTTGCTTTTCAATCCTCATTCCGTTAATATCAAAATCAGTAGGTCACAGGCTAATAATAACTGTATGGATAGTTAAACAGTAATTGATCTGCTAAAACAATTGAGGTTGGCTAAAATACCTTAACCGGCGTTCCTCATTTGGCAGACGCCCTGGTCCAGCGGTAGTGTGTTGGCCTCGTAACACGAAGGTCGCGTGTTCTAACCCCACTAGGGGCAATAATTTTTTAATTTTTCTAATTAATTTTTATAATACATGTATTATTGTAAACGAGCAAAGCTCGGTCACCAGGTACTATATGTTATATAGAGAATAGAAAGATTATAAAGAAAGAGGCTACTTTAACATGTGTTATAGCAGTTTCAAGGGGATTGGAAAAAATTTATTATATCCGAGATTTTGATATTTAGGGGTCTGTTATATCGGGACTCCACTGTATAATGTTTTGGTCGGTACAATACAACTTATTAATTTTCCTGCTTTAACCAGTATAAAATGGTTTTCCTGTGGTTGTTCTATATTTAAAATATCTCGTATTGCAGTACAATATTGAGCACTGACCCTATACATCTGTATGATGTGATGGTTCTCGCCAGTCTTCTTCTTGCTCGCCTCCTCGCCGGCGTACGGCAACCGCAGCCGCATCTTGCACATGTTGAGTTCATCCTTGGCGTCGACCAGGTCGCAGATCTGCCGCCACAGCAGGTTCAGGTCTAGGAACTCCTTCTTGATCTTGTCCAGTAGCGTGATGTGGCGACTCCCTTCCTTGGTCCACTCTCCTGGGGCTTGCTTTTGTCTACCGTAAGCAGCCAGCGCTATAATAAAAAATAAATCTGTATTTATATTGTAGCCGAGAAAGTAGATAGGCTCCAAATCACATAGAGGTAAACTTCTAATCTTTTCTGACACTGTAATGCGACAAGCATCAACGAAGGCATCCTTTTCTAAAAAATACTACTACAATTAAAAAAAAACTTAACAATAAGCCTACACTACAAAATAATGGTTACATATTTTGGTCTTAAAGAAATATAAAAAACTTGAATCACAGTACTGTGATATTCTGTGACTGATGTAATAGTAGTTGCGAAACTTGTACTTATGAAAATGTTCCCGATATCTGTCCAGAGAGTGATTAATCCGATGGCAGGTAGCTTTATCATAGAAAAAGACAATCTGGTTCCATTAGACAGCATAATTCGACCTGCACTTAGGTAATAACTTAATAGCCCAGAACATAAAACATATTGAAATCTGATCAGCTCCAGACTTGCTTCTAGTCTCCAAGAATCGCAATTTAAAATGTCACTTCATATAAGTTGTGTTTTCCCGTCCCCTCACTGGTTGACCCTCCACTATCTCCCAGCAATTGTTCAACCCATCTCTATCTGCTACTCTTACTTTATCCATCACGCTCGTATCGAATATTTATAACTTGTCCTGTGCACTCGGATGCCCAGCTGTACTGGCCGTCACCATTTTCTCGCCGAAGTCGAATTAATTTTTATATGAGCTGTCCTCACCGCTCGGATGGCCAGTGGTACTGGACGAGATTAAATCCGAGTTGCGGTCGGAATGCCAGCAGTACTGGCCACTAAATATAATCATCTGTTTCTTTTGTGAATATTATGTGCTAGGTTTGGGATGTGCAGCAATCTTTCGGGAAACTAATGAACTAGTGAATCAGATGAATTCCCGCTTCTAAAACCATACATTTGTTGTAAATTAAGGTTATGCTTAGTACGTTGTTCTGCTGTTAGACTGTTGCAATACTGAGAATGGGTGATATTTAATGCTAATATCAGCTATTTTTTTTGTAAATAACTGTACATTTTATTAATAATTCATTATTTATTTTATAAGTAACCACAGTAGGTAATAAATGTAAACATAACAATAAATGATAATTTATATTCAGATGACTTGAGGCAATTATTGGAGGAGTATGACGAAAATGTTTCGTCATATTATTTAATTGTGAAATAGACAATGTTGTATTGACATTATTCTTCATATTCGCTCGTTATTCCCTTTTTGTTGTCTTTACAGAAATTATTGTAATCAAACCAGGATTGACACAAAAATAAGACCGAACTGGTCGGAAAGGTTGTCGATCATGGCTGCCGAACTGACTAAAGGAATGTAGCGCGGCCAGTACTGCTGGCCACCCGAGCGGCGAGGACATCACGGAAAATCATTCCGAGCTGTCTGCAGAATTGGTAATGCCAGTGCTACTGGCCAACCGAGCGCAAAGGGTTAAGGGAGAAAATGGGAAAAATAATCTAACTAGGCCGATAACAAATACTGCAATCGAAAATTAGGAATAAACCAAAACCTTTAAGTATCCTTTCAAAAGGGGATGCTTTGAATCCGCCCTTGAAGTTGATCTCAAACGTGTTGACGTTGACATCAAACAGGTCGGATATCTCTCGATTGTCCAGGTCCTTGTCCTTGGTCCAGGTACTGCTTCCCGGCAGATCCCTCTTGTTCATACGCTTCTTGATCACTCTCTCTTCGAAAAGAAGGGCTTCGTAACTTTTCAAAGCTGTCTCTGCCTTGCATAAACTACACCTGTACAAAACATTTGTTTTAATAAATCATGAAGCATTAGTGTTACATTGAGTGTAACACCCTTCTGCATGGGCTCCAGACAAGACCATTTCAGGATGTGGCTGTTGAAATTCCTACCATTGTCAATAACATAGATGTTCAAGATGACAATGCACTATGGGAACACTTTATTTTCTGTTGTCTTCAAAGGCCAGCAGCACTTGATTTTAAACACAAATATGTTACTGCATTATTTTCATGTCATAACAGAGATTTACAAAACAAAACCGGATATTAGATAACGGCGTTTATAGTCGTGGTTGATATTTCTTAGTCAACGTAATTTATATTTTCTTAATTGATCTGTAAATTAACAATTATTTAGGGCACGCAAAGCTGGCTGTGATCCATTGGTACGACTCATTTCCACCCATTGGGCCCAATCGCTTCAGCCTTGAAGTTATATTCTACTACACACAGTTCTACCTGTTGCGGTTGTGGGTGCCGGCGGCCTGTGGCAGATGACAGCACAGCGCCTCGGACGCCATGACGTCTGTGTCAGCCGTACGCAGGTCCCGCAGCCATCGCAGCACCTCCTGTCTCACTCGGTCCACCTCAGCCAGCCATCGCGCCAGCTCCAGCCTCACCATGTACAGTGAGCTCAACCTGGCGTACAATGAGTTACGTTGATCGTTCACAGTCAAAAAATAATACAATGGTCTAATTTTATAAACAATAAATAAATAATAATAATTAAATGGGTAGTAAGATAACGTCGCGTTGACCCGGCCGGCACCAACACGGCTTGGCGCGGTAACTAGGTGCTAGTACTTTCCGTAATATACTGTACTATCCTGCCTGATTTTTCTAGCGTTGCAATGAAGTTTTTAATGATATGACGGTATTTATTACCTTATACTTACAAGAGCCAATTGCGTGAGCAATAATTTCAATATTGGAGTTTTTGAAAACAAATACAGAAATCAACGGGCAGTAGAAAATGACTTGAGACTAAAAATGTCCTCATTCAATCTTGATATTGTGGAGTTTTTGAAAACAAATACAGAAATCAACGGGCAGTAGAAAATGACTTGAGACTAAAAATGTCCTCATTCAATCTTGATATTGAATCTCTTGTTGAGGAAAAAAATGCCATAAACCACACTGTAAACAACCTTTTTCAATATATTACTTGATAGCTAAATGGTGTTTCACTCTTTTTGTATAATCAAAATCCAAGTAGGCCTAATGATATTTTTCATTTAGTGTTTTATATTTCTGGTTAATATTAAATAGATTTTTAGTTTTTTTACATGTACTTTTTTCATACCATACCAACATTTTTAAGTTTATTATTAGTAAAATTTTAGTATGAACTAGCAGTAAGCCCATCCTTTGTACGGGTTGTAGAATTCAGTTTAAAGAAGAAAGATCATCATACCAAAATGTAAACCTGAAATCCTAAACAAATCAATACAAAGAAAATAAATCAACACCCAGCTTTATTATTTAGCATTACTTTACAATTAAATAGATTAGAACATTTTACAATTATTAAAATTAGTTATACGTTAAAATAACGTTTTAATATAGTATGATTTCGAAATGGGTTTAAAATCGATGACCAATATAAGGTATCTAATATTGATTTGACAGCTGTTTGTTTTTCTTTCTATTGAATCTTTAAACTACAGAGACAGCTGATTATTGCCAGTAGGTTATTCATTTAAAACTAAACCAAATCGTGACCAATATCGCGTAAAAAGTGGGTTTTTAAATGCTCGTTATTTATTTTTTAAGGGTCGGCGGTCAATTTTAAGCCTTTAAAAACCTTCTCTGGAATGTAGGTAACGTATGAAATAAGTTTCATTGTTATCAGTTCCCCCATTTTTTCAGAGAAGTAAAATGCCTCCTGAAGACTTGTTTCGGCTTCTCTAACGCATAAAACGTAAAAATAACTAAAAAATGTATAATTCTAAGCAATGTACAGAGAAAACTCAAATTTTATTTTTATAGATACATTTTATTCAATTCATATAAAACACGTGACAAAATATTAATTTTATCAAGCATTGAAGGGTGTCAAGGGTATAAAACATTACCTAGAAGTATCTTAAATACAAGTTGGTCGCGAAATAATGTTTAGGTTGTACTGGGTCGCGGGTCAAAAAAGTTTGGGAACCACTGGTGTAACCAATTGTTCGCTCCACATGTCACTCACTTGTTGGCCAGGTTGTTGTACTGGTTTTTCTGGCGGACGTCCGTGTGCTGGATGGAGCTCTTGAGCCGGTCCAGCAGTTCATCTCGGTCCTGAGTCCACTCCAGCATGCGCAGCCACCACTCCGTGTAGCCAATGGTGGCGCCCTCTAGGTATGCCGCGATGCTGCCTGCATGACTGTCCACGCGAGCCTCCGTGGCCGTCATCTGGAGTACAGGACAATAACATACTGCTATTGAGCACTTTTTTTCACTAATCTCTTATTCCAGAGCATAAATTGCAATTAACCCTGGAGGACTTACGTGCTGGTCGAAACGACTGGGTTAGTTCTATTTCTGGAAAACTCGTTATTAGTGGGTGTCGGCAGTATGCAACGCCACCGAACCTCACGCACCTCATTCTAGGAATAGCCTGAATCACTTCCCGCCCTCCCCCTTTCCTAGATTCAGTGTTATTTGCTTTCACGTAAAGCAGTGGTCAATTCGACCGTGGGTGAGTGACGGAGACAGTCTGTTGCTGGTTTGTCAGTCAAAGACTAGGTTATAAACAACCACACAAACATCGTCTGCATCTATTAGTCAGCGTACATGCGAGTATACTTGCCGTTGGCGCCAGACCGCCGTGCAGTAAACAGTGACGCACACAAAAATCTATTTGCAACCAATAAATCCTGTCTGGATGTTGTAACTTCATCATATAACTAGTTGGCAAGTTGCAAAAGTGGATTGCTCTGCCATCTATCATCGATTTGGGTAACTAAATTTGACTATATCCTACTGAACTATAATTTGAGAGCAATTAGATTGATATATAATATTCCAAAACGACAAACTTGCCGTCCTTCAATCACGAACAATAATATTTTAACTTTCCCATCTATCTACATTCTCAATACTCTCGTTTTTTACAAGCAAAATCCATCATATTTTAGTTTGCTTTAAAAATTCCAGTTCACAAAACCACATTTTTCAAAAAACACACTCTTTACTCAGCAATCTCTTTGTTCAACCATCTTCCATCTCAACTACAAACAGAACCCAATATTGCGATTTTTAAACACAATTTAACGAGTGCACTTGTAAAAAAAAAAAGTATTGATGAGTACATGTGTGATAGTGGTAAATTAAAAAAAAAACGATTAAGAGGTGTATTCAGTATAATTACTGTTAATTTAAATACATGTCGTTAGTTTGTTAGTTTAAGTTGATAATTGTATACAATGACTGATTCAATGCTTGTTAAAGTTTCTGAAATAAATTATTTGATTTGATTTGAGTCTAAAAGCCATTATGGGAATACACGAGTATACTCGCTTATGGCGTTCAAAGGGTTAAAACTACAGATAAAACTTTTAGATAATTATGAACAGAACAACGAATAAACAACAATACCATCTTACCGGCACTTCTCGATTTCCCATGTAACGGAGCTCAAGAGCCTTGATGTCTTGACGCAACGTGCCGTCCCTCAACGTCGGAGGAATGCCTTCGTAGCCTCCGTCCAGAACCTCGGCTAAGTTGTGCATCGTGTGAATCCTCTAGAAATTGAGTGATTAAAGTGAATTGTAGGGAGAAAAAAAACACTAATATATAGCAAACGTAAATACAGTAGAGCGTCGAAAGTCCGAACCGATTGGGTAGTTCGGCTTATCGATTTGTCCCGATTTTCAAACATTACCAACAAATATCTCTTGAAAATATAATTATAGGCCTACAGTATATTAATAGTGAAGTTCTAGAATACAGTTAAATGAAACAATTTTTTTTTTTACCTACGTATATTAAATGTGCATTACTGAAGTTTGTTTCTTTTGCACAAATGTAAGGAAATGAAGTAATTCACAATACAAAATCACAATGTGTACAAAATCACAATATAAAATACAGTAAAATTGTTCTAGTGTACATCCAAAGAGGTGCTAATTTTCCGTTTTGTTAGCTTTGATATAAGTTTCCTGGAAGCCAAGTCCTTCATTGGCATTAATTCCTTAAAAGAAATTGCCTGCTAGCCATGGCTTTTGTTGTACGTTTCAGTACAACGAATGGCATGTGGTCAGCACTGTATTAGTGCCACATTTCACACAAGGATGCGTTACTGAAGTCGTAGTCTCCCAATTACCTAACGGAGGCTGGGTGAACCCAGGGACTTGAGATTGCATTTTTCTGGCTAATCGCCACAGTTGGGATTTGAAACCACAACCTCAGGCTCTAAGCGATCGAAACCACATCCATACAGGCCCCACAAAAACGGGATGAACCCTTAAAAATAATTATTTGGTTAAACACAACATATTAGCATGTTATACACCTAACCTTACCTAACCGCTGTGGACATTCAAACCAAAGTAGGTTTTAGGCCTCCGCAACAATATACCTCCGATCTTCCCGGTCTTCGGCTTGCTCCCACAATATCCAACCTTTGGAGGTCTTTTGCTATCTTTAATCTGAGCCTTCCTAGAGGTTGTGTGCCTGCCGGACTCCCCTCAAATACATCTTTGATCAGTCTGTATGCTGGTCTCCTCACTATGTGCCTCGCCTACTTTAACCTTCAGCTTTTGATGATAGCTACTATATCTGTATATTGGTAGAGGTTTCTTAGTTCTTTATTTTTTATTATTTACTTTAAAAAAGTTTTTACAAAATTTTCTATATAAACAGTGATAATCATTACTATTTTTTAAAGAATAACGTTACCTGTAAAGAATCTATTTTGAGTCTGCCGCTGTGTTCTTGCTCCAGGTGTAGCACCGTCCGGTAGACGTTCACCGCATCCGGCCACTCATTGCGTATAATATGTAGAGCACCTGTGACATATCACGTTGTACCCATCAGTAAAACTGACTGAATATACTGCCAACCATTCATACAGTAAACCTTTGAAAGATCGATACTCAATATTTTCAACAGGGTGGCAGAGTAGTTATAGTGTCCACTTTCAAAACTGAAGGTCGCCGGATCGATTCTCGCAAGGGTTGAATCTACACCTTGTTGCTATTTCATCAATATACATTTAATTAATGCTTTCTCAGAAATGTTCGACACTAGGTAGAAAAAAGACCGGAGTTTGGACTATTAACAAAAAAATCAAAACGTTATGCAAAAAGGTTTATAAAAAACACAAAATAATACTTTTGATAATAAATGGCTGAACAAACAATCAAATCTCACGCTGGCTCTTTGACCGCCCCCACTAGTGGAAGAATTAAAAAACTGATCAGGGACTGAACAACTTTCTCTGAAGTAAATTTAATGAAAGACAATCTGTAATAAAACTATCATGTTCTACAAAGTAATTCTAAACATCATTTAATAATTTATTGTTCAAATTGTATGGGGGGGAAACCCCCCCCCCCCCGTAACACCAAGCTTTTTTGAGCTGGTTTTGTTCGGTGATTTGACCTTACACTTCATACCAAGTTTCATGGAAAACGGGTGGAAAGTAAGGAAGAAATTGATTTTTTATATTTTCCATAAGAATAACATTGGGCGCTTTCAGACAACGTACTGCGTTTATCGTGGACAGTAAATTTAAATTTTCTCTGGAACCGTTAGTCGTAGACAAATAATTCAAAATACTAATTTGTTTAGTTTTTTAAGCTGGTTTCAATGGTACCAGTCAAGTTATACTTTACTTTTATTGTTTTCGCTGAAAATTTAAAAATTAGATTTTTTTGACATTTAAAAGCCCATAACTTTTGAACCGTCATTTTTACAGACATGCGGGTGGTGTCAAATTATTTAGTGCTCTGTGCACTATAAACTATCAAATTTTAATCAAAATCGTTAGAGCCGTTTTTGAGAAAATTGGATTTTTCACGTTTTTTAAGGGTTTTTGAGGGTGAACTACCCTTAAAAATCAAAAATTCAAAAAAATGAAAAAAACGCCTGGAGATACGGTGACTATATATATACATGCCAAATTTCATCTAAATCGGACAAACGGGGTAGGCTGTGGCACTGTACACATCCAGACACACACACACACACGGACACAGACATCACGTCCAAAACCCACTTTTTTGGATTCAGGGGACAAATCGGATATATCCACCCTCAACTCAAATTCGAAAATTTTGACGAAAAATACTTTCTCCATATACTATGTATAAGGGGAAAAGTCTGGAAAGTTTCAGCTAAAACCTTTCTGAAGATTAGTCTACATGAACCATAATAAAAACAGTTTTAATTGTACTTCCTCCTTTCTTTTTTAAAAAAAAAACATTCATTGATACCAGTTGACATCTGTTTGACCGTTGGTGACCATGTACAACATAATACATTGTTTTTACGTCACAAAGTACAGCCGAAGTTTCACAAACACATACATCCACGATACAAAAAATACTCCTGACATGGAATTATTACCTGAATCCACTATGTTTTTTTTTTTTACTTTAAATGATCCAAGGATGCGTTTTAAATTTTTTTATTGTTTGTATTTAAAAAAAATAACTTTACAGGTAAAAAACCTTTAACGTAGAAAACCTACATAAAGTGACAAAATTTTAGTTAAACTCATATTTTTATAACAGTCGTAATAGCCTAATTTAGGCATAGATTAGAAAGAAAAAAATAAACTAAAATGCACTTATGAAACAAAATATTGTCAGTTCATAAAAACTCTACCCTAAATATACAAAGGCCCTTATTTGGCGACGTGACCTGGCGACCTAGTGTAATAAGCTCAGTATGCTACATCACAGCCAGTATTTTTGGCCAGTGGCGACAGGGCTTGGCGGCCAGTTGGTCGCCAAAGTGTGTCCACTTCGCTGACCATAACTTTCATACGAGTCAATGGCCGACAAGCTGAGCAGCCAGTTTCATTGCTAGTGGTGTGGCCTGGCCACCTCATCTAATAAGTGTGTAACATATAATATTATAAAGAAGAGGTGGTTTCTGTATGTTTGTGTGTTTGTGTGTTTGTGTTTGTTGTGGCAAGTGAACGCAAAAAATACTGAACCAAACAGTTTGAAATTTTACACAAAGACAGATCTAAACTCATGCAACACATAGGCATACTCATTTCCTTAAAATCCTCTCGGGCTACGCCCTGTGAACGTCCTAAGTTTCAATGTTTACATTTTTAGAAAATGAAAACATAAAATTACTTGAATGTCAACAGCTGTGAACACTAAAATTTGACAGTTCGAGAAGCAGAAGACATGGTTGCTGTAAATACCCTGGGATTCAATGTTTACAGTTTTTAATGTCAACATCCGTTTACTTTACATTTTGACAGTTCGGAAGAAAAAGAAATAAAGTTAATTTTACACATAAACTGCTGGATCGAAATTAGTGAATTATTAGTTCGAAATATTGGAATAGTAGATTTTTAATCTCCCGATGCCTGCCTCTATTACGTTAATGCTTTTCCTCTCCCAATATTTGACATAATTACTTTGTCATGTTTAGATAATACTTAGACGTTGTCATTTTGTAAACAAAATAAAGAATTAATTATCAATAACTTAAATGTATCAGTATCCTACACCTCTCAGCCAACCGTGCGAAGAACGAGCAGAAAATAAAAACAATAATTTTCCAGAACCTTGTAATTTGAAAATAAACAAATCATAAATAAACATCTGTTTTGAGACCTTTACAACATACTCACAAATACAGTCTCTAGAACAGTTCATAAATGAATGTTAACATATTTTAGCGGTGAACGAGCTACGATGGTGAACTTTACCTACTGAACTTAATATGTTGAGTTTAGTTCAAAGCATATTAAAGGCTAAGTCATTATCAAATAGTGAAAAAAATTCCAATATGAAGCTTCTAAATATAAATACATAATTCTTTAGCAGCTTAGTTAAACTGAAAATTATCTAACTCAGAACTACATAAACCTTTGTGAAATATACGATTATCATGGATCCATTTTGCCAGCATTACCTGTGGATGCAAACAGGCCTGACGCAATTTCAGCAAGGGGTTGAGAACACTGGTGATGAGCTGCCTGTCAATGCTTCGCAGAGGTATGTTGAGATTCTCAAACCTGAATACGAAACAAATAATCAAGAGTTTGTTACAACAACAAAAATGGTTTTTCTACACTTAAGTAGGACCTCTCATATCCGACCACCTCGACCAACCCTTCGCCGGTTAACGATTCGGCTGGATAAACCAACCTATTTTTAAAACAATAATTTATACCTTATAACGTTATGTATTTGATAAATAAGTAGCCATAATTAAGGTTTAAATTTCTTCTGTGATTGTTATCGGAAAAAATACACACAACTATTAAATTAACACAAATCGTCAACCATCTCATAGGAATGTTTTCTCCAGTATCGTCGCTCAGATAAAACCTTTTCACTCTATGTCTCTACAAAAGCCAATCAAAGTTTTTCAGTTTTAACCCACAGGAAACTGGCCATATTCCTGTGGTGTTGGATTTCCATTTTCATTCCAGCCTCTAATTCCCCTCTCAAACAGGGAACAAATTTATTACTTGTTAAACTCTACTAAATTAAATACAAACCATCCAGACCACACCTTACCTTGATATTTTATTGACAAACTGTTGTGCGCACTCAGTGTGCGTGCACTTGTAAAAGTACTTCTCGATCTTGGAAAAGTCAAGAGAATGAGTGACGACCGTCTGCGGAGGAACACCAATCTCGGCTAAGACGTCCTTCATCTGCGAGCGCCACAGCAAGCGTGGAACCAACCGCAGAAGCATACGCCAGTCTTGATGCATCAGTGCCAGGAACTCTGGGTACTCAGTCCCAGCCAAGAACTCCATCAACCCGACCAGGTCTGAGAGACAACCAGCACGACTTTACACACTACACTGAACAAAATTCAGAGTAATAATAATAATACAGTAAACCCTCTCATATCCGGACTAATGTGGCGACGGCCGATCCGGATAGAAAAAAATCCGGATATGAGAGAGGAATAAAACATCCGGATATTAAATAAAAAAAAGACTTTAATAATATAAAAACTCAAAAACCACGTAATACAGTACAAAGTGGTAGAGTACTAGAGTAATACAATTTTCCTCCATCGTAAATTATGGTAGGTAAATTTTTAATTCTTTCTAATCAGTTAGGTTTGGTTATTTTTAAAGTATTATTTATTTATTTCTAAGCCTAGCCACCAATAGAGAGTCTGACAAAGATTTAATAGCAAAGATCGAGTCAAACTTTTCTCCTGATGGATTACCGTTGACAGCCTTCTGAATTGGAGTGCCAGTGACAGCCCATTTATTGACAGCGGTGAACATTTTCGCCATTTCCGCTGCGCGACAGCTCGAGCCCTCCACCATCTGAGCCTCGTCCAAACACAACCGCCACCACTGGACGAACAGCAACGGAGAGGTTGGCGCAAAAAACCTCTTGGCATGACGCAGAGTCCGGCTCACTGGTTTAGTGTAGTTCAGTTCTCTGCTGAGTACCTGTATTAGAATTATCATTTAGTTTATAACTAGCTAAAGTACCCATCCTTCGCACGGGTAAAAAGGTTTGAGAGAGGTTACCCTTTCTCGGCGGCATGAAATAAAGGTTCTAAAATATGAAAAATTGATTAAGAACCAAAGCTGCAGCGATTTTGAGTGTTTCCACCGAGAAGACTGCATCTTAGTTTAGGGATCATAACTGTACACCCATAACTCATCAGCAGTTATAACTGTTTTGAGAGAGAGTTTGGGCCATTCTGAATTCCAGTACAGTCCTCAACAGTTTTTCATCAGTCAAATTATTTGGAACAGATTTTTCAGCCTCTCTGCACATAGCAAAACTTTTCATTTAAAATTGAATTAACTGAACAAACACTGATTCCAACTTCTGAAGTTCAGAAACAATAATACATAGATCTCACATCACTAAAACTCAAATATCGATAACTTCATTATTTTGACTTGTTGATGGTCTTCCAGAACAAGGTTCACTGTCCACCAAAGTGCAGCCATCTTGAGTCAATCTGAATCTGTTGTACCACTCTTTTATCGGTGTTAGACATAGCGGCTTCTCTAAAGGCTTTCTTAATGTTAACAACATTTTGAGCTCGGGTATCACCCAGTTTTTGGATCAATTTATAGCGGTATCGCTGTTCCACCCGTTTTGTCATTTTGCTTAGCACAAAATTGTGACAATTTTAATTTTTATAAATATTCAGGATGTTTAGCCACAAGGAAATTCAAGTGATAGTAATCCTCATTTGGACTATACACCCTGCCAACATGATAAGGCACAGACTGCAGTCCCAAACCTGTCCCTTTCTCTTGCCCATTCCTTCTTGAGCCTCACAAGTGGACACTTGAAACAAGCTGCTAATGCAGGATATAGTTGAATTATATAGTACTAAAACTTCTTTCCATTTGTTGGGATATAATATAATTTATCAAGAATATTATTCAAGTGAACTATTTTCCAGCAAGGAAATTAATCTGTGAATAATTTTAAATAAATTTACTGATTTGTTTGATTTGAAATCTTGTCTAATTTACTGATAAAGTTTGTCTTCAAAGCCCTTGTGGTGAGTAGAAAATTATATAGCTTTGTTTTATATTAAACAAAGTAATTTTATAGGAAAAGGGTTAATTTTCTCCTGATATAAATTAAAGTAATGTGGATTAAGTTTTGGTTTTCTATCCTTAAAAAAATCAACTTGTTAAATGAATTTGAGTCCACAGGTTTTTGCAAAAGTTAACATGCAAACTAGTACAAAATGATTCATGAAAAAATATGATATTAATGACTATAAGAAATTTTAGAACTAGGTAACACTTCAAAATTATTATTTATGTGTTAATTATGTTATACTAAATGAGTCATCATTTATTTTTATTCCATGTACATAAAACAAATTTTCTGAACTAGAAATTATTATTTGTTGGGAATTATTAATGATTCAAATATAACAGTTATATATTATACACACATATATACAATATACAAATATATTCAGTTATTACCTTTATATAAAGATAATTTAATAATTCAATAAATCATGAAATTCTTACAATAATGTAAGTTACTACAGTACAAAGCCAGTTTGCCAGTTTTTATTTTTGAATTTGAAATTACTTAACAGCGATTTATTAAAATGTACACTGAGTATCGAGCTCTGTACACAATATAGGCCTAATTAATTTTCAATGAATAGCACTATTATAAATTATTGTTATTGCCTTTTTATATCAGTTCCAGGAAAAATGTTATATCGTATAAATATTTATGAATCTAATTGCAATGGTTTGTAGGATTTTATTTTAACCTAAAAAAATATTATTGGAGGAATGATATCTAGGAAATTCATCTATGGTACATGCAACATAACTGGATGAATTGTAGATTTTAAGGGATTGATTGACATTGGAAACAATATAAGGTCAGAAAGTATTTTTCCAAGTATTTTTAATCATTTATACATTCTTAATTGGTGTAGCCTACGTGGGACGAGCTCCATCGTTGGGTGTTCCCTGTTATATTGGACATTCTATGAACATTGAAATTATTATATATCCTTTCTTTGATTTTCTATATGTGTTAGTGTGTAAGTAAGTGTTTCATTCATTAATTTAGATTAATGAGTAAATATTATGACGGACGTCCGAGTATAATTTAATAAGATAATTAATTAATTAATTTAATAAGAATATGGCCATGTAACTAGGATAGATTTAGTCATTTATGTGCTTATCTATTGAAAATATTTTGTAAGTTTGTAAATAATTCCAGTAAATTTCAATTTGATCAATGGGGTTTCTTTGTTTCCCCTCACCACAAACAAAGTGGCGCTCATAAGGAAAGTTGATTTCCAGCTAGGTATTTTCTTTCCTATTTTACCCTCCCCACCACCTACTGAGTGAAGCCGAGGTATAATTTTAGTTTTCCCACATTTTGGAAGGTAACAAAATACAGCGGACACTACACACACAATTCCACATTTGGCGGTCGACACCAAACTGAAGTCATGGTCTCATGACGTAATTTACAGTTGCCTTGATCTACGAGCAGTGGTGCAGCTCAAAGCAGTTGTTCGATTACTATAAAATATTAAGTTTGGATACTTTTTGAACAGACCAACTGATATAAGTTTTGGTTGTACCAACACAATCTTACTTCACATGGCATCTTTTAAAGGAAACCATTTCCTACCAACGTTATTCCCTATAGTAGCCTATTAATGATTTTTGCACGTCTGAAAAATAAAAACATGTAACAAAACTAATCATATTACATGTTAGCAAAACAGATTCCTTCATCGTAAAGGTTACATTTTAATAATTACAAATTCAATGGCAACTTACTTCATAAGTTGTGATGATGATGTCATAAGTCGACAAGACATGGGGCTGTATATAACCATTGACCCTCACTCCCTCGTACACAAGAACCTTCAAGTTCTTTTCTTTCTTCACATGCTTCTCTATCTATAAAATACCAAATTATACAATAATAAAGTAAAATAGATAAGACATTTAAGAAACATTGCAAATTAGAGAATTGATTATATTTTAAAGCATAACACTAAGAGTAATAATGCTGACTTTATTACTCGATGGTATAAATTGACTGCCTTTATCTGAGGACTGAGTTTTGAAATTTGTTTACATTCCTTGATGGTTTGAATTTATTATCAGAAATCAGTACCATTTGTGCCATTACCGATAATATTCAGAAATAGCAAATAGCTTGTCTTTGAAATTGATGAAGGTTTACGTTTTAAATGTTATACTATTTATGTGTATAACATAGATAGTATAACATCGATAGTATAACATTCACCGAGTTTTCTTTTTTGAATGAACAGCTGTGGTTGCTGATGGAAAGTGATAAGCTAGCTCCTTAAATGGCAGGAGCCACACACAGAGTTGGTTTGTTGGTATCAACTTTTGTGTTCTTAATTAAACGTTTCATTCAATGAAGAATTAACTGGTCTGCTCAAAAAGTACTTAAATGTCCAGAAAAATAGTGTTGAAACATCTGACATCACGATATTAACCTTTTCAAGAGTGAGCTAAAAGCACAACTTTTGAGTAGGCCTAAGTACTAAAATCTAAAAAAAAATTCTTGACCTGTAATTACAATAAAAATAGGCTTAGCCTTATACAGGGTATTACTAACCTCTGTGACCCATTGTTGTGATATAGCTTCAGGAGAGATGATCACAGTCCCAGCAGAAGGTACAGGCGGAAGGTTTGTCCAACATCGGAAACAGAAGTACTCGTAGTCGTCCAGGTCCTTATCATACCCAACACACTCACAGTGTTGCCACATTTTGCATTTCGGACACTCGATCACATTGTCGGAAAACAGTTCCTCCCTACAACAACACTGAAACGACGACTCTTGCTGGAAATGTTTAGTGCGATGCAACCTTACACTACTTTCAGCCAGGCGCTCTTCATACCATTCTTGCAAGTTCCTTCTCATTTCACCTTTCACAGCAGCATTCCGTCTCGTTTTTTTCTTCGGAGCAACCCCGTCGTAACAATAATTGACAATAACATCGTCTATGGTTTTGTCAAGCGGAGACTTAATTTCCTCACTTTCCTCGTCTTCGTTGGCTTTCCTTTTCCTAGAAGACTGTCTTGAACTCGAAACTAACGGTTCAAATCTGACACTCTTTTTAGGAATATATTCATCATCTTCTAATTTCACAGTACCTTCACTTTTTCTAATAGTTGAATAAGATCGTTTTCTACCTCTTCTTCCTTTTTCTGATCGTTCTTCCATATTATCTGTCTTGATGAGTATATTACTAGAGTTTTGAGCAGATGAAACTTCTGTAGATGTAGAGTCTAATAAAGTGCCAACACCATATTTTATATCTTCAGTTTCCTTACCTGTGTTATTAATTTCAATAACACCATCTTCTGTTGGACTCAGTTCATTGCCCTGTTTGACAACGTCTGCTTCATTTTCTATAACTTCTTCTTTCATCTTGGCCCTTTCCAATGATTTTGATTCAATTTTCTGAAATTTAGTACCGAACATTAATTTATAAAATGTTTGAGTAGAAGATCCATGTGTACATGCACTACATTAGTAAACGTGACTTCCTATGTTGAATACATTTTTACATTATAAAAACAAAAGGAAAACCGTTTGTACAGAATGATAATTGAGTTAATTGATTTGAAAAGTTTATTGAAGGTAGGCATAAATCAATGTATTTCACAATTCTTTTGAAAAACAATTTGTAGGAATAGGTTACTGACTAGAACTAAACTAATAAAACCATTTTGTTTAAAATGGCCATTTCTTAGGCCATTTGTATCATAAATATCATAATTCAATAAAAAAAGGTTTTTTTAATATTATAGCTACTTACGCAATCAATATAACGGGGGTTTGCCAGGATACAGGCTATAACCTCAACCGTTTTCCCCAGCCCCATCTCTTCAGCTAAAATACCACCCTTAGGTAATAACACTGCATCTTCTGAAAATTTCAATCAGTATAAGAATATGTTTACTATCAAGTGTACAAGAATTTCAAAGTAATAACAAAATTAGAATGAAAATTTTATGGTTTACTTATGTCAGTTTTTCCAAGTGGAAAGTTCACTGTAATTTACAAATTAAAATTAAATTTAAATCAATAAGTACAGCAATTTTAAAAGCGATAGTAAATTTTAGGCTACCAAGCTCAGGAATAACTATTTAGAATTATGTTCTAAATAGTTATAGAAAGATAGCAAAGAAGCATAGATTGCTATAACTAAAATTAAAATCATACATTCTAAGGAAATTGTGAATAGATCTAAGTAAATCCAAGTAAGAATTTTATTGACATTTCACTCCATAAGTTTTGATAATAACCCTTGTTTGATAATAAGCCTTGTCCTGGGTAGCTGAGCATGATAGACATTAAAAGAAAGAGGATATTGTTGTTTATTTTCTTTTTTAGTTTCGTGTAATATTGTTCATTTTATGATTAATTTAATTATATGATTAATTTTCATAGTTTATACACTTAAATCACATTGGATGTATTGGTATGTAGTAATTTTTTTTGTCTTGCTTTATTTTGAGCTAATGATGTTCTTATAATACTGATAGCTTCCTAAGGTGCAGAAGTTTGGAATATAAAAAAAGAGGGAACGGTCTAGGGTTCAGTTGGGGGAATGAAGTTTATAAAAGTTAGTGCTTATTAAAAGTAAAAAAAGATTCCGGATAGAATTAGAAATTAAGAGATGAGAAGAATAGTTTAAGAAAGTTGTAGAGAATGACTAGAGAACTCAACATTGAGATGGTATGGAAACTTAAGAAGAATGGAAAATTATAGAAGCCAAAAAAATGAGTGAGGATGAACGGAAGGAGACCAAGAGGAAGGTGTATTGACGAGGAGAGAAGAGATGTGGAAGTAAGAGGAGTACAATGGTAGTGTGTGGAGGAAGAGGAAGTTTGGAAACAGATGGCGAAGGCTAGTGAAAACCCAGACATAGAGAAAAATCTGAACAGAGGAGGATATGTATGTATGTGACGCTCTATGTTTAGTAAATCATTTGTATTTTTGTTTGCATTTTGTTTCACAATTATCTGAATGATGCACTAGTTAGCTTATACAGCACACAGCATGTATGATAATTCATGCCAATAATTGCATCTTTTGTCTTTGATTCACCAAAGTGAATTTATATTGTGTGCTAATTTTAACTGCACCTGAATGCTAGTCCCATAGAATGTAATTGGCGTTTGCATAATAGCCGTTGTATTTACTATCTTTGTATACCTTACTATACAAAGACTGGGACGGTGGCAACATCCTGTAATCCAGCTACTTGGAGATCACGAATTGTGGATAGTTGTGAGAGATGGTCGGTGGATGTGGTGTTCTCTTGTGTGGATTAACGTCCGCACTATTGAATACTACATTAATCCACAAAAGACAATCCTCATAATAAGACCAATTCGTAATTCAGGGGCCGTGGTTCGGATTCCACATTAAACTGAAGGTCCATTAGTTGCCATCGGCTGTTGGGCTATTAATTAACAGACCTGTCTAAGGAACATGTCAGCCTTAGTCAGAAACAAGACTACAAGATTGCGCCACAATCATCTTACATTCAATCCTCATTCATACTTGGCTTAAAATACCTACATTGTAGGATGGTTGCCATTTCATTGATCTAATCTCATCTAATATATATATTTTTTAATATTGGTGTTTACCGTATGTATGAATAAAATCAATGAGCCAACCATTAACTTACAAGAAACTCTATGTATCAAATAAGCTAATGGTAAATATTCAACGGCAATATCGACCGCTCAACAATGACGTCATTTTTGGTGAATCGGATACATTTTGATCAAATGGATCAGCGTTTTCATACTTCCTTCTTCAAATGGAAGTAATTTCACTATTAATATTTTTCAACGCCACTAAAAGTAGGTATAATAATATTTTACAGCAGTGAACGTGTTACAGTCAACTCCCTCTAGTCCGGACTCGGATGGTTTGGACACCGGATGGTCCCGACTACTTCTTGGAAATGAGTCATCAGCGCACAATCACGTTTCTCATGGCAGAAATCGACAGGATTGAATGTGTTTGTTTATTTCCGGCCCAACAATAAAAATTTAACATCACAAACAACACTTAAGTTTACAATTGCATTCGATACGGATCTTCAGTGAAGCAGTGTGGGAATTTCGACTCATGTGGATGGGAACACTGGAACTGCCAACAACTTACGTTCGACCGGTATGTCAGCTGTGGATGTAATATTTTTGAGGAAACAGCGTGATTATGTGTTCAAAAAAAAGCAGAAGTAAATAACAGATTTTATTAATCTGGCCTTGTAAAGCCAAGATTTTTATTCTTCTTAGGTTAAAGTAGGCCTAAATACGTTTGATATAATCTTATTATTATAAAGTTAAGAGTACCGTTTTTTCATTCAGTAAAATGAATTTGTAAAGGTTCAATTTGCAGTGCTTCATAATTTCATGTTCATTCTTATTTATGGTGACACATTTAATTCATCAAAGTAAAATTAACTAAGGTTAATCTTAATGCTAGATATGAGGATATACACACCTGAATTAGAATTGTTTCCATCTACTCTCTCATAATATGTTTGATGTATTTCTTTCATTAACATCCACTTTACTGCTTTTACTTGATATTGCCTCAAAGTCGGTGAAAGATACCCATTTTGAGGATCCGGTAGGTTCTTAGGAAATGTTTCTAAACTATGAAATTGTTTCACACAATCATAAATTTCAACAACTCGCTGCTTGTTAGTGGTTAACATTGTATTTAATATTTAACTATTATCTTAAAACAACACAATTTTACACATAATTTCGAGCACTAAATGACTTAGTAACATACACAATAATTTTGAAATGCTTATCGAAAATTATAATGGTTCCTTACACTCTCAGTTGTGTTTCTTTACTTCAATAATTAATAATAACTGATCTCTGACTCCAAACAAAAACGTTGTTTACATACATTGCCCGACAGATGGAGTAGTCAATCAGCCAATAGTGAGCGAGTGCCAATACTTCTACAGGTTCATTTCTCATGTTCTTATTTTTCTCTAAGAATGTTCTGCTACTATCGATATCAGTAAATATTGATATTTTTATTTAGATATTTCCGATATTATATCAATATTTGGAGTTCGATATTATCGTGATGTCGAAAGATTATGGTGAATATTGAATTTCAATTTGGTATTTTTGTAAGTTAGTTTTTTTAAACCAAGGTTTTAATAGAAATATACAAAGAGGTAATGTTCACTAAACAACCCCGATGACGTCACTGGGACAGAAAAATGTTTACACTCAGGCTGCCAGAAATGTCAAAACTGTTCATACGTCATGATGATTGATCCTAATCAAATTGGTAAACAATTAGTTATATTTTTGAACAAAACAACGACAGGACCCCTTTTTATTTTATTTTACAGCCTAACACATAACAACTAGATATTGTACATCAGCTAAACACGTTAATTATAGAAAAATAGAGTTTAACCATATCTTAGAAGCTAATCAAATACGAAAAAAACATTCTTCAAAAGTTTTTCTTGGTGTAAACAGGCATTTATTTCACTGGTCAGAAATTACCATGGTGAAACACATATAGGTTTAAATTCAGTTTCTGATTGAAGTTTTTTTTTATTTTTGTAGATTGTGTTTTAGATCGTATCATCGCGAGAATAAAATCAACGTGATAAAAAGCGTTTTGTCATAAAATTTTGAGTGATTATAAAGATAGATTGAAGGAAAAGCCCAAATAATAAAAAATATCGTATTCTTTAAAGTTTATCTAAATATCGTTTAATAATTTAATTTTTTAAAATAATCATCCAATTTCTGAAAATAACGAGAGAAAAAAATTGAATTAACTTTTTGGAATTTTACGGGGATTTTACGGTAATATCAAATTTTTTACTAAGAGATACCGTAGATTGTTAGGTAACAATCCACGGTATCCATGGTATGTAGGTACATACCGAATGTCATGAAAATCGAACCAATAGTCTTGTCTTCCAATAGGCTTCTGCACATCCAGCCCCCCACAATCATACACAGACAGATCGTCACTCTCTAAAAACCAATTTTTTATTCATGGGTATGTATATCAACTAAAAACTCAAATTCGAAAATTTAGACAAAAACATACCAGAAATGAACGGATACTAAAGTTTCAGTTATTTTATTTTATAATTATTTTACTATCCGTTCATCTCTGGCTACATTAAGGGTCGATTTACACCATTATGTTCTGTTCACTAAGTAAAACCACATACTGTACAGCATTTTATCAAAATATGTCAATAACTAAGCGAGTTATACCAATTTATCTATTTTCCCTAGATGAACGAATAGTAAAGTAAAACTTATAGTCCGTTCCTGCCTGGAATTACAATGAATTAGTAGAGGTTTGCTTCACCTCAAACTAATGCTCAACCTCAATGTTTATAAAAAACATTGAATTTGGGGGTCAAAATTCAAAATTCTTTATTGTCCGTTACACATATACATGCATGAACCAAGTCAAGTTTCAATTACCGTAACGCAATTTCACAGTTACATAAGTCACTGTACAACTGGCAAGAATCTTACAGCTAAATCAAAGAAGAGAGAGGCTTCTTACCTTCATTTCATAAAAACGGTGTCAAGGTCATAAGGACTTTTTGAAACAAGCCATTTCTTTAATTCAATTTTGAACTTTTCCCCTTCCAATTTTTTCAGTGACAATGGCAACTTATTGTAGTAGATTGCTCCTCTCACATAAGGGCTATTTGAAGTCATGTTTGTCCTTCTTTGGACTCTGTGGATGTCTAGCCTAGACCTGGTAAAATGCTCATGAACCTCTACATTTCTAGTGGTAAAATTGCAATCATTTGCAACTAAGACTACAGTTTGGAAAATATACATTGCATATATAGTCATAATTTCATAATTGCTGGGTATATGAATGTAAACGTCAAGAGTCCTAAAAAATCCTTGTTAAAGATGCATTTGAGAGGATGAGGCAAGCAGCAGGATCCAAACCGGACTAGGGAGGTCAAAATTACCTAAAGCGGCAAAAAGTATAGAAGCTCAGGATAATTATACCTAGTGGACGTAGACGGCCGACGGTCCATATGCTAATGATGTAAGGAATAATGTATGAAGTAGAGTGCAGTGAGTCCTTGCTCCACTTGGATGGTATAAATATAAAATAAAAGACAATTGAATTTATTAAGTCGTGTTCGTTAAAATGTACCTCGGAATGACTGTAATGTTGAACCGTTGTTACACTAACGTGAGCTTTCCATCGGGAGCAAACCGAGGAGTTGTTATGCTTCTGTTTCTTTTGAAGACATTAATGCATCATTGAAGTCATTAGTTGAATAGTTATTGTAGTTACATATTGTGGAAATATACTATTTTTATTAAGGTCTAATTTGGATAGAATAATATCTAGTTTATTTATGAATGACCAAATATATATTCAAACGTAGGCTTTCGCGATCGGTGTCAACAATGTTAAGTTGATTTTTCGGCGTCAACCGAGTCGTCATATAGTTTGTATTGCCAAACGTTTCGCCCTTGTTGTGGAAGAGGCATCCTCAGTGTCAGTCTCAGCATAGAGGATGCCACTTATTGACTAACTATATAATTTAGGCTAATTTTAATCCACGTTTAGATAATTGAAATAGTGGTTAAGTGTTAAAGTTTCATAAGGTTTGAGGGATGCCTACCGTTGGAACTCTTTTACATATCACAGCTGGTTATGGCATGGTGAAGTATTTTTTCCCAGAAAGTAATCCTTCTTCGCCTTCTTTGCATTGTCATTGGCATTGGTCATGAGCGCTTATTTGTATCAAGACTGATAAATGTTTGATGTGTATGTAATTAATTTTTATATCCACTTAACTAAAACCTATATACAAATTTATTAAAAATAATTTAATATCAATATAAGATAAAATGGATGAAGATGATGTAGTTGAATTTACACAAGAAGTGCATTTATCTTCTGCTCAACAAGGTAAGTTAGGATGAGTGCTCAATGGATACCAAAGGTGTTCACGATTCATTCAATTTCTCTCTGATTTGTATACTCAATGAAACATGTTTTTCTTTGCAGCTTACTAACGTAAGATTAGAATACAAATCTACCTAAGCGTATTGAGATCGAGAACTGTTTGTTCATATCATTACAATTTTTGACAGCGGTAATTAAACTAGCTAAATAGAGTTTTTCTTTTTTGCCTTCAACCGATAACTAATTACATCTTCCCTATATGAACGGTGCATTGTAAGTTAGCCAAATTCATTTCATTGGTGTTAAATCAGATAAAATTATTTTAGACCCAGGCCTATTCTAAGATTTTTCATGTTCTGAAAAGGGCATGCTATGAAACTTCAATGGTTTCAATAGACAAAAATTCTTTCCAATGAATTCAAAATTTCTTAAACCTCTAGCCTTGAATACTAAAGGTAGGCCTTGTGGTCAAAGCCCAGGACCAGTTACTTTTACTTTTTCGTTTCTTCTCTACACACCAGAGACCAGACCAAAAACAATTTTAAAGTAGGCTATATATATAGGCCTAATACTGTATATGTATCTATCTATGAACATGATAACTCATTAACGAACGAACAATATTAACTAACACATCCGCTGTGGATGACACCGATAGGCATGCACACGCCTTGATAATTATATAATTTCTATTAAGTTATATAAATAGTACAATATTTATATTATGTAAATAATATATGTATAATATGATATATATGTTTGGGTTTGTACTCTAAATTGTGTTTTTCATACCTAGGCCTATGTAAAACGTTATTTAAATAATTCTTTAAAATGTTCTTTAAATATCTTAAATCTTTCTTTTAATATTAGAATCAGTTCAAAAAACTATACAATTTAATATTGTACACATTCTACAATTTAATCAAGTTTTGCTGTATCTCCAATGATTACCCAAATAAAAAGGTCGAAACACAGTAGGCCTACATTATATTTGGGAATCTAATGTTAATTTTACGGAGGTTAAGAAAAATTTAAAATTTCACTTATAAGTCTATATTTTTGGATCAAACTTGGTAGTCAGCGTCATGTGGCTGAGATCCATCCAATTATGCTTAACAATAATAGTTTATGTGTTTATTATGGCAGCTAACCATGCATACTCTTTTCCCATGTCAATCAAAATTACAGAGAATAGGCAAACTCTTTTATATATGGACAGATGATGTTGATAAAACTTGGTTATACGGTTAAATTAAAAATGTTATTTAAGGTAAAGATTTTGATTTTTAGTGTTCCTTTGAATACTGCAAACTTGTATACTCTACCATGTTAATGTTTAGATAATAGGCAAAATCTCTCATATAACGGTGGTGACGTCCTTTAATCCAGCTACTTGGAGCTCACGAATTATTGTGGATAGTTGTAAGCGATGATCGGTGGGTTTGGTGTTCTCTTGTGTGGATTAATGTCCGCACTATTGAATACTACGTTAATCCACAAAGACTATCCTCATAATTAGACCAATTCATAATTCAGAGGTCGTGGTTCGGATACCACGTTAAACTGTAGGTCCCTTAGTTGCCATTGGCTGTTACGAGCTATTAGTTAACAGTCCTGTCTAAGGAACATGTCAGCCTTAGTCAGTAACAAGACTACAAGATTGCGCCACAATCATCCTTCACTCATTCTCATTCATTCATGCTTAAAATATCTATCTACAGATATTGGTCAAACTTGTAATATATTATTATTGTCATATTATTGATTTGGAAATTTGCTGAGTATGCATGTCTGCGAAGAGGGAGGTATATATAGGAAATAGAGCAAGTAGACTTGAGCATATGATTTAAGGATATTAATATTGACTTACATTGTTTGTGAAAAACTCTAATATATAAACAAAACAATACGTTCAAGAATACAGTCAGCCTAATCAAGACATCCAATTATTTTTATTCATGATCAGACACACTTGACTAACAAACAGAGGAATTTTGAGTTAAATGAATTTTAATTAATCCCTTAATCATGACGCCCAAGTTAACTCATGCAATGCTCTTGTTACGGCAACCGCGACGCCCGAGTTCACTTGGATTTGACATTCTTAGCTGATTCTCAAATGAATACTGATAGTTTTTTCAAACTATAACTGTTATAGAAGTAACAGACCATTTGGTGTTGAATTCTAGTGGATTTTTATGATACTATGTCCATGCCACAGTATCAAAATATGCTGTATCAGTATGCTCTGCAGTATCAAATGTGCGAGATTGCGAAAAAAACCCCAAGTAACTGAAGTGAGGCGCACCAACTTACGTCATGGTTAAAGGATTGAATTTAAAAAGTGCTTATACTGATTAATTCCACGAACATAGTAGGTCACTTATATACTTTTCGTAAATACTGGTTTGTGCTTTTACGTTAAGTATCTACCCCAGTGGCTTTTCAATGTCTGTTCTCTGATTGTCTAGAAACTAATTAACACTCCGAGTGGTGGAGCTTTTGAACTTAATTTCTATTTTTTTTTACTTCACTCTGCAACTCTTCCTAAAATACTAACACAAAACATGCCCCACTTAACCATATAGCCGTAAAAGAAGTAAAATAGGGTCCACTGCAATCCCAATTAAACCTATAAATGCCGTCAACTTCCATCCAAGCTGGTCACTGTTTATTTAAGGTGGGCCCTACCACTACTGAACCACACATTCACAAGCCAAATTGGGATACGAACCCTCGTCCTTCCGAATGGCTTCATGCGCGGTCTAACCATTACACTAAAAGGACCACCGTACGAGAAAGTGCTTATTTCCTATTCTAGCGGCCTATTATCGCCGATACGCCTATTGGAGGCATAACAATAATAATAGTGCTCACTATTCCTATTGGTGGATAGCATATTAAGCCATAGGTGACGTACACTCTCTGGAGTTTTGCCTGTTAGTTGGGATTAGATCCAAGCCCCCAAATATCCCTAATTAAAAACATCAAAATAGATATCAAAATATTTTAGTATGTCACTACTACAATGAGTGATACATCGTTTGTATATATTACTATATTACAGTGCAGGATCCAAGGCTTCACTCTACAACAGAAAAGGATGTTTACTATAAAATTTAAATCTAGCACCATTTAAACACATTGGTGCACAAGGCACCAAATCCCTATTTTTTTATGCTAAACTTCTAAGCTTAAATAATTGGCTGTGGCTGATATACATACATATATATATATATATATATATTATGTGGTAGTCAATCCTTTCTGAACAAACAGTTTGGCTTTTGATTGTACCGTACTAAAATTGGTTATAAGTATAAAATCTAGAACCTTACGGTAACTATAATTACCATACTTGTTTGTTTCAGAAAGGAATGTCTGGAATAGTCAGGCTGTGCATTTGCTCATTAAAGAGTATAAAACATACCGGATCCTTTTTGGAAATCCAGAAATAAAAAGGAGAAAAATATGGAATAAAATTTGTAAGAGGCTGCAAGCGTTAGGGTATAATTTTGACTCTGAACAATGTGAGAAAAAGTGGAGAAACTTACGTAATTACTATTATATTAATGAGAGCAAAGGCATAATAACTTGGCCTTATTACAAGGCTATGAAGGAAGCGCTAACTGGTAGTCGAAACCCAAACCCGAAAAAAGAAAAATCTCTTGATGAAAACAGAATGGAAAATCTGTTAATGCATCAAGTTGACACATCTGGGAGAAGTAATCTTGGTGGGGATGAAGATAACGGATCCGAACCTCCTGCCTGGTTTTCCAGGTTTCTCACTCAATTTAGAGACGATGAAAGAGAAAAAATGAAAATGCTTGAGGAAATGCATGAAGATATCATCAAACTAGAAAACCAGAAGTGTGCATTGTTACAAAAACTGATAGAAAAACTTTCATAATTACTGTACCGTACTCATTTTGATTAATTTATTTTTTAAATGTTAATTAAACGTTCCCAAACATATAGAATAAATTAAGCCCTTTAAAAAGGAAGAGGAAATATTTTTTTATAGTCTTCATTACCCTAGTGTTCATTATTTTTTAAGTTGTGTCATTTTCGAAGTTTGTGTTGAAGGTGGGCTCTTAAATCGAATTGATTTACAGTGCTAACAAATTTTGGATCAAAATATTTCATATTTAAAATCCCGACACAATCTATTTAAGGATAAATACAATTAACGGTAATATAAAAATAATAGTTGGGCTTTTATCGTTTAAAATGTGTTTAGCTAGTTTTGTGAGCAAGTCAGTCCCCAAAAGGATATTGAATTTAACTTGAGTCTAGAATAATAAGAGAGAATGAATATAAATAAATAAAATTTATTTTTTTAATCCCGGACAAAATTGTTGGTTTTGAAAAAGGTTGCCGGATAATTTCTTGTGACATAAAACATTCAGCTCAAAAAAGCATGGCGATTGAATCAACAGTGTTTTATTATCCATGGTGTATAATGGACTCCTGGCGAGCCTCAAAGACCTTTGTGTTTTGTCTTTTAAAATTAAAATAAAATGTATTTTGAATGACTTGATTAAGACCGAACTTGTATTTTTTTGTTTTTAATTGTGTTGATGAAAGTTATTTTGAAAACTGTAAACTATTTACAGAAAATCACTTGAACAATGAAGGCATTTATTATTTTTATTAATAATATTAACCCAGTAGGCCTTTCAGATGTCCTTTGTTATACAAGTTACATATTAGCCTTAATTCGTATTCATACCGCTCAGATTTTGTTAACTATAACGTGCTCATGAATGACTGAAGCATCTAAGTAGTGCCTTAATTAAGGCAATTATAGTCGTGAGAAGTAAAAAAAATCACCATAAAAAATTCCAATTGCTATGTTTAAAAAATAACTATTGCAAAAATCCTAAAACATTACACAACTTGTAATATAGTTTATGTTCGCACAAGACGAGTACAGGCCTTCTGTTCAGTATTGCGGGAAAACAACAGCTTTTAAGAGGCTGGAAAGCCAACTCAACTCAGTTTCTTCAGTGACCCAGTCTGCAGCAGCTTCACAGGGCGGGTGCGAGCAGCAGCTGATGGCGACTCCAGTGAGGCAGCATCATAGACACGATGGCGGGTGAACAACAGGGTGCGAATAAACACTAGTACATTAGGAACTTATTACATTGAATACACAAACAAACTAGGGAAGACAGTTATACTGGGTTACAATTTATAGTCCTTGAAGGAGCGGCACGGTAGCAAGGGATGCATTGTCGTGGCGCTGGCCAATGGTGAGGATGGCTTCACTATTGTTTGAAATACTAAACACCTTCTGATGTTGACCAGAACATCTTATGTCCTGGGTGACAGCATTGTAGTTAGCCGATGTTTTAGACTTTGCAAACCAACATCGCAAAATGTTATTTATATTTTGATAAAGTCCTAAAGTGATTACTACTAAAATACATTTCTAGAAGCAATAAAAGCAATTTTTATGAGATAACAGGATGTATATAAGTCCAAATTATATTTCATTCATAGAAAAACTTTTATACTATAAGACTGAAATATGGGCAATGTCAAAACAGGCTGATAATGTTTTAGAATTAAATCTTTAGACATATTTATGAGCCCATTAATAAGGAGAATCGTGAGAATCCAAACCAACAGAGAACTACGAGAGTGGTATAAAGACCCAGACATTATTATAAAAATAAGAAGTGACTGAGATGGGCAGATAATGAGTCAACAGGAGTTTGGACATTATAAAAAAAACAGTTTCAGAAGGGATACGAAAAAGGAAGTGACTGTTGGGACGTCTTTGCTTCAAGGACCAATTTGATAAAGACATTAGAAAATTGGATGTATGGAAGATCGAGAAAGATGGCAGGACATTGTCGGAGAGGCCACAAACTTAATGAGGTTTGAGTGACCTAATAGGTCAGGTAAGGTCCCCATAAGGTTCTTTATCTTTAACTCTTATGGGGTAAAAGACTGGGATAATGGCATGTCCTGAAATCCAGCTACTTGGAGGTCACGGATTGTGAGTAGTTATAAGTGATGGTCAGTGGATGTGACATTCTCTGGTTTGGAGTAACGTCTGCACTATTGAATGCTACGTTAATTCACAAAGACATTCCTCATAATTAGACCAGTTCGTAATTTAGAGGCAAAAATTGTTCCGACTCCACATTAAACTGTTATACCCTTAGGTGACATTGGCTGTTGGGCTATTAATTAACAGTCCTGTCTACACATGTTAACCTTTGTCAGTAACAAGACTACAAGATCGCGCTACAATCATTTTACACTAATTTCTCATTCATATTTGGAATAATATGTTGGGACCTGGGCAGGTCGCCATTTCAAAAGGTACCATCTAAAATAATTATCTTTAAAAATATTACCTGAGATGCTTATCAAGCTGAAAAATTAAAGTTATTCTGATGTGTTTGTTTATAACCAAGGTTTATTCATTATATGTACTCATTTCTATGAAGGATGCAGGAGGAGAAAAGCTGATTAATAAGCTGATTATTTTGCCATTATCTTTCCAATGAACAAGACAGCTTTAATAATTAATGAACTTGTGACAAAGTGAGCTCAGTGTCAAACTGTCATAAAATTGTATCAGCATTTGATCGCAATTGAATTGGTAATTTTAATCTGATCAAAACAGAGATTGGTTCATGTAGGATATGAAGTGCAAGAAAAATCTGAAACAAAGAAAATAAGATAATGAGCATTATTTGTACCGGTAAAGTAATTTTAAGTTTTTACTGTAAGGTTTTCAACAGGTTTCATGCAAAAATTACTACACGACAGTAATTTAAAGTGCTAAATTAATTTTTGTTTATATTTAAAACTCAAATATATGTGTATGTGAAACCCTTTAAACATATGTTCCTGTTTGTGTTTTTTAGAGTACGATTACAAAAACCATGTTTGGGACCAGGAGATGACATTCAGTCTGATCGACGAGTACAGGAACCACCTACAAGATTTCCTGTATCCTCAAGGACAGATGATCCGAGATGTGTGGGAGAACATCAGCTACAACATGCGAATGAGGGGCTACGACCTGACCGCGATAGCCTGCGATAATAAGTGGCGCCAACTCAAGAAAACGTTTAGGTACAATCAGCCACATGGAGGTGAGACACTTTTTGTTATTATAGGAATTTAGGGGCCGGTAACTTATTCCAACACAGAGGAAAAAATTTGGAAAAGTATGGTTTAGAGTTTAGATACTGTAAAAAGAATTAAATAGTCCTATTTAATTCCGCCTGGAAAGGACAGGGTATGTGTGTGAGGAAGTGTCAAGGTTGACAGTACCATTGTGTGGCCTCTGGACCACTTACACTAAAGATACCATATCATTTGGTTCCTAGTGTTGAAAACTATCAGTAGGAACCAAATCCTGCCTAGTACCACGGGACATGCATCCATTCTGAAGGAACTATCAGCCTTACAGGTGGTGCTTGCTATCCCATATATAATCGAGAAGGTCCTCAACCTCTGTATTGCTTACCAAGTAGACACCAGAGGGGGGATCGGTGGCCAGAGGTAAAATCTGAAATGGGCA
The DNA here is from genome assembly GCA_023375725.1 of Nephotettix cincticeps. Lineage (NCBI taxonomy): Eukaryota > Metazoa > Arthropoda > Insecta > Hemiptera > Cicadellidae > Nephotettix > Nephotettix cincticeps. Next base: position 5,363,593 of record CM041787.1, on the reverse strand, counting down.
GTTCGGCCCTGATCTTTTACACTTACGGCTGCTCCAGGCTTAGGGTGTATGGTGCAAGAGCTCATATTTCTCAGGTACTCGGCAGGGCTGTGACCGTTTTTCAGTTAGAAGTTCTCGCAATAGAATGCTGTGCCAGAAGGCTTCTAGGGAGAAGGCTGAACAGGTCAAGGATACTAATACTTTCTGACAGCCAAGCATCCCCCAAAGCGCTGAAATCACAATCAGTGACATCAAAAGTGGTATGTAGCTGCAGGGACTCGCTCAAAGACCACCTGAGGACGGGATCACATTCTAGATTCTGAAATGTCGTGAAACTTTGTTTAAACAATCATGAAGGAAAATGTCTGCAGTAGAAATCTAAATAAGTTAACATAAACCCACTATCACCAATAATGAATTTAAAACAATGAAATAGTTATGTTTAAAAAATATATGTATTACATATTACATAAATTAAATATAATTATTACTTGTACAAGCATCTAAAAATTGGTTATTAACCTAAAGTTTGTATGAATAAATTAGATCAAACTATAACTTGGGCCTAAAGTATTAGTCTACGGTCTAGATCATGTTTATTATGTTATGGTCGGACTCCTGATCAAATACATTTTTGTTTCTAATTATCATGTATAGAGAATTTCGGCGTTATAAATGGTCAGTATGTATTTTAGGAAAGACATACATCACCATCATAAGAACCCCTGAAAGCAAAAAACATATTAATGATAAAAATTGTAATGATCCTAAGGTAACTTCCAAGATGTGCCCGACAGAGGGTTCAACAATAATTAACAGAACAACTGTTTCCTAAAATCTATTTGAATTTTGAAAACTAATTTTAATAAGTTTGATTTTATATTATTTAATGATACCTCCACTGAAATTGGTTTAAGTATTTTAATTTGAATCAGTCGAGATCAAGTTTAAAATTTGACCTCTCCAACGTAACAAATTCACTTTCCATTAATTCGATCCCCCAACTATACTATCATAACCTAAGTTGGCTTAATAGGTGTTCACTGTACTTCGGTCAACATCAGGGTCAGCCAAATGAACTTGTCATAGGATATTTGGTACCGTCAAGGCCGGCCTCAGTGTGGATGGACCGCCCAGGATGGCAGATTTGTTAGGGTGATAAACAAACTTTAAGGAACGGCAAATTTTAGGCCAGGTTATAAACAAAAAAAATAAGAAATAGATCTCTGTAACTGTAAACATGAACCAGCTCATGAAATTAAAATAATTTTAATGTTTAATTTACAATTGGGACCCCTAGTACATACTTTTATCTATAATTTAAGAGTAATTTAATGTTAGTATTCACTCTGTGGTGCGATCACATCACAGTTCGGCGATCGCTCAAGGAAAGGGCGAAGCTGGGGAGTAAACAAATAAATGGGATATATGTGTGGGGGGGCAGTCATTGATCTCGCCCAGGGCGGCAAAGTCCCTCGGGCTGCATGGGTACCGTTTAGCTGGGTCCTACCACTTCTGGATAACATCCTGTCTCCCAAGCCCTTTCATTCAGTCAGGAACTCTCTATTTTCAGACAAAAAGAAATTTATTGATAGTGTTTTAGATAACTAGTGTACGGTACTTTATTTTTGTTTCTAAAATTATATTTTTCCGAATTTCAGGTCGTAAATCGTTGTCAAAGTGGATTTACTATGAAGCTTTGGAGGATATTCTTGGAAATAAGGATATTGCGAGGAGACTTGTTTGGAAACAACGTTCTACCATCAAAAGAGAACATGAAGATCCAGGTTCTCCTAGTTACACTCAAGAGGAGAATGAAGATGAATATGTTGAGGATGACGAAGGTCCTTCCTCTACTAAAAAGTGCAAAATTGACGAACCCCCAAAGTGGTTTGAAAACTTTCTCACACGATATCAAGAAGAGGAAAAGCAGAAAAGGAAATTATTGGAAAAGATGCACACAGACTTAGTAGCGATGGAAAAGCAAAAGTGTGTTTTGCTGGAGAACTTAATAAAGAAAATGTCTAAGACTGAAAACGTTCCTAAAATTGTTGACGCTGTTAGTCTTAGTCAGGAGGTGTTTGAAGATGAGTTGTAAGATATTACTTTCTTAGCATGCTCAATATGTGTTAAATTTTATATAAAAATGGTGTTTCTGTGTCTGGGCTGTTAAATGCCTGTTATGTCGACTGAATGAAGATTGTAAACTGACATGTACAAATAATTGTTAATGCTTTATGTTCTATATAGTTTTTACTGTAATTATATAAGTTATTTCATAAGCCTTTGCTAAAAATAATTTCATGATTAAATTCAGCCAACCCTTTTTTTCTGCTAGGATATTTCTCTTCAATAATGTAATGGACTGTTCGTTAACACATGGCTTGTTATTATGTTTTATATTTAATAAAGAAACATTGTTACTTCACTCATTGTTGGTTTACATTTTACTAGTACAGAAAAGAAATATCTCATGTTTTATCTAAACCTGGGTGCTTAACATAACGTTACTTTATAAGGTTTATAGGCTTTATAGGGCCTTGGTAAGTTCCACACTAATTTGGCCTATAAAGTGATTATTTACTTGAACTTTTTAGTCTAAAATGCTTTTTAGTAGAAATGAAAAATGGCTTTATCACAAGCAATAATATAATAATTGAGATCACTGCTGTAATTCATCTACAGACAGATCCAATCCTTCCCGTTCAATGGCGTCTTCTTGAGTAGGCTCACTATTTCCACTTGCATCTTCGTTGATAGCAAATAGACTTAGCAATTCTTTCCTCTTCTTGTATTTCTTTTTAGACACTATCAAGTAAAGAAAGCTAACATTTGCTGTCTGTACCTTCCATTGTAACAAATAGGCTATCTGCGTAACAAAAATTCTAACAAAATAGTTCTGTTTATATTGAAATTATAACACTTTACAACCACACAGCGGCACAAAACAAGAAGATTTCACTAAAAATAATACCTAAAAATGTTTTAAACACTACCAGTGTACGGGAAGGGGTGAAGGTGGCGTACAAATGGTCGCACAAAAACTGACAATAAGGCGCACGGCATACAATAGAAAACAAAGCTCGTAAAAATGGGTAACATTGACATCAGAATGCAACTAAGTGGTTATCCCTCTTAGAGTTTTGTTGAGGGTAAGATAATGCGAGGGATGAGTGGCAAGGCTGCTGAAATTTGAAGATTAATCATAAACACATTTAAACAAAATAACTTTTCAGAGGATAAAATTACCACTATCGCTAGGGAGTTATGTTCTTCTGTTAATTAATTGTTTTTTGAGTAGTTCAAAAATAATTCAATGACAAAAGACAGTTAAATAAGAATGACTTTTGAATTCTCTATAAGCTTACTCGGTAAAGTTAACATTACTGTACATTATTCATCCAAGTTACAGGAAGAAACAAGATAAATATACATACATCATGAAAAATCTAAGCATTCTTCAGTAGGTACTAAAAGAAAAGGACATTTTCAAGCCTGCTTGGTCAGAAAATCAGATATAACCTATAAACTGATAATATAATACTTAATACAATATACTTAATAGGCTTGACAAAATCGGGGTTGATTTTGTAATTGAATGAAAACAATATCATTTTGATATATGACTTTTTATTGGTTGTATATATACAAAAGGGTATACAGATGGCCCATATATTGGTAACACTTAGGCTAGGAGGCTCCTAATAGAATACATTTGAGTATTTGATTCCTTGACATTGACCTGGATCAGTCAAAATAAAAAAAAATTATTTATTTCCAGGAAATATAACAACGCTACATAAATAACCTCTCAAATCAAAAAACAATAGTACAATAAGTATAATTTATAAATTAAAATTATCAGGAAATAAGTCTACATGGGCAGAATGCCTGTGCGGAGGCTTGATCATCACAGTCAGTGAACAGTGAGGTTAGGATGGGAAATTTGGAAAAAAGTTAATATGTGATTAGCAAATTGATAAGATAATTGATTAGATGGAAATAATATTTTAAGTGCCATATGTATGATTGAATGAATGAATATGTACCAAAGTACAATAAGTACCTGGTTTTTCCCAATTCCTTAAAATGTTTAGAAATTGAATTTATATATTTATAGCCTATAATGGGCTGGCAAACTACTCATAATACTTTTATTTTTTATCAGTATTTAATTTCTAACTCCAAATAAAATCTATTAATAAAAAAATGGTTTGGTTGATTGTAGTTATTGATTTGTAATAAGGTATTCTGGAATTTTGATTAAACGGATAGGCCCTATAAAAAGGTTATACTGTGCCAGGAGGGAAGAAATTTGGAGTCTTAACTTACTGGCATAAAATTATTTCTTCCTCAATCATTCCTTGTGGTGAATGAGGAAGGTATTTAAACAAGCATAGGCCCCTACAATGGCATCTTTCATTCAAAATTGGTTTTTTGCTCTTTAAATTTGGGGAAATTCCCCAAACAGAATTATTTATTAGCTACTACAGTGAGCCTTAAGCACTATGGTTTAAGCTAGAAACAACACCGTTGTAGTAGGCCTATTTTCATAGAAGAAATTCTTATTTACTAAGATTTTTGTTAGGAATTTATAGGACGCCTGTATTTAAAAAATTACAATTAGTTAATCTCAGATATTTAGTTTATAGTTAATATGTCACCTACATTGTTCAAAAGTGACAGGGGTACATTAAGAATAGAGTATCTTGAACTAAATTACATCCTATTTAAATAATACCTACTTAGAAAAAAATCCTTCGTATACTTGAATAAAGAGAACAAAAAATCACTACATTATTACAAAGTTTTTCAAATTACAAAAAGCAATTTATAGGATTACTTAAAACCGAAATGTTTGGTTAGCTAACCACAGTTTAAGCTTAATTTTATGGTAAATTGATATTTTTCTTTTTACTTATTGACTTGACCATTTTGTATAGTTTACTTCCACTATACTTAACTGATTTATACAAACCCGCAGTAAATATTCCTTTTACACTCTGTGTTATACTAGATGTCCAAACAATGTTACTTAAACACATTTTTAATATATCACCACAGTCAGGATCATGTGCCACTGCTCGTAAAACATCTTCTGTATCTTGTCTTTTTCCACCTGCTTGCTTGTTCCAAAGTCGAACAATAGCACGTTGCGGAGTTCTAGGAAGCTGATTAAGATGGTGCAACCTTGCTGTAGGAAAGGTATCTTGACTGCAGTTAACATCACAACCCTTATCAAGAGGCACATCAACAAAATCGTGAAGAGACTTAATAGCAGGAGCATACAATGTCCGAAAGGCTTCAATTTGAGGGTCAACAATATTACTTACTTTGTCTTTATCCTCGCCAATTATCATGCGAAAATCTCCTGTGTACGATAGAGACGAAATAGTTTTATACAAAGCACGTTCTGTGAAGTTCTCTGGAAGAATAATTAGTGCAGCATGTAATGCATTGTGCAAATTTAATTGAAGAGCTGACCTCAATTCTGAGTTACTAGTTGGCTGAAAAGTTTCGACAGGCTTATGTAATCTCCCAGATAAGTAGAGATGATTCCAGTCTAGGAGATCTGTTATGAGATCACTTCGTGATACAACACCATACTTTATTGTAACATCCTCAAATGGTATCAAAGTATTGTAATAGATATTTGCTCCCCAATGTTCTTGAAAAGATGATATTAAACCAGGACCTAAGTACTTCAGTCCCGAATAATGGTTCGGGTTCATAGCAATGTTTTCAGAGTGAAATTTAAGGGAATCTTCAACAACAAATATCAAATCAATCATAGGTCTGGATGTTTTAATCCCATCTTGTTTGAAAACACCAGAACCATAGGCAAAGCAATGACTGAAGTTTTCAGATGGAAATGATGACATTATTCTAGAAAATAAGGGTGACATCCCCACTACAGATGAAACAGTTTTTGCTGAGACCGACATGATATTAAATACACTAGAATAAATGTCTATGATAAAGATACACTACATATTGAAATCCGTTTCACCACTAATACCTCCTAACATAACCATAAAACAATACACAAAGTCACAAAGTCTGGTTCATGAAAATGACATTCCTATGTCCAGTGTCCACCACAGTGACAATGCTGAAGAGAGGGAGGAGGTAACTGCAAAAACAGGCTTTCGCCGAGTGAGGAGCAGAAGCTAGTTTCGACTTTCGACTATCTACAATTCAACTACTAGTGCATTTCGATTGCAACGTCAATAGATTTAAAGTTGCAGTTGAAGTCAAATTATATAATTTGAATAACATTATATAATATTATGTTATGTTCTTTGAACGTTAATCTTTCTTCTATAGTAAGTTGACGCTGATGTAAAATGTTTGAAGAATAATTTCGTGATGGTGAGTATCAAAAAGTATGAAATTACTTTAGAGTAACCTTTAAATAATTTAATGTTAAAAATTAAGTCGTTTAAAGTTTGTTGCTTGTTATTATAATAATAAATAATATAGTTAAACTTATATATGTTAACGATAAATGCTGATCTTGATCTATTATGATGATATTATGTAGTACTGTCTGATATAGAGACCGACTCATTACTCTTAAAGTTGATATTTTTATTATAATCACGAAGGATTTGACTTAAAGGGTTTTATTGAAACAAATCAAAGTGTACCTAATTTATCAGTTTACTGTAGGAGTAAAATATCCACTGGTAGGGATAGTCACCTTCCCCAGAAGCTTACAGTAAGTATATTTACCTTTCACTATTAAAAATACAATAAAATACTGTAAAATAAATAAAACAATTAGGCGATATTTAAAAACATACAGTAGTGTATAAAATATTGTTAAAATAAACTTGTTCTCTTCGTTTTATTAACCTATTTATAAAGGTGATAGGACTAAGTAAATGAAAATGAATAGCCTACTTTAACATACCAATAAGGCCTACCTATTTACCTAACTTATTTTACCGAGCACACACACAATAGGGCCTTTGTGACAGAATTCAATCAGCTTCTTTAGGCCTGATTAATTAAAGACAGCATTTACTTAAGTATCTGCTATCTGCTTGTTGAATGGAGTTGGGTTTAACTTTATTTTGACTTTAAGTGATATTGGTCACCATTGGCATTGGGAAGGGGCGTAAATGTTATAGAAATAGGCTTCTAGGCTAACATAGGTGTGTTGAAAGGATTTTAACTCAATTTGACATGGATATGGCTTAGCTCGCGGGGGAGGGTGTTTGTGATTTTTAAGATGGAAAATATGTAAAGGGTTTGCATAGAAACTACCAGAGTTACTGCAATGAATTGTCAATATAAAATAATAAGAACATCTGTTTAGATAACAGAAAAATCCCTTTATCCATGATCTAATCTATTTCCCTCAGGGAAGTAAATACATACATTTTTAAATTCAGTAATTTAATTGTATAGCTATATTATTGGAATGCATCAATTCATTTGTCTAGTTTAGATCCACCAATTTTCGACGGAGCTATCAATAATTAATGTGTCATACAATCGCGGTTGACAGTAAATAAATCGCTATAATTATTCATATCCCGCTAGGTGCACTACTGAATCGCTAGCGTATCGAATCAAAATTACGACCTCTCGAAGGTTATGACATCGCTTCCCCTGCTCCTCACTAAGCGAAAGCCTCTTTTAGCTGCTAGCATAGAATAAGGAGTTTAACTAGTTAGTCCTTATTCTATGCGTCTAGTAAACAGGAACATCACTAGTTAAGAACCGTGGACAACGGAACAATATACCATGGACCAAGTACCCAGGAATTTTAAAGAGATTTTATTACAAATATTTCTGGTTCAATTTTCCATTATTCACAGAATTTTTTAATCTTCTTTATAGCATAAGTAACTACTGATTTTGAAGCGTTCAGACAGTACAAAATGTGTTTCAAAACGATTTTTATTTTCACCATTTATACAAACTTTCATCAACGGTAAATGTTGATGTTATTTGTCAGTAAATAAAGGGGTTTACCTATTCTCTATATGCTTAACATAGGAAAAGAGTATGCCGGTTAGCTGGGATGATAAACACATAAACTATGATTTTTAAGCATTTGAAGCATAAGATCTCAACCACATGAAAATAAATACCAAGTTTAATCCAATAAATATTATTGATTGATAAGTGAAATATTAATTTTTCTTTATCCTCCTTAAGACTAAAATTGGAGCCGCAAAATACAACGTACTGTGTTTGGATTTTTCTCGTTAATCGTTAGAGCTAGAGAAAAACCTTAAGGAAATAAATTGTGTCGTTTTTTATGCTGATTCTAATGGTGAAAATTAATAATTTAATTTTTTTAACGCAAAACACCTAATATTTTGGTACAAAAGCACCCCAAACTACCTGTTCTTATTGACCGAGTGTAGTTTAAAAACTCGTCGGAGCAAATGTAGGAGTACACGTCTCTGCCAAATCCGGTCTTGATCGGACCATGTTTACGTGAGTTATTGTGTTATTATTCCACTTATTATATATAAATTTTAACGACTATTGTTTTTTGACCCTGTACGCCTAAATACGAGAAAATAACATGGTCTCGGGCTTAAGTCTTGCCATGAGACCTACGGTAATAGCTTCTTCCCTATGGGAAATCCGTCAAAAGGCAATAAGATGGATGTTTTATGACTTTAATAGGAAAATAAAATAATATTTGTTCATAAAATTTGATAAAATAAATAAAGCAATCTACCTTTGTAATAGTACACATGTTTGACTAGATTAATTTCCCCTATTATCTGATTATATGTATTGTCCTTTAGTTTTCACTATAGAAATCGTAACATTGTTTGACAACTGAGACATATAAATGTTTTTGTATTTTATCCAGAATAAAGGTTGCCTGAGATCTAGATATGCACAAATTAAGAAAATGGGGGTTTTGTCAAAAAGCTGCGAAAACATTGGGAAATATGATAAGATCATAAATATGTCTAAAGGGAATGTTTTCAGTTCAGCTAAACAGCTGTTCTTATAACCAAACTATGAAATTACTAACCATATGACGTCACTCTTTCAAATTTTGGTCGCGTAAATTGCTGACACCCCCAGAGCTAAGACATATCTATGTCAAAAACTAGATTTCAAAGCAGACAGAAAAATAGTACCTAAGTACGCTGTCTTCTATGACCGCAAACCTCTTTTCAGCTCCAGATCGAATGTAAAGCTCAGATTGGACGTGTTTTATAGAAGGCTCATAGGCAACCATGATAAAAATCCAAAATCAATGGTACAAACATGGCTCCATGCAGTAAAGCTACTTCTAATACTTCCAGGGTACGAATTGTGGATAGTTGTGAGCAATGGTCGGTGGATGTAGTGTTCTCTTGTGTGGATTAACGTCCGCACTATTGAATACCACGTTAATCCAAAAAGACCATCCTTATAATTAGACCAATTCGTAATTCAGAGGCAGTGGTTCGGACTCAACGTTAAACTATAGGCCACTTAGATATGTCATTGACTGTTGGGATATTAGTTAACAGTCCTGTCTAAGGAACATGTCAGCCTTAGTCAGTAACAAGACTACAAGATCGCGCCACAATCATCTTACACTCATTTCTAATTCATACTTGGCTTAAAATACCTACCTTGTGGTATGGTCGCCATTTCAATCATATAATCTAATACGTAATAGTAATGCGTAGCTACTTCTAGTAATAGATCTACTTCTAATAAATTTATTAAAAAAGTTAAGTCAAACCTCCTTATAATCACCTAAAATTGTTTTAGTCGAAACTTTGTGTTATTAAGTAGGCCTATATATGAACCTATTTTGAGTTTGGGTTATCTTTAACCTTGAAACTTCAATTTATGTTTAGCGTATCAATTTAAGTCGACTAAATATAACCAATTCATAATAAATCGAATCATACTGTTGCTCTACCCTGTGATATTTATATCGGTACCAAAGGAACAGGTAGGGTCCCGTGGGAAATGCGTGGAGCATTTTAGAAGAGGTGATATTATTTATTGCAGATACCGGGATGAGCTAGGGGGTGCTAGGGGGGGTGGAGGCGTGGCCTTGGCCTACTTCCGTGCACTTTGACTTTTCCCGCCGGAACATCCAGGAGGGGCACTGTGATGCTTCTACTTACTGAGCCCCCAAATGTTTGAATTTTGTAAAAAAATCAAATTTTGAACTACGTATTATTAACTTAAGTCATTTCTAAGTAAAGTAGGTTGGACTAATGCATTTGCAAGTGTTAATCAATTTAATTTTAACTTCTCTACAGGGTGTCCATGAAAAACGTTTCAGGACTTCGGTGAGTGATTAAGTACATTAAAAGGAAGAAAAAAGTTCCAATGGAGGTATGGCCTAAAACGCTTATTTTCTCAGATATCCACGATTTTGTATTTTTCACAAAATATTTTTTATTTCAAACATTTTCTAACGGATTATTTTCAAATTTCGTATGTTTTTTAAACTGGTAGACTACTATTAGTAAAAAAATAACTAGCATGACTCAAGCTCAAAATTCGAAATGGCGGCCATTTAAAATGTTAAAACTAATATACTTTGAAAACGGTAAAAATACAGTGGCCGCCGTTTTGGATTTTGAGCTTGGATCATGTCAGTTATTTTTTTAATTATAGTAGTCTACTAGTGTAAAAGACATACCAAATTTGAAAATAATCCGTTAGAAAATGTTTGAAATAAAAAATACAAAATGGCGGATATCTGAGAAAATAAGCGTTTTAGGCCATACCTCCATTGGAACTATTTTCTTCCTTTTGTACCTAATCTCTCACCGAAGTCCTGAAACGTTTTTCATGGACACTCTGTATATAGTTTAATAATATCTTTACGTATTGATGCATACATGCATATATTATATAAAAACAAACACACACAAGCACTAAAATAAGCACTGTCCGCTAAAATATTTTGCCCAAGGATTTAGGATTTAGAAATTTGAACGACCAAAATTTGAAACATAAGAACAGCTGTTTAGATGAATTGGAAACATTCCCTTTGGACATACCCATGATCTAACCTATTTCCCACAGGGAAGTAATACACACATTTTTTTGTAGTTGCAACTATCCAAAACAGCTGACTCAGGTTGTTTTATTTGTCATAGTTTATTCGGTATCAACAAACTATCTTTGTATACAGAAATTGCGTAAAGTTTTTAAACAATTAATGAATTTATTTTTCGGTTAGTATGAAAGAAACCTATTAAACAATAATTGAATTTAGTTTGTTTATATTATTACAAATGATTTTTATGTTAAATATTTTAAAGAAAATTTTACGATAGTAATAATTAAACGCATAATGAATGTGTTTTCATTTAGCAATCTACTTAACTTATCTAATACATATTTCATTATATCCGAGCAAAGCTCGGTCTCCCGATACTTGTAACATAAAAATAACATTTTCTCAATGGACTCCTAATAAAAAAACAAATTTTATCGTTTCTTCAGACAGGAATATAATTTTAGGGGTATATTAAATCTATATCTGTATTTGAACACTATAAGTATATATATTGAATAGATATACGAAATAGATACTTGGATAGACTCAACCCTGATCCATATATGTGTGGCCACCATTCACTCGACTCACAATCTATGGAACATTGATAATTGCTTTTTGGATTTGTTTCTGAAAGATAAATTAAAAATAATTGTGTTCCCCATTGGTATCAATCTCCTTACATTACTCCCAATGAAGAGATAGTTCCGGTTTTAAATTTACTCAATCGTATTTGTTACTGAAAAAGCACTACATTTTTTATTTCAGAATTAACAAGTACAGTAATTGTACCCCATGTTACCTTTCCCTTAAATTTAACACCCATACTGTCTTTCACGACTATTGTACGGTCAGTAACGCTATCACAAAATTATCATAGTTCTTTTGAGTATAAAACCCAATATTTTACTTTTGACGAAGACAACATTTTTCTGTCACTGAGCGCGCCTGCTACCTCTGATACTTCTAGCAATGCAAGTGTGCAGTGTAGTTTACATATCCAATTTTAGAAGGCGCACAGAAATGTCCAGTCGATTAACTGATTGCAACGTTTTCAAACAGCTGTTTAACAATATAATAATCACGCCGTCTTCATCAACCGCTTTATCAGATTGATACAATATCCAAACATATGTTGGGTAAGTTAGGTACGCAGTTTGGTATATATAAACGTCAAAGCCCTCACTGACTGACTCACTCATCACTAATTCTCCCACTTCCCAACTACTTAGGACGTTGAAATTTGATATACTGGGACCTTAGGCCTAAAACAGGAAAGTTTAATAGTTTTTGTGACGATTTCCCCATAAATCTCTAGATTAAATAAATCTCAGAGAATGTTTAAATTACTACAAGATTTTAAATGCAAGGGAATTTACTGAAAAAGATGGTCCTATGAGAACAAAGGAGTTGCTAAATCATGATTTGTTTACTTTAGGAGTTCTGAGCAATTTTACGTTGGTGTTTCTTGTCGCATCCCATCTTTACTTTAAAAATGAAAGGTGTTGAATTGGTAGAATTTTTAGTTTCTGAAATAATGGAAACCAAAATTGTTTTTCGCAGTTTAATATGAGTCTAACAAAATGGTTTTGCGTTGTTCTTAATTTCCCTAATGGTAAACACATTGTGTAATCATATGAAGAATAACTAAAAATCAATAACTCTCTTATTTACTTAAATATTTTTCCAACATTTTGTATGCAAGTCCATCTAGTTAAGTTTTATCAATACATCCACAAATACATGACAATACATGACAGCACACCTACGTATTCATTGTGATTCTTACGGGGAATAGATAAATTAACTCACACAGTTATTGACACAATTTGATAAAATGTTGTATGTGTTTTACTTAGTGAACAGTCTTAATATAAGCACATTACCATGTAAAACAACCCTTATTGCAGCTAACCTGCATACTCAGTACTGTTCGATTACCATGATGGGAGCTATGCGTGCGATCTCGTTTAAAATTAAAGTTTAAGACAAAAGAAGAAAGCATACAGGAAATCAGAATAGATAGGAAGTGATTGCTGGCCGGGTGTAGGGTTTTAATTGCAAGGTTTGTGGGGTGGTTTGGGGGGGTGGGCCAAAAACTGGGTCACGGGCAAGGTCATGACACGTGTCATCAAAGGGTGAACCTATGAACCCACTGGAATAACATTAAAACTACAGATTATGTACTAAATACATTTTATCCAACCTGCTGTCTCTGATTATCTTTTTTAATCTTTTAAATCTAAGACCACTATGTTAGTAATATAAGAAATTAGCAATTAATTTTTTTGTCCTGTGAAAACGTCGGCTGATCAATAATTAAAATTATGCTTATTTGTTTTACTATTTTTTGTAAATACAATATAGTTTACTTAAAGTTCACTTCTACTTAATTTATTTTGGTCCTTCGAGACGGATTTGAAACCAGTATCTTTAAATTTTCGTTTCTTAAAGTTCAATTTGATACAACTTTTTATAAAAAATTTATATTCCTATAAAGAAACGAAATACCATTAAGGTACAACTTACTAGGTTTAGGAAATTTAAGGAAAATGCTACAACTTTTTCTTCTCAAAGTGTCTTATACTATACTATAGATTTTCCAACCATGGTCCTGGTCCCCAAGACGGATAAGAGGGGGTTAAAGCCTAAAGACCCAAAGTATGAAACTGAAAAAATAAATCTCCATAAGATCAACGTACGAATTTTATTTACATGTTATGGATTTCACCACAAGAATTCCCTCCAGCAGAGCACGTCTTGTCTTGCAAAACGATCCATAGTTTTCATAAATGTTTGAGCGTCGCCGTAGCAGAAAACGCCGGCATTTATAGGCGCAGTCGAGCACTGGGTTAAAAATTCAGCAGGGAAAGTGGTTGGTTTTAATTTCATGGCTTTGGAGCCCGACTCTCTAAAGTGAAGAATTAAATAAGACTTCAAACGTTTTGATAAATTTGTTTAGTAAATATTTTATACGTTCACTACAAAATATGGTTTTTGTAATTCTGTATTTTCTTAGCGTTAAGTCTTGATCCTAAGGAGTATCAAATTTTCTTTTAGATAGATTAGATTCGATTATTTAAATGGCGACCATAGAACAAGGTAGGTATTTTAAGCCAAGTATGAATGAGGATTGAGTGCAAGATGATTGTGGCGCGATATTGTAGTCTTGTTACTGACTAAGGCTGACATGTTCCTTAGACAGGACTAGCCCAACAGTTAATGGCATATATAAGGGACCTAAAGTTTAACGTGGAGTCCGAACCACGGCCTCTTAATTACGAATTGGTCTAATTATGAGTATGGTCTTTGTAGATTTAACGTAGTATCCAATAGTTCAGACGATAATTCGCACAAGAAAAGACTACATCCACCGTCCATCGCTTACAACTATCCACAATTCGTGACCTCCAAGTAGCTGGATTACAGGACAACGCCACTGTCCCAGGGAGGTGAAGTAATTGTGGTGTTGTATTTAGATTTATTTTATTTCTTTGCCAGCCGGTAAGTAAACAACACATCAGCTGTTCCTCCCCACTGCCGTATTTACGCTGTAGTCTATTGGGAATCCAAAACTCAGGGCTCAGCTGAAACAAGACGAATTGTACATGTCGTCAAATATATTACACTCAGCTGACTCCCCTTTTCACTCATAATTACATTAAAATACCATTATACTGTGTCAATGTTTCGAAAAATATATAATCTGCGAATAATGAATTTGATAAAATAAGTAGAGTATAATGCGGAATTGTTGATGGAAAAGTGAGCTTTAAACATGACCCGCATGGTGACAGTTAAGCCCGGGACCATGATAGTTTATACCTTAACCCCGAACGTGTTTGGGGGGGGAGTTGTACCCAAAAAATGGGAGTTTCTATTTATTTATGCATAGTTATTGAACAATGAATTTTTCTTTTAACCATTGGATTCAGCTAAAAAACAAACAGTTTTGTGTTTTTAATCATATAAGATGTGTTAAAAATGGTAAACAAAATACGTTGTGTACTGTAATATTAATATATGAAGATTAACTAAAATCAATAACTCACTCATTTACTTAAATATTCTTTTAAAATTTGGTATGTAAGTCTATCTAGTTATGTTTGATCAATTCATCCACATAAAAAACCCAAATTTATCGTTTCTTCTTTATAGGTATTCATTGCCCATGTAGTTCTTGAGAGTAGATAATGTGGCAGCCTATAACACGCTTAGTTATTGACATAATTTTGATTAAATGTTGTATGTGTTTACAGCCTTAGTATAAGCACATTTCCATGCAAAGCAACCCTTTTGCAACAAACCTGCATACTCAGTACTATTCGATTACTATGATGGGGATGCAAAAAGTTGTATGAAACCTCGCTCTACTCACGCCAGCGTGCTGCGTGCGAAGTTGTTACATTTATTGAGTTACGTGATCTCGCGTTTGTGTCAGTCAATCCTCGATTTAACATCAATGTCTGTTCTTGTGTAGGCAATGTTATCTATGTTTGGTCCTGGATGTCAGAGTGGAATTTAATATTAATGTCACACTGTTATCAGTCTGTCAGTGATAAGGTTTCATGATAACGCTTATCGCTCAAGATCATGTTACAATTAACTCGTAGCTTATTTTAAGTATTCATAGATTTTGGTTATGAACTCAAATTTAAAATGTAACTATTTGTATTCATAATTGTTTATAATAAGTATAAATATTTTATTTTGAGCTAGTAACCATCCAGCTGGTTTTTTATTAGTTCAAAGCTATGAATTACTGTAATAAAGCAACATCTGATACACATCTTTACAAAACAATACAATGTAATTTAGAGAGGTGATCTCTCGAAAAAAAGGTCCGATCGAGACCAAATTTGGTAGAGACATGTTGCTCGGACGAGTTCGTAAACCAGACATATCGGTCAATCAGATCGGGAAGTTTAGGGGTGGAGGGTTTGTACTAAAAAATTGTTTTTTTTATTTTCACGTGTAATTTAAAAAATCTAAACACACTACGTTGTATTTTGGGGCTCCAATGTTAATCTTAAGGAGGATAAGGAAGATTAATATTTCACTTATCAATCTATATTTTTGTATCAAACTTGATATTTAACTTCAGTAGTTAAGATCAATCCATTTATTCTTAAACATCATAGTTTATGTGTTTATCATGACAGCTAACCTGCATACTCTTTTTCCATGTTAATCATAAAGAATAGGCAAACTCCTTTATTTATGGACAGATGTTGATGAAACTTGGTATAAATGGTCAAAATAAAAGTTGTTGATGCCACTTACTTTAATGTAACTCCTACTTTCAGTGTTCCTCACAGCAGCAAACCTGCATACTCTCTTCCAAGTTAATATTATGGAGAATGGGCAAATAGCTCTCATATCGACAGATGTTGATAAAACTTGTCATCTATTGTTATTATTTTATTGATATATTGATATTGTTAATATTGCGCTGAGTACGCAGGTCTGCTGCGACGGTGGTATTTTAAATTATGACGAGTCCATGGCGGACAGTCCCTGCATCGACACTTGAGAATGCTGTTCAGACGAAACATGTAGTGGACACCATTTTTTATGATCTGTGAAGACGAAAGTAATTTTAAAATTAGTATAAATAATATTAATAAACAACCTGATATTTTTAGTAGATTCGATCTACACAATATGCAATATGCAAGGTACAAGGATGTCGAGCTAGACACACTTGACTCTATTCACTAATAACCCCCCTCTCCTTTACCCCCCCTGCAACCCCCCACCCTTTTTGTTGACACACTTTACATACTTGTAATTATCTTGTTTTTCTCACGCGATTTTGTACATCCATTACCTTGGCACCATTAATAACTGGCCCACAATAATTGGTCTCTTGTAATTAAAGCTAACCGTAGATTTCTAAAGCCAGTTTGTTTAAGGTTGATTTTACGTGACGTTGGGTTCAGTTTGGGCATACTAAGTATTTTTTTTATATTTTAAGTTATTAATGTTTTATAGGATTATAATGCAAATATTGTGTTTATTTCCCTGTGGGAAATAGGTACAAACAGCTGTTCTAACAACAAACTATAACGTCACTAACCGAATGACGACACTGTTCCAAATTTTGGTCGCACAAATTGCCAACACCCTTCCCCCCGAGCTAAGACCATGTCAAAAACCGCTAATACAATCAGTTGTAGACAATAAATTTTGTTTCGGATTATTTTAGTAGTACACTATACGATATTAACTTAGATTGTTGAGTACGAAATAATTATTATCGACGGTTTTCGATAATCAGATTGGATGTTTGGTGTTCGGTTGTAACTCCTCTGCCACCATAAAAATATCCATTCCTTTCGAAATTTCTATATTTTACTCGTTTAGATGGTATTTTCCCCCTAAAAGTCATTGTCTTTTTTATTTTTACGTCAGATCAATTTTTTTTATTCTACGGACTCCACTTTTGTTTGAAAACTAGGTCATGTCTAACCTAGTGAATCACTAATATTTCATAAGTAATTAATTTCGAATTCCCAGCTGATTCGAACCAGTGTCCATAAGATTAAAATTGGACAAGTTACCACTTCGCTACAACGCCAATCGAGATTTTTATAAAGTTTATAAAACGTCACGATACCCCTTACAGCGACATCTATGAGCACAGATTACAACAATTGCCATAAAAACGAGTGCAGTCAGAAAAAACGTGACGCAACGCGGAGCGTGGACACGCAACAAGGCGACGTGTAGTCGAGGGCGTGTGTTCCGGGAGAGTGGAATAGTGGAAGGCGCTCGGGCAGTTCCGCCCAACTTCGGCAACACTCGGGCTCGCTATCGACCCGGCTAGTTCCGCCGCTCGCCGCTGCAGGGTGTCGGCGCTGCGTTGCCGCAGTGGAAGCAGCCCATAGAACCGGGCCACTATCACCCGACTAGCACACTTTTTAGTGCAGTTTTCTTTTTTACTAGTTTAACCGTTTTGATTTGTAGTCGCGAATTACGTGTGAAGAGTCGGTTTGGTCGTGTGATGCAACCGGAACCGGACGTGGCAGGACCGGATACACCTGAGATCACTGGGGCGCTGTGAGGTAAGCTACGTCAATATTCTGACTCGACACCTCCGGTCCAAAGCTGAAAACCTGGCGATGTTCGCTCGTGTCTGTACGTAGCTATAAGTACTGAAACGATCTAGCGGGTGTTCACCTGTAATGATGTGGGCACGTTGTTACAAGAATTGAGCTGATGCTCTCAGGATTGCAAAATATTACTTGTCCGAAATCAATAAAAATAAGTGTTACACATAATATTACAATTCTGTTAACGGACAAACAATCGATGATTACAACAAAACGCACTAGTTTTATAATAATAAATTTAAAAAAATAATTTCTATAAAGTTTTTCAGTATTTTCAATACATTTGGTGCGAGTTAAGTGACATTTTTGAAAATCCTAACTTACGTATATCTTGTGAGTTAAAAATTAAAAAATACATTATAAAAGGTTATTGTTTCAAACTAAATCAAACATACTGTGTATTTAAATTTACAGTTTTTGCAATAAATCTAACTGAACTAAACTATAAAATTTACTCATAAATGATTCAATTTCGTTGTCAGGTTAAATAATTTTGAGAAAATCAATAGTTATTCCAGTCTAACCTGTATTTTTGAAAGCTCCCACAGAAAGCTTAATATTTATGGTTATTAAAAACGATATATTTTTTATTTATAAAAAATAGGCTCTGCGTGAATTAACTTTTTTCCGAAAAATATAAAATTTTATAAATAAATAATTTTATTAGTAAAATTATAAATGATAATACCTACTCGGAAGAAAATTGAGATGGAATAAGTGCTTTACATGTACTACAAATAATTATAAAAGAATTCTAAATATCCGTGATTCATTTATTATTGTGTTTGTTTCTAACAATTTTCAGTCTAGCAAACACATTGACATTATTGAAATTGTACAAAAAAAACAGTTTGAACCGTTTCCCACAAAAAAAGATAAAAAAGTAAAATTGGGCGTAAGAGCCGCAGTGAAGTGAAATTATTTAGAGATACCACGGCGCGTAATGCAATTTAGCTACACCTCTGCCGCGCGCGTTGCGTCCAGCGCCTTCCGCCTTACGATTTTGTTCTAATCAGTTTTTAATATTTATTCAAATAATTTTTTGTTATTTTATCGTGTTTACAGAAAGGTTTCAAGAAGAATGAACGATTCTTTTTTTCAAATTCAGTTTTCGTGATGATGAGTGAATGTTATTTGTTATGTTATTGTGAAAATCTTTCATCATAATTATTCAAACAAAGTTTTCCGACGTTTCGGATCTGTAATCTGCCCCCTTTCTCAGGTGAACTGTAACAAAACTACCTAACTTTTTTTCAAATTGCGATAGAATATGTCCGTTGTAAAATGTAAATACCAAGAATAATCTAATTATATATTATATAGGTGTATATATTTACTATTAATTAACAGTCCTGTCTAATAAAAATGTCTGTTTTAGTAAATAACAAGGTTACAAGTTTGTGCAACAACCCTAACACTCATTTCTCATTCATACTAAGCTTAAAATACCTACTTTTTTATTTTTTTGTTCTGTTTACGCCAATGGCAGGTTCAGCTTAAGCGTATGGGTGTTTTGATGGGCCGAATTACTCTATACAAAATGTTATTTTGTCTTAAAATTACTCCGATAAAATCTATTATTTTAAACTAAAACAATAAAAACAATAGTATAAGTTTATGATAAGGACGCCAAACCTTGTAGGAATAGTGAATATAAGTGAAGACTGACAAAACAGCTGAAAATATTCCAGAATCATTACTTATTATTTTTCTGATATGGCGACCAAGCAAGGTAGGTATTCCATAGTGTACCAAAAAATAGTGTACTTCGAGGCTGCATAGCTTAAGCTGAGCCTGCCATTGGCATAAACAGAACCTTTAATCCATACTTCTGAAGTCGAAGATTATGCTGTTAAAATCTATTTAGGCTGTCCATGCTGGAATTACTGTATTACTTTTACGTTGCTGCTAAAATATAAAATTACGTGAAATAATCTCAAAAATGTATTAGCTGTGGCTATACGACTTAGAAAGAGTTGGAAATATTTTTACACATATTAGTAGAGAACAAAGTACACAATGAGAAAGTTAGTTAGTTTATTTATGATGTAGATTAAATTTAATTCAAAATTACTCACAAACCTTTAACATTATTAATACTAGGATTGCGGCAGTTTTGTAATTTTGTCTGTATAAATAGGTGTAATAAGTGTATTAAATAAGGTTTGCTGCCGTAAGAAAATTTAAAACTAGCATTTTTGAAGACCTTAACTAAATTAAAATCTATTAAATTGAATGAGTGTAATAAAGTATGGATGTACTTTTATAAAATGTATGAGTGTAGTTTATAAACATTTGCTTATCCTTCATAAGAATAACATGGGAAAAGAGTTACTAGGTTTTATGTCATAAGGTATAAAATAATTAGAATTTTTCAACATACAGTGAGATGATTGTGGTAAGATCTTGTAGTCTTGTTACTGACTAAGGCTGACATGTTGTTTTTTAGATAGGAAATAAGGTAATAGCCCAAGAGCCATTTGCATCTAAGGGACCTACAGTTTAACTTGGGGTTCGAACCACAAATTTGCATCTGAATCTACTGAACTGATCTAATTTTAAGGAAGGTCTTTGCGGATGAATGTAGATTCAATAGTGCGGACGTTAATGCATACCAGAGAATATCAAATCCACCTGTCATTGCTCATAGCTATCCACAATTCATGACCTTTAAGAATGTGAATCACAGGACACGCCACCGTCCTAGTCGATTTCTTGTATTGACAGAGAATCAGCTGGTAGGTTACATTTGCATAAACAAGATGGTAGGAACTTTTTCGTCTGTAAAATGTTTTTTACACAGTAGTTAGTTAGTTGTTCATGCAGTCTGACGAAATATTTATTTGTGCAACAAGGAGTTAAAGGAAAACTTTTTGTCTACGAAGGAAACTATGGTCATCCGAAGCATAACATCTATTACCTAACCTAAACCACTATGATTTTCAATGTTGGCTAACATAACCTCAAAACAATCAATGAAAAATATCAGCTGACTGTTCAAGAATTACTACTATCATCTGCTATTATTTCGTACAGTTCATTACAGGGTGTTCCCGGTTTTCCTCATTTTATTGTTATGGGATTACTTTTTTCCCTTGGGACTTATTAGCAAGTATTATTCTAGCACTCTATTACAGAGAGTAAAGAACGGCTTTAAATAGCTGCAGTAGGATTTTATTTTCGTTGTTAATTGCTACTACTCTATATCCACAGTACGTTTATCATTTATGTTGTAGTAAACTACGTTCTATCACTTAGAAAATTCAATTTTTTACGCTGTAGGACTTAATTAATCCCATCATAATATGGAACATTGTGATCATAGATGAGAAAATTAGCTATTTAATTTAACCATTGAAGTAAATTTTCAGATATTTTAGAACATGGAAAACACCATTTATTTTTTATTATTTAGATTATCCATTTCTAAAAATATTTTACTGACCTTAAACAGCAATTTAAGGAACACAATCCCAGCCACTGTAGTATTTCAAACTCGCTAATAGTCAAGCATCTTAAACAGAACCCATCACACACAATACAATTTCCTACAATATTCATATTTATAAACATTCCAACAATGAAGAACAGATAAACTGCAAAACATTTAGTGAGTTTAAAATAACTCTACTTTTAAAATTATATCAGAAATAGAACCCCCTGAAGTTGTAGTTGTGAAATGCATGGAGTGAAACCTCCAATTTATATGGACAATTATTCCAAAAATAAAGGTAATAAATTAACATTTTACTGTGGTATCACGTGTTGAAAACTTCAAATTGAAGAATTTGGTTGAGTCGGGTTAATGTTTCTGGAGACACTTCATAATGCAATCGAAAAATTTATTTCCCAATAAATAGAAGCGAAGAATTAGTCGTGGGTTATATCGCAAATAGAAGAAAGGACAATGCATGGATTGGGGAAAGCCTTGGTCTGTTGTAATCAATTCATCGTGAACCACCCTGGTCCCTCCCCCTAGACTAGCCGACGCCACCACTATCGACTACCGTATTGCGAATAACTATTCGAAAGTCGAAAAGAACAATCGAATGACATCGAAAATTAAGAAACTAGTAATGCAAAACTAATTCCGGTTCTATTTTGACTTTTTTTTAAATTATTGCAGTTTTTAGACACATGCAGACATGCATGTGTCTAAGCTCTGGAGGGGAGCTAATTAATTCGTGCCACGTGGAAATTGTAACGGAATTTACGTCATATATTTATAAGGACAGCTGTTTAGAGGAACTGAAAACATGCGATTTAGAGACGTATCCATGGCCTAAGCTATTTCCCAAAATAATGTAGAGTAACTTATCGATTTACTAATCAATATTTTGCTAATTAAAAGTAAAAATACTTTTGTGTCATAGTAAGGTATTTTTGTTTTGCAAAAACTACTTTTACTTCATATTTTAACCAAATTAGTGTTTGAGGTGTCTCCAAAATCGTTTTAAAAGGTTTACAGTATTTATTTAATATTAGTATTATGCAATACATATTTGGAACATAAACTGGGCGAAGATAATAATAGTCCTTTGGTTGAAATTCATTATTGGTGATGGTGGATTTATGTTATTTTCTATCTTATTGTCTACACTTTTCCATCACGATTTTATGTAAAACAAAGTTTCAGGACGTATCAGGTGAACACAATTACACATGTCTTTGAGAGTTGTCTTTGAGTCTCCGTGACGAGTGGACGTGTTTTGTTTCTCATGTGTATAATGGTTTGTTTGTAAGTTTTTTGACTGCCTTAAACTCTTATGTTTTCAGCTTGATTCCGACTTAGTCCGGATTATGTGTTAAGTTTTAGATATTAGTTCACCTAAGGACGGGATCAGATTCCAGATCCCGAAACGTCGTGAAACTTTGTTTTACATAAAATCGTGATGGAAAATGTCCGCAATAAAAATCAAAATAACATAATAATAGTGTATTCGCCAGATAAGGTAGGGCATTCATTATGTTCTATTCTAATTCCCTAGACCGTAGTGAACCATTTCGGATCAATAGTTATCTCAGAATAGTAAAGCACATGAAAGATCAGTAAAATTCCAACTGTACAATGGCTTCGTGTAAATTCCTTCGTTTGTAATTGCCACCTACTTCACTATTTCTATTAGTTGCTAGTGCAACAATTGTATTACTTATAATCATATTTATTTGTTCAAACAATAACCGTAAAATATTCTGGAATTGGAAAATTCTTTTGAGCTTCTTAACTACTTAGATTAAACACCTAAAAATTTTTAATTATTTAAATTGTTTACTGTGAAAGATAATTTTTATGAAACACAAACTACAAATTACTGTGCTCAGCTCATAAGTGGAAATAAACGTAAAATTAGTCAGTGCAGTAAGCGCAAACTAATGTTTCCTTATTTTACGTCTCATGATAAAATGCACCAAAGAAAATATCGAATTAAATCAATCAAAAAATAAATATTTCTTTCAACTATATGTCAAATGTTTATGCTATTCTACACACCCTAAAATTGTCCACTTATTTTGTCCTTTAACAGAAAATATATAAATTGTTAGCTTAATGGGTATCTTTCGATATATAAAATCATATACCTAAGTTAATGAGACTATTAATCTCGTGAAAAAAATAATAAAGCGAAAAAGATTGTTGAACTAAAAGAAAAACAGATTTATTCAAAAGTCTCTTGCGGCTGAAGTGCCTTGGGGTTCGGACACCTGTACTTTCAATTCAATTACTGAAGAAAATATGATTAGAAAATATAAAAATATAATAGTTTTGTAAGATTAAGCTTTTGGATAATTTTACATTAAGATTGATCAACATTGCTTTGTACACTTGTATATTGGGAATTAAATACACATAATTTGCATCGTAAAGTCTCATTAAAGAAGAAGTTAATAAGTGTACGATTTTGACTAAACAATTAATTTTGCTTTTACCAAAAACCTATAATGAATTTAGTGACATGGATATATCTTAGATATGAGGGGGGTGTTGCAATTTGCAAGACCAAAATTCGAAACAGTGACGTCATTTGGTTATTGAAGTTATATGCTTAGTGACGTCATATGGCTATAAAGAAATCTTTTCAGAGGAATTGAAAAACATTCCCTTAAGACATATTCATGATTTAACCTATTTTCAACAGGGACGTAAATTCAATCATTTTCCCATTGTACTCTACAAAATTAAACATCTTAATAAAGTATGAATGAAATAACACTGGGTGTCTAGCTAGCCTGGTGGTTAGAGTCTGTGAGTTCAAATTCCATGATGAAAATAGGGAATTCGTAAGTAATTCACCATATTCTTTATAGATTCTTTCCAATCATCGATGTATACGGAACTGTTTCACACGTTCATTAGACGAAATCACATTTGATGCACATATTAGTTTCATAAAAATCATTTGAAGTTTACAAAATTGAATAAAAAACAAATTTAAAATGAAAAATGTTTATGAAAATGGGATGTAAAAAACCTTCAGCTAAAATTTTTGCGTTTCACAAATCTACTAACATCCCTAGAGCTTAGACATATCCATATCAAAAAAATGTTTTTATTTACTTCCCTGTGGGAAATAGGTTAGATCATGGATATGTCTAAAGGGAATGGTTTCAGTTCATCTAAGCAGCTGTTCTTATTCTTTTATATTAAAAATTCAATACAATAGCTCTGGTAGTTTCTACGGAAACCTGTTACATGTTTTCCATCTTAAAAATCACCAACACCCCCCCAGAACTAAGACATATCCATGTCAAAATGTTTGTATTTACTTCCCTGAGGGTAATAGGTTATATCATGGACATGTCTTAAGGGAATGTTTTCAGTTCATCTAAACAGCTGTTCTTATAACCAAACTATGACGTCACTGTTTCAAATTTTGGTTGTGCAAATTGCCAACACCCCCTCCCCAGAGACATATACTTGTCAAAATATCACTTGTGCATGAAGAACAACTAATTCTTTTCTCATTCAAAGTTTATGCGCCGAACAAAATACGGTAGGTAAATGGACTTGTTCATGTGCAGCATAACTTTCACACCAACAATTTCACACACACTTGAGCACGATGTTGTGTGTTCGTTGCCATTGGGCGGGCACTGCGGTATTTCACACGGCGCCTCAGATCGCGTCGACCCCGCCGCGAATCAATGACGTCAGCCCCGTCCTGCTTCCGTGAATAGTACGTGATTAAGTGATGAATAATACGTGAATAATTGAATAACACATGATTTGCACAAGCATGAATCGTTAATAAGTTAATCATATGTGAATAGTTGATTGATATAGGAATATTTCGTGAATGAGCGAATGATAAATGAATGATTTGTTAATATTTGATGCGTGAATAATTCACCAATAAGAATCATATGGAAATAATTGAATAACACACTAATGACAGTAGTTCAGGAATCTCTATATATAAAATTGAATGTGTGTCTGTCTGTATGTATGTATGTCCTTTATGCGTTGCCAAACTACTCATCCGATTGCCATGAAATTTTAGGAAGTTGCTCTATATGTGTCCGGGAAGGTTTTAGTGAAAAAATATTTTCGAAAACCCCATAAGTTTCCATTTTATGGCGTTTTAAATTTCTAATGTTAACCTTATGGAAAGTAAGTTTGTTTACAAATTTTCTACAATGAAAACATTTGATTTCTTAGCTACAGCTGATTGGTTTACTTTCCATTAGCAATATGCTTTACTATCCAATGCCATCTGAATCATTCATTAATGTAAAACTATGAAGTAAATATGTGCTGTACAAAATGAACAGCTTTATTCGCCACGTTAATAGTTATGGATTTGGGGGATTATGAATTTATATTTTTATTTTTTGTCTGATTAAAAGTCACGTGTTTATATGTTGGCCAAATAAAAAATAATTACAATGTTTATATATATTACGTTTATTATAATAATCATCTGTTGTATATCTTTCCTATAAAAGCCGTATTACAGTTAAGTTTGGTTTGGGTTTGGATTGGATTTAAAAATTGTGAATTAATCCACTCCACTCAGATTTATTTGTTTTATGGGAATGTTATTAATATGTCGTATCGTTTCTGTATTGTTATTCACTATGCCGCGACCCAGAATATATAACCTTTCACAATGAAGCCGTAATGCTATTCGACTTCAGAACATGGCCAATCTTAAAGTTAACATGTATTTACTGCCAGGTGTTACGAAGTTCGCCGGGTCAGCTAGTATTAAATGAAATAATGATTTATTCCTCTATTATCAATAAAATTATAGAGAAGGGGAGACACTAGCCACTGTTACTAGTAGTGGGGCATGTTTTAAAAGACAAAAAACAGTTTAAAAACTATAACCTTTTAAACAGATCATTTATTGAATAACATGATGGAGTAGGATAGGTCTCTGATCTAAAATATCAATGAAGTGATTATATTAGATTAGATTATGAAATGGCACGTACCCAGGTATGAATGAGAAGTGAGTGTAAGATGATTGTGGCGCGATCTTGTTACTGACTAAGGCTGACATGTTCCTTAGACAGGACTATCAGTGAGTTTTTTACAAAAAATTCTTAAATAGTGTTGACTCTTACTTAATAATACGTAAATAAATGATTTATTTCAGGACATATGATTTGGATTACACTTCATACTCGTAATAACAGAGGTGAAACGAATGTTTTGTAGATAATATTGACATTATTCAACTCATTAGTTCGAGAAATGATTTATTTAATTTTATCCAAAGACACAATCTGGTGGTTGACTGAATAAAAGTGTAAAATAAATCCACATAGTTACCCTTAATTTTGTGCAGCTAGATTCAGTGTCGATTGTTGTACCATTTCAATATTGTGTTTTGATTTTTCTAACTTATGAAGTGGATACTACAACCACTGAATCACACAGCCATTAAGATCTTTTCTTTTTCATTTATTTTTCTAATCTTTTTCTGACAATTGTTTGAAGTAAGTCCACCATAGTCACCATTTTGAATTGCAATTCATTGTGATCTTGCAGTTTTGATAAATTTATTATATAAATACGTGTAAGTCCTTTAGAATATGTTATTGAATAAGATAAATCTGAAATAAAGTATAACTATACTAAAAAAGAACAAAATTTAAATAAAAACCTGCTTAATGTTTGTGATTCTCATGAGAAAAAAGCATTAGCGTTGAATACAAAAATATCTTTTTATAAAACGATCCTAAGTATATTTGTGAGCTGGTTAGAAATATAATACCACTCTAAAAACCGTCTTTTTTGATGTGATAATGTTCTGTAAATGTTGAAGATCCGTGATGATAAAGTTCTGAAAGGGATTAAAAAATCAACATAATATCCATGACAATTAATTATCCAGGGTAAATACTTAAAAACTTAAACCTTAACGTTGTAATTTATTTAAAACAATTAAAAAATTCAGAAATTATACGATGGCTTAGATTACCTTTGGAAATGGTGACCTACTCAGGTATTAATGACAAATGAGTTGCCTTACACTCATTCCTCATTGTTGTGACACCATCTTTGTAGTCTTGTTACTGACTAAGGCTGACATGTTCTTTAGACAAAACTGTTATTTAATAGCCCAACAGCTGATGGTAACAACTAAGGGACGTACAGTTTAATGTGGAACCCGAACTACGTTTGCCTCTGAATTACGAACTGGTCTAATTATGAGGATGAGGGGTTTTGTGGATGAACGATAAAATCCAAGTCTAACATTCAATGATTAATGGTTCCGCATACAGTACATATTTGGAATTAGGCTTGTTTTAACCAACCTAACAGCTACTCGGAGGTCACGAATTGTGAATTTGAGCGATTGTCGGTGGATGTGATATTCCCTAGTGTTGATTAACGTCCGCATTTTTGAATACTAATTTTATCTGCAAATACCATCCTCATGATTAGACCAGTTCGTAATTTAGAGGCAAAAGTGGTTTGGATTCCTCGTTAAAGTCCGTTGGATGACATTGACTTTTGGGCTATAACAGTCCTCAGAAAAATTTCAACCTTAGTAAGTAACAAGACTATAAGATCACTCCAATCATCTTACACTCATTTCTGATTCATGGTTGGCCTAATATACCTGGCTAGGTGACCTTTAAAAATTTAATATAATCTAAATCATTTTTAAGAATATTACTTTGGTCTTCATCGTTCATCCGCAAAGATTATCCTCATAATTAGACAAGTTCGTAGTTCAGAGGCAGTGGTTTGGACTTCACGTTAAACTGTAGGTCCCTTGGAAGCAGTTGGCAGCAGCGTAGTCAGTAACAAGACTACATGATTGCGGCACAATCATCTTTACACTCATTTCAGATTCATATTTGGCAAAATATCTACGTGGGTAGTTCACTATTTCAAAAGTTAATACAACCTAATTTTTATTTGGAAAAGATCAACATTAAGTAGTGGCTTTGAAAATACTCAAACACAAAACTCCCATCTTGGTGATTCAACTCTTGTCAACACCATATCAGACACTAAACAAATACTGAATCATGTTTTAAACATCAGCGAAACCGCTTTAGGGAAGAAGAGAGGCCTTGATGGATGAAAAGGTCTCAAATTCTCACCCCCCTATCTTACCCCCCCCAGCCACCCACTAACCCTCCATCAAAAGGCATCGACTTCACGATATTGGAATTCCTTGCTTCCAAAACTCGAATGTTGTAAGTAGGCATAAAGCTTTAGATAACAAAATCTTATGTTTTTCCAATATAGTATTGTTTTTAGTTAAAAACCAATAATAATTTTATTATTAACTATTTAAATATCTTCATTCCGATAAAAACTAAGTAGAGTTAGCGTTTGTTTTACATCCTTGTTGAATCCGGGAATTTATTAAAAATCTTTATATAAATTTCAAGGGGTGTCTTTGTCTTCAAAACATATGTACAGTATTTGGTTTTATTAAGGTTAAATTTTAACTATCAAGAAGTAACATTTCTTGAAACACATTCATTTGACACACTCCAAAGTATATATTTAAGGGAAAGTGAGCATTCTAAAGCGCACATGATAAGGAATTCACTTACTTATTACTTTCTCCCCTTATACATAGTATATGGAGAAAGTATTGTTTTCGTCAAAATTTTCGAATTTGAGTTGAGGGTGGATATATCCGTTTTGGGGTCCCCTGAATCCAAAAAAGTGGGTTTTGACGTGATGTCTGTCCGTCCGTGTGTCCGTGTGTGTGTCTGGATGTGTACAGTGCCACAGCCTACCCCGTTGGTCCGATTTAGATGAAATTTGGCATGTATATATATAGTCACCGTATCTCCAGGCTTTTTTTTCATTTTTTTGAATTTTTGATTTTTAAGGGTAGTTCACCCCTAAAAACCCTTAAAAAACGTGAAAAATCCAATTTTCTCAAAAACGGCTCTAACGATTTTGATTAAAATTTGACAGTTTATAGTGCACAGACTACTAAATAATTTGACACCACCCGCATATCTGTAAAAATGACGGTTCAAAAGTTATGGGCTTTTAAATGTCAAAAAAATCAAATTTTTAAATTTTCAGCGAAAACAATAAAAGTAAAGTATAACTTGACTGGTACCATTGAAACCAGCTTAAAAAACTAAACAAATTAGTATTTTGAATTATTTGTCTACGACTAACGGTTCAAGAGAAACGTTAAATTTACTGTCCACGATAAACGCAGTACGTTGTCTGAAAGCGCCCAATGTTATTCTTATGGAGAATATAAAAAAATCAATTTCTTCCTTACTTTCCAACTGTTTTCCATAAAACTTGGTATGAAGTGTAAGGTCAAATCACCGAATAAAACCAGCTCAAAAAAGCTTGGTATTACCGCAGGGGGGGGGTTCCCCCATACAATTTGAACAATAAATTATTAAATGATATTTAGAATAACTTTGTAGAACATGATAGTTTTATTACAGATTGTCTTTTTTAAATTTACTTAAGGGAGAAAGTATGTGTCAGTCCACTGGTACCGTTTATTTTCAAGATTTTAGGGGGTTTTTTGGAATGAGGAGAGTGTTTGTACATTTACTTTTAGACCCCAAAATTATGAGTAAAAGCTGTATATGAGTTTCTAATTTAGTATATTTAATCTGTACAATACAACCTGTACAAAGGACGGGCTAACT